>OY744522.1:30689323-30974323 GCA_963556195.1 Sepiola atlantica
TAGAATGGGTTAGTATCACAAGGATAAGAAGAAAGGTTTTGTATTAAGGATGCTGGCGTAATTGTGGCGTGCGGTAAGGACGGACCGTTTAAAGGCGGCACTTTTAATCCTGATATAAAAGAAAACACAAGTCAGTCTCCCACGCGGCTGAATCTTAAATTGGTGCTGAATCTCAATTTAAAACAGCTTGATCGGATTCGGACAGTTTATATACTGCATTCAATCAGTTTACAACAATAATAAACCACACTCCGATACAAGGCGGTATAAGGTAGGTTTAAATAAATAGTGGTTACTGTACGAATTTTATTGTACATGAAATATTTGTATGCAGATGTTATATATTAGACAAATTAAAATATATTATTTCCTATTATATATATATATATATATATATATATATATATATATATATATATATATATATATATATATTAACGGCGTATATATTAATATAAACAGGATATATCATATATGTATCTCTTTCTCTCTCTCTCTCTCTCTCTATCTATATATATATATATATATATATATATATATATATATATGTATGTGTGTCTGTGTTTATATATGTGTGTAAGCAAAAATAAAATCAAATATGCACATGTTTGCCATTTTAAAATATATGTGTAGATGCTCGCTGTTGATATATTATAGACAGAAAGAAAGAAAAGATAAATTAATTGTCATTATATCAGATAGATTTCTTTTATTTATTTCTTTTATGAATTCAATTTCAAATTTTATCTACTGTGTGTAATCCGGGGGTGAACTACGCTTGATTCACCATCGAATATTCTAAATCATTACATTTTCTACATCTCCTTCTTACTACTACTACTACTACTACTACTACTACTACTACTACTACTAATACTAATACTAATAATAATAATAATAATTATACTAATAAGGTTATTATTTTAATTATCTTAATTATTTTATCCTAAGGGTATCTGTCCAGGTGCTCCCGATCGGCTAATGTCTCTTTTTACAAACATTGTTTCGTAGATGTATTTTCAATTTGTAGAATTAGGAATATTCGGACTACTGTTCTCATCTTAGGTGTTTTTATCACAACGTTTCGGCCGATGTAACCTCCGACCTTCTTCAGGTATACTTTGTCGAACTTGAGAATATTTCTGTCGAAATCGGGAACCTGGACGGAATTTCGAACGGAACCATTTATTAAATCCACGGGGGTAGCATGCTCTCGTTCCATCTGCTATGACTTGGAAGAAGGCGCAGTGGATATAGTACTAACTACAATTCAGTTATAAGTGACAGTCATCTGAAGGTTGAAGGTTCAATCCTCAGTGCGGGCGATACGAAGAATTGCGAATTACTGAAGACTTCTTCGCAGTCATGGCAGATGGAGGTTACATCGGCCGAAACGTTGTGAGAAAAACACCCAATATGAGGACAGTAGTACGAATATTCCAAATTCTAGAAATTGTCAACACTCATCTAAAAAAATACGAAACATAATGTATTTTCAATGTATTAATTTAGTTAATACAGTTTAATTTTTTTTTCATAAATTTATTAAAGCTTTCTAAATGTGATATTTTTAAAGATAGCATAGTATATATGCACTATGATGTTTATCAATCCAATTCTGAAGTTCCCGAGTTTCTATATTTTATTCTGAAGCATGCAGTACGAATGTATTTCTTGATAAATACTTTTTTTTATATTTCTCTCACTTTTCCCTCAATACAACGAGCTAGAGAAAATGGGGCTTCTTATAGAAAAAAGGGCAAAGAAATGAATAATTAAAACTGACTAAAAGGTTGTTTAGAAATAAATCAGAAGTTAAGAAATTTTGATCATTGTCAAATTCAGGTGATTCGTGTTCTTGGCCTTTTGGCTAAGATCAAAGTGTAGTATCTGTTCCGATGGATACTGCACCCCATAGACTGGTATTGTCTTGGCCTTCGGGGCTTGATTTACGCCGGTCTATAGGTCTGGCCTGTGCAGTTCTAGGTCCACCCTCCCAGGCTTCGCCTCCCCTCTTTGGGGAGGAGTAAGTTTATTGCTTACTGCCTGAGGCGCCCCTACCGGGGAATGCCGACGGGGCTGCCCACGCAATTTTTAAACCCCACTTTCCCGACCCGACCTTGGGTCACATCTTACTTGTGGGAGTAAGATAAAAACTGGCCTTGTGCCTAACTCCTGGAGAGGAGTAAATCAATACTCTATTAAGTAATGAAGAAGACGAGAAACAAAGAACTGGACCAGCTGTCGACACAGTGAACCTAAAAGATGTTTGTTTATGGCCGGGAAATTTTAGTAAGGATACAAGGATTTGTCTGGTTCGCCAAATCCGTCAGTTGTTGAAATCTAGATTCTATTTTTGCGGAATAATTCGTAATTCTGTATCTACTAAAAAAAAACAAAAAACTTACAAGCTAACACGCGAACCTTTCGTTTTTTAGATTCTTCCAAATGGCGAATGAGATCATGGATGGTGTATTACCCCCCCCCCTCAAAAAAGGAGGCCCTTTAATGCTTATACTGTAAACTATTTTCAGATAGAAACATCTCAAAATTTAATTCTGAAGTTGATTTAACATATGATAAAAACTAAATCCTAGAATATACGAGTTACACACAGTGGAACAAATTTGAGATTCAAAGATCCATATGTGTTATTAACGTTTTTGATTTTTTTCTTGAATCATGTTTAGGTGTTTATGGCAAAAATAGACTAAAATGCTGGTGAAAGGATGACATTTTTAAAATTCATTAGAGACGTTCACGTAAAAAGAACGCCTACATTATTTAATAATGTTTGTTTGAATATTAGTACAACATTCGTACAAAATAAATAAATATTACGCTCTTCATTTTTTAATTTTTAATTTTAATTCTCAATTAATCGAACACGGCTGGGATTTTTCCTGCTACATTACAAAAGAAGTGATATATATATATATATATATATATATATATATATATATATATATAAAGTATACTTTTAGTGGATAGAACCTATAGTGAAATGGTTTAAGCTCAATATACGAGATAGAGTAATTATAAAGATAGAAGTGCTGCCTTCACAAAAACCCTTCTTTTCCATCTTAAAATCTCCTTTCACTGGACACCATATCAACGGACATTTACCAACTGGACTGATGATAGCGTAAGGGTTAGAACGTCCGTCTGTTTTCTATATCAGCTGGAAGTACTTGTATCTCTAGCCACATTGAAGAGCTGGGATACAGTCTGCGATACCGATGTCTGATCTGGGTATAAAAAACTGTTTAAACTCAAACACTATGTATTATAAACTACCACGAAATCAATCCATTTGTGTGCACTGCAGAGCACGGATCAGATCATCGATTACCAGATCCACCACTGGAGTAGGAATGTAAACAGTGACTTGACTATCGACGATCACTGGTGTGCACCTACGACTTTGTCACATGCTGAACTGATTCCTTTACGCTATCCATTAGCTCATGTCTTGTACTGTTGTCACTGGCTGGATATAGGTTCTCCACTGTCCCATACTTATTAAAATGGTGCAGCCAGTACTGTTAAGGTTCAGCATTCAGCATCTGAGCAGCTGTTTTTGGGTTAGGTACATTTCGAGGATACATATCTGACAAAATATATAGGCATTAAATGAGAAACAACGGAAGCAAAATGTCAAACAGATCAGAACAAAAAGAGATTAACACAGGGACATTATTTGATCCAATACATTCAGTCCATTTGCTAATATTTCAAAGGCTTCTAAAAAGATGAAATATATTTAATCAAATAATACCTCAGTGTTTATCTCTTTTGTTCGAATTAGTGTCTCTTTATGCTTCTATTCTTTTTCCATTCTAATGATAATAGTAATAATGATAATATTAGTAATAATATTAATAGTAATAATGTCAAAATTACACATTCAAATTAAAAATAATATATGATAGAATAAGATAAAGTCAAATAGGTAGGGAAAATCGAAGTAAAAATTCATAAAATGTCCAATAACAATAAAAAAAAATATATATAATAAAAAAATAAAATAAAATAAAAGATAATATAATATAATAAAATAAAATTAAAAATAAAAATAAAAATAAAATAAAAAAACATAAAAAATAAGAAGATAAAGAATGGAGAAGAAGGCTTTAGAGAAATGGTATCGTAATTCAAAAATAATTAAGAATAACCATTCTAAGCCAAAACAAATATTAATAAAAATTAAAAATAAAATAAAAAATAAATAATTCCAACTTGAGATATACACGAACATGCCAAAATTTAGGTAGATTCACAATTCACGGTTGGTGTAAAACTATAATTAAGAGTTACTGCTAATTTTAAATTCAAATTTATGGTTACATTTGGTCATCAGTTCATCTCTACGGTTTCAAAGATTGCTGTGTTCGTATCTAAGAATCCGTATGTTTTCTTTCTATATTCTATTCTTGCTCTGTTTTCTACATTGAGCTCTCTTACTCGGATTTGTTACCAACATTATTCACTTTAACACTATATATATATATATATATATATATATATATATATATATATATATATATATATATATATATATATATAAATTAGCTCTTTTAATACAAAGACGGGTGCTTTAAGAGAATTATGAAATTGTGCAGTCAAGTTTAAATAAATAATGCTAAGTTTCGACCAGCGAGTCGTTGAACACTGTTGCTGACAGCCTTCTGTGTGTGTCCCTTTAAACATAAATAGATCTTCATTTTTTCTCTTCAATGTGGTTAGTTTAGTGGCCGCATCGATGTGTTGGTTCCGAGTTTCTTCCTCTGTATGAGCGTATCACTGGATTTAGCAAATCCATTATCCCGTCTCCTTCATTTGACGTTGTAGGAGTGTTCTTTAAATAAACAAATCCCCTACTTAATTGATTCATTGTTTGGAGTGAGACGCGCATGCCAACTGAGAGAAATCTCAAGTTTCTTTTCAATGCATAAAATCAGTGACAGAAACTCGTCTATCATTTGTACTTGACAATTTCCCAATAAAACATTTCGTGCGTCTGGGAAGAGTTTACACATAGACAGCATATCACTTAGTCAAAATTAACAGAAGATCCTCTTTATTATATTTATTACTACCAGAACTTATGCACGGGCGTTGCTCGGGAAAATTGAAAAAACAAACAAAACATTTATGCTCCCTTTCTGAACCCCATATAAATATTTTACTTAATTAATATTTATTTATAAATATTATTATAAGCCGGGCACTCTGAGTGAGTTTAATAACAAGCAGTACAAATAGCTTCATGCAAAAATCCAAACAAAAAAAAAGAAAAGTTTGTTGATTACTTTAACTGCTTCTGTAAATTTAGCCGCCGACTCGCTATTTACAAAGTTAAATTCCTACTTAATTATTAGCTGATTCCCTATGGCCGAGGGGTTAACGCTCTTGACTGCAAATCAGTCGCGATTTGTG
This sequence comes from Sepiola atlantica, assembly GCA_963556195.1. Taxonomy (NCBI): domain Eukaryota; kingdom Metazoa; phylum Mollusca; class Cephalopoda; order Sepiida; family Sepiolidae; genus Sepiola; species Sepiola atlantica. The sequence continues at coordinate 30,694,763 of OY744522.1, forward strand.
ATCAGAGTTCGCGCCCGCCGACCGTTGAGAATTAGCTTCCTGCACTGAAGATTGCGTTGTCTGTAGGTAATAAATAATTAATATTTATTTATAAATACTATTATATATACTATTTTATATGTGTATATATATATATATATATATATATATATATATATATATATATATATACATATATATATATATATACTAGAAAAAACTATTAACAATTAACTTTGCTGTCGCGTTATATATAGAAAAACAATGACACCTTTTTCTTTTCACATTTTAGTAATTAGAAGAAAAATAAAAAAAAGATTATTGTCATGGTGTTATTTGATATATTCCAAGATTGAGATTTGATTTTGTGTTTGCATAAAAATGAATTCTCCCCAAATCTGGGCGATTGTCAAGAATAATAGAACACAAAACGGGGTGAAGAAAACTAATAATAAACAAATAACTGTTACCAAAGGCAACAAAAGTACTTTTCTACTTACCTGCCTATTTTTGTGTGTTTTAAAGTATTTTAAATTGGTTTATTGCATTTTAATAACACGTCTAAATCCGATCGCGTAACAGTTCTATTTTCAAGATTGCGTAAGCAAACATCGCAAATAGTCAACCAATTACTATCCCAAACGCTTTAACGTTTTCTGTCTACCTAATTGAAAGGAGAAAAGTACAAAACAAAATCATCAGACTTCGTAGACGGTCGGCGATCGACTGTCAGCCATCTTTGTTTTTCAGTTTCACGTAATATATTTGACCAACATTTTAATTCAAATAAAACACGCTTTAAAATACTTTAAAACACAAAAACATAAGGCAGGGAGGTAGAAAAGTTAGGCGCATTGCCTTTGGTAGCAGTTATTTGTTGACTATTTGTTTTTTGCGTCCCTTTATTGGGCAAATAAATTAATTATATATTCCTTAGTAATTTAAAATATTTATCTTGTGTGTTTCACTTTTATTATTAAAGACATACAAATAAAATAAAAAAACTTAATGACGTTTTTTTTTAATATGAATCTAAATGTTTTTTTTTATAATTTTAAAATTAACAACAAACGTTGGTAAATTTAGAGTATAACACCTTCAGCTAAATTATCTACTTACTTAAAAATGAGATTATACTTTTTAGGTTAATTCAAACTTATTAGGGCAGTAACTGCTATACTTTTAAACACTAACGCTAAGTCCAACTGGCAAGGTCGTACAACCACACGTAATCGCCTAAAAAGTGGATACCCCATCTCCCCCCAAAAAATAACACACAGAATTCATCTCCAACAATAGTAGAAAAATGGTTCCAGCTCGCTATCGCTTCGTAAAGTAAGTAAGGATTAATTCGTAGAGTACATGCGGTATTTTGGTGATCGCGTATAGTGTAGAGTAAGCCCAAGGTATTTTGTACAAAAATTATGACTATCGACCATACAAATAAACATTTGTTGTCAAAATTGTGTGAACATCGCCCTCCCCACCCCTCACGATTAGGGAGTCATGCCTAAGTTTAATGAATTTCATTCATAGGTCTCTTGTAAACACGGGACAAAAAAACTTTCGCATTTATTCATGAAATAGAAAAATATTATTTTGCTAATTTCGATACAAATTTATTTACTCTGTTAAAAAGAAATAAATGGATAAGAATAGGAAATTCAATTCGCTTTGACAATGATGCTTGGATTTGGTGTGGCGCGGTGAGAGAGAGAGAGATGAGGGGAGAGGGAATGTGGGGGAGCAGCAGCATCGTTGTCGACGTCAAAAACAAAAAACAACAACCGGAAGTGATCTTTCGAATTAAAAAAAATAATAATTTTGAATGTTGAACGTTCTTCATTAAATCTTGTTTATTAATAATGCTACTAATATTAATATTAATATTTAATATGAAGAAAAGTATTAGATTCATGTAAGGAAAGTGGAGTACAAAAATATAAATGAATTGTGCAGAAGATTAATTTATTTGAAAGTGTTTATGAAATTATCATTCAAATAGAGCGTTATGATCAGTGTTGTTTTGGGTAAATCTGTTAGGTATATATGTGTTCGAAACTGCATTACTTACGCTTCGTTCTTTTATTTTTCAGTGTAGTATCTGTTCCGATGGATACTGCACGCCTGTCCTGTGCAGTTCTAGGAGGTCCACCCTCCCAGGCTTTGCCTCCCCTCTTTGGGGAAGAGTAAGTTTATTGCTTACTGTCTGAGGCGCCCCTACCGGGGAATGCCGACGGGGCTGCTCAGGCAATTTTTAAATGGCCAGAGTGCTCACCTCTCGAGCGCTGGCTTTTCAAACCCCACTTTCCGACCCGAGCTTGGGTCACATCTTACTTGTGGGAGTAGGATAAAAACTGGCCTTGTCCCTAACTCCTGGAGAGGAGTAAATAATACTTACGCTTCGTTCGGATGCTTTACTTGGTCTTTTGGCTAAGATCAAAGTGTAGTATCTGTTCCCCATAGACTGGTATTGTCTTGGCCTCCGGGGCTTGATTTACGCCTGTCTATGGGATTGTCCTGTGCAGTTCTAGGAGGTCCACCCTCCCAGGCTTCGCCTCCCCTCTTTGGGGAGGAGTAAGTTTATTGCTTACTGTCTGAGGCGCCCCTACCGGGGAATGCCGACGGGGCTGCCCAGGCAATTTTTAAATGGCCAGAGTGCTCACCTCTCGAGCGCTGGCTTTTAACCCCACTTTCTCGACCCAATCTGTGGTCACATCTTACTTGTGGGAGTAAGATAAAAACTGGCCTTGTGCCTAACTCCTGGAGAGGAGTAAATAACACTTACGCTTCGTTGGCCTTTTCGGCCTTCTGGCTAAGATCAAAGTGTAGTATCTGTTCCGATGGATACTGCACGCTTGTCCTGTGCAGTTCTAGGAGGTGCACCCTCCCAGGCTTCGCCTCCCCTCTTTGGGGAGGAGTAAGTTTATTGCTTACTGCCTGAGGCGCCCCTACCGGGGAATGCCGACGGGGCTGCCCAGGCAATTTTTAAATGGCCAGAGTGCTCACCTTCTCGGGCGCTGGCTTTTAAAACCCCACTTTCCCGACCCGAGCTTGGGTCACATCTTACTTGTGGGAGTAAGATAAACCTGGCCTTGTGCCTAACCTCCTGGGGAGGTAAATAAAAAAAATGTAAAATTTAATTAAATAAACTTAACGTGGTTTGATATAAACATAGTCTGGATCAAGACAAACAACTTTCACAATTTTTCATTTATATATATATATATATATATATATATATATATATATATGGAAAATGAAAAAGGAAAAAGCAAAAATGATGTTTTTTTATATATTCATCAACGTTTCGTCTTTATTTATTAAGACTTCTTCATAAAATAAAGACGAAACGTTGATGAATATATAAAAAAACATCCTTCTTGGTTTTTCCTTTTTCATTTCCCATGACGTCGGATTACCTTCATCCTTCCTTTCTCATATATATATATATATATATATATATATATATATATATATATATATATATATATATATATATATATATATATATATATGTATATATATATATGTATATATATATATTTATATATATATATCAATTGTAGTATTCTGTAAGTAATATATTTATCAATACTATTGAACATTTGAACCTTCGTATTATTTCATAACTACGAAGGAACCTCTTCGCATTAATGATCGATGCGAGGAACTTTTTCATTGTGGGTGGATTACGTAATTGTGTCTGTAAACAAACACCGGATGGAAGGTTATTTTTATATGAAAGGAAAAAAATACACACTCTTTATTAACATTAATCCTTCTTTATTTCTGTCACACACATACTTATATTTACAATTACCTCCAAATCAGTGCAAGCTCAATAGAAAATGATGAACGATAAGATTGAGTAGACTTTAAAAATTACGATAATTAATTTCTTCAATAGCGTCTAGTCTTACTCAAACCATTTAAACTATTTTGAAAAGTCACACATTGGAAACGTTGGCGGAATGGCAATAATAAAGAGAATATTTTTAATAAAATATTTAGAAAACCGTCACAACGCAAATTATTTGTTTTTAAAATAAATTATTTATTTACCTTAAAAACATTTTTTTTTAACTTGAGTACTTTCGGTAATATATACCATCTTCAGAAGAATAAGAATATTTTTTTCTTCTTTTTCTTCACTTATTTTCTTCCTGACTGGGACAAACTTATCGCAGTCAGGTTGAAGTTCGTCTTGATTTCGTGAACGAAAATGTTGATATGACTGTGTGCATCACGTGGTTATGTGGGAAAGATGCTTATTCTTCTGAAGATGGTATATATTACCGAAAGTACTCAAGTTAAAAAAAAATATTTTAAAAACAAATAATTTGCGTTGTGAAGGTTTTCTAAATATTTTATAAAAAATATTCTTTTTATTATTTTTAAACTATGTTGCATCCAATTATACTTTTAATAACAAACAAACAAAACTATTTACTATGGATCCATTTTTTCTCTTTCTTTTTTATACAGACTTGAAATCGTTTACTGGTATAAGCACACACACAAAATGCAGGTATGTCAGTTTCTGTAACAATTCATTTAATAAAATAAAAAAATAATACATAGATTGATAATTTATCAACATCAGAAAATGTGCATAGATTAAATTTAATGCTAAAAAGTGTGAAGAAATGAAGAATTTGAATGCAAAACTCGATACACACCATTTTCAAAATTACGAAGCTATCACTACAAATAGTGTGGCAATTCAACACTTGACCACACCCCAAAATCAGGTTCAACATCATATTATACCGGCATAATTTAATTTTGTTTTCAATTAAAATAAGCTTTTAGTTAAAGTCTAGATTTAATTCCATGAAAAATGCCAGTATACTGAAATCAGAATTTTTCTTCAGCGCACCTCACACACTTCATCCACTCATGCATAGAGATTTATACTGTAGTGATGTGATAATGAAATGGTTTGGTTGATATGTATTCATACCTTTAATGACAATAAAAGTGTAAACATTTGGGAATTGCCTTGCTTTTGTACATTTAGTGTATATGAATTTTTATCTTAACCCTATTAAGGGCATATGATTTCAGTATACTGGCATTTTTCATTGAATGTCACTACTTTTGTAAAGGCTATGCCTCAATACAATGCCTTCTAATAAGTTTTTTTGGAATTTTCTGGAAAACTAATGTATATGGTAAACTGAAATTAAAATGGCATCAACTAGACCCTAGAACCTCTATCTCTGCCAAAAATCAGCTGAATCCATCAAATAGTTGATGAGATACAGGGTGGCACATACGTACGTACGTACGTTCGTACGTACGTACGTACGTTCGTACACACGGATAACATGATTTCATGACTGAACTTTCTGGATCTCTGGATTGTCTTGACTAATGATACTGAAATTCTACACACTTATAGAACCTATCAAAAGAAATGTTGTGCAAAGTTTTAACTAATTTGGTTGATTGGTTTTTGAGTTTTGATTGATTAAAGAAGTGAGATTTCCAGCATAGGCCATTCTTGTAGTCTATTAAGGGATAGAGCGCTCTCGCGCCTCCATTGATATATTCGTCCTTTTATTGTTTAAGGGCTCAATTTAAACACATTGGATTTATCGCGTTTTGCATTCGAACTCTTTAAATATCAAATATGAATACGAAACAACGTAATAATCAAAGAGTTAATGGATGATTTGACATGGAAGTAAATTTTGATGCTACATTTAAATTTCGAAATCATTTTTAATAAAAATGTATATTAAGTACGTATCACATCTATAAAAAATAAATTTACATGTAATTATCTCATTTTTCCCCGTATATCCAGAATCTCAAAAGCTTGAAGATGATTTTCTCCTTGTGTCTGGTGTTCTGTGCCGTGGAGTTAATTCAATCAGCTACGATGCCGCTGGTTGGAAAAGACCTGAAATTCGCCCTGGATTACCACAATGAACTGAGAAGAGGCGAGAAGGCCTCTAACATGATGAAACTGGTAAACCTTTATTTTCATTAATTATGAATACATGCACGAATAAATAAAAACACAGCTTTTCTTTTATTATCAACTTATTTACTCATTTGATAACTATCTAGAGCAGGGGCTGGCAACCTCCGACCCGCGGGCCACATCCGGCCCGCGAAGGCTTAGCGTCCGGCCCGCCACCCTGCTATGCTTCATTATTGTAAAACTCATATCATTTTGTGACATAGACGTAAAAGTAGGTTTCAATTAAGATTTACAGTGGGATAAAAATGTATGAATATCAGCGAGCGATGATGCGTGTATATTTCATTTTTATTTAACTATTAAGAGATAAAAATAGAAAAAGAGAAAGAGAGAGGCAAAGAGGAAACGTGAGACGAGGAAACGGCATGAAACATAGAACCTATATGAGGTGTGTCAAAACGAATGCTGGATCAACTTGCTACTTGATTCGTCATTATTTTTTATGATTCCAAAATGTCTCTTCGTCGGCGCCTTTTATAACATCACATACAGAAGTCTCTTGAGAAAAAATATCAGATTTGTAGAGTGTTCAATGCCATTTTTGTATTATTTATTCATGTAAACAAAATATAGTAATTCTGAGATTTCGTTTTTCACTGCGGCCCGTGATCTCCTTCCTAAAGTCTCATCTGGCCCTCACTCTGAAAAGGTTGCACGCCCCTGATCTAGAGTGTGTGGTTTGTCCTTTTTTTGCAATTGATTTTTCATATACAGAATTTGAAGAGATTAAAATTTATATTATAATTGTGGTGTCTATGTTTTGCTGTCTGGGGATGTATTTAAAATCGAGGCTTCATATGAAGCTCAAACACAACCTACTTTTCTCGAGCAAACCGTTATGTAGAATTCAATGTTGGCAGTTAATTTGTATTATACGTTTTACAATAATGCCATGGAGCCTACGTGTTGAACTTATTTACACATTTAAAATTATTTATAACTTGAAAATTGAAAAAGTTACAAATAAAAAATTAAAAAAATTTCGCTAACTCAATTTCAGATAATAAACATTTTCTCCGTAGGTATATCAAATGGAAAAGTTTCTTCAATGCTGACCTCATCTGGTCGGATTTACTCTTTTGACAATTAAAGTTTTTTTGAAATTTTACACCTTTCTAAATAATGAAAGTAAAGAACCAGTTGACTCCACCGGCGGTCACTACTACTTGAATAAAGTAAAGCATGAGTTGTCTACCCCTGCGATCAAAACTATTTATAAATACCGCAACATTTCTTTTACTCCTTAACCACAAATACGTCTACTCTACAGCACAATATTCGCTAATTAGATAAAGATATGAAACATTTTCTTCTTAGGAATTTTGGATGGAAGCTTTTTCTTCATTTAGTCGAAAGTACTCTTTTAGCAATCTAGGTTTCGATTTTTAAATCTATTTCAAATATTTCACCTTTCTAAATAGTTACCAAGTAAAACACGAGTGGTATCCCCTGCGACCATTTCTACTTGAGTAAGTATAACGGGATTTGTCTTTTCCTGTGAAAAAATTCAGCATTCTTTTTCAAATTTTGAGAGGGTACATTTTTCCGTCATTGAAGTGACAAATCGGAATGTTCCCGTGATCAGCAGTACTTTTTTCATATAAATAAATATTATTAGTTATCTCTGTTGGATTGTGTGCATCGTTTTAATGAAATAAAGTTTAGATGTTTGAAAAGAATTTCACTCATGAACTTTTGTGAAATTCCACCCACTAATGAAAAGTCTATCGTGAATTCCCACCGTTAGGTTAAACTATCTCTATTTTAATCCTTGGAGTTAATATTTGGAAATTTAACTTAGAGTAACCGTCATTATGGAAAAGTTTCTAAAACCGTCGAAGAAGACGGCAGTTAGCTGGCTGATTTAGACGGTGTTTCTATTAAGTATAAAAAAACGTAATGTGGTCGACCGTAGTTGAGGGCAACCTGAAGGCTCCTTTTTTATTAGCTACTACAAGAGGTGTAAAGGAAGGGCGCTCTACTTTCCCAGGATTATCCCACTTTCCCTTGATCCTCACCTTATAATGTTTCGTGTTTCGTAAGAGGGCATCAAATACCATTTTTGAATGTTGGCATGACTTAACCGATATTTCTGTATTATTACCGCGTTACGAACATAATCATATATTTATTTCTTCATTTATTTCTCTGTTTATATATTTTCTCCCTGTGTTTATATATATATATATATATATATATATATATAAAGGAAAAACTATACACACATTAAGGTGGTATACATTATAACTTATTTCGACCCCTTAATTAGGTCTCCTCAGACGTATAAACAACCACGTCAAAAAAACAAATAATGAGAGAAATTGATCATCGTCTTAAAAAGATAAATTCACTTATTTGATTGGTCGATGTAAAAAAGGGGGTAAATGTTTAAATAATCGAGGAGGGGTGACAGAAGTAAAAGATTAATTTGACTATGTTTTTTTTACATATGCAGAAAAATAAAATGAAAAAAAAAAAAAAATAAATAAAATAAGTTATAATGTATACAACCTTGATGTTTTTTTTACATATGCAGAAAAATAAAATGAAAAAAAAAAATAAATAAATAAAATAAGTTATAATGTATACAACCTTGATGTGTGTATAGTTTTTTCCTTTTTATAATTCTGTTTTGCTCTGTTTAAATTACATTGAGCTCTGTTATTCGGATTCTCAACACAAAATTGAAATCTACACAAACACTATATATATATACTTCTCTCTTTAGAAATGGAGTACTACACTGGCCAACGAAGCGGGTGCGTGGGCCAAACGTTGCAACTTCGAACATCAAATGAAAGGTCGGGGTGAGAATTTGGCGTTTGACAGTAATCCAGGTACATTGCACGTGCGTATCAAAAGTGCGATGGATGCTTGGTTCAGCGAGAAGAAAGATTTCAGTTGGGCCGCTAGTAGCTGTTATACTTCCTGCCATTACACTCAAGTAAGTATCATTCATCTGTTGTCGTCGCTGTTATTACAAGCAAGTAACTGTGCTTAAGTTGTTATAGTCTCTGCCATTACATGTAAATAAGTGGAAGAAATATGGGTGCTTATCCAGAAGTCGACAGATATTTAAAAAAAATAAATATCATTATCATGTAGGTACCCGTGACGGAACACATATATCGTACAAAAAAATCAGGTAAATTGATCAAACATTTTATTGCTAATAGACGAGCGTCGATCTCTCGAAACCATTAACCATAATAATTTTTTCTTAATAATTTATTTTTTAAAATTTTTAAATTTTTAAATTTATTATTTTATTTATTTATTTTTTTTTTTTTCTTAATAATTTTTTTTTCTTAATAATTTTTGTTTCTTAATCATTTTTTTTTCTAAACCTAAATGTAAAATTGCAGCATTGACGAACATTTCCCTAGTGGCATGTGGTAGCAGAACTGGACCAGATGACATAGTTCTTTTCAATCCTGCTTATTGTTTTTCTTTAATATGATGTATTTTCTTGTTGTTTCTATTTTGATCTGACCACTTTCTTTTCTTTTGCCATTGTAAATATCTATTATAAATTTTAAAAAATGTTTGATAACTAAGGGAGGTAACTCCAAAAATTCTAACTCTTAAAAAATACAGTTTAGAATCAGCCTTGTACATAGTCATAACCCCTACAAATTTACAATAGTCGTTTAAAAATAATGTTCTTTTGTAAGAAAAAACTGCTTGGTAAATTTACGTGATTCTTTTTTCGATATATGCTTTCCGTCACCGATACGTACATCATGCAGTAATTTCTATATTTTTTCATGTCAGTCGACTTCTGGATAAGTACCTAAATATGGTATTGGGCTTGCCATTGCAGCTAGAAGTCATGATTCTTTTATCGCTCCTGCAATTATAAGCAGGTATCATTAAGCTGTTATAGTTCCTGTCATTACAAACACGTGAGAGTAATAACTCACTTTTATAGTTACTGCCATTACAAACAAGTGAGAGTAATAACTCACTTTTATAGTTCCTGTCATTACAAACAAGTGAGAGTAATAACTCACTTTTATAGTTACTGTCATTACAAACAAGTGAGAGTAATAACTCACTTTTATAGTTACTGCCATTACAAACTAATAAGTGCCATGAAAATGATATTGGCATGCACAACCGCCATGCTGCTTTTATAGTCCTTGCCATTATAATCAAATAAGTTAAACGAAGCTGTTATGCTAACTGTCATTACACGTAACAATATTATACTTCCTGCGATTAGACAATTCTGGTGGATTTAATTTTTTAAGTAAATTATTTTTATATAAGATTTTATTTTACGAGATTGCATTTTTATTTAAATGAATATTCGATTAAAATAATTTTAAAAAAATAATTCAATCCTCGTAGTCGCGAAAAACACAGACAGAGACACGCGTGAAGTTGCTTATAATTTTTATTAAAACTAATTCTCCAAATACGTAACTAATATATTATATTTGGTATATTTAATTATTTTATAGACCAATAAACTATCATTTACTTAACGCATAATAAAATAAACATTTTCTCTTTTCAGATTGTTTGGGCAAACACTACCGAAGTTGGATGTTCAATGGAGAAATGTGATTACCTGAACGCGTTTGGAAGAATGGTTAAAAATGCTTTCTATTACGTCTGTTTTTACAACCCAATGTAAGTGAATCTTGTATTAATGGTGATTCAATATAAAATTCAATGTTTATTAACATTTAATCCATCCAAGTGTTGTAAAGATATATACTAACGAAATAAGACTAGAAAAAAGGAAATTCAATAAATACAGAAATGCAATCGTATTTCGATCTCAGATTACATCAGGCGATTAATTTAAATTTTCCGGTTGAGTTTTTATATCCATTAGCCACACACATCTATCTACATGACAGTTGCTTTGCTTTATTGGCTTTTATAACATCGATGTGAACAATGAGAACATTTTAATTAGTCTCAATAAGAATTTTATTTTTATATCCATAAGCATTTGACTTTTATTTTATCATTATCATTTGAATTAATTTATTTTATTCAATAAATGAATACCCCACACGGATCTTGGTCCAGCGCTCTCAGTAGCCACGGCTACATATCAATCAAATATGTCGATGCACTTGCATGACATTTTACTTTAAATTATCATCCTGAGGAAGTCTTACTAATAAAGACGAAACGTTGATGAATATATATGTTTTTTCCTTTTTTATTTCCCATATATATATATATATAAATATATACATCCACATACAGACTGTTTCGCAGCTCATCTGCTCAAGCCGGGATCGAAACGCAACCGTCGAGCTGACAGTCGGCGATGCTAACCCCTACGCCATCATACGACACTAACTGAATGTAAGATGTATCTCAATGTAAACATTCAAATGCCGGGAGCTCGAATTAGTTTTTACCTAATGAGCTATGCCTTAAAGCTAATGGCAGTTGGCGATACCCTTACAAATAAGCTCTACCCGGCGGGGTGACCTTCATATAGTCATCCACATACAGACTGTTTCGCTGTTTCACAGCTCATCAGAATGTCTAAAGAAGCATTGAGTCATTTTAAACAAAGATAAAATATACAGTTTAAATTCCCAAGGATACTAACTAAATCTAAAATATCGCAAACATAGCACTTGCATAAGCCGACTTAACACTGGAAAATGTACATATACAAATAGCATATGAAAGTAGAAAAAAACAAAATAACAACAAAACAGGGGACTCTAACTTGAATTGTGAAATATTAAACGGGGATCATCAGCTGTTTACCATGTAACTGTTTCGGAGATTTTAAAACAAAACAGTTTTTAAATTCATTTTTTTATATATCTTGCTACATTAAAAAGGAAGTTTGTTTAGTTATTATAAATTAAAAAAAAAATCCATGTGAACAATTAGAAAATTCTAATTAGTTTCACTTAGCCTTTCATCTTGGCTCATTACGGTCCGATTTAGGATTCCAATTATCGCTAACTGACGGTGCGTTGAAACAAATACCTATTCAAAAAAATATACAAGTCTTTTCAACAAAAAAATTATGCTGAGTCGAACGATGGTATTCATTTTGTATTATTGTTTTTTTACAAGAAATATCGTGGGGTATGTGTTAACACCAACATTCATGAACAGCAAAACGACCTCTTACTTTAAAATAAAAATAAATTAAAAAAAAAAAGTAAAAATTATAATATAGGGTTCTGGACTGGGCAAATACGTATACTGGGTTCTCAAAGGTCAAAGTGTAGTATCTGTTCCGATGGATACTGCACCCCATAGACTCGTATCGTATTGGCCTTCGGGGCTTGATTTACGCCGGTCTATAGGTCTGTCTTGTGCAGTTCTAGGAGGTCCACCCACCCAGGCTTTGCCTCCCTTCTTTGGGGAGGAGTAAGTTTATTGCTTACTGACTGAGGCACCCCTACCGGGGAATAGCAACGAGGCTGCCCAGGCAATTTTTAATGGCCCGAGTGCTCACCTTCTCGGGCGCTGGCTTTTCAAGCCCCACTTTCCCGACCTTGTGTCACATCTTACCTTGGAGTAAGATAAAACTGGCGAGGTGGTAATAAATATTGGTAAGGCACGACGTGAATAACAAAATAGAGTTAAAATAGTGTGTACATTTTTTTTGTTATACTCTCTCTCTCTCTCTTTCTCTCTCTCTCACTCATTCTGTCTCTGTCTGTCTCTCTTCCTCTCTTTCAATCTCTCCCTATCTCTCCCTCTTTCCCTTGATTCAATATAATAAAAAGACAAAAGGAAAAAGTAAAGTAAGGGAAGAAAGCTGCTGTTCGACCTAATTTCCGTGTTGTTTTCGAAGCAACTACCAGTAAGTATAAAAAGTGTGATTAAAAATAATAACAAAGTATTATTTGGATTATTCGGACTATTGTTTTCATCTCGGTTGTTATGCTCACAACGTTTCGGCCGATGTAATCTCCAAATAGAAGGTATCGAAATTTTTACGAAAGGGTTCCACCCCCTTCTTACTCATTTTGCATACAACTAAATTAAACTGAATATAGACTAAATTCAACCCCCTGAGGCCTATAAACGTTCCAAAATTCAAAATAATCAGTTAATTAGTCTATGAGTTAATCTTGCACATACAAATATATAAGCATATAAAAAAAGCTAACTTTAAACAGATAAGCATATATGTATAGTCTGCATTTATTGTATTTTAGTGTAATCAATATGTGTTATAGTGTGTACATATATAAGTATAATATACATATATAAGTATAATATACATATATAAATATAATATGCATATATGAATATGATATACATATATAAATATATGTATGTCATATATATATATATATATATATTACGGTAGTAATATGTATGCAAATTTTAATGTACGCATGCATTTATGTGTCTTATTTATATTTTAAAACATTTTTGCTGTTTTCTTTATTCTCGTTTAGGGGAAATTTTGGTAATCACATTTACACGCCTGGTTCCCCTTGCTCGAAATGCCCAGCGGGAGCGAAATGTGAAAATGGACTCTGCACTGGAGGTAAGCTAGTCTTATTACTCAATGAATGTAGAAAATTATATATATATATATATATATATATATATATATATATATATATATATGAGATGAGTGTTACTACAATTTGAAACACCGTTGAAATGATAACCTTTGAAAATTGAGGAACCAGACATCGATCGTAGAACAGGCAAAATTTATTCCCCGGACAGAACATTGTTTAAGCACTTCATGTCCGGTTACGAATATTACAATCGAGATATAATGATATAAAACTATAAAAACTGTCACAATAAATATTGTCTGGTTACTCAATGTTCAAAGTTTATATATATATATATATATATATATATATATATATATATACAATTCGGGCTCCCTATGGGTAACCCCCTCAGGGGGGTTCTATCTTGTCTATTTTTAGAATTTCTTGAATCCGGACCTTTCAAATATAGATTACTTCCTAACACATTATATTATAGATACATCGACGATATTCTCATTTTTCTCCTTGATGGCACATAAATAGATTATCTCAAAAACAAATTATATATATATATATATACATGACTTTTTATATAAAAATGCCATTTGAGTTAATTTTACTGAAATATATTGCAAAAGTCCGTTTACAATTTTTCAAATCCATTTCATTTCAGAACTCACATTATGAATACCATATTCTGATTTGTCACGTTTTCTTATTTTTTACGCAAGTCAAAACATAAGAAGACATTAAAAGATTTTCATCAGAAATACATGTATAATATTTCCACTTGAATATACATAAACTATTGTCACCTTTAAGTTTCAAAAATGTTTTTAAAGTGTTTTTTTGCCATTGCTTTTGCATCATTGCAACAAAATGGCGACAAACAAAATCCCCGTCCTTATTTGTAGAGGAATGAATCGAAAGGGGAGATAATTCGAATTATTCTTTAGAGGGACTCATAACGAAACGATCATATTCGATTTTTTTTCGTCGCAGGAAATCGTAACACAGGTAGAGAAAAATGATAATTTGTCAGAATTAAAAACAGTATTTTTGTAATCTCCGCACCAGAAATTAGTCTGGGTGCTTGAAAAAAATAGACTAGCTTCGCCTTATTTCTAGTTAAATATAAAATGTCGGTGCTTCTGTATTAAAAAGCCGAAAAAAAGTATTTTTGTCTTGTAGTGTAGGAGAGGTAAATAAAGGGGCATGTAACTCTTCACAACAGCTCTAATTTTCAAACAATATATTTTCATAAAATGTAATTTAAATAAATTTAATTAATAATAACCCTAACCTTAACCCTAACTGTCTGCGGTAAAATACAGTATATCTTCGAACTTGAAAGTGTTCCTAATTTCAGAGAAAATCTTGATTAAAAATCGCAGTAAGAGTCACCTGCCCCTTACTTACCTCTCCAACACTATAAGACAATAAAAACTTTATTTCGGCTTTTTCTCACAGAAGCACCAACATTTCTTCAGCATTTAACGGATTGACGTCCATTTTTGGAAAATTTAGAAAAGAATTAAGACACTTAGAATAATTCGAATTATTTCCCGTTTTGATTCATTCCTCTTGTAATAAGGAAGGAAATTTAGTTTGTCGCCATTTTGTTGGCACCAACACTTTATAATCCATCACTGGTATTATCTAATAAGGTGTGTCGTTTATGTTTTTTTCAAAAGCACCGCTTATGTATACAATTCTTATTAGAGAGTTGCAGTAATAAAAGGGAGTTAATTATATTTTCTATTTTGTGTTTTTAATTATTAGAAATCTATTAGTTCAAGGAGGGTAACTATCAATTTCTTAGTATTGGATTATTCCCATTGTATTATAGCGGATAAATCAAACGAAATATTAAACATAACATTTGCACTCATCAGTTACATTTGTTTTTATATTATTGATAAAGCTATTTTTTATTTTACAAATGCGCGGAGATTTATCACTTTTACACTATGTGTGTGAGTTTGATGGAATTATCGGACCCCAGTTCATTAACACAATACGCGGAACAATTTATCGTTTTTTTTTGTTTTACTTTTATTTACTAAAAAACAAACAAATTTTAAACGCAGAATGTTCTATATTTCGTGCTGTGTATTTTAAGAAAAAGTGGAGGGCTATATGAAAATACTTTTCTTTTGTTTTTGTAGGGAGGCGAGTAAATAGCGAAGTTTTATTTATTTGTTTATAATTGTTGCTTACAGAAAAAAGGAAAAAAACTTCATAAACTCTACATTGCTTCTGTTTGGAAAGTGATTTTTGAAGTCTAACTCCGCCCTCGTATATATTTCGTTTATTTATTAAAATAATTTGCGTAATGTTCCGTTTTGCTTCCTCGGGCTAGGAGCAAAGTGTAGTATAGAAATATCCTTCTAAACTGAGGTAAGATCCAGAGTGCAACTTTTTGGGAAGCTTGATTTTTCCCTACAAAACGGAAGATTACTTAAGTCCGGCGATAAATATTTCATACACCCCATTTCTGCCCTCGTGGGGAGGCAAGTAAATAGTGACACAAAAACATGTGACAAAACATGTTTTAAAAGAAAGCATGTTAATATTTTATTTGTTTTATTTATGGACCCTCTGCCTTAAAATAAATATTAACATGTTAAAAGAAAAAAAATTCCGAAATAAAAGGTTTATTTACAAGTTGTTTTGTAAATAGCGACCACGTGTATTGCGAGTTCAACCGGAAGACGCCGGTGACTTCCAAAATATGTTCCCCGTATCGTGTTAATGAACTGGGATCCTTATTGTAGTCTTGCTCCGAATTATCTATATGTGCTTTTTATTCTAATATTTACAAAATTAAGGTTAATATCTATTTCTTTCTTCTTCAAAAATGCAGGTACTGATGGCGGTGAGTAAACATTTTTTACTATTTTTATATAACGCATTATAATAACTTATTTATGACTAATATGCTGTGAAAATCTTTTAATGGTTATGATTTTATCAGGGATGTGTAATGTTAACACGTTTGTTAACACGTCTCAACATAATAATTATAGATGGACACATTAGCGAGAAGTGTGTTTTATCAATTGATAAGAAAGTCCTCATTTAATATTGGATATGATCAGCACATGGATCCAAATAAAATCTGAAATATTCCATGGCGGTAGTGTGTTGTTGGATAAATATTCTGGATAGTCAACGTGTGTCATGCGTTATACAATATCATTAACTTTGATTAATTAGACCCCATACGAGAGGTAGATATTTAATTGGTTAGCTTAACAAGGTGACATATATCACAGTTTAAAATATAAGAGTTTCTTTCAAGAAACATTCATTGTTAATTATATCTAATAACTTTCGTTTCGTTTTTCTCTAACGTTCAGATAGTGCTGCATAGTTCAAGGATAGCCAAGTGCAAGTTGCCCCAGTCCTTGACTAAGCTCTATTCAGACCATGACGATGAGCATGACGATCGATCTCTCATCGTTTATGAGTTAGTGGTTCTTTCAGTCAGCCATTTTAAATTAGGACCGTTGGCATGTCGACCTGGTACAAAACGTAGTAAAGACAACGACACCTTTTGTATGGTCAACATGTTTATTCCTATTTGTGAAAAACAAAAGGTAGTGAACCGTTGTCGCTAAATATACCTCTACTATACCTTGAGTTGCCTGAGAAGGTGCGTGTTCTCGGACCGTCTAGAGAGCGACCGTGGAGAACACGTTCGACCAGGGCAAAATCCAGCATAACGATGCGCTTCGAACCTTAATAGGAAGGAAATGCAGCGCCATAAATAAGATGTATGAAATATATGTTACTTATATTCAAATGGAAACAATTAAATGTACTTTTTTTCTTTCCCATTTCCAAACTGCAGTGTCTAGTGCCGGTAAGTAAACATTGTTCAGTCGAAATTAGAGTACTTTTTAGCAATTAAAGATATATGAAATAATAAATAATGTGTTCATTAAATTATGTAAGAGGCCAACTTGTCTTCTACTGATAGATTTGCATAATGTCTTTACATGGGTCATTTGAAATTTCCAGGTGGATGGCCTGGGAAATTTTTTAAAATGATGATTAAACATACTCGCAGGGCTTGCGCAGCAGGATTTACCGACATTTAAATTTTTTTGAACTTGTAATTCATAGTTATTGTTGTGAAGTTGTCCAACAGTAAATAATAAATAAAGGAAGTCAAGTCGAGGGTTGGTTTAACAAGTGTATTAACAAAGTAAGAAAGGGACAAGCACTTGCCTAGACAGTTACAAGACTGTGCTTTGTCTTCTCTGTGTCTCTGATGACTCGCACTATTTATAGTGACAACCGGTGCAGTTTCTCCTGTGTAAGAACGGCCGGTGTAACACTTATATATGCTACACGCTCGGATTGTGGTGTAGAAATATATCTGTTAGATAGTATTTCAAACTTATCTCTCATCATCAGCTTCAATCTTTAGACCCGCTCTTACGTCTGAATTGTATAACATAATCGGTACACAGTGCCTGCTTGTCATAACACTAACGCTGTTTCGTCAGTATCTTTTAAATCCGCAAAATGGAGTCGTATATATAGAAAAAGTTCCTTATAGTTTTTATAATGCGTTTTAATGTATTCGGGAAATCGGAAGATCTGGTTTCATACTGAACATGACAATGTTTATTTAATTTCATTCTATATATTATCTTCTCAGCCTATGTCATTTTTTCAGATTTACTTCTAAACGAAGCTAGATTACACTTTTTTTAGCACTAAACCGTGACTTCTCTTCATCAGCCCGCGGTTAGAAATTACTCTGCCATCATACTGAACATGACAATGTTTATTTAATTTCATTCTATATGTTATCTTATTGGCCCTATGTCATTTTTCACATATAAACGAAGCTAGATTACACTTCTCTTCATCATCCCGCTGTTATTCATTACCTTCCCACTACTAGCTTTTCGCACTTCGAACGAAATAATTATGTTATAACGAGATGTGAAAGATCAATTTAAATGAATTTACGGTCTTTTCCCCGAAGCAATATCGCATTATGAAAACATAACTCATTTTACTCTCTGCACATATCCATTCATTACCCTAAACAAACAGTCATTATTCCTAATTTCTTTGATCGCAGGAAAATTACAGAGAAATTAGAAGGAAGTGTTTGTTGATTGAACCGTCTCACTTAAAATTATTATTTAAAATTCTTATCTAAAGATGATTATTTTTTACTACTTTAACACTAAAATGTTGCACATATATGAAAATACATATTCTCTAGTTTTGATATAGTATTATTTATTTGTTAATGATATCCCGGGAGAAATCTAGTGTGCACTCCAACAATCTAGTGTGCACTCCAACAATCTAGTGTGCACTCCAACAAGAAGGTTATGATTTTACCTTCGATGGGTTTGATTTTACTATGAACACTTCTTTACATAATTATTAAGGAATTTCTTTTTCATTGAAATTGTGCAAGAGGTATGATTTATCACTCGATGAAAATTCCTACATATTCCAGGTTGGTGTTGTGCTTTTTGATAAAGATGCGGAGATAGGATACGTGCACAATGGCTTGTAGGGTATGATTAGCGCAGCATGGACTTGGATGAACGAGAAGCACCTGTGAGGAATAGATTGGTTGGCTTAATCATGTGACATAAAAACTATTTTGAATTAGATTAGTTTTAGTTTAAGCAGTGTAACCCTACTATCTTTTGAACCTACAAAATGTATTTCTATATATAAACAGTTCATTATAGTTTTGTAATGCGTGTTAATCATTCGAGAAACCGAGAGCTCTGATCATATCATGAGGAAAAAATGGTGTAATTGTTATTTTCTTTCCATTTACCTTGTCTCTTTACCTTGTTGAAGCAATGGTTTGTGAACAAACCTAGATCACATTCATTTAGCACCACAGTCAGTTATAAATAAATATCAGACGATATACCTCATTTTATGTGATCTTCCGGTATTTCTTCCGAAGACATATCGCATCATGAACCTTCAAACATAACCATTTTTACTGACTACACATATTCAGGCATTTTTCTAATCAAGCAATCATTATTATTAATTTGCCGACCAAAGAGAAAATTGTACAGAAAGTAGAGAGAAAGTGGTGTGTATAGCGTCAGTTGGCGCGGATCCTCCCGCCTTGAAAGTATGATT
Source organism: Sepiola atlantica (assembly GCA_963556195.1). Classification (NCBI taxonomy): domain Eukaryota; kingdom Metazoa; phylum Mollusca; class Cephalopoda; order Sepiida; family Sepiolidae; genus Sepiola; species Sepiola atlantica. The sequence goes on from OY744522.1 coordinate 30,714,347, forward strand.
TCTTGAGACTTAAATACTAACGTTTTAGAAATGGGTGAAAATAAATGTTTAATTTTTCACATATTATTTATTTATGAATGATATCTTTAGACACATAATTTGCTTCCTCTGACATATAACTTATGGTTTTATGCGGGAGCCGTTGGATCTTCTGTTTACACTTCTTCACATGATAATTACAAATAGAGAATTTAACGTGAGTGCGTTTTATTACTTTTTAAAGAAGCTCATCACCAGTAAATATTGAAATTCATCAGGATCTGAATCCAGATCTAGTCTTACATATTCCAATGCGGCTGTGTGCTTTTTTATGAAGATGTGAGGATAGTCAGCGTGTGCAATGTTTTATACTTGGCGCGGTATAAACTTGCATGAACTAGAATCTCATACAATGAGTAGATAATTGATTGGATATATTTTTAGTAAGAGATCACAGCATACCAAAGCTAAAAACGACTCAAGGATAATAATTAATAAGACGGATATGATTGCTAACTGAAAGATGATAAACACTAGTGGAGTACTACCATTGATTACGGGTATGAAGTGCGGTTCCTTATGGGAGATATATTGTAAGAATTTGTTCATATTGAATTTGAAGAAGACTAAGTTGTAATCAGTAGGGAAGCAGTCCCAAAGTAATGAGCGGTGAACCCTTTGCAAAGAGGTTCTGTCCATAGAAATTCCGAGTGACGCTAGAAACATGGAGGATAAAAAGAAAGTCTTTTTTCGTTGTGTAAGAAGGATGAGTTCTTCCTGTGAATGTTCTACTGAAACCTTCTGATACAGAACACACGTGAAATTAATTGTTTTTTTTAGATTTAGATAAAAGTAGACGTGATGTAAGCCTCTAATCATTCGAAATTCTTTGAGCCTTTGTTCCCCCTTTTGTCTATAAGAATCTCTCAGTTAAGTAAACGCGCTTCCATAGTTAAGATGTATAAAATATATGTTGTCTGTGATCTAATATAATTTTGAAACGTATTTTAATGTCTTCTTTTTTTCTCTTTTTTTCCAAAATTTAGGTGATAGCGCTGGTAAGTAAACTTTGTTCAGTCAAACTTTGAATATTTTAAGTACTTAAGGGCATTTAAAAGATAAATGTTTTAGTTAAATTATGTAAAAGTCCAGTTTGTCCTTTATCGATATATTGTCATGGAATCATATGCTGTATTATTTATATGGGTCTTTTGAAACTGCCATCTGAATGGCCTGAAGAATAAGACAAAGTGATGAGGGAACACAACTGCATAGCATGCACAGTAGATATAACGACAAACGATTTCTTTTAAAGTTGTAATCCAGATTTATTTCTGTATACTACAAGCTCGGATGGTTCTGAGAATATATATATATGAGTTTGTATCTCAGCCTTCCTTCTCGTCAACAGCTTCAACCTTCAGACTTACGCTTTCACATAAATGGCATAAACTGTGGGCACACAGCACCTGCTGACCATAACGTGATGTCAGGCGCAGTTCTATTTGAAGTAGTTGCGGCCTGGATTTGAGTGATTCTAGACCTAATGCAAGATCCTAATAAATCAGTACGTTAGATTACGTCGTTTCCCCTTTCTCGGACTATAGTCTAGAAACAACTCGTAGTTAAAATGAATAAACTTGATTGTAAGTTAAAAACGTTGTCTGTATTGACGAATGTAGTAGTCTAAATAGACTACTGGGTATCTTTTCCTAAAATTTGAAACATGGATAGGAGAAGTTATAGGGAGTGTAATTGGCTATGGTTGATGATTTTAGGGGGGCATAAGAGGCAGAATCAAAACTCCTAAGTCCTCACTGTACTGTATCCCTCCACCACAATCCGGTCAACGCCGGAGGTTTCTGCTAGTATATATATATATATATATATATATATATATATATATATATATATATGTTTAGAGGCGTCCCAGCGCTGTTACCTCTGCGCCTGACTAATAAACAAAGAAGGAGTGCAAGGGCCGGCGATAAGCAGAACCTATCTACTCCTTAAGCAACTGCAGGTTTGCAAACCGGATATTTTGTTCGAGATTCCAACTCTAGGAAGGTTGTCGATCAGGACTAAGGAGGCCTCCCTTCCCAACGGTTTACTGCCTGGCGTAAGTAGCTGGTAGTAAGGCTTTTTGTCAGAGATTTCCTTCTCTTAGATGGATAGCCTTATGAGGTCTTACGGGTCCAACACTCCGAGAGGGGTAACGAAAGCCTGAGCTTGTGTACTAGTCGGGTATTTCCTAGCCCCCGCAGGTAAAATTTTTTTTTTAAACTTCCATATATATATATATATATATATATATATATGTAGATAGAATAAGTTAAATTGCATACTAAGGAGGGAACAGCAAGTTGAAGATAGGTTTCCCTCTCACCCCCCCTTTACAACCCCGAACCCAAATGACTTTTCAATAACCAGGCACCGTGTTGCAATAGTATTAAGGCTACTGCATTACGCATGTAGTGTTTTGATATCATGCAGTTATTCGTTCAAATGTACTACCTTGTCTTATTAAAAACTGAAAAGAATGATAGTGAATTTAATTTATTTATTACATATGATCATTTCTAAATCGGATTTTAAAAGTATGTTGGTTCATTTAAAAAATAATGTGTAAGTTACGTAAGTGTTCGGTTTAACGCGAAAAGGATAATCAATAAACAATATCCCCAGGTGGGTTCGAACCAGCAACCTTTCAATAAACAGCCGAACGCGATGACTGATAGATCATTAACGAAAACCGTGAAAGTATACAAAAATATGAAAACGTAAACTACGAAAGTTAGCGTTTGTTCGTGCGTGAATGCAATGTACAGAAGCATGTATGCGTAACAGTAATCGTAATGTTTGCATCTCTGAATGCCTTTACATTTTATAAGATCCATTAATGTAAAACTAATTAATACATCGATGTTTGCTTAATTAGCCGCGAACCTTTGAAAAGCATGCGTACATCTGATGTAGAAACGTTACAAAATTTAAAATAATATTTGCGTAATAAGCACTCTAGCGCCTTTTGACTTATAGAGAAGGGTAGCTAATGAGTAATCCGTTCAATAAGTCTGTATGTGCATGCAACGACAAAATGTAAAAAGGAAAACAATATATTCAGAAATATGTAATTAAAATAATTAGTTTTATTGATTCATTTAGTGGGGCCTTTGAAAACATTAAAATCACAAGTTATAATTGATATCAGTCATTCTATACAATCATTCCTATATAATGTACGGAAGCATGAATGCGTAAAATAGCTGAAATGTGTTTCTCTATGAATAATTTTAATTCATAATTGAAATTGGTTTAAGTTGAATAATAAGCCATGAACCTTTCAAAAGCACTATTAAGTCAGAACTGCTAATGTTTTCAAGTGTGCGTAATTAATACTGTAATACGCATCTGTAGCGTGTACAACGGGTGAAACGAAGAAATATGTAGCCTACTAAATAAATTATACCGGTGTAATGGTATAAGCTGACATCATCAGAGGATAAAAACTCCGCCACCTTTCTCCAAGGATGGAAAAATATTACCCGAATATTGAAATCGATGAATTTAATTTAAAATAGATTTTAGCCGTATAATACTGAGTAAATAGAACAGAGACGAAATTCTAACTCTACTTATATATTTATATGCTAAATGCTTTGTTAATAATGCTCTCTGTATTAATTTTCGAACCTTGATTTTTAAATGTATATTTTCGAATGTAAACAACTTACCTAGCTCTCGTAGTTTAGCTGATGTTGTACATGTAAACTTAACACTGCTGTGTTAAACATATTAAAGGTGATTTATTTCATTCTGTATCCTTCTGTTTTGCAGGTGCTTGCAAGGACAGTTACAACGCCAGGGACTGTAAGGATTGGGCTGCTCGGAATGAATGTGAAAAGAACCCCGACTGGATGAAAGTTAATTGCAAAAAATCTTGCAAAGTTTGTTAAAAACTGAAGACGAAAAATACCTGATTTGTTGGATTTAAATGTTATGTGATCAAAAATTGAAACCTCGAAATAAAATGTTTATTTAAAAATATTCATCATCTTGTTTCTTCTTTTTAAATTTATTTAGTTTTTATTACAGAATTTATCAAGAACATTTGTCCGTGATTATGACTAACGTTTTTATAATCTATATTATATATCAATGAGTAGCAGAAATTCTATGTTGTCAATGTACTTAATATAACATGCAATTACATGTTTAAGTAAACAGTCAATAGAAGAATCGATTGCATTTTTTATGACAAACATACATTTCATGGCTTTATATATCTGATACAAATAGAGATTTGATATCTGTCTGTCTGAAGCCAAAACTAAACCATTACTACAATATATAAAGCCGTATCAATACTTGTAATGTAAAAAGAAGACACGAATAGAAAAACCTTTTCTAAGGCTTTATTCAATTAATTCAAAACTACAATGCCAACAAGGCAAGAGGCCAAGAACGTATATATGGTAAAAGAAAGAGAACGCATTTAAATTAAAAAGTCACGTGGACAAGAAAACCCAGTAATTTTACTTTAACGGAAATATATGCAAGTGCACGTAATCCATCTCGTAATCCCAAGGTGCTGAGTTCAATCCTGGGCAAATGCAGCTGAAGAAATATAATATACATAACATTCTCCCCCACTTGTAACAGAGATTGTTATCAGAAAGTTTTATAAATCCAGACGCTGGACTGGTTTGCGAATCCTGCTAGACCGGCGGGGAAGTAGTTCACTATCAGAAGCACCATATCTCTGGGAAGGTTGATTCTCTGAATTCTGATTCACTAATTCATTTTCTGTATAACTTTCCCTAGGTGAAGGAGTATTTGTGGAACTTGTATCAGGCAAAGGGCCCATGTCAGGTAGAACGTTTTCAGCAGAATCTTGAGATCGACCCGAGCGTGGAAAACGTGCTAAATGTCTTAGTGCTACTGAATCTTCCCGGCCATCATGATATCGTATTCTTGCATGTGTAGGGTTAGCCTCGAGGAGTTCCACTACCTCAACGATCGGGTCATATTTACTCCTGTTACCAAATCGCTTTAATAACACCTCCCCAGGCTCACAGAGCCAAACAGGTAATGCAGTGCCAGTGGAAGAGCGCCTTTTAAAATTGAACATGCGTTCGTGAGGCGTAGCATTTGTGGAGGTGCATAGTAGAGAGCGAATAGTTTGTAAAACATCCTGTAGAACATCCTGCCAAGCGCTAATGGGTAACCGTTTTGATCCCAAAGCTAATAAGATGGTGTTCCAAATAATGCCGTTATAGCGCTCACATTGGCTGTTACCTCTTGGGTTATACGCAGTAGTGTTACTGGATCCAATTCCAAGTCGCAGCAAAAATTGTTTGAATTCCTCCGACATAAACGAAGTTCCTCGATCGGAATGGATGAATGAGGGAAGTCAAAAAATAGAAAAAATATTCACCAGGCACTGAATCGCGGTTTGAGAGGAGCAATCACGACAAGGGAAAGCAAACGGAAATCGACTGTATTCATCGACGACTGTAAATATGTAACGGCAACCTGATGAAGATGCCGGGATAGGTCCTTTGTAATCGACAGAAAGACGCTGGAATGGAGCAGTAGAACGGATAAGAATATTATTAGTAGAAGTAAAGAATTGGGGTTTTATTTTGGCGCAAGTAGTACATTGAGATGTCACACGTCGGATTTCATCAAGTGAATATGGCAAATTTTGTGACCTTACAAAATGCCAAAAGCGTTGTACTCCAAGATGTATTAAGGAATCATGAATTGATTTTAGTTCCTCCAAGGAAGAAACAGCAGCACCACATACTCTGGATAATGTGTCAGCGACAATATTTTCATTCCCGGGACGGTGTTTTATATCATATGAAAAGGGAAGAAGTTCCATTTTCCACCGTATAATTTTATCGTTTTTAATTTTTCCACGATTAGCAGGTTTAAACACAAAAGATACGGCTTGTTGATCAGTAATAATAGTAAAATGTTTCCCAACAATGAGATCTCTCCATTTACGAACACATTCGACTATGGCATATGCTTCTTTTTCGACTATATGAAGTCGCATTTCAGAGAGATTTAACGACCGAAAAAAGAATGCTACAGGTCTCCCAGCTTGTAAAAGAGTGTCTCCGATAGCCTTTTCTGAGGCATCGGTTTCAATAATAAACGGCAATTCATCATCAATAACTTTTACGGATGATTCAGCAATGTCTTTCTTGAGTTTTTCGAAAGAATTTACAACTATAGGAGGCATAGGGAATTGTTTATTTTCGACCAGTGGACGAATTTTGTATGAATACTTAGGTATCCATTTCGCATAGTAAGCAAACATACCAAGACACCTTTTTAACGATTTTGAATCGGAAGGGGGAGGCATTTGCAAAAGAGGTCTCAAACGCTCTGGATCAGGTTGAAGAGTTCCGTTACAAATTTGGTATCCAAGCACGTTAATAGAACGAAGTGAAAACTTTGATTTTTCCCGGTTTATTTCGAGGTTGTATGTCGAGGCAGCTTTTAAGAAATACTCCAAATTGATGTCATGCTCCTCCTGGGTTTTACCGCAAATAGTTATATCATCTATATACGAGAAGGTTCCAGGTAATTTGTTATCAGAAATGAAAGAATTCATAAATCGTTGAAAGGCAGAAACCCCGTTTGTGACCCCCATGGGTATTCGTTTAAATTGGTACAGACGGTTTCCAGCCTGAAAGGCCGTATAGGGGCGATCTTCAGGGCAAATTTCAATCTGATAGTATGCTTTGGACAAGTCAATTATACTAAAGATACGATACTGGGCTATTTGGTCAACGAGCTCCCCAATTCGTGGCAAGGGGTATGCATCAAGTAAGGTGAAACGGTTAATAGTTTGGGAGAAATCGACTACCAATCGTTTCTTTTTATTAGTTGACGAAGTCACAACAATTTGAGCGCGCCACGGAGAGTAACTTGGTTCAATTATATCATCCTCAAGCATTTGTAGAATTTCTTTTTCAATGAATCGAGAGTCCTCCGCACGGTAATTTCGGGACCCAGTAGCAATAGGTTTGCAATCACGGGTCAAGTTTCGGAACAATTTAACGGGTGCACAACTGATTTTGGTTAAAGCGCAGATTTTTAGAATATCCTGAGACCCTCCAAAAGAAATAGTGATACTCTGGTGTAGTTTTAAGAAGGGCACTCCGAGTATAATATCCATACAGGAATCAGGAAGTACTGTGAAGTCAATTTCTTTATATTCGTAACCATTGAAGATAACGTCCTCAGTACAATATTCAGATAGCTTGAGGGAAATGGCCGATGATGCCATGGAAATTACGGAATTCCGTTTAGAAGTAGACAGTTTCATTGTTTTAACAATACGAGCACTGATAAAGTTATCAGAACTGCCGGTGTCTATGAGAGCAGTTAATCGTTTAACCTTTAATTTTACAATTTTAGTAATAGGAGGGAACCTATCATCATCTTTAGCACGGGCTACTATAATAGCTGAGGTGGAACGTGAAGGTGTAGACATGGTAGAACGGCAAACTTTGGCAAAATGGCCGAGTTTGCCACAGTTTCGACATACTTTATCGCGGGCAGGACAGTGGCGGCGATCATCCTTAATGTGACGTTTCCCTCCGCAGTTGTAGCACTTTCCATGAGCAGGAAGGGCAGCAGACAATTGTACAGATTCACACTCCATAGGAGCAGTAATAGTGGCCTCCTCGACAGAATCAGTAAACACATTTTTAGTCGTGGTAGCAGCAACGGTAGGTTCAATCTGAGAAGCGTATGACTCAGCACGAAATTGAGCCTGTTCTAAAGCTCTAGCACATTGAGTAGCCTCCTTGAGATTTAACGTATCATTTTCAAGTAGTCTGGCACGTATTACGGAAGACCGGAGACCACGTATAAATGAATCACGGACAGATTCATCTCTGTAAGTAGTAGCAGTAACATCCTTGAAGCAACAGTCTGCGGCAAGTCGGTTCAAGGCCTGAAGGTACTGGTCTACAGACTCATTTTCCTGTTGTAGACGTGTAGAAAGCAAATGTCTAGCATGAATAACGCTTGGAGACTTATCATAAACACTTTTCAGCAATTCAACAGCATGTTCGAATCCAGAACAACCCTCGATAATGTCAGCAACGGTAGCACCAATGTTTAAATAAAGGACTTCGAGTTTGTCTGGATTTAAAGAAGCAATAGTAGATAAGTAATAAGTAAAATTACGGTACCATAGTCTCCAGAGCTTGCCAGCCTGAGGGTCTGCAGAAGATATATCAAACTTGTCCAGACGAATAATCTTATCCATGAGAAATTTAGTAAATGAAATAATTGAATAAATTGTAATGTAAAAAGAAGACACGAATAGAAAAACCTTTTCTAAGGCTTTATTCAATTAATTCAAAACTACAATGCCAACAAGGCAAGAGGCCAAGAACGTATATATGGTAAAAGAAAAAGAACGCATTTAAATTAAAAAGTCACGTGGACAAGAAAACCCAGTAATTTTACTTTAACGGAAATATATGCAAGTGCACGTAATCCATCTCGTAATCCCAAGGTGCTGAGTTCAATCCTGGGCAAATGCAGCTGAAGAAATATAATATACATAACAATACTATTACTACGATATATAAAGTCGAATCTATACTATTACTACAATATATAAAGCCGAATCTTTACTATTACTACAATATATAAAGCCAAAACTAAACCATTACTACAATATATAAAGCCGTATCGATACTATTACTACGATATATAAAGCCAAAACTAAACCATTACTACAATATATAAAGCCGTATCAATACTATTACTACGATATATAAAGTCAAATCTATACCATTACTACAATATATAAAGCCGAATCTTTACTATTACTACAATATATAAAGCCAAAAATAAACCATTACTACAATATATAAAGCCGTATCGATACTATTACTACTATATATAAAGTCAAAACTAAACCATCACTACAATATATAAAGCCGAATCTTTACTATTACTACAATATATAAAGCCAAAACTAAACTTTACTGTCTACGAAATGAGTCCCTGAACCTAATTCCTCGGGTCTATTTGTAGTCCCGCCCGTGACGTCACATCCGGCGTCACATCTACCTCCTCCTCTGTATTCGGATCGCTTCCCTCGTCCCCTGAACTGCTGCTTGCATATCTCCGGGGTTTTCTTATGTGTCGTCTTGCTCGTCTGAGTGCGATCGGGAGGTCCATTTCTTCGTCGCTTCTTTGGGTCTGTTCCTCTTCTTCCAGTTTCCTTAACTCATCACTGAAAGGGAACTCATCATCCTCCCCTTGTTGACGGGTCGTGTTTTGGGGGATTCTTTTTAGTTGTGACGTGTGTCTTAGCACCCGTTTATCTCCTTGCCTTATAATCGCGGATTCCCCCTTGCGCTCTCCTACTGTCCATGGTGTTGGATGATAAGCTGGGGTTAGCTTATTATATCTACTTTGTTTTAGGAGTACACTTTCTCCTGTTTCTATGTAAGATGGTTTGGCTTTATTTTTCTGATCTGTGCGATCCTTTAATTTGTATTTCTCTTTCTTGTCTTTTTGCCGAGCTGCTCTCCAGGCCTGGCTTTCAGGTCTTTTTTGTAGTCCTGGCAGGTTGATGTTTACCTCCCGACCCAAGAGAAGAGAGGCAGGTGTTTCCCCCGTCATGGCATGGGGGCTGTTTCGATAATACACCAGGAATTCTCCTAGATGTTTCCTCCAGTCCCTTCCTTCAGTGTTCATTGCTCTAATCGCTTTCAACATAGTTCCAAAGAACCGCTCAATTTCCCCATTAGTTTGGGGATGATAATGTGTTATCTTCCGATGTTGGATACCCCATTGTTCACAGAATTGCTTAAAATCGGATGATATGAATTGGGGTCCGTTATCTGAAACAATGATGGGTGGGATGCCGTGTGTATAAAAGCAGTTTTGGATCGTTGATACAACTGTACTGGCTCTCGTGGTTTTCGTAATGAATGCTTCCGGCCATCTTGAGCCTGCATCAACCATCCCAATAACATAATCCCCGCTAGGGAAAGGTCCACATATGTCGACGTGGAGGACTTCCCATGGACCTTTCATCTCGGCCATATGTACTGGACGATGGTTACTCTTCGGGTCTTGGGTCGTACACGGGATACATCGGCTTATAGTGGTCTCTATGTCCTTGTCTATATTAGGCCACCATACCTTAGTCCTAAGCAGCGCTTTTGTTTTCACTATACCCAAGTGTGTGTCATGTGCCAACTTCAGGATTCGCTTCTGCAAGTTTTTTGGTATAATGATTCTGGATCCTCGCGTAATTATACCCCGTTTGTCTGTCAGCTCATTCTTCACATGTTTGTAGGGTTGGGTTGACTCTTTACTCCAGTCGCCTTGTTGTATCGCCTTTTCCACTGCTTTGAGAGTTAAGTCCCGTTGAGATTCTTCCATTATCTCTGATAACGTGATTGATTTAGGCGTGCTGTTTGCTACGATGGCGTTGATAAACCCTTCAGCAATCTCTTCTTCTGGTGATACTGTTTTTTGATATTTCATCGGTTGTCGAGAGAGTATGTCTGCTGGATTATTCCTACCGTTGATATGTTTGATAGTATAGTCATATTGTTGTAAGCGTAGGATCCAGCGCAATATTCGTGCGGAGGGGTTGCCTTTGGGATTAAAAATAGTTGTCAAGGCTTGATGATCAGTCATTAGCAGGAATTTTTTTCCATACAGATAAAAATGGAATTTTTCGCAAGCCCACACAATAGCTAGGGCTTCTTTTTCCAGTTGGCAGTAGCGACGTTCACCGTCGGTCAGAGTTCTCGATGCATAGCTGATGGGGGTAAGTACTCCTAGTTTGTTCTGGCACAGTATTGCTCCCAGTCCCACGGGACTGGCGTCTACCAAGACTGATGTCTCCAGCTTTGGATCGAAGTGCATAAGCGGCTTGCTTTGAATTATCATATTTTTCAGTTTAAGGAAGCAAGATTCCTCTTCCTTGGTCCATCGCCATTCCGTGTTTGCACGAGTCAACCTTTTTAAGGGCTCACTGAGTGTTGCCAGACGAGGGATAAATTTCCCGAGGTAATTTATCAGCCCCAAGAAACTACGTACGTCCTGGATATTTTCGGGGTTTTTGAATTCTTTTATTGCTTTTATTTTGGAGTCGGTGGGTCTGATCCCTGTGCTGGACACAATAAACCCATGGAACTCGAGTTCTTCACTGTGGAATATGCTCTTATTCTGTGCGATTGTGAGATTGTTTCCTCTCAACGTCCGCAATACCGCATCTAGGGTCTTGTTGTGTTCTTTTGTGTCCTTTCCCCAGATTAGAATGTCGTCAGCCCCGTTGCAGCAGTTTGGGATTTTCTGGAGGATTTGTTGTAGTAATCGCTGCCCTTCCTCGGCTGCAGATGTAATTCCCATCACTAGTACTTTGTATCTGTAGATCCCAGACTTGCAAGAGAAAGTGGTGATGTCCCTTGACTCTGGATCTAGTTCTATTTGGTGATAATAGGAGTTTAGGTCGATTTTCGAGAAAGTGTTTGCGTTGCCAATTTCACTCAATAGTTGTTCAACTGTTGGTATTTGATAGCGAGTGCGTTTTACTGCTTTATTCGCTACGCGTAGGTCGGCACATATTCTTATCTCCCCGTTTGGCTTTGGTACCCTGAACCTGTCCCTGAATGAGTCCCTGAACCTAATTCCTCGGGTCTATTTGTAGTCCCGCCCGTGACGTCACATCCGGCGTCACATAAACCATTACTACAATATATAAAGCCGTATCCATACTATTACTACTATATATAAAGTCAAATCTATACTATTACTACAATATATAAAGCCGAATCTTTACTATTACTACAATATATATAGCCAAAACTAAACCATTACTACAATATATAAAGCCGCATCAATACTATTACTACTATATATAAAGTCGAATCTATACTATTACTACAATATATAAAGCCGAATCTTTACTATTACTACAATATATAAAGCCAAACCTAAACCATTACTACAATATATAAAGCCGTATCGATACTATTACTACGATATATAAAGTCAAATCTATACTATTACTACAATATATAAAGCCGAATCTTTACTATTACTACAATATATAAAGCCAAAACTAAACCATTACTACAATATATAAAGCCGTATCAATACTATTACTACGATATATAAAGTCAAATCTATACTATTACTACAATATATAAAGCCGAATCTTTACTATTACTACAATATATAAAGCCAAAACTAAACCATTACTACAATATATAAAGCCGTATCCATACTATTACTACGATATATAAAGTCAAATCTATACTATTACTACACTATATAAAGCCGAATCTTTACTATTACTACAATATATAAAGCCAAAACTAAACCATTACTACAATATATAAAGCCGTATCAATACTATTACTACGATATATAAAGTCGAATCTATACTATTACTACAATATATAAAGCCGAATCTTTACTATTACTACAATATATAAAGCCAAAACTAAACCATTACTACAATATATAAAGCCGTATCAATACTATTACTACGATATATAAAGTCGAATCTATACTATTACTACAATATATAAAGCCGAATCTTTACTGATACTACAATATATAAAGCCAAAACTATACTATACGTGTGGTTTCACGACCTTGCCAGTCGGACTTAGGGTGAATGTTTAAAAATATATTAGTCAACTGTCCTAATAATTTAATATGACCCTGAAAAGTAGAATCACGTTTTCTTGGGGGGGGGGGTGTAATTTATCTAAGAGTGTTAATCTACAAATTTTCTCAAGTTTGTTGTCTAAATTATGTAAGTGTCGGAGGAAAAACATTGTTTTAACTGTAAGTCTACAATTAATTGGTGTTTTGCTATAAATTTAGTTTGGATAAATGGAAAAACATTTTTGCGATATCTTGTATATTGAGCTTAAACCATTTCATTATAGGTTCTATCTACTAAAAGTATACTTTTAGTTTCATACTTTACATATTTATACATCTCTCTCTCTCTCTCTCTTTCTCTCTCTCTCTCTCTCTCTCTCTCTCTATATATATATATATATATGGGAAATGAAAAAGGAAAAACTAAATAGGATTTTTTTTTATATATTCATCAACGTTTCGTCTTTATTTTTAACTCTTCTTCAGGATGATCATATTAAGAAAAATATCATGCAAGTACATGAAAATATTGGGTTTGCATGATGGGTTGATGGGAAGAAGTAGTAGCCACTGCTGGGAGCAGTAGAACTGGGGTCCGGGCTTGGTGAAGTCGGATTACCTTCATCTTTCCTTTCTCATATATATATATATATATATATATAAATTCGGAAAGAATTAATTTATTAAGTATTCCACACCTCTTTCTCATTGTCAATGTTAGCTTTGTAATATTAAACTAAAAACGATTAAGAAACATTATTTGTAGCATTTGTCGCTATAATATGTTGATTTCCATAATTAAATGGATGTAGAGTAAGAAACATAATTTCGTTTGATTCATATTTCTTATAAGATTAATTGCAAGTCACTCACTCGCTAGACTCACCCCATTATTACTAGTTACACAAGAACACCGATGGGAGTTCTGTTGGTTTCGAGTTTCTCTCTATTTATTGACGCATAATTGAAAGTAGCAAATCGATTATTCTGTCTCTTTCATAATATAATTAATTGGTAGGAGTGTGTTTTTATGATTTTAAATATTTATTAATTGATTCATGGATTTTTATGAAACACACGTGACAAGTAATGAAACCCTTAACGCATAAAAGCAGTGAAAGAATTGCATCTGTCATCAGAACTTAGCATTTCAGGACAACATTTTTATGACACGTGAAAAGACGACTTGAAACAGTTTACAGGTCGGTATCTTTATCTTTATTATATTATTGCAAGCAGGAAGACCCGACGTTGCTCGGGATTGAATTAGGAACTATACCATGTTCTTTTTTCATCATACTCATAACACTATATTACTTTTGCTTTTACCCTACCCTACACCCACGTTTCGCCCCTTAATATAGTCGGAAGAAAATGAATCGGATATACCTATATGAAATTTAATATTTTAATAGATAAGGATTTGCTAAGAATTTTGAAGCCAGAAATAACCTTCGATCCGTCAGTTTAAATGCTTCAAAATTCCCTTATAATTTCAAAACATCACAAAGTAATTAATTCTATTTTTTTTTTAACTATTAAAAAAAGAGGTACATTACTGATTTCTTTGGTATATCTTTCTTTCATAATTACATTATTCTTTAGCTAATAGGATTTAAAAAAAGCTATTTAATTTTTGATTTCAATAAATAACTAATAGATATAAACTAAAACTGAAAGTTACGATTTTTCTTTTAAAATTAATATCGCATCTTAAACATGCTTTAAAGGTATTTTTACCTCATTCGTTATTCTTAAATTTCAATTCAGATGCTTACAAAAAAATGAACTTTATTTGATAACTATCTCGCGAGCATGCGCGTCTTCATATTTGAAACTGGAAAAAAAAATCCACTCACACGTCCGTTTACAACAACAAAAACGGGACAATCCCATAAGATCAGGATTTTCAGAAACATTGAAAAAGCCATTTTTACTTGGCGAAATATTTGTAATTACTATACACTAAAAAATGAAAGTTTATAAAAAAAAATCTGTTACGATTTTTCTTTTAAAATTAATATCGCATCTTAAACATGCTTTGAAGGTATTTTTACCTCATTCCTTATTCATAAATTTCAATTTAGATGCTTACAAAAAATGAACTTTATTTGATAACTAATTAATAATAAATAAAAATCATTAATGTGTAAGTAACGTATAGACGGGAAACACGTAGACATACTTGTAGTAGTCACACAATGTTATTAATATCGATATGTAACAGTCTAAATTTATTTCCATTTCAACTAGTTTCTTCAGTGTAGCAAGTTACCAAATACAGATGTTGTCAAGTGTTTGTTGTTATTAACACATGAACGTGCATAAGTTAAGAGGAGTTGACCACTTAAAGATCTTCCGTATATAATATTGTCCTGTAAGAGAATTGATTACCCAAATTGTACACGCAAAGAGAATCTGCGTTTATTTGTAGATCCCTACCCTGTCATTTGAGCGTGAGGTTGATTCCTCTTAGCACGGCACTAAGCTCCGCAACGTTGGAAATGGGTTTTCAATGTCGACTACAGCCATTATGCGTCCTCGATGATAGCTATATTAGCGTCAAGATCCAATCTTAAAGCCAGCGAACTCGCATCTACCCATACATCAAGATACTTCGTGTTCACGTACCACTCTAACAGAGCAGTATCCAATCGATGTACCCGGTCGAGAATGTATGTTAGACGCCCTAGATGGCCATCGCTGACTTTTTCATCACACTTCAATGTGCCAGGATAGCAAGACGTTTGATTGAACCTGTCGTCACACGGGAAAGTAACTCACCAGTTTGCCACACATTCTGCAAATGCTTCTCCGTGTCATGGTCGAAGGATCGTTCACTACATTACTTCCCTGTCGCCATAATGATCTATCATGCTCCCCCAGACTTCTTGTTCGACTACTTTTCACTGTTCTGCAATTTCTGCAAATCCTTTATCGTCAGACCGTATAGTTTGAGATGCCTCCTCAAGCATTCCGCAGACATTAAATGTTCATTTATATATATATATATATATCAGTAGTATGTTTTCAAAAGGCTGAGGGCAATGCAAATTCCGGGTAAGATGTAAGCTGGAAGGAACAAAAATAATGAATCGTTCCTTCTAGCTTACATCTTACTCGGAATTTGCATGGCTCTCAACTTTTTAAAAACATACTACTACTATTCCTAGCAATGCTTCAAGCAAACTACCATTCTCTATTATATATATATATATATATATATATATATATATATATATATATATATATCCTGTCGATATATGCTGACATGGCTATCTCATCCTGTGCACATACCGCTCTGAGCACAGACCGCATTATCAAGGGCGGTATATTTAGGCCGAATCCGAACCGGGTTAGAAATATTTTTGTCGTTTGAACACAACTGTCTGATATGGCCACAGGAACGTCTCGACAGAAATCTGCAGATACTGATATCCAGATGTAAGAATCTCTTGTCTTTACGATAATCATCTTTCGTTTATTCATCTCCTTATATCAAGTTACCTCATACCTTTTCTGGGGCGATTTACATACGAAAAAATGTACAGGAATCGTAATATGTTGTGGTTTGAGATAACAAAAATGGTTTACCTCAGAAAATAGATACACATCTGCCGTAGATAACTAAGTTTTATAGATTGATCAGAACTAACTTTCATAATGTTGAGTCTGTCTCATTGTAAAACACCCATATTTCCTCGCAGAATGCAGAAAATAGATATAATTATTGTTACGTTATAATATATATATATATATATATATATATATATATATATATATATATATATATAATAAAAGACAGATCAAATGATTCACTTAATTATTGTGTGGATCACAGCAATAAAATTGGTTTTATTTTTATTTTTTATACAGACTTGAAATCGCTGACTGGAATAAGCACATGCACAAACAATGCAGGTATGTCAGTTTCTGTTTAAAATTCATTTACTAAAATAAAAATAGATTGATAATTTATTAAAATTGAAAAATGTGCAACGATTAAATCATACAGAAAAGTATAAATCTTTACATATTTGAGCAAGGAATATAAAATACGAATACGAATTAACGTTAGAATCACAAAAGTAACTGATGAATTTAACATGGAAGTTGATTTTGATGACACATTTAAATCTCAGAATTATCACAAATCAACCGGAAATGAATTAAAACTCAATAAATTATCTTTTATCTTTCAGCCACAGAATCTCAAAATCTGGAAGATTATTTTCTGCTATTGTCAGGTGTTCTGCATCGTGGAGTTAATTCAAGCAGTTACGCTCCCACTGGTTGGAAAAGAATTGAAATTCGCCCTAGATTACCACAATTACATGAGAAGAGGCGAGAAGGCTGCTAATATGATTAAACTGGTAAACCATTATTTAAACTTACTATCAATACAAACACCAACACGTACACCTTGCATTTCTTTTGATCGGAACTTTATCTAAAATCATTTAATATCTGATTATTTTACTTATTTGATAACTTTAGAATGTGAGAATCTTAGTCTTCTTATTTTTCTTATTTTTAAATTGAGTTTTCATGTAAATAATTTTAAAGGATTAAAATTTATACTTTATTTATTGTTTCCCTTTTTCGCTGTACGAGGATTTAACTGAAATCAAAACCTTATACGAAGATAAAACACAACGTTTCTCTAAACATTCTTGAAAGAAACAACTACGGGTTTTAGCTTGAAAACTATGAGAACGAATCAAATGTTCGTAGTCATTATACGTCACGTAGCGAAAAGGTAAGAAGGAAGCTTGGATCAAAGTGATTTTTTGTAAAATATGAATGGCGGGAGAAATTTCTTACTTTAAGGCGTTTCGTAATGAATTCTTATGAGTAGTTTTAAGAATACATTGTTGTAATATTTTAAGGAGTTTCGTAATGAATTATTATGAGTAGTTTTAAGAATACCTTGTTGTGATATTTTAATGAGTTTCGTAATGAATTATTATGAGTAGTTGTAAGAATAACTTGTTGTAATATTTTAAGGAGTTTCCTAATGAATTATTATGAGTAGTTGTAAGAATACATTGTTGTAATATTTTAAGGAGTTTCGTAATGAATTATTATGAGTAGTTTTAAGAATACATTGTTGTGATATTTTAATGAGTTTCGTAATGAATTATTATGAGTAGTTGTAAGAATAACTTGTTGTAATATTTTAAGGAGTTTCGTAATGAATTATTATGAGTAGTTTTAAGAATACCTTGTTGTGATATTTTAATGAGTTTCGTAATGAATTATTATGAGTAGTTGTAAGAATACCTTGTTGTAATATTTTAAGGAGTTTCCTAATGAATTATTATGAGTAGTTGTAAGAATACATTGTTGTAATATTTTAATGAGTTTCGTAATGAATTATTATGAGTAGTTGTAAGAATAACTTGTTGTAATATTTTAAGGAGTTTCGTAATGAATTATTATGAGTAGTTTTAAGAATACATGGTTGTGATATTTTAAGGAGTTTCGTAATGAATTATTATGAGTAGTTGTAAGAATACATTGTTGTGATATTTTAAGGAGTTTCGTAATGAATTATTATGAGTAGTTGTAAGAATACATTGTTGTGATATTTTAAGGAGTTTCGTAAGGAATTATTATGAGTAGTTGTAAGAATACATTGTTGTGATATTTTAAGGAGTTTCGTAATGAATTATTATGAGTAGTTGTAAGAATACCTTATTGTAATATTTTAAGGAGTTTCGTAATGAATTATTATGAGTAGTTTTAAGAATACCTTGTTATGATATTTTAAGGAGTTTCGTAATGAATTATTATGAGTAGTTGTAAGAATACATTGTTGTAATATTTTAAGGAGTTTCGTAATGAATTATTATGAGTAGTTGTAAGAATACCTTGTTGTGATATTTTAAGGAGTTTCGCAATGAATTATTATGAGTAGTTTTAAGAATACATTGTTGTGATATTTTAAGGAGTTTCGTAATGAATTATTATGAGTAGTTGTAAGAATACATTGTTGTGATATTTTAAGGAGTTTCGTAATGAATTATTATGAGTAGTTTTAAGAATACCTTGTTGTGATATTTTAAGGAGTTTCGTAATGAATTATTATGAGTAGTTGTAAGAATACATTGTTGTGATATTTTAAGGAGTTTCGTAATGAATTATTATGAGTAGTTGTAAGAATACATTGTTGTGATATTTTAAGGAGTTTCGTAATGAATTATTATGAGTAGTTTTAAGAATACCTTGTTGTGATATTTTAAGGAGTTTCGTAATGAATTATTATGAGTAGTTTTAAGAATACCTTGTTGTGATATTTTAAGGAGTTTCGTAATGAATTATTATGAGTAGTTTTAAGAATACATTGTTGTGATATTTTAAGGAGTTTCGTAATGAATTATTATGAGTAGTTGTAAGAATACATTGTTGTGATATTTTAAGGAGTTTCGTAATGAATTATTATGAGTAGTTGTAATGATACATTGTTGTGATATTTTAAGGAGTTTCGTAATGAATTATTATGAGTAGTTTTAAGAATATATTGTTGTGATATTTTAAGGAGTTTCGTAATGAATTATTATGAGTAGTTGTAAGAATACATTGTTGTGATATTTTAAGGAGTTTCGTAATGAATTATTATGAGTAGTTGTAAGAATACATTGTTGTGATATTTTAAGGAGTTTCGTAATGAATTATTATGAGTAGTTGTAAGAATACATTGTTGTGATATTTTAAGGAGTTTCGTAATGAATTATTATGAGTAGTTGTAAGAATACCTTGTTGTAATATTTTAAGGAGTTTCGTAATGAATTATTATGAGTAGTTTTAAGAATACATTGTTGTGATATTTTAAGGAGTTTCGTAATGAATTATTATGAGTAGTTGTAAGAATACATTGTTGTAATATTTTAAGGAGTTTCGTAATGAATTATTATGAGTAGTTGTAAGAATACCTTGTTGTGATATTTTAAGGAGTTTCGCAATGAATTATTATGAGTAGTTTTAAGAATACATTGTTGTGATATTTTTAGGAGTTTCGTAATGAATTATTATGAGTAGTTGTAAGAATACATTGTTGTGATATTTTAAGGAGTTTCGTAATGAATTATTATGAGTAGTTGTAAGAATACCTTGTTGTAATATTTTAAGGAGTTTCGTAATGAATTATTATGAGTAGTTTTAAGAATACCTTGTTGTGATATTTTAAGGAGTTTCGTAATGAATTATTATGAGTAGTTGTAAGAATACATTGTTGTGATATTTTAAGGAATTTCGTAATGAATTATTATGAGTAGTTGTAAGAATACATTGTTGTGATATTTTAAGGAGTTTCGTAATGAATTATTATGAGTAGTTTTAAGAATACCTTGTTGTGATATTTTAAGGAGTTTCGTAATGAATTATTATGAGTAGTTTTAAGAATACCTTGTTGTGATATTTTAAGGAGTTTCGTAATGAATAATTATGAGTAGTTGTAAGAATACCTTGTTGTAATATTTTAAGGAGTTTCGTAATGAATTATTATTAGTAATTTTAAAAATACCTTGTTGTGATATTTTAAGGAGTTTCGTAATGAATTATTATGAGTAGTTTTAAGAATACATTGTTGTGATATTTTAAGGAGTTTCGTAATGAATTATTATGAGTAATTGTAAGAATACATTGTTGTGATATTTTAAGGAGTTTCGTAATGAATTATTATGAGTAGTTGTAAGAATACATTGTTTTGATATTTTTAGGAGTTTCGTAATGAATTATTATGAGTAGTTGTAAGAATACCTTGTTGTGATATTTTAAGGAGTTTCGTAATGAATTTTTATGAGTAGTTCTAAGAATACTTTCTTGTGATATTTTAAGGAGTTTCGTAATGTATTATTATGAGTAGTTGTAAGAATACATTGTTGTGATATTTAAAGGAGTTTCGTAATGAATTATTATGAGTAGTTGTAAGAATTCATTGTTTTGATATTTTAAGGAATTTCGTAATGAATTTTTATGAGTAGTTGTAAGAATACATTTTTTAGATATTTTAAGGAGTTTCGTAATGAATTACCATGAGTAGTTGTAATAATACATTGTTGTGATATTTTAAGGAGTTTCGTAATGAATTTTTATGAGTAGTTGTAAGAATACATTGTTGTGATATTTTAAGGAGGTTCGTAAAAAATTATTATGAGTAGTTGTAAGAATACATTGTTGTGATATTTTTTACTTTTGTTCATCCCAAACAAGACACATTGCCACTGAACCGTAAGACGCTACTGTGATAGAGGACATATTTATAGGGTGTCAACCTTGATGGAGACTTGTGCAACAAGATGTTTGTTCACATTAGATTTAAATTTCTGCATGTTGGTACGGTCGGGGAGACAGGGAACAGAGAGGGAATTC
This sequence comes from Sepiola atlantica, assembly GCA_963556195.1. NCBI lineage: Eukaryota > Metazoa > Mollusca > Cephalopoda > Sepiida > Sepiolidae > Sepiola > Sepiola atlantica. The sequence continues at coordinate 30,735,380 of OY744522.1, forward strand.
CAAAAGTACGTGGCACGAGGAAATAAGCTATTAGAGTAGAAAATCTTCCGACATCTAGGCATCTCAACAAAGAAGGGGTGTGATTTTGCTGCTAGTCGGGTGAGCCAAGGGAATTTACGTTAAAAGTGTACAGTAAGTTCAGCAGAGAACACTCCGTGGAAGTACTCGTAAAACAATCACACTGCAGCAATGCAGTGTAGCATCTTGGAAGCCAGTGCTGAGCCTAATATGTTAGAAATTCTATCATGCACGCTGTTAAAAAAGGAGGAGAGGCTAGTGGTTGTTGCACAATATTCAATGCACATCCGAATTGTAGCTTTTTCGAGATATGCGATACTGGCAAGTGTGCGAAATCTTTTAGCTTGGTAGAGAGAGCCAACCTTCTTTGCGGCAGACATGGCACAATCTTCTTTGTACTTATTCCACTTCATGTTGCTTGAAAATGTCAGACCGAGGAGTTTAAACGTTGAACCTTCGGGAAAGGGTGATACCGGCTATAACAGTCGGTGGTTGGTAAACTTTCTTATTGTTGTGATAGGAAAAAACGCTTACTCTTGGTAGCATTAAATGACCATTCATTTGAGGCCCAATTCTATTACAGTTGGAGATAATTCTCCAAGAATGTAGTCATTACCTTGCCTATGTAGGCATTTTAGTTTCCCTCATACTAAGAATAGAAGGTAGTATCATCAGCATCGTTTATAAAGATCAGGAATAATATACGTCCAAGTATCGACCACTGAAGCATCCTCGCATTGATTTGGCATTGTTTGAATTTACGGCCATCGGGAGCTACTTGGATCTTTCTTTTAGCTGTAAAATGTCTGATTATATCAAATATTCGTTCAGTAATACACTACGAGTTTATTTTCTTGATAGGATTTTCATTGCAGACCTTGTCAAAGGCTTAAGATATGTATATAACGATACCGCCCTAGTTCCACATAAATTATCCAGTGTGTGGTATATACGTCCGTAGATGACAGTTGATCAGAGAGAATGGTATCATTTTCTAGGCAGTGAAATTTCGCTAGATTAATTAATGTTTAAATGATTTTAGCGAAGATTACCTTGAACCTTGATTCTTTCTGCCATCTCTGTTCAAAAAGAGTGTTATGGCGTTTTAGGTGCAGTTATTTTTATTCTTAGTAATTATGAGTTTGGTTGACGATTGAATATATATAAGTTTTAAATTGCGTCTCTTTTTGTATGTTTTGCTGTTAACTCTCCTACGGAAGTCGATAGAACGACGACGGCGAAACACCCTGAGAACAACAGAATCTACGATCGAACGAAACTCCATAAAACAATCTTTTTGATTAAAGGCGCGTTAATCATTCACCCCTTTTATTAAACGTATAGCGCTGCAGACAGACAAAAGACATAAGTTATTTTTGTAAAATATGCTATGATTGAAAGAAAATTATATTTTGGCATGTTATGGTGAAAGAAATTTCTAACTCGAATGAGTTTTGTAATTAATTGGTCCCCCGATTTTATAAATCGAGGGACTTATGTTTTGAGGCATGTTCGTCTGTCCGTCCGTTCGTTCGGATTTTTCTCCGCAACCATCCATTAAATTTCTCTGAAATTTTGCATGAAGTTGTAACTTTGGTCAGGTTAGAAAGTAACATTGTAACTTTGGTCAGGTTAGAAAGTGACATTCTCCGATTGACATTTTTTGCCCCATAACTTTTCATCCATCCATTCAATTTCTCTGATACTTGGCCAAAATGTGGAAGCAATTGTTCCTAATAGAAAATACGTATTGCTGACCTTGGAAAAAATCTGTTTCGCGCTTCCAGGGGGTGAAAAGCCCCCAAAATGGCAAAAAATGACCGTTTTCTCCCATAACGTTTGATCCATCCATTCAATTTTTCTGAAACTTGGCCAAAATGTAGAGGCAATTGTTCTGGATATAAAATGAGCATCCTTGACCTCAGAAAAATTCTGGTTCGCGCCCCCAGGGGGTCAACGGGGGGTCAAAAATGCCCCAAATTGCCCAAATTTATTGCATTTTACACTCGCCACACCGAGTCACATACAGAGGGGGGCCACGCGCGCGCGGCTTGTTACTATTATTAATTGCACAAATGCATTGGTTTGTGAGGGATGCATCTTCAAGTATACTTTGTTGTGTCATCTTTGTCCAAATGATGTTTTATTGCTTTTCAGGTGCCGGTATTCGTATTATTGGTCATTGTGAGATTGCTTTACGAATAAACATGTTTTCTGTTATCTCTGTCTAAATACAGCTTTTATGGTTCTTAAAATGGCGTACTTTATTTTATTTTAATGTTGGTAAAAAATGTCTTCTTATTTTTTAATGTATTTAAAATAGCATATTTTTTGCAATACTTAATTTATTTTTATACATCAATTATGTACTTAATCGTACATAATTAATATCTATTTAGAAACGTGTATTCTTAAGCGAATATTGACTTTTTCGGTGTGAATTTCAACGACTGGTATTAAAAATATAAATAGTTAAACATGTAATCTTCTATTTAACTCTAAGCTCCCCATTGTAAAAGATCCTCTTTGAGGGGATCCATTGCCAGAAAATAACGAACAGTTATTTTTTCAAAGTTTGACTGAGATAATCTAAACGTTGTTTTGGGTTCGGATCTAAAAAAAGCCATCACCTGATCAGTGATATTTTATTCATTACAGCGAGAAGTAAGTATAGGCATAATGTATGATGCCATAATTATTGTATATATTTGAAGGTCTGAAAGCATCTAAGGAATACGTGTCGAAGGCAAGTCTTTTACAAACACACGTTTAAAATCACAAGAAAGTAAATATAATAGAAAGACACATTATTTAATTTTAATGGATGGCCGTGGGATCTCTTTTGTTACAACATAACTTATTTTACAAAAAGTAAGACTTACAGGAATTCTTCTTCGTTAGAAAAAATGTGTTGTTGCATAATTAAAAAAATAATAATAATAAACCAAGAGTTTTCAAACACTTTAAACTTTACAAAGACATAAACACATATTTTCAAATCATATATATATATATATATATATATATATATATATATATAGCACTAGATAAAGTAAAAGAATAAAATAAGGTACAACTTAAATTTTATAGCATTCAATGTTAAAGCAAAGTATATATATGTATGTTCACGCAATTATATATATATATATATATATATATATATATATATATATATATATATATATATATATATATATATATATATATATATATTAGAATATGTTTCGTATGTAATAAAAAATAAGAGTTACTGGAATTCGAATATAAAACAATACGCTTTGTATATAGTAAAAACTGACTTACTGGCATTTCTATTTGTTGGAAAATGTTTTTTGTATATTTGTTTTAAAAAAGTATTGATAGTTAACGAAAAAATAATTGATAAAGACAGATTTTAAAACAAAACAAAACAAATATTAAATATGAAAACACGATTCGTATAATGTATATCGCTGAAACCGACGATATTTTTTTAATTAAAATTCTCTGCGATATATTTTTGCTTTAGTATTTATATTACATTTTTTCGAAAATTCATGGCAATTATTTTTGACGTTTTTAATATATTTTAATATATTAACAACTGTTACGATTGTTAATATGAAACAAAGTTTTATTATCGTTAGTAAACATTAACAATAAATTAATAATAACAGTGTTACGGACAGCGATTTGCAAATTTAGAATCGAAAATTGCGAATTTAAAATAAATAAATCATACTGTTGGGGATAATCTTGAACAGAATTAGTCAGGGGGTCGATATTTAGAGCGACTTTTTAATGTTAATATGTAATAATTTTAAATGAAATGGCTTGGAGTAACGTTGCCCAAGAGCAATACATCTAAACACGGTGTTGTCCGGGAGCAATAACTTTAAAACATAAGGCTCGGCACTAACATTCTCTTGTGACTAGAGTCCTCATCAACATCATTTCTCTTCAAACTTGAAACACGGCGTTGTGCAGAAGCAATAACTTAAAAATTGAAAGATCGGGCGAAGTTCTTATATTCTTTAAATTATTTTTAATGCATCAAAACAAGAGAAGGATATGACAGAGAGATGAGAGAGATAGAGAGAAAGAGGGTGGGATAAGAGAGAATAAAAGGGGCTGGAAAGAGGGGGAGATGGAAAGAGAGTAGGAGGAAGAGGAGTGAACAAGATCTAAAGAAGTAAAGAGACAGAGACAAACATTAAAAGAAAGATGTTGCACGAACTTTTAAAGTCTTCAATTTTGTTGTTCATGCCGCATGGCAATGTGAGATAGTCATGCTAGTTTGAAATAATTCAGTTTATTTGGTTGGAAATTGATGAATATATTTCACATCTAATCATCGCTAAATTGCTATAAATATATAGATGTATTTTAGATCTAGTCACCTCTAATGTATATTAATATATGACCATTTTTTAGCGCGCGTATTAGCGCCTCACAAACTTGCTCATATATTTAAAGATTTGTCTGTCTATATTTTGCCCCTTTCATTATATTTATATATCTTTATCCCTCTCTTTAGAAATGGAGTAAACAGCTGGCCCACGAAGCGCTCACGTGGGCTAAGAGTTGCAACTTTAAGCATCAAATGCTAGGTCGGGGTGAAAATTTAGCATTTAACAGTAATCCAGGTTCACTGCACAAACGCATCAAGGATGCAATGGACGCCTGGTTTGACGAGAAGCGAGATTTCAGTTGGAAATCCAATAGCTGTTATCAGTCCTGCCATTACACTCAAGTAAGTGTCATCAAACTGTTATAACCATTGCATTTACATGCAGATACGGTAGGTGTCATTAAGCTTTCACAGTCGCTGCATTTACAAGGATTTAACACGGATTAAAATGTTATAATCAATGTCATAAAAAAAATCAAGTAAAATGCTGGAGTTATAGTCTATGCGGTTGCAAAAAATATTAGTATCATTAAGCTGTCATAAACCATTAGGTTTAAATAGCATTTAGCTGCTATAAATCATGATACTACAGGCCAATAAGTTTCATTTCGCTGTTATAGTCGATGTCATTACACATAAATAGGTTTAGTGAATAATTTTATAGACGTTGCTTTTATTATTCCTGCAATTACAATTAAGTGTCATTATTCTGTTATATTCGTTTCCATTACTAGTAAGTGTTATGATTCTTTTATAGTACTTGTCATTAAATGGAATTAAGGCACATTAAGTGGTTATAATTCGGTACATTAAACTGTCAGTAAACGCAATTCAGTGCCATAAACAAAATTATGGTCTGTCATCACAAAACGTCTTTAATAGTCTCAACAATTGCAACCAAGTAAAATTCATTAAGTTGTTATGATCAAGTAATTATGCTTCCTGGTTTGTCAGTTATTTATCACCAGATCGCTCACCAGCTTATTCTAATAATTTCTACTTTTAATTGTTTAATAGCAACGTTTTCACTCTCACTGTCTGGTACGAATGTCAACATAATAGCGCGTGCGGACGAAACGGATACGTCGTCCTTGGGTGGGATAGTGTATTAATATACAGAATCCGTGTTATTGTCCGATGACAACTCTCCACGATGCGATTTCCGGATTGTTTATAGGCGCGGCGCGGTCTGAATCGTCGCCCCAGTTACCAACGAACTTTCTGTCATTGTCCGTCAGGATCTAATGAACTGTGTCTTGCCGGATCAGCTGCCGCGAGATCCAAAAACCGCGTAAAACAATATCAAGCGTTGCAATACGCGATGTCTATGTTTAGTTGTTTTTACATTTTACGCACACTGACCCCCCCCCTTCTGCAATCTGCAGACTGACACTCGTCACAATTCCGAACGAGCGACTTTACTGCAGCTTTCGACACGGATGAGTCCATCCTACGCCCAAAATACAACGCCCCCTGACTCAAAGGAGAGCGGCTGTGTCAATGAACTTCAGTATACTTTGCGGTGTTCATATTCCACAGGGAAAAGGCCCACACTTACAGCGTGGGTTCAATTTCTCGCCGCACGACGTTGTGCCATCTTTGGTGAACTTCCATCAGTAAAACTTTCCTGTCATTAAAGACAAGTGTCATGATGCTTTCTTAGTCCCTGCAATTACAAGCAATTACGTGTCATCAAAATAGTATGGCTGCTGCCGTAAGTCTCAATGATTTTAAGTCCCTGCCATTCGAAGCAAATAAGTGTCATAAAGGTTTAATAATGTATGTCATTGCACGCGAAATGTGTGCGGAAACTGTCATTGTCATGAGAATGTTATTGTAGCTGCAAGTAAAAGCCAGTACAGGCCATTAAGATGCCACAATCGGTTACGTTACTTACAAGTAATTATCATAAACTTGTTATATTACACACAATTAGAGACAACAGTCACAATCCTTTTATATTCGCTGCCATTCTACGCAAGTATATTTTATAAAGCTGTTATCCTCCCTGTCATTGCGGACAATCATATACGCACAATTCAAAGTATGTCTTTTTTTTCTTCTTCAATTTCCCGAACAGATTGTTTGGGCAAATACCACCGAAGTTGGATGTGCAATGGAGAAATGTGGTTCCCTTAAGGCCTTTGGAAAAATGATAAAACATACATTCTATTACGTCTGTTTTTACAAACCAAAGTAAGTGTATCTAGTATTAATATAATTCAGCACAAACTTTATTTATATTAGCAGATTAGCCAATGGTGTTCAATAAAAATGGTGTCGATAAATATATTAATTACGTTAGATTACAGAAATGGAAATTAGAATGACTATAAACAGGCAATCATATTTCGATCTCGTATCCCATCAAACGATTCATTTAATTAATTACGTGATTGAGTTTTATATACCTAACACTTGTTGCTTTTATTCTATTATTTATTTTGTTGTTGTTTCATTCAATAAAAAAAACTACGTATATGTGGCTGCACAGCTTCCAATTTCGGAAGACACCCCCAAAACGTTCGTCCTAATACTCAGTAGCCACTCACGGCGTCGATAGTGGGCTTGGGTAATCTATGTTAAAAGAAATATATATATATACATATAAGCACGTCTCGGCCTTTTGGCTAAGATCAAAGTGTAGTATCTGTTCCGATGGATACTGCACGCCTGTCCTGTGCAGTTCTAGGAGGTCCACCCTCCCAGGCTTTGCCTCCCCTCTTTGGGGAGGAGTAAGTTAATTGCTTGCTGCCTGAGGCGCCCTTACCGGGGAATGCCGACGGGGCTGCCCAGGCAATTTTTAAATGGCCAGAGTGCTCACCTCTCGAGCGCTGGCTTTTAACCCCACTTGCTCGACCCGATCTTGGGTCACATCTTACTTGTGGGAGTAAGATAAAACTGGCCTTGTGCCTAACTCCGCGAGGAGTAAATAAACATATAAGCACGTCTATGTACATTACAGAGACAGTTTGTTTGTTTGACTATTATAAAAATCTATTTGAACATAAAATTCAAATTATTCCAATTATATTCTCATTAAAAATCAAAAACACTGTGTAATTAGATCAAATTGAGTTTTCATAAAACTTTACTTTTGTTTGATCGCTTAACCAATATGACGTTGACATGAAGATAAATAGCAAAACCTAATTCATTCAAATTAACTCTCGATGATTTTAACAATTTCTTCTCATATGTTATAAGAAAGTAAAATGTAATCACTCTGTTATCGAAGTTAAAAATCAAGATAAATAAAGTCATTTTGCTGTATTCATCATGACTAAAGGGAATATGTGATGTTTTTCAAGTGGAATATTTTATAAGTGGAATATGAATATTTCATCATACAAATGATTTGTGAAAACTCTGATGTCCGCCAAACGAGAAAAGACAGTTTTTCAAGTAATAATTTGAAACTACGTTTTCTCATACAGTATTTAGTAAGTCATAAGATGTTTTTCTTCTCATTACTGAATTACTGAAACGCCATATGAATAGACTTGTAGCATTTACTTTTATCAATAAGTAATAGAATCATTTCTAATATTACAAATAGGATTTCTGTGCGCTCCTCTAATGGGGATATCTTCGAGCAAAATGCGGATTATTACAATAATGTAATTATAATTTAAGGTATAAAGATGAGATACGATTTTAGAGGGGATATTTATTCCTAGTAAAGAGACTAATATCATGACTCATAATATGGTAAGAAAAAAAAAGTGAGAATGAGAAGGTATAATTCAAATGATTAGTTTGGACAAGGAATTGAGAGTCACAACAAGAACAGCCACAGCAGCTCATTCATAAGCATACAAAATATCATATACCACATAATAAAACATAATAATAATAATAATAATAATAATAGTAATAATAATAATAATAACAATAATAATAACAATAATAATAATAATAATAATAATAATAATAACAATAATAATAACAATAATAATAATAATAACAATAATAATAACAATAATAATAATAATAATAATAATAATAATAACAATAATAATAACAATAATAATAATAATAATAATAATAATAACAATAATAATAACAATAATAATAACAATAATAATAACAATAATAATAATAATAATAATAATAATAATAATAATAATAATAATAATAATAATAACAATAATAATAACAATAATAACAATAATAATAATAATAATAATAATAATAATAATAATAATAATAATAATAACAATAATAATAACAATAATAATAATAATAATAATAATAATAATAACAATAATAATAACAATAATAATAACAATAATAATAACAATAATAATAATAATAATAATAATAATAATAATAATAACAATAATAACAATAATAATAATAATAATAATAATAATAATAATAATAATAATAACAATAATAATAATAATAATAATAATAATAATAATAATAATAACAATAATAATAACAATAATAATAACAATAATAATAACAATAATAATAATAATAATAATAATAATAATAATAATAATAATAATAATAATAATAATAACAATAATAATAATAATAATAATAATAATAATAATAATAATAATAATAACAATAATAATAACAATAATAATAATAATAATAATAATAATAATAGCTCTGGGGTAATCCATAATAATAGTAACGTTATATCTAAAACAATAGTACATTATTTTGTTTCACGTTCCAAAATGTATGCAAGAATATCATGACATCAAATTATAATAACATAAAATCATTATAAATAATTTGTGAAACTTCAATTCAGGATACGTGTTTTACTTGGTAAAAGAGGGTAAAACGCTCCATTAAAAATGAATGCATCTATAACAATCTCTTCTACAAACTAGAAAGTAGTATAACTCAACAAATAGTGATGTAGTTACTAAGAGCACTAACAATAGTAAAAATGTTATTCATAATATAAATAATAATAATAATAATAATAATAATAATAATAATAATAATAATAATAATAATAATAATAATTGAACAGAGAAACGGAATCTATGTTGACGGCCGCACAGAACAATGCGATTAGGACAAACTTTATTAAAGCAAAGATAGATAAAACCCAGGAAAACAGCAAATGCCGATTATGTGGACAAAGAGACAAAACGATAAATAATATAATAAGTGAATGCAGCAAGCTAGCCCAAAAGGAATACAAGAACAGACATGACAGCATGGGGAAAGAAGTACACCGGGAAATGTGCAAACAACTGAATTTCAAATATGCAAAAAAACGGTACAGACACAAACCAGAAACTGTACTAGAAAACGAAAAACACAAAATCATATGGGATATGAATGTACAAACAGACACACCCATAACAGCAAGGAGACCGGATATGATAATAATCAACAAGAAAGAAAAATCCTGCAAAATCGTAGACTTTGCCGTTCCAGCGGACCACAGAGTGAAGATCGAAGAGACGGAAAAAAGAAGCAAATATACTGAACTTGCCAGAGAACTGAAAGGAATATGGAACATGAAGAAAGTCAGTATAACACCAATAATCATAGGAGTACTAGGAACAGCCCCCAAAAACATAGAGAAAAGACTAGGAGAAATAGGAATCAAAGGGATAACTGAGACCATACAAAGGACAGTAATGATCAAAACAGCTACAATCCTGAGAAATGTCCTCGAATGCTGAAAACCAACCCACATAAGCAAAGAATGGAGAACAAACACATGTAAGCACAAGACAACAGAACCGGGGAAAATACAACCGCACGAGAGAGGCGCAAGCATAGGCTGACACCACGAAAATTATGGACAGAGGGTCGAGGAGAGGAAGCGTAAACCAGACCTCCACTGGAAGAGCGCGGACAGCTCTGGGACCTTGGGGAGACTTGTTGCCACTCGGGCCCCAGAGGGGACCAATGGCCTTTATCAGCGGGAAATCGATGGTAGGTGGCTGTTGCGATACCACAAGGTCATCAGCAGTGATGAGCGAAAAGAAGTGGAGCATACTGGAAGTCTGAGGAGACTTGTCGTCATTCAGACTCCAGGGAATACCACAGGTTTTTGGCAGTGGGCGATCACTGACGATGACCAGTGTGATAACTCCTAGTGAGTAAATAATAATAATAATAATAATAATAATAACAACAATAATAATAGGTATAATAACAACAGACGGAGCAGAAAGACAAACACAAATACTGTTGCCTCATTGATTCATCTTCATCACAAATTAAGCAGAGATTTGCAGCGTATCGTAATTCCTTTAACGACGAAAATTTAGCGAGCACTACCTCCCCCGAGAGACATATTGAGGCCTTTAACCGAGATCAGAGCCCATAAAATTTGAAATGGTATATTTAAAAAAAGACGAACTTTTACTACCACGATTTAAATAAGTGTAATTTATATTCATAGTAAGAATTGAAAAATAGTTCTGATTTTCTTAATTAGAAATATGAACTTTTACCAAACTGTTTACACAATAGAGAATTTAAATATAAAAATAAATAAATAAGCTAAATGGATAAATTAAACAAACTTTGTCTTAACACAAGATCTTATTTAATATAGCTCTACCAACTATAATATTTAGCCTAGAGCAATAATTCAGTATTAAATCTGAATAGCCTACATCACAAAAGCGGTTAAGTTAGGAATTGCTCGAATAGAAACTTATGTTTCGATTTCATAGGATTCCCGAGGACTAATTCAATTAGTCCTATTTCATACTGCAAATGTAATAATACTTAGCTAACATAATACCTAATTACAACTCATACTATAGTCACTTAGCAGTAAATCTGAGAGTTTTAATCTGGCAAAGAAGAAATTAGATCTATGCTGGTATTTCTATGTTTATATTAATAGATGAAATGTAACACTGTCATCTGGTTTTGGTTATCATATTGTTGCCTTAACACTATACTTATTGAGTGAGTTTATTTATAGCATTCGCTTACTATAGAACATTTTTTAACAATATTTGGAAGGCTGATGATTTATCATTAAATAATAGAGCAAACACTAATTTCTTCATAATAATACTCCTCTATATACATTTGAAAATAAATTAAATAGGATAGTTAACAAAATTATTTATTTACTTTATTTACTTTTAATTAATTAGACTTTATCTTAATTAGTATTTATTAAATGAATTTAGGTAGATAAAAACTAACATAGTTAGATATGTTATAAAATAAAGGACATTGCAGAATTACCCTTGCACCATTACATGCCAGCCGTTTTAAAAAATAATTTAAAATTACCTTCTGTTAAAAAATAAGAATCTGAGAAGCCATTTTGTATCGCTGCCAATTCTAGACTGGTAATGATGCGCTTTATTTCTTTAGTCTTCTGTCTCTTTTCAGTTTTACTGTTTACGAGGTTGAATGATAATAAAAGCCTTTCTTAAACTGATTTTGAGGATGAGTCATGTCCAGATAGAAATGATTTAATAAAATAACCCTTTAAGCATTGACTTTTCATTTTTGTAATTTTTCGTTTTTTCGTACTGCTTGAATGGAAGTTCGATCTAATGTTCTTTGAAATATGTGTAAATATTATAGATTACAATAATTAAGTATTGGATATTATTTGATGGTGTGAACAAATATCTGAAATAATATAAATAGGTATTAAAGCGTTTTTCATTTGAAAATTTGGGATTCCTGCATAAATCGTATGAACTGTATATTCTCATAAATATGGAGTCATATTATTTGAATAAGAATTGGATTTCAAGAATAAATTTATCTAGAAGTTTAATATATATATACATATATATATATATGTATATATATATATATATATATATATGCATATATATATATATATATATATATATATATATATATATATATATAGAGAGAGAGAGAGAGAGAGAGAGTTTAATAACAATAAGTACTACTAGCTTCATTGCGAGTTCCAACACAGTTTGTTGTTGTAGATCACTATTCGCTGCACGTTGTAAACGCCCGCCGACTTGGTATTTACAAAGTTAAATTCCTCCTTAATTCCAAGCTAATGTGTGGTGACCAACGGGAAAAGCTCTTGACTGCGAATCAGTGGTGATTTGTGATCGGAGTTCGCGCCCACCGACCGTCGGAAATTATCTTCTTGCACTGAAGATTGCGTAAGCATGAAACATCGATGTCTATAGGTAATAAATAATTAATATTTATTTATAAATATTATTAAAAGCCCCCTTTACTAAGGCCGGCCACTCTGAGAGAGTTTAATAACAAACAACACTACTAGCTTTATTGCAGCTTCCAACACAGTTTGTTGTTGTAGATCACTATTCGCTGCTCATTGTAAATTAACTTCCTGCACTGAAGATTGCGTAAGCATGAAACATCGATGTATGTAACTAATAAATAATTAATATTTATTTATAAATATTAATTTTTTATATATATATATATATATATATATATATATATATAGATTGCCGATCTGGTGGGCATATTCATAATGTACACAATTAGCAGAATTGTAGAGCCTAATTTAGTGGGGTTATATAGGGATGATGAACTAATTGTTATCCCTAATAGTGACGCCCCTCTGGTATCCAAAATACATAAAAAATTAATAAGAGCATTCAAATACCTTGGATTTAAAATAGATATAACCCCAAATTGTAAAGAAGTAAATTATCTAGATATTACCTTAGACTTAAAAAAGGGGGCATACAAACCCTTTAATAAAGATAATCACACACCATCTTATATCAATACTAGATCTAACCACCCGAACTGCATAATTAAACAAATACCTAAAACAATTAATACTAGAATTAATAAGCTTTCGGCTAACGGGGAAATTTTTGAAGCAAATAAACATGTATACAATAGAGCGCTAGATAAAAGCGGATATAATGAAAAACTCAAATATACCAAGAAAGAAAATAAAAATAAATCCAGGAATAGAGGCAGAAAAATAATATGGTTCGTGTTATTATATTTTATGTTATTCTTGCTCTGTTTACCACATTGAGCTCTCATACCCGGATTTCCTCCTGGAATTATTCCATTATAACACAAATATATATATATATATATATATATATATATATATATATATATATATATATATATTCTCTGTTTCTTGGATCTTAAAAGTAATCAATATGTTTGTAGAGTGTCCATATATAAATATATGTATATTATATATAGATTAGTAGTAATATGTATGCATATTTAAATACAAGCATGTGTTCATGTGTCGTATTTTCATTTCTGTGATATTATATATGATATTTTCTATACATGTTTTTGTTTTTCCTTTGTTCTCGCTTAGGGGAAATATTGGTAATAAAATTTACGCGATTGGCCCTCCTTGCTCGAAATGTACGAATGGATCGAAATGTGATAAAGGACTCTGTATTGGAGGTAAAGTATCCTTATTACTAAATTGTCAATAAAATGTATGACTTTCGATTAAAAACGATTAAAAACTCAGCGAAAGATTGAAAATAAGAGGGAGTTTAAGTTCCCCAAAAAGATTTAACGATCTGATAAATGGATTGTGGGTCCTGTTTTATGACAGAAAAGCTGAACAACGGTGCAAAAGTTCTTGGATCAGAAGTTTGGGAAGAGCATTGTCGACTGCGATGGCGGCAAGGAAACTGTTCTGTAGACGTTCCTATAACCATGACACGAAGATGTATTTTCTCCATGTGTGGCAAACTGCCGGGGGCTTTATCAAACATCGCGCTACAACTGCCACACAGGATTGGGATATCTAGGTTAGCGATGCTCCTCTAGCAGACACACTAATTTGGGTACCGTAATCTGACCCCGTCCAAGGAGAGTTGTGCGTGTGCACAAAGGAACTAGATGTGTGGGTGGACGCAAGCTCGCTGTGGTCATGGCTCCTTGACGCCGATGGAGCACTAATCGAAGATGCATGATATCCAAAATGTAAACGTGGCAGGGTTGGATGCTGTACTAAAAGGTTAAAACATCGCACAAATGGAAAGCCAATGTGTTACACATAAAAGCAGACTCCTTGTGTGTGTATAACTGGGTGTGCAATGCCTTTACGGGAAAGTCTCAGATGAGTACTAAAGCCGCAAGTAAAATGCACATTACGCAGATCTCATTTGTGAAAGATTACTATATTTAGGTTGATGTAGCAACAGTAATATCTGCCCAGAACCGAGAAGACTCACTGACGAGAGTTCCACAACTATGGCTTAAAATTTGAAAAGAGAGATTGAACCCACACAGCAATTGTGTGCTCTTTCTACAGGGAATCTGAACGAAGTTCTTCAACATAGTGGGCATCCTGGAGTCAGGCGAACATTATATTTTGCACATAGAATCGACTCGTTCGTCTCTAAATCGGCAGTAGAAACAGTTGCTCGAAATTTTGAGGAATGTCAGACAATAGACCCAGATCAGGTACTGTGGAAAAAGTGAGGGCCTAATATGTATGGAATATGCCACCGGCTAGGCATGTACACTACGCAGTATAACGATTGCCATTTTTATACTGATTCATTGTGGCCTCACACGGTTTTCTAAATTTGCGGCCGCTACAACGGCAGGAAACTGCACTTGTGATCCGGCAAGTCGAATCAGTGTTTATTTAACGTGTACCCAAACCGTAATCCTGGTGGATAATGACACTGCCCTCTTCAGTTAACAATCCAGGCAGTTCATGTATGAATGCCGTGTAAACTTCCGAGCACGATGCGCATATAGGCCATCCGGAAATGCTATTATAGAAGATGTTATAAAAATAAAGCGGATTGCTGCACGAAATAGTTGCACTAATATGGATGCTGTGTATTGTTACAACGTTACTCACCAAAACGATTGTACACACCGTAAGCATTCGCCAATTTGCTGCACGCATACAACATCAGAATAAATAAGGTCAATGTTGTGCAGATAACCAAATGATCTCTACACATCATACAGAAACGGGAACACAGTTTGGGTAAAAAATCTACAGGGACGTAGAACGTCGAAATTCAGAACAGGTCGTATCACGGGGGTGATAAGTTCACAGTCGACGCAGACGTTTTCTACGTTTCAGTTCAGCGCCGTCGGTAGTGGACAAAAGCGGTGACACATCATCAGAAAGTGCTGGATGGATAGAATCCGACTCCAATGCAAGTAGTAGTGGTTCCACTTCTGAGAGTGTGGGAGAGAGCCGTCCTACTGTGGTTGAGTGAGCTTCCTGGTTCCACTACCAATTCGGTATTTCTGATGCTTTGGCCAGAGAGGAAAGAAAAACTGTCCCACTACGGAGGAGTACTAGCTACCAACTATTACTTGCGTGATCATACGATCAGGGACAAGAGCAATAAAGAGAAGCACTTACCAGTTAAAAAAGGGAATGAGATGCTTCACATATCGTGCATGCCAGAGTAAAAAAGGACATCTCTTTACGATTCTAGACTTTTATAGTTCAGACTTATCTGCATATGTAAACAACTAATTAGCATATGTGGAGACAAAGTGACATAACTTAAAGGTCTGATGGAAAGCAAGAAACCAGTTTTCAGAAAGCAGAGAGAAGAGCAGAGATAATGTGGTGATGCTATAAATCTGTTTAAAAATTGCATTGCCTTTGGAAACTCTTTTACGG
Source organism: Sepiola atlantica (assembly GCA_963556195.1). NCBI lineage: Eukaryota > Metazoa > Mollusca > Cephalopoda > Sepiida > Sepiolidae > Sepiola > Sepiola atlantica. Next base: position 30,751,369 of record OY744522.1, read on the forward strand.
TTAGATTACTCCAGAGCGTTCTACTGTCGAGATTCTAACGGTCATCTGGTAACCTATATACCATACACTGGATAAGGCAGCGGAAACTAAGGCGGTAAGACCCCCGATATCTCCAAAGCATTTGACAATGTTTGGCGTAATAACTTTTCTCATGAGAATCAATTTAAATGGTTATGCTGGCCGATTGTTTCATATAATATCATATTTCTTAGTTAAGAAGATGGTCCAAGTGGTTCCGATAGCCGTTAATCTAAACCGCAACACATCAGCGCGGATGTGCTGCAGGTGTCGATACTTGAACCTATATTATCCCTGATATTCATAAACCACCTTCCCGATGCAATAGTGTCTGAGATGTATGTAGTTGATGATGGCACCATGTTCTATTTCCAGCATGAGAGCAAATCGAATTTCCACATATCTAAGGCACCGTCTAAATCGTTGTAAAATGACGTCTTGTCTGTAGTAACATAAGGCAAAAGAGATGGTCACATTTAATGCAACCAATGCGAAGCTCTTATCCATAAACAGCTACAAGAAACCCTTCCAACCACTAATTATGATGTACGACATCACCCTTTCTGGAGGGTGCAACGTTCAAACTCCTCGGACTGATATTGTCAGGCAGCATGTTTTGGAATAAGTACATAGAAAGTGTTGCCAAGGCTGCCGCAAAGAAGGTTATTCCTTCTACCTGGTTAGAAAACTCCAAAATTGGTTTAGTATCCTTTATAAAGTCACATGGAGTATTTTTCTCACATCTGTGTTGTCACACCAGTCATTAGATTCTCTCTCTTGGACGTGGTGCAAAAGGGATTTCTAACCTAATAGGTCGCGTACTGTTTGCCAAGCTCTAGCCTCTGTTCTTATTTTACAAGTACTTCGATGGAATGTGCTCCGATGAACTTACCGCACTTGTCCACCTCAAAGTTAATCGCCCTGCCTCATCTGACAAGCAGCAAAATACCACTACTTAACTGTAGGAGTCTCTAGATGCTAGAAAATTATCTATTCTGACAGCTTCTCTCCTTGGATCGCTTCCATGATCCTGTTTTGCCGACCGTACCAACATGTAGAAATTTAAATGTAATGTGAACAAACATCTTGCTGCCTATCTTCTCACCCAGGTTTGCCTTATAAATCTGACTCCTATCGCATTAGCCTCTTACGCTTTAGTGACACTATGGCTTGTTTGGTGTGAGTAAATAAAATACAACTAATTTGATTATAGTTAAGATCAGGTCTGTCTTAATATTTTACGTTAAAGCGCCGAGTCGCTTGGCTAGATTTTACTATTATCGATGAGAGAATTCTCTAATTATATTTTATCTTTATTCAAACAGAAACATTATTTAAAGTTTTGTTTATGTTTATTTCTTTTTTTCTCGAAAATACAGGTACTGGTGTCGGTGAGTAGACATCTTCTTATGTCTTTTATTTAACGTATTACAACTATTTCATGTCAACATTTAAATGTAATGTGAACAAACATCTTGCTGCCTACCTTCTCACCCAGGTTGGCCCTATAAATCTGACTCCTTTTATTTAACGTATTACAACTATTTCATAAATTATATCTTGGAAAACTGCTGTTGCTACTGACGAAAAGAAGTTGATGTTTTTTTCCCCCGGGATTCCTTTGACTTCTGTTCATCTTTTCACATCCACATTAAAGATTAAATCTTCATGGCGATAGGTAAGTTTTATTACTTGCCGAGGAAGTCACCATTAAATATTGGATCCAGATCAAGTCTTACAAATATCATGTCGGTGGTGTTCTGTTGTATACAGATGCGTGGATAGTCACCGTGTTAAATACGTTATGATTGAAGGAGTATAGATTTTGATGAACGGTAGATCGTTAGTTGGTTTGTTTAACCATGTATCGTAGGACAGATTTGAAATTAAAGAGGTTGATTCGTAGAAACATTAATTAATGTTAAGTAAATGTAATTTTCTAATTCATTTTTGTCATATACGCAGATAATGTTGGATAGTTGAAAAGAGTAGCCAAGTATAAGTTGACCCCATGCCTTGACCAGAATCTCGTTTGATAAGTGTCGAAACACGAACCGTCGGGAAATCCACTAGAAAGGGCGTTTAGAAATTTTGTCGCCGTTCAGAAGTAATCCATAAGCAGTACTCAATTAAAAAAATTCAGCCCCATGGTTAACATGTATAAAATATATTTTGTGTTTCTTTTAGGTAGAAACAATTTTTAAAGTTAATTAAATAAGTTTAAAAAAATTATTTTTCAAAAATCCAGGTCTTCCTAATGATTAGTAAAGAGACAGGAATTAGAATATAGTTATACAATCAAAGAGAAATTTAATATTGAAACTCATTAAGATCTAAATAATTATATTACAAGACTAATTCTCAGTTTTTGGTTTTGGTTTTATGATATCTTCCGTCTATCTTAAAAAAGCCGGGTGTTTTTCTGGGTCAGATTGTAACACCACTCAACAGTCTACCTGATACGTTTTCCAATCTCTCTTTTTATCAAATTTTATTTTAGTTTTGAAACGTGGCAAACAAAAGGCATTTGCAGGCCAGTGTATCGCTTTCCTCTTCTGATCTAATTCCTTATCTTTTAAAAGTGAGTGAAAGCCTGCCTCTGTAACCATTTGTATCTCTTCACTACAATGTGTCTGTCAATCATTTTTCCTAACTGCCTCTTGATATTGTGACAGTCGTGTTAACACAGTGAGAACCATAAACCTCTAATTCTCGCTGTTTATTTCATATTTTAACATGCCTGTCACTATCCTAATTGTCTAGCTAGTTTTAATCACAATAACTACGCTAGCAAACTGTAGAACTCTGTGATTAAATGTAATTAATCCGTATTTGTCTTAAATCAACTGTCCTGATAATTTTCAAGATCTTCTCCAGAGGATTTACTCCGTATCGGTAATTTAGGTGATGATAGACATGATGTAATGTTCTAGATAATCGACGTGTTTAGAACCTTTCGCTCCATTCGAAAGTTTTCCATGAAGGCTCTCAGTTAAGAAAATACAGCTCCTTAGTTAGGATGTGTCAACTATATATTGGCTTTTATTCAAATGAAAACAATCTTTAAAGTTAATGAAATGGTTTGTTTCTTTTTGTACATTATTGTCTTTATTCAAATGCAAACAATCTTTAAAGTTGATAAAATTTTCCTTTCTTTTTCTTCATTATTGTCTTTATTCAAATACAAACAATCTTTAAAGTTGATCAAAGTTTCCTTTCTTTTTCTTCATTATTGTCTTTATTCAAATACAAACAATCTTTAAAGTTGATAAAATTTTCTTTTCTTTTTCTTCATTATTGTCTTTATTCAAATGCAAACAATCTTTAAAGTTGATCAAAGTTTCCTTTCTTTTTCTTCATTATTGTCTTTATTCAAATGCAAACAATCTTTAAAGTTGATAACATTTTCCTTTCTTTTTCTTCATTATTGTCTTTATTCAAATACAAACAATCTTTAAAGTTGATAAAATTTTCCTTTCTTTTTCTTCATTATTGTCTTTATTCAAATACAAACAATGTTTAAAGTTGATCAAAGTTTCCTTTCTTTTTCTTCATTATTGTCTTTATTCAAATACAAACAATCTTTTAAGTTGATAAAATTTTCTTTTCTTTTTTACCCAAAAAGCAAGTCCAAAGGAAAGGTGAGTAAATGTTTTCAATAAAAATTAAAATATCGTTAAATTTTTTAAACTCTTTTGTGTGGCTGGCAAAAGACGCGGAATGAATCCGCTCACCCGTTCATCTGTTTGTACGTGTGACTGATCGGCAACAAATTAACAAAATGATTAACAAAATACAGGTTGAATCGGTTCGAGGAAAATATTGTTATTATTAAAAAGAAACCTATTAATGACTTCATGCAAAAAATATCACTGATCTTGTTTTGGTTTTATATTTTAATTTTGACTTCAACTCCAAGTTATGGAACGACTTTCGCATACATCTACCTTGTAAGAAGTAAAACTTGGATCTCTTTCTGTTACTAAATTTCATTCTATTTTGTAAGCGTAGCGGACAAAGGCTTTTGCATGTCAGGGTATAGCTCTCCTCACTGACCTTGGTATTTCTCATTTTTGAAGGGAGTGACCGCCTGTATCTGTAACCATGTTTATCTTTCCACTGCACTTTATTTCTCTTTTCTCAGTCTCTTGATATTGTGATAGCCGTGTTAACACAGTGAGAACCATTAGCATTTTATTTCATTTTTACCCTACCTATCACCACGCCAATTGTCGAGTTAGTTTGTAAAACAATATGCACGCCAATGGACTGTAGTGCTTTGTGAGACAATTAAATAAATTCGTTTAAAATTACGTGTCCCGATGATTTCCAAGATTATATTCCAGATCATTTACTCTGAATCGATAATTTTAGTGATACTAGATGTAATATAATGCCTCGAATAGCTTACGCGTTTAGGAGCATTGTTTTCTTCTCGGAAGTTGTCTATCAGAAACACTCAGTTAAAGAAATACAGCTCCATAGTTACGATGTATAAAATATATTGTCTTCATTTAAATAGAAACAATTTTAAAAGTCACTGAAATGTCTTTGTTCTTTTTCTTTCCAAAATGAACGTAAGAAGAAAGTAGAGTAAACGTTCAATAACAAATATAAAATCTTTGTGACAATAGAAACGAAGACTTGTCAGCTGAAAATCGAATGACATGTTGTGCGTGTTTATCAACCATTGTTTAAAAAGAAAATAAATTCTCTATTCCCAATACTAGTTTTTTATAGGTGGCTTTTAGAGAAAGCAGAGAGAAAGTATTGGTGCCGGAGATAATCAAGAGTCATTTCAGTGTTTGAGAGATATAAATTATGTTAGAAGTTTGAATTGCATTGCGAGATTTTGACATACAGTCAGTTTATTACAAGCTATTTCGGCCTAAACTTGACAGCCATTTCGACTTAACGATTATTCCTAGTAGGGATTCAGAGAAGCTGCAAAAAGGTTGAAAGAGTGCTGGCATTAGAAGTTTGGGAGGAGCATTGTCGACTAGCAGTACTCTGGGCGTTCCTATAATAATGATACGAAGATGTATCTTCGCCAAACTATTGGGGCACTTTTCCGTGGGTTGATGGCTTTCAGTAGCGACAGCCTTTATCAAACGTCGCACTAGAACTGCCACGCAGGATTTGAGTCACAAGATTAGCGATGCTCTTCTGGAGTGTATGTTAACAGACACGCTTGCCTGAGTACAAAATTCGGATCTCGTACAAGGAAAATGGTGCGTGGGTACTCAGCAGCCGGATCTGTGTGTGGAAGTAAGCTCGCTGATTTTGTGACGTCGATGAAACCATCATCGAGGATGCGTGCTGGTTTTGGCCGGCTAAGTATACCCAACAAATAAACGTGGCAGAGCTAGATGTCGTGCTAAGAGGATTGAATATCACGCTCAAATTTGTAGCTAATTTGTTACTCATAAAAACAGCATATTTCCTTTTATTTGTACGACTGGGTAACCAATGCTTTCACATGAAAAGTCTTAGTTGAGTGCCAAGGCTGCTAGCGAGATGTTCATAAGGAGGAGACTTGACGCGATGATTTTACTGGTAAATGGGTACAGCATTTCGGTTGATGTGGCACTATTAAAACCGTACAAGCTAAAAAGACTCATTGACAAGAGTTCCACATAATGATTAGAGTCTGTGACTTCATAGACATTTTAGCGATAAGTGTGTGTTATAACTTTATCGGAAAATCTTCATTAAATATGAGAAATCATCCAAATCTGTCTCACATATAATCTGCTGTTGGATGAAAATCTTCATTAAATATGAGAAATCATCCAAATCTGTCTCACATATAATCTGCTGTTGGATGAAAATCTTCATTAAATATCAGAAATCATCCAACTCTGTCTCACATATAATCTGCTGTTGGATGAAAATCTTCATTAAATATGAGAAATCATCCAACTCTGTCTCACATATAATCTGCTGTTGGATGAAAATCTTCATTAAATATCAGAAATCATCCAAATCTGTTTCACATATAATCTGCTGTTGGATGAAAATCTTCATTAAATATCAGAAATCATCCAACTCTGTCTCACATATAATCTGCTGTTGGATGAATATCTTCATTAAATATCAGAAATCATCCAAATCTGTCTCACATATAATCTGCTGTTGGATGAAAATCTTCATTAAATATCAGAAATCATCCAACTCTGTCTCACATATAATCTGCTGTTGGATGAATATCTTCATTAAATATGAGAAATCATCCAAATCTGTCTCACATATAATCTGCTATTAGATGAAAATCTTCATTAAATATGAGAAATCATCCAAATCTGTCTCACATATAATCTGCTGTTGGATGAAAATCTTTATTAAATATGAGAAATCATCCAAATTTGTCTCACATATAATCTGCTGTTGGAAAAATATGCGAGGATAGTAAAGTGTGCTACGGCTTGTATGCTATGATTGACACGGCCTAAACTTGGATTAACTAGAATCACACATGAAGGGCAGATAGTTGATTGGTTAGCGTCACACTTATGTGACATGATACATTTAAAAAGCAGTACTATGCATGAAATATATGATGTGTTTATTTAAATAAAAACAATTTTTGAAGTCAATAAAATGTTTTCTTTTTTCATTTTCAAACATGCAGGAAGTCGTATGAGACCCGAGTTGATATGTTTGGAGTCAACATTAGAATACATTTAGAAATAATAGTTATTTATCGTCTCATCGTAAAATCCATTTTCTATGTGCATCAAGGGTGGTCTTCAGTGATGCACTGTTCTTACACTGCCTATTTCGGGTGGCACATAATATAGGCTTAGACAACAACAATGACCTGACTACAGACGTATCAGGCCGTCTCCTTGAAAGGATTAGCTACGCACGTCGACATTGCAAAAGATCTTTCTTCGAAGATTAATTTCTCATGTAGAAACGTCACCTGGCATCAGCAATGAGAATAGCTTTTACCCCCAACCTGCTCCTATCTAATGTTTTCCTTCACTTTCCCTTGTTCTGACTCCCCCTTGATTCGCATTATTTATTTTAATTAGATATAAAATTTTCGTTCATGTATCTTTTTAAATTTAGATGTTGATTGATTCGTATAAATATGTTACATAGTGCACATTGGAAATTAGAATAGTTGATTCGTTGATTTAAGCGATGCTATACGTAATGTTATATCCTAATCAATCGAGATGCTTAAAGCCTCTGTTTGCTTCGTAAGAATCTTTCAATTAAGGGAAATGCAGTATAAGTAAAAAATATTTTGTAGACATTTATAAGGGACATAATCTGATTATAATCTCTCACCAGACATAAGGGAGTGATTCTGTTAGAATTTAAAATTCTTTCAGAAGCTTTCCTTTTTCTAAGGGAAAAAACTGTTTTCTCTTATTTTTGGAACATGAGCTTAGTCAAAACCCTTAATTATACAGTTAATTGGAAATCATTTCCGAAACAGCCATTTTGTCACTCACGTGGCATGCCGGAAGTTGTTACTGGCTCGTATAATTAATGTCATCATATCGGATGATAATGGCGATCGGTTGAGAGTGACGTTGCTTCAGACAAATATGATGTATAAAATAGATGTTATCTTTATTCAAATAAAAGCAATTCTCTAAGTTAAGTAAATGTTATTTTGGTTTTCTTTATGCCAAAATACAGGCTATAGTCGGGGAACTAAACATTTTCTTTCTAAAATTAGATAATGTGTAGAGCAATCAATGTTTTTGTTACGCGTACATATATAAACGGTGTATTAATGGAAATGCACTTTTAAATATCTGCGTACGTTTATGTGTCGTATTGATTTAATATATAACTAGCGGAACCCGTGTAAATTACACGAAATGATGTTTTCAATACGGGTCCTAATGTAACAAAGCACCCTCTATTTGTTAGTAAGTTACGCTTGCTTTATTATGAGGCCCCCCCCCTTCTGGATAAGAGTGGAATAATTGTTTGAAATAGTAACTCGTGTACGATGGACACTGCGCATATCTACTAAAAAAGGTTGATATGCCATCCGTTCAAAAAAAAAAACAACAACAAAATAATACTGGCCGATACCCTACTTTTTAAGCAGTCAACGTAATTAAATAGACAATGACATTAAAAACGCCAACATAAAAACAAAAAATAGTTTTAAGTTTTAAGCAACACAAAAAAGTAGTTTTTAACCAGGTGATAAAAAAAAATGTATTATTTCTTCCACTTCCCCTCGAAATGTAGAATACAAATCTTAGAGGTTGGTTGGGATCGAACTATAAACCAGTCGGGCCGAAGTAAAAAATACTACCTCGCTAACCATTGCGCTAGAAGTACACAAACGTAAAACTTCCTAAACGCAGGCTACTTGAATGTTCTTCAAAATTTAGGTGCAGCACGCATGCGCAGAGCTTTTGCCGGAAGCGTGACACACGAACACACACGCTATCGTATTAATATATAGATATTTTGTCGGATTTTTGTAATTAAAATTAAATTAGAAAAATACAAATAATTCTTTCGTTTTTTCCTGGACAAATACATATAGTTCCATAACATGACTTGACTCTGACGATGATGCTGACACCGAGTAGTTGTTTTTCCACCTAACATTTTGAATTAGAACCGCCCGCATACAGATGAAATAACACTTAGTAAAGACAACGACACCTTTTGTATGGTCCATAGGTCTATTCGAATTTTATGAAAACGAAAATTAGTAAACAATGGTTGTTTAAAATATCCTAAGTGCCGTCCCTTAACTGAACACCAAGACAGCGATCGCCCAGAACACGTCAGCCCCGGGCAGAATTCAGAAGAAAAGCCACTTAGACTTGAAGGCCAATACGCAACCGTTAGTTAAGAAATGCAGCTCCATAGTAAAAATGTGTAAAATGTATGTTGTCTTTATTCAAATAGAAACACTTCTTGAAGTTAATTAAATGTACCTTTTCTTTCTTTTTCCCCAAAATGTAGATGGGGGTGACGGTGTGTAAACAATTTCAGCCAAAATTATCAGTCAAAATTATCAGTCAAAATTATCAGTCAAAATAAGAATATTTTAAGCAATTAAAGAGATTTCAAAATATATAAAGTCTTCGATAATTATGCAAGAATTCAACTTGCATTTTACCGATAAATTCCCATCAAATTGCATACCGTATCTTTTAAATGGGTCTTTTGAAACTACTAGGCGGATAACCTGAGGAATATAACAAAGTAATGATGCAACACACCTGAAAGGTAAGTTCGGCAGGTACAACGAGTTGCCTTAAAGTTGGACTCAGGATTTATTTACGTATACTTTAAGCTTGAATGGTTGTTGTGGATATGCATCTGTTAGCTTGTACGACATAAAAACCCATTATTTCGTCAGAATTGCATAGCCTATTAAATACACAGCGTGTGTTGGCTATAACACTGAATCGGTCCAGTCAAAGTGTCTTTAAATCCCGTAAAGTCGAGTCCTATAAATACAAAGTTTCTTATAGTTTACTCTGGCATTTCAAATCATTTGATTAACCGGAAGTTTTATTAACTTCCGTAAAACAGTATTTTTATTTATTTCCATATTTCATTTTTCGGACAATCTCCGTCTAACAACACAATTTTAGAAGCGTTACTTGTAGATAAAATAAAGAAATAGTATCGGAACAGTTAAACAGAGGTGTCGCTAAGATCAAGTCCAAATGAGAGTCAATATCTCTCTCCAGTATAAAAAAACGTCGTTCAGTCTAACATAAAAAAAAATCCAGCACAATTCTCTTTCGTTCGCTTTACGATCCCACGTTCAGACCGATCTCCACATCTCTCCCCAATGTTCATTTTTCCTTCTCTTATTAAAAAAAAAAATGCGACGCATGCAAACCAACTTAATTTGCATAGATCTCCCTCTCGGCGCCGCGGCCCGGATCTTCAAATAAAAACCATATTTGACTTTCTGATGCCTTTCTCCTCCCACTACTCTTTTTTTTTGTCGTCAGCGAGCGTTTTTGGGTTCGCCCCCCCCCCCACACACAGAATACCAGACGCTGCCTCTTTGAATGGCGCCGACAAGCGTCTGCATTTACGTCAGTTGGCCGCTCTCCGTTACATTACTTCTACCAATCACCCGGCTCTTGGATGCATCCTCATCCATAACGTCACACTGTTGAGTAATACTTTACGTAATGAATGTTCCTGATAAGTTGTCGCCCCCCAGTCAATAAAAAATGCAGACGCAACTCGCAGATAAGTAAACTGAATATTGCTTTACTAATCAAATTAAAGATCGTTGCTTTCGTTGTGTCTTCTTTCTTTTTCTAGATGGTTGAAAAGACGGATCCGACGCAAAATAACTGCAGGAAAAAGACCTTCTTTTCTCAATGTAAGAAAAATGCTAAATGGATGAAAAAACAGTGCAGAAAATCTTGCAGATTATTTTAAAAGATGAAAAAGAAAAGTACTCGATTTGCTGGATTTAAATTTCGTGTGATCAAAATATAAAATTTACCTGGAAATAAACTGCTTCTTTTAGAAATATTTGTCATCTTTCGTCTTGTTTCAAATATGACACATTCCTACAAAATGTCTATTCAGTATCATATTCAACGAAAATGTGTCAAACTGCAACTTTTTTCCTATCTGCAATGAGCCTGTTTATTAGTGTGAGTAGGTATTTGTATGATGTTGCATCAGCACACCCTTAACATAGGTAATCAGTATCTTCGGTGTGTCATCTGCTTAATTCATGAGACTGAACTTTTAAATCTTAAAAGTAAAAATTATTTTGTGATTCTCCAGTTTATTATTATTATTTAGATGTATTTATTGTAGTGTTTTGTTATACATGTAAAATATTATGCCATTTGCTGCACATTTTCAACATCATTTACTTTTGTTCAATAAATATATATCTTTCCAAATATATATATATATATATATATATATATATATATATATATTAATTAATTAAGTTCAAATATTAACAAAATGAACAAAACCATTACTTTTCAAATTAGAGCTTTTATATTAAAATAAACATAGTTTGAGTATCCGACAATTGTTTCAGAACCTCCTCGACTCCTCCTCAGGAATATACTGATGAGCAAAGATTAGATCCGCCAATACACAATTATAAAAAAAAAAGACTAAAAACAAACAGACAAATTACATTTCAAAATTTTCAGACGAGAAACCTTTTTGCATAAGATGACACTTTGACACCTACCTATCGACGCATAAGAAAGTCGGTCAGCTCAAACTTTTGGCAGGACCGGCTTGACTCGGCCGTCTCCCCTTTCCTAACTACACGCACAGACACCGAGACACACTCACACATACACACATCACGCTTATACGCACACATTTATATACTCACAAACATACATACACACTTATATATAGATGTAAAAATAAAAACATATACATATATATACATACACATAATACACATACACACACATATACATATATATATATACATATAAATATACATATATATATATATGTATATATACAAAGATACATACATATATCTATTTATTTCGCGTAATGTATTAAGTGATTTTATTTTTTATTTTATCGGAACGGTCTTCTTCAACCGTTTTCCTAATAAGCTGCCAAATAGAGTGTTATATACATTAAGACAATCGCTATTTATTAATTAATTAAAATTCTCAACAAATATCAATCATATTTACCAATGAACTAAGTTAATCCAACAATGGAATTGAATTTTTAATTTTATTTTATTTTAGATTAATTATATTCTCTCTTTGAAGTGATCTTAAATTTTGTGTCAATCTATATTTATTTAGCCTAACGGTCGTTTAATTGGTATTAATTTAAGTTCACTAATTTTATCATTATGTTCACCCTTCAATAAACCTCTTCTTTCAATATAAAGTGTAAACCTTGTAACTTATTAATTTATAGATATCATGGTTACTAATAGTTATCTCATCATCCGGAGTTATACCAATACGATCAGTTACATAACCTATTATGTATAATAATAACCCACCAAAATAATCTGAAAACTATATCTATAATCCTAATATTAATATCTATACATTCCAAAATTTTAATTAATAGTGGTTTTGATTAACCTATCTTTTTTTCATTAAACAACTGTATTGTTGTTATTACTTATATATTCAAGATCTCTACATCAAGTTATCCTATGATTTAATTAGTTAACCTAATCTTACTTATCATTGTTAATTATGATACATTAATTACGCCATCCTTTATCATTTGTAATAATGTAATGCTATGTTTAAAGAGATAGTGATTTTAATTTCTAATCTTTGTTTTTATTTTTTATTTATTTATTATTTATTTATTTTATTAATTAATTTATTTTTTTATTTATTTATTTATTTATTTAAAGTTATGTTTACATCGTTCTCACAATACTTATCTAAGGTTAACTTTTTGAAGTGCCTGCAATTGTAACCTACCCCGTCCCTCTGGTTTAGTAAAGCATTCTTATTAGGAAACACAATTATAGCCAGTTTTTCATTTAAACACAGAAAACAGGTAGGGTTGTTTAGTGTAGGTATTGGTGCCTTTTTTAAAATACTCCATTTCACTACTGGAACTATGCCATTTCTTTTTAGGGATAAAATATATCTAGATAATGAAGTGCCTTTTCTATCAGTATCTATGTTGTTAAATGAGCATTTATGGTTTCTATACCTATCCTTGAAATCAGTACTAGTACCCCCTATGTAGAATTCTCTGGGAAAACTGTGCTTAGATATACTACATTTTTCATAGGTTTCGGAAAGTATGTACAAGACAGAAAAATATCATGAAGGAACAAAATAAATAATTGAAAAAAAAGTACGGAGTTTTTAATGTGATAAAATTAAAGAAATAAACATACCGACTATTTAGCGGCCATGTTTTCATTCATAACAAAGTTTTTCTGTGCTCGGAAATTTCTGTTTCGATTTATTCACTTATTTAAGAATATAAATGCAGAATTGTGTAAGCAAACTAAAATGGAAATACAATCAGTAGCTTCATGTACCCGGTGTGATTCGGTAAAGAAAGTTTGTTTTTACATATATCATATGATTAGAAAATTGTGAAATGAATTTAAAAAATGAAACACGTGTGAATTAATATTATTCACACGTGTTTCATCGACTGTTGTGTTGACTCCGAAAACAAGCGTGTGTTTGCTGACAGCCAATCTGGTATTCGTTATTCCGTCAATCAGGAATGTGTAAAAACTTATTTGGAACATAAAATCAGAACTTTCGGAAATAGAAAACGTATGTGACTGAAATACTTTTTATTTAGGATGAAAATATATAAGAATTCTAACCCCATCCGATTTTATTAAAATGAAATCAAACAATATATGTCTTTTTTAATATTCATCTTCTTTCGGGTAAATCAGATGATTCTAGTGTTGGCATTAGTTTCCCTGATGTTTTTCTAGTTAGAAATCTTTCTGGAAATACATCGGGTACTTACGGGAAGAACCACGAGAAGGTTGCCAACATCCCTAAGTGAAACTGGTACTGTGGAACCGACTGGATTCGAACTTATAACACCCAGGTCTTCAGTCCGTGTCGTTACCCACTTAACCACCATCACCTTCCTTTTTTTTCTTTTTCTTTTTCTTTTTTCTTCTTTTTTTAGTGTAATATAATAAAATGTAAGTTAAAAGATTTAGTATATTTAGTTCATAACGCCCCTACGTCTGTCTAATCGTCTCTGCGTCTCTCTCTTTCTCTCTCTCTCTCTCTTTATCTCATTCTATATATTTAGATATTTCTCTATATATAGATATAATAAAGGAGAAAACTACCTGCATGTCTCTCCTTGAAATGAAAAACATACTAGAGAGTGTATCTTGAATACAAGTGTATTCGCATGTACAAATTGCATTTGAACATAATGGAAGTAGTTATGCGTCTCTAACTGGTCTATAGAGGAGCTTATGACACGTTTCTAATATGTTACACAATGAAATTAATCTATTTATAAGTAAGGGTGAGAGCATGGACATATGTGTGAATAGCCCAATTGGTAAGATATCTAGCTGACAACACAAAGGTTGCTGTTAAAATAAACTATCCTTAATATGATGTTGCACATAATGCCATCCCACACTCTAACCCACGCAACGATGGGGTAACTCTGCTAGTATATAATATTAATAAAATTGAGCTCAGGTTAGACTGTTTGAATTATAAAAAAGACAGTTTGCAAATCAATTAAATATATAAAAATAAAAATCTGAAAGAAGTTTTTTGGCAGGTTCGCTATATCTCCACATCTTTCTCTGTCTCTCTACGGGTAATAATACTACTACTTCTAGTGATATTCGGTTTCGGTTACAATCGACTAATATAGGCTAATTTATTATTTCCTTTCTTTATTAGCTTCAATAATAAATATACAGAGAGAAAGGAAGAGAGACGGAAGCGAGATTAATATATACCGTAATAATTTAGAGCAAGTGAGGAGGTAGCAAAGATCATACAGTGCGAGGTAATGATAGATAGAAACTTAATAACAGATGGGAACTTGTTTAGGTAATTAACAATCATAACTGTTCTTGCTTGCCCCCAACTAATCATTGTCAATAGAAGTAACCGTGATTTTAGATTAAAATATGATCTGAGCTTCATAACATCTAATGCAACGCGTTTGACAGATGTAACTAATGAAAGGAACTTTTAACACAATGAACGTGATAATCGTTTACACCGCTTCGTTATGACCTTCCGGTTTAAAGTTATAACCAGTATTTTGATGGGTGGTTTTCTGTTTTACACAGTGCTAGCTCGAACTATGCTCTCAATATTATTGACGCGTTAGTTATTTTCTCGAACTTAAACTAAGAACATCGGATGAGAAATGAGGGGAAATTGTTTAAGTTCGAGAAGCTGATGTTTCAAAATCTTTTGTTTACAATTGGTCACTTAGAGGTGGTTGCAAGTAGATATTCGGAAGATAGAGGCTAACGTAGAGTTCCGGACCACTTACATTCTCTTACTCGGAGAATTTTATACATATGATATAAATTTCATCAAAATATGATACATTTAAAGTTTAAAACGAGGTCCGGCCCAATAGTTTCTTTTAGGTGAGGAGGGCACTAGGAGATTGTTGACTATTTCCATTGCCTTTTCCAGAAAATATCATACATAAGATTTAAATTTTATAAAAATAGAATATATTTGAAGCTTTAAGAGTGTTATGCCCTCATAGCCCCTTTAGGGTGTACTTAGAGATTCAGAAATACTTCCATTGTCTTACCCGGGAAATTTTAAACGAGAACACATTTTTAGATTTTATGTAGATTCTCTAACCGTTCCTTCTATAGGCAACATACAAACATCACACACACACATACACATGTTGCATTATGTATGAACGTAGGTCAAATAGTGGTTTTATGTGCTACTGCGAATCTTGACATAGACAAGGTAGTGCAAGTCGTGGACACCGTTAGTTTTGGAAACAGACTCGTTCCCAGGGTGAATCATAAACAGGTATGATCTGTAAGGTCAGGACCCGAGGAACGAAGCTAAATAGGTTTGAACAAAAAGCTAGGAGTAGACAGGAAGTCACGACGTCACAGATGTCGAATTAATAAAGAAAGAAAGTTTTAGAATCAGTTGGCACTGGTAGCTTGCATAGGACAGATCGTTAAATAAGATGCTGGAATACCATAAAAATGTTGAAATTGTCAAAGGCGAAATACAGTCCCGATAATTCTAACTGTCTGTCCATTCATCTGATTAGGTAGTTACGAATATAAAATTCAGTCTATCTCTCTATATATTTTATAAGTTAAGTGATGTTTTATTCGTGTAGGATGTATTTCTCTCTAGAATAAATCTTACAAACTCTCAGATATGCCGCTTTTTATTTGTTTTCTGTACGAGATAAAATGTTATATTTATCTTGACGTCCACGGTCATAAAAAGTAGAAGGCAATGAAAAAATGCAGCAACAATGAAGAAGAAAAAATGCGGCAAAGAGAAAAAATCGCGCGATGTAACAGAAAATCGGGCGCGAAAAATTAAAGAGAAAAAAAGGGAATGATATTAAACGCGCAATGACATTCGCCGAAGGCGTGCGCGAAAGAGTTATAAAAAAGAAGTTAACCACGACCTTAATTACGTAAATAACTTTTTAGTAAAATAGATATAAAAGATATAGAATATAGACATAAATCTAGATACATAGAGAGCGATATATATATATATATATATATATATATATATATATATATATATATAGAGAGAGAGAGAGAGAGAGAGAGAGAGGTAGAATAAAATCTGTACTTGATATACCTAAATTATTTACTTTTTGAAAATGAATAAATGAGAAAGTTTTTTTACAGTTGTCACTTCTATATTACAATCAAAACATATTAGTGTTATTTAAATAAATAATGCATCAAAGTGTTCTCAGATTCTCTCTCTATATAATAGATAAACGATTAACAGAGATCCATTAGGAGGCATAATTTACATAAGTATTTGTAAACAGTTTATAATTAATTAATGTTTGGTATTATCAATTTATTATTTCATTGGCTTATTGTTACTATCTATATGCAATAGTTTCGTCGATATTAACAGTAATTAATTAAAGTTATTTAACAAATAAATCGGATAAATGACTCAAACATGTTCAGTTTATACTATCAGCGCTAGCTATGAGTAAGGCATAAGCGAAAAGAAAAAGGGAGGAGTTTGGAGTGTGTGGCTGTCTTAATCGCTTCATCTCTCCACCTCATTCCCTCTCTCGCCCTGTTTTTTGGAGTTTTTACATCTTTCGTGAAAATTAAATAAATATTTATTTAAATAGCTAATTAAATGCGTTATTTTAAAGTTTAACAACAAATTTAACAATTGTTTAATGTTTACAAGCAACTTTTCACTATTCTCATTGACAAATCGTAACAAAAGTTTAGTAGGACTTATCCGTCCAAATTACGAAAAAATATCACACTCCGCTAAATCACCCCACCTCACACCTATTCAAAATAAGATTTTACCTTTTTAGGTGATTACGTTTGAACACCCTGAACACCCTGAACACCTTGACGTTATAAAAATAAAAACGATTATTTTAGAATTTAAAGTAAGAGAAAATGTTCATATATGAATAAAAAATAAAATGATCCCCCATTTCCGGGCCAGTTTTAGGGCATTAACTGAATTTTGGGGGCTATGGGAGCTAAATCAACTGCGTATTTGTTTTTGTTTTGGGTGGGTGGATGGGTTCTACTTTTTAGTCGATTACGTGTATTTTTCTGAACCTACAACTCGGACTTCGGATTAATGGTAAAATTGCTTAACTTCCCTAAGAAATTAGAATTTGGGAACATTTTACATTAAATATGTACAAGACTGATCCCCCTAATCTAAATTCTAAACTTATTTTTTTACTTCTTTCCGTTTTCCACGGTGTTTACACGTAATCGCCCCCAAAAGCAGAATCTAATTTATGTAAGAGCGAGAATTAACAAAGTGTGTTATTCGACAACTTTACCCATATTTTATTCTTTAAATCTTATACTTTTTTAATTATACGTTCTTTTTTATTTTAGTTGTGTTAACTTTTCCTGTGAAAATTAAATAAATGATTTTAGAATTATCGAACTAATTAAATACTTTTTTAAGGCAGAAATAAAAATGTTAAAAATGTGGGTATTATTGTAGATTTACATTACGTTTGAATACCCTGAAAAACATGATGAATACAAAAAACAACATAATTATTTTAGAATTTAAAGTGGGGGATCAGTTTCGCAAATACATTTAACGAAAATGATTTTTATTATCAAGCCACTGTAGCGTTTTATGGCAGTGAATCATTTTTTTTTTGTTATTTAATATGTATTCTGTGTGTTATTTTTGTTGGGGGCACTTTTATAGCCGATTACGTGTTTTTTTACGACCTTTCCAGTCGAAGCTAAGATTAGTGTTAAAAATATATCACGTTAGTGCCCTAATGAGTTAGAAAGACCCACAAAAGTAGAATCTACTTTTTAAAAGGGGGTTGTACTTTAGCTAAGGGTTTAATCTACAAATTTACAAAAGTTTGTTGTTAAAATTTTAGAATTCTCTGAGTAAAACCATTTGTTTAACTATACGCCTTTCTTTCAATTAATTTCTTCCCGGGGGGGCGGGTAGGTTTTGTTAGTATTATGTAAAAGAAAATGATTCTTTGCTTACATTTTAAAAATCAGGGATGGGGGGGGGAGTAGAATCGAAATCGCACAACCGATTTTTTCAATCTTACACTTTCCCAACTAAAAAATTGATACATTCGCTATGTCGACTTTTTAAATAACGTAGATATGCGTATTTGAAGTATTAAGGGGGTTCTGTCCCCATGTCTTATTAAGAGGTGGGTTCACGTAGATATTCGGCAAGTAGAGATTAACGTAGAGATTCCGGACCACTTACATAGTATTCCCGGATAATTTTTTACATATGATATGAATTTCATAAAGATTTCAAGTTTTTAAGGAGGTTCGGCTCACATATCCCCCTTAGGTTATGAGTGCACTTATAGATTCGGGACCACTTCGATTATCTTCCACATAAAATGTTATACATATGATTAGAATTTCATAAAAATTGAATATATTTAAAGATTTAAGGGGATTATAACCTCATATCTTGTAGCGGTGCACTTAGAGATTCGGAAATACGTTTATTTAATTTCCTAGTAAATTTCACATAAGAATCCAGTTTAAAATTTATATAAATTCTCTAACCTTTCTTGTATAGGATCATACAGACATTGAGTTTTATAGATATATACATAGAAGGTATAGCATATATACATAGATATTGATCTATACAGAGCGATCAAGATAGAGTGAGAGAAGAGAAAGATGCTAACAGACAGAGAGAAGCGGAGATGCGTTTTGGACTTAATATACAATACTTCTTGACTTATATTTTATTATATTAAAAAGAAGGAAAAATAATTCTTCAATTTCACTTTATAAAGGGGTGGGTAAAATCGAAACCGGACACTCTTTGTTTTCAGTCTGACACTTTCCTAACGAAACAATTCAGACATTCGGTATGTCTACTACTAAAATAACACTCATAAAAAAGAAAACAAGAACGTAATTTCCCCTTAATAACGTGATAAGTTCCGGTGGTTGTGGGGATAGAGTGATAACTTGCGTAGTTTTTTAAATTTAAATTCGGACATAATTTATGGAATGACCTAATATTTATGAAAATTAAACTATTTTTATTGAAGTATGTCTGTACCTATATTCCTATTTTAAACATTTGCTAAGTATTATTAGACTGGGTTAATCAATAAGAGAGATGAAGAAACATTATTTTGAGCATTTGTCGCGACAAATTATGATTTTCACAATGAAATAAATGTAAAGCAGGTAACTTAATTTAATGTGAGTCATACTAATACGACTTATTAGCAACTCACTCTCTAGACGTGTACTAATAGTGCAGTTTACTACAGCAACGGTGCATGGGTTTAGAGTGTCCTCTTTATAACGAAACAAATATTTATTAAATTAATATATAATTCAACATTGACAAAACATGTATTTTGTTGCCTCACTATTCTACGTGAATTTAGAAAATCGATTATTCTGTCTCCGTCATAATATAATGATATTTATAGGAGTGTTCTTTGAATACTTAAAAATACTTTTAAATTAATTCATCGGTTGGGATGAGATGCGGGTCACAAATGATTAACATTTCAGGTTTCATTTCAACGCATAAAAGCCGTGAAATAAGCTCGTCTCTATTTTGTACCTGACATCCTTTAAGGTCAACCTTGTGTACCAGCTGAAAATGTCGACTTCGAATAATTTACCCGTCTGTATCTTTATTATATTTATTAATTCTTACTAACTAATTATTATTTCTTACTAACTAATTATTGTTTCTTACTAACTAATTATTATTTCTTACTAACTAATTATTGTTTCTTACTAACTAATTATTAATTCTTACTAACTAATTATTGTTTCTTACTAACTAATTGTTATTACTTACTAACTAATTATTATTTCTTACTAACTAATTATTAAGTCTTACTAACTAATTATTAATTCTTACTAACTAATTATTGTTTCTTACTAATTATTATTCCTTACTAACTAATTATTATTTTTACTAACTAATTATTGTTCTTACTAACTAATTATTGTTTCTTACAAACTAATTATTAATTCTTACTAACTAATTATTGTTTCTTACTAACTAATTATTATTACTTACTAACTAATTATTATTTCTTACTAACTAATTATTATTCCTTACTAACTAATTATTAATTCTTACTACTTATTAGCTTAATAGTGATTGCAGCAATTAGTTCAGTCAATCTAGCTCATTTTCTGGCTAAACCTCAAACAAATTGCTACCAAAGGTTTTTTAACTTGGATATTAGGCATGAAAAACTCTCTTTCAGATAAAAAAAGTTTACCAAAATTATCCTTGCGGAAAGGTTTCAACAGGAGCCATCTTTAAAGATTGCCGCCGATTCTAGCCTCCTCACTCTCAACTCAATTTCTGTCAATTCCTCTTCAAAAATACCAAATGTAGCAATGTGAAATTGGATAAAACCAACAGTTTTCATAAAGTTAAATATAATTATAACTTGTTATGTCTTAGTTTTGTTTCTTTTGATGTATTACTGCAGGATCTTAATATTATGTCATATTCTAATTTCAGGTTGGCCAAAGTGAAGTACCGATAATTATGGATGCTGACAAGTTTGCTATTTGCAACAATGAACTGTCCAGTAATGAAGAAACATTCATCGTCAGCAAAAACGGCATCAATTCTATTAACAGAGCTTCTAAATAACGTGGAGAGAAGATCATAATTCAGATTGGTCAACGCCTTCACAAGAAATGCAGACAGCGTTGGATCAACCCCAAATACATAGAAATTGACTGTAAAAACAGGTCTACCCATGATGAAATGCTATCCCGTGCAAGCTGTTCTTTGTCTGTGTTTAACTTTAAGGAACGTTGTCTTTTTTGTGGTTTGGGAGCTAAATCTGCTAGAAAGAAAAGAGGTGTTGATGTTTCCCAGGTCGAAACTATTGATTTTAAGTACAGAGCGTTAAAAGTTTGTGAGAAATTCCGAAAAAATGATGGATGGGCATCCACTGTAAAAGGTAGAATAGGTTATGTAGCTGACCTTGTTTCAGAAGAAGCACGTTATCACAGAACATGTTTTGCAAACTTTGATTCCAATAGACACATCCTACGGCATTCTCTTCTGCTGATTCTTCTAAGAAACAAACCCTTGGTAGACCAGAGGATTCAGAGAGAAAGTATGTCTAGCAGTTGCTAAATATTTGCAGCAAAATGATGAAGAGCAACTCACCATTGTCGATCTTGTTTAAAAAAATGGAGGAAATTCTCGAGGACATTGGCTTGGAACTATACAGTCCCTTATACATGAAATCTCGATTGTTAGAACATTTCAAAGACAAAACCATTGTGACTGAAATTAATGGGAAACATAATGTTGTTACATTCTTAAGTACATCAAAATGTATTCTCTATGAATTCTATGCACAAAGCCGCTCAACAGACAATTCATAATCAGAGGCCATTAGAATTATAGAGACGACAGCCAAGCTTATGAAGAATGACATTAAAGGTATCCAGACAAGTTCAGAATATTACCCGTCTAAGAATGATCTTGAACAGGATGCGATTCTTGAATATGTTCTTAAAACATTGTTGATCTTTCTCAGGAAGATATTGGCAAGCAAAGGCAATGATCTGTAACTTGCATCAGTTGGTCAAGCGATAATGCAGGTTGCTAGACCAAGAGTTCTTCTTGCACCTTTGCAGTTTGGTTTAGCAGTGGAAATGCATCACTAATCTGGATCGAGGTTCTTAATTGACACTCTGAATAATACTGGCTTCTCTTAATTTTACTCGGAAGTCCAGAAATTCGAAAGAAGTGCTGCTCGTGTTCATGGCGATAAAACTCTCTTACTTGTTGAAACTGAATTTGTGCAATTCGTAGCTGATAATGTGGACCATCATGTACGGAGTATTGATGGATTTAACTCATTCCACGGTATGGGCATCATAGCATCTTTTATGCATAGGAAGTTTAAAGCAAAACCAGTTCCAAGAATTCAGGTCCTTTCAGAACATATAATAAGGGTTGGAAGGATCAACATCAAGTACCTAGATTCACAGCACACCAACAAACTAACAGTAACATTTAAGGAGCTCCATTCCAAGAAAGTTGTCGATTCCACTGCTAATGTTGACATCCCTTGAGAGGTGTTACTAATTTCACATCCGTCCAGACCCGCATGGTCAGACATTATGCAGTCAGTGTACAAAGGAACATATCCTAGGAAATCAGCCACAGTTTTTTGCCAATGATCGACATGGACCCTGCTAACCCAACCTGAGAGTACTCAACGTCATGTTATATTAGTGATTTAGCCAGGAAAAAATATTACACCAATTCTAACATTCGATCAACCACTTTGGTACAAAGCAATGATGATAGTCGAGTCGCAGCCTCGTTCTAGTCCCCTGAAATCATTTGTCTTGCGACTTGGTGGGCTCAATACACAGATAGATAAGCTTTCTTGGGTCAATTGGTGATTTGATGACAGGTTCTGGATTGCATAACCTTTTTGAACTTGTGTATGCTGAAAACACAGTAAAACACATGCTAAATGGCAAAGCAATTGCAAAAGCCATTCGTGCTCACTTCTTAGTCGATGCTGATCTGAATGCTATTTTGTTAGCAAAAGCCTATGATTTGACAGTTTCACATGTCACTGAGGATGATAATCCAAAACTGATGCAAAACAGTCATTTCCTCAAAATGAAGACATGAAGGAAGCTCAGGAGCTATTAAAATGTCTCCTTGATTGGACTGAGACATTGAATAATATTCTGTCATCAGATACTATGACCAGGATTGCCCAGAGAATAAACCATGTGAAGGATGTGATGGTTGATCAGCGAACAGCAAAATTGTGGATTCACTATCTTGATATGGTTAAGATCCTGCAATTGTTTATCCAGGCAGAGCGCACCGGAAACAAGAAATTGCACCTTGACGCTGTAAGGAAAATGGTGCCAATATTCGCTGCAGCAGGAGACATCCTATATGCAAAGTCGGCCTAATTGTACTTGCAGCAAATTGAGGGGCTGCCGAAAAGCCATCCTGAAGTGTAACAAATATTTTCTGAAGGATTCCATGTGATTACACAGTGATCGCTAAATGACGGGCTTGTCGACGGATCTGATTATTGAGCAGATGCTAATGAGAAGCATGAATACGTCTGGAGGTCTTACTCATGGCAAATGAATGGACGAAATTCAACGATTGGTTTCAACGCTATCACTGTCAGCATGCGCTGAAATTAAGTTTACAATGCAAAGAAATAGCAGGCATTCTTTATGGCATAAGTGACCAGAACCAGGATTGAATCTCCTTGCGTTTCCCCAGACATATAACCCTTTAACGGAAGATCCGTCCATTCACAGCATGTCAAGTGGAATAACTGGAGACAAAAAGGTGAATATGGACACAGCAAACTCCATAGGTGAGGCAATCATAGCTTCAATGGTTGGAGAAAATGTCCACGAGTACACTTTTAAAAGAAAGAATCAGAAAATTACACTTGGGTCAAAAGTTTCACTCAGCAAAGATAAAGCAGTTGGTACTGATCCACAACTTCTATTCCAGAGACTGTATATGCTATCTACCAATGAACCCTCAACTCAACAGCAGCGAGAACATTTCCAGTATGAACATTGTGGTAATCCGCCTGCACTTTTTTATTCTTTCGGACTACCACGAAAGGCAAAAAACGGATTTGGCAGATGCAATATGGGAACTGACTTCCCCTGTATAATCAGGTCTACAGACTTCAGATCCACAGTATCTCTTAGAAGTGGAGCACTACTTCAACGCCTCCCATGGCAAAAAGGTCACACATTTGATTAGATATGTGCCCAATACTGCATATATATCACAACTAGATATGGAAAACCATGCATTGTCTTTGATGGGTATGAAAGTGGTTTATCCATTAAAGACGCGACTCACCGACGCCGAGCAGGGGAATCTGTTAGTGTTAATGTGTCACTGGCCCCTTTAATGGTGTTCAAATTAGAGAAAATTATGTTTTCCTAGCTAATCAAGAAAACAAACAATTGTTCATCGACTTGCTGGGAAAGAGTTTGGAGGACGCAGGTTGTAAAGTAGTCCATGCATCTGGGGACACTGACGTATTGATTGTGAAGACTGCTCTAGAAGTGGCACATACAGGAGAAACCATTTTGATAGCAGATGACACTTACCTATTGGTCCTTCTATGTTATCATGCCAATAGAGATGATGGTTACAACATCTTCTTCACGCCACAACCAAAGGATAGTGCAAACGGTGTGAAAGTCTGGAACATCAAAGAGATGAGTAAATCTTTGTGAGATGTGGTCTATTCCAACATTCTTTTCATCCATGCACTACTGGGTTGTGATTCTACAGTGTTTATGGAATTGGGAAGGCAGCATCTCTTCGAAAGATGATGAACAATAGAAACTTTCTCAAACTGGCAGAAGTGTTTGGTAAGGATAGCAGTGCAGAAAAGGTTATTGAAGGTGGGGAGAAGGTTTTAGTGTGCCTTTACAATGGTAATGATGGGGAACACATCAATCATCTCCGACTGAGGCGCTTAAAGGAAAAGGTTGCAAAAAGCTCAAAGTATGTTGAGGCCAAATCATTGCCGCTAACAAAAGCAGCTACGAAATTCCTCAGCCTTCGAGTTTACTTAGAAATGGAAATGTAGAAACCAGCTAAAACCTGACGAGTGGGGATGGAAACCTTCAGATGGTAAATTTCAACCAATCAAGACTAACTTGCCAACTGGTCCTGTGAATTTGTTGGCTATAATTAGGTGTAACTATACTTCAGTGTGTACTGCAGCACGGGCAGTTGCAGGACACATGACATTGACTGGTCAAACTTGTGTGGTAATTGCAAAGGCCTCCACTGCAGCAACTCACCACAGCCAGATCTGTATGCTGATGAAGTTACCTTTGACTAGTTCTTTACAAGAAATGTTCTTTGGTCCGGTCATGAACATGTTCTGTGGTGGTTATGCAAGAGCCTTGCCTCGGCATTCGACCAACTGACCATTCCTTAATTGTAAATTGTACTTATTTTGTACCTATTTTTTATGAAATGTCAGGAATTAATGTGGCAATTGTTGTCTTGAAAAAGGCTACTTAGTCTATTGTAGTACCTTTAATATTCATATTTGTATAAGAAATCAAACACATGAAAACAATGGCAGGGGTTAGTCATTTTCTGCTGTTAGTTTATTATTAAGCATAGAGCTACCTATCATATTAATTTAAAACAACAAGAAAATGTCAAGCTGGCTTGGGATAGGCCCTGTGTGGGTTTTTATACAAAAATATCATTTTTATTTTTAATCTAATAAAAGGTTTTTTTGTCAGGCAAAAAGCTTATTTTTATCAGTAATTGTCATGGAATAATGAACATACTTGTCAGGAAATGTCAGGAATTTTATGTCTCGAAATTTTAATATTGTTAAGTTGGATTTTAAAGATGGCGCCCGTTGACCCCTTTCCGCAAGGCTAATTTTGGTAAACTTTTTTATCTGAAAGAGGGTTATTCATGTCCAATATCCAAGTTAGCAATTCGCTTGAAGTTCAGCCATATTTTGACTGGACTAACTCTTGTAAGGAAGAGTTTGATTCGTCTGTATTAAAACATGTATCGTTTTTGTAAACTTCCACGTTTTCGTCTACTGAGCACAAGACCTGCAAACCAAGACAAATACATCTTTCTAGCGAACGAAAATAGTATGTCCACTTCAGGCCTAAAATCCCACTGTCATGGACACTGACAGGAACCCAACTGACCCCCTTCGTCCCCTCTGCTGGGACATATATATATATATATATATATATATATATATATATATATATATATATATATATATATATATATATATATAGTCTCGGAAGTTTCTCAACCATTAAAACTATATTAAAAAAAAAACAAAAAAAACTTCCAGTGGAAAATCACTCATGTAAGTCAATTTATTTTTTACAGTTATTATATTAGTTTGTTTCTAACACTATTTTAAGGGATCATCAGTTGTTTACCATGAAAAACTGTTTCGGGAATATATATGTGTGTGTGTATAAAAATAAGGTTAAAAGTATATACATTAAGATATCTTTTATTTATTTTCCATATTTTGACGTGTAGGAATATGAATTGTCACTTATATAAAAAAATGAAAAGTTTTTCTTAAAAGAAGAACAACATTTTCGGCTGCGATCTTTCAGCCTTTGTCAGTGTAATAGGGGGATCGTGTGTGTACGGTGGGAGGTGGGTGGTGGTAGAATGGGCAAAAAAGGAAGAAAATGCCAGTGAAACGGTTAAATAAACAGGTGTCCGTGTCTAATAGTTGTCATAAATAAATTACGGATTCAAGGTGACTCTGTGATCCGAGGCTAAGAATTTGGTAATGTTAATTATTATGCTAGACACTTTAAAATGTTGCGACTAGTTTCATAATTGACATTATTAATTGTGGGATTTTTTTTTTTCGAGTATTTTTAATTTTTTGATATTGGTATCATGGTGTATTATTTTGGTATTGTTAACAAGGATGTTTCTATATGTCAACACCTAAAAAAACATAATTGCGCCCCTCCCAATATTAGGTAGTTATGCGTTTGAATTGTATGCACTTTATTTAACGTCATCAATTTCTTAACGGTTTAAACAGTCAAACTTTAAATCTCTCGTATGTGTAGAACACCATCACGCTCTCATGTACATTTCAACTTTACAGACGCGTTTTCAAATATAAACTACTTGCCGTTATAATTCAAAAATAAGCACAACAGTAAAGACACTAAAACTAATACCGCCTGAAGATGATTTGACGATTCAAATCGAAAGTACTTGCAAAAAAGAAAAAAGAATGGAACAAGAAACCCATGGATCATATTTACATCAATTTGACCGAAACATTAGATGGACAATTCGGAGAATTGAAAAAATAAAAAAAAGTCGCATCAAACAAAACCACTCCGTGTTATTTAATAATGTTTGCCTAAATATATATATATATATATATATATATATATATAGAGAGAGAGAGAGAGAGAGAGAGAGAGAGTCGGAGAGAGAGAGAGAGAGAGAAGGATGAATGAAAGAAGAGGGATAAACATGTGGAAATGACAAATCTATTTCAACTTCGAGTGTTCAATGCAAGGTGTACTCGGAAAAAAATCATGTTTATAATTCTTTCCTTATAGGTTCTATCTACTAAAAGTATACTTTTAGTTTCATATTTTATATATATATATATATATATATATATATATATATATATATATATATATATAGAGAGAGAGAGAGAGAGAGAGAGAGAGAGAGAGAGATATGGTTACAGACGGATTAGTTCTTCATATTTTCTGTTTGATCCTTTTCTTGTTAGAGTCGCTACTTAATATCAAACCACGGATCAACAACTACTGAAGCAAATTCATCAGCCAGCCTTAAATACGAACACTTGTAAGGTAACAAAAAATATTCAGACGTAATTTGTCTGTACTTTTTAACCAAATAGGTTTGAAATATATATATATATATATATATATATATATATATATATATATATATATATATATAATATATATATATATATATTAATTATGAATTAATTTTTATGAGAATACCTTTATGCCAGACCTTGTTAAAGGCTTTGGATATATCAGCGGTACCGCACTAGAACCAAGTCTAGTGTATGGTATATGCATACAGAACTAAATGTTAGGATATCCGCAGTAGACTTTTCTTGACTAAATCCATACTGATGGTTAGAACGAAGTCTAGCATTAACAAGGGACGGACTATCGATAGATAGATTAAGTATTCTCAACTGACCCCGGGTGGTTTTTAGAACAGTACGGTCGGTTTGGTCGGCATAAGTGGATGATAACAATTCGTAGTCAGCTTCTGGTGACAGCTTGTACTGAGGCCCCTATGCTGATCGCTTAGTAGAGGAAGGAGCTGATTGCATCGATCTAGGGGAAATTGCCCGGCTGAAATTGATAACCCACTGGTTAAGAGTATCGCCGTCTTTTGCGAATGTGTTGTTGTCTTTGTTCCACTGTTTCTAGTGCTGACGACGCCCTCAGCTTCTTTCTTGTTTTTCGTGTTAACGGTTCTCTGGGTCCTGAATCTGGACGGGCTCACAGTTCTCGATACCACTGTGTCTTCATCCTCCGAACTCGTGCCGATGTTGCTGCTGCGGCACTCCAAATCCATGAATAAGCTCCCCGTTGAAGGAACCCGCCTCTATATTAGTCTGAATCGTGTAGGTAGCCTCTTCAACATGAAGGTCCATCGATCTAGCGTGTCTTTGTCCTTGTCCCAAGAGAGCTTTACTCCAGGAAGCAGGAGTGCTGGCATCTATACATTTTCCATACTCTGAGTCGCCAGTGACGTAGTCCTACCTCTCCGTGCTACATCTCGCAGTTTCAGAAATACATAGAATGCCACGGGGTGCAGTGGTAGCGTAATTACTGGTAGTTACAGAGTGCTACACTAAGTTAGATAACTCTAGTAGGTCTACCTGCGGAGTTACCGGAGGCAGTAGCTTTCGAGATACTGAAGTTGCCGCTAAGAAAGATACCCCTACTGTGCTACGGGGTTTGAAAGCACCGGAACTATTTGGAGCGCCGACAAGTGCGACACACGCGTGCTGCTGCGATATGACGCTAAAAGCGCTCTACAAAAATATAACTTCGAGCTAAAAGCGTCACGGCTAGACTGAAAAGTGTCGGAGTTGCTACTAGATATGACGCCCTCGGAAAAGGGAATAGATGGGGTTTTGTTTAGTTCAGTACCCATAGAACAAAGTTTAATCTCCATAAATCTCTCGACCTAAATGGACCGCCGATTCGGAACTGAGGAGACTTTCATCGATTTTCACACAGATTACTGGGTCTCCGCATAGCGTGCCATTTGGTTAATCCGGATCCGTTAGTGGGGACAATCTATGAAAGTACAAAATAAACAATTAGTAACCTAAGAGATAAATAGACCAGTTTAAAAAGAAAGAAACTTTACTGAAGAAACATTCGAACAAACGTGACAAACCGCAATCTTTCGGCCTGTATCCTAGAAAATTAATGGAGGCAAGATCTTGTAATACCGTATATATAGTAATCTGCCAACACTCACAAATAGCTTTCGATATGCTTAATTTGCATTTTTAAATTTAAAACTTTTTCAAATAAATTAATATTTTGTAGTATACATTTGTAATTGGCATTGTAATATTTCTTATATATATACGTAATAGTTTCGTAAATAGTAAAACTTTTGATGAGGCTGTGATGCGGAAAGCAGATACTACACTTTGATCTATGAAAATAATTTTTTTATGACTTGTTATTGTTTGTGTATGAAAAAAAATGATTTAATCTATTATTGTATTATTTTTAATGGGGGTTGGTAGTGCGACATCAGTTCTATTGTCATAAGACCGTCTTTCCAGGAATTTCTCCCTCATTTTTAAGGGGTGGGTGTAATTCTCCCAGGTATTACAACCACCTTTGAGAGAAAGGGTTATTTAGTATCTGTTCGGTGGTAATGAGACCATCTTCACAGGCACTATACCCCCTTTTTAGGGGACTTGTGGAGTATCTTTCGTATTTCCATAATAATGCTCGAAGGCAACATCTCGTGTATTACCTCATCTAATTTGTAGAAGGCTATTGCAGTATCAGTTCTGTTGTCAGGATACCGTCCTCTCGTGTATTACGTCCTCTTTTGGGAGTAGTGTAGTATGTGTTCGTTCATCATGATTCCATTCTCGATGTATTACTACCTCCTTTAGGGGTCAGAGAAAGGATACTTTAACGGTTAATTCCCTGCTTCTTTGGGAGTAGTGTAGTATATTTTCATTCGTCATGATACATTTCTCCCAGACGTTATCTCCTCTTTAATGAGCAGTATAGTTTATTTTCGTTCGTCACAACACTTCCCTCCCATGATTACCTTCTCCTTTTGTGTTGAGTACGGGCAGTAATGTACTATCTATTCTATTGTCATATCATCTTCCCAAGCATTAACTCCTCCTTTGATGGTTAGCGTTTGTTTGCCATAAAATCATCCTCTCACACATTACATCATTCGTTTGTGTTCAGTGTATGTAGTTAACTCATTATTAGATCATCCTCCCAGCCTAGTAAAAATATGCAAGCAGAGGGATCATACATTATCTAGTGTGTGATATACATATATATATATATATATATATATATATATGGTAAACTATTTAATGAATACATAATTAAACATTTTATAACTTATATATTTAAATTTAATACATTTACTTTATGTATTAAATCTTCTAATTGGATTTTGCATATCGATTATTTTGTTCGTCTTATGGTCTAATTAGATTTGTAGGAGTGTTTTTTGTATATTTTAATAAATTTGTTAATTAATTGATCGGTTGAAAGGAGCCACGAATGATAAATGAAGAAAGTTTAAAATTCTGTTTCAAGCCATAAGAACCGTGCCAGAACCCGTCTTTCACTTGTATTTACCCATCTTATGAGGCCAATATTGTGTGTGAAACCTGGAAATGGAAACGTCGAACTGTTTACAGGTCGCTACATTTATATTTGTGATTATATTACAAACTATTTTTATTTATTGTTAACACTTACTAAAACACTTATTGTTAAAACTTACTATAACACTTATTGTTAACACTTACTATAACACTTATTGTTAACATTTACTACAACACTTATTGTTAACACTTAATATAACACTTATTGTTTACACGTACTATAACACTTATTGTTAACACTTACTATAACACTTATTGTTAATACTTACTATAACACTTATTGGTAACATTTACTACAACACTTATTGTTAACACTTAATATAACAGTTATTGTTAACACTTACTATAACACTTATTGTTAAAACTTACAATAACACTTATTGTTAACACTTACTATAAAACTTATTGTTGACATTTACTATAACACTTATTGTTAACATTTACTATAACACTTATTGTTAACACTTAATATAACACTTATTGTTAACATTTACTATAACACTTATTGTCAACATTTAATATAACACTTATTGTTAACACTTACTATAACACTTATTGTTAACACTTACTATAACACTTATTGTTGACATTTAATATAACACTTATTGTTAACACTTACTATAACACTTATTGTTAACACTTACTATAACACTTATTGTTAAAACTTACTATAACACTTATTGTTGACATTTACTATAACACTTATTGTTAACACTTAATATAACACTTATTGTTAACATTTACTATGACACTTATTTTTAACACTTACTATAACACTTATTGTAAACATTTACTATGACACTTATTGTTAACACTTACTATAACACTTATTGTTAACACGTACTATAACACTTATTGTTAACACTTACTATAACACTTATTGTTATCACTTACTATAACACTTATTGTAAACATTTACTATAACACTTATTGTTAACACTTACTATAACACTTATTGTTAACACGTACTATAACACTTA
Source organism: Sepiola atlantica (assembly GCA_963556195.1). NCBI lineage: Eukaryota > Metazoa > Mollusca > Cephalopoda > Sepiida > Sepiolidae > Sepiola > Sepiola atlantica. Next base: position 30,783,015 of record OY744522.1, read on the forward strand.
TTGTTAACACGTACTATAACACTTATTGTTAACATTTACTATAACACTTATTGTTAACACTTACTATAACACTTATTGTTAACACTTACTATAAAACTTATTGTTAACACTTACTATAACACTTATTGTTAACATTTACTATAACACTTATTGTTAACACTTACTATAACACTTATTGTTAACATTTACTATAACACTTATTGTTAACATTTACTATAACACTTATTGTTGACATTTACTATAACACTTATTGTTAACATTTACTATGACACTTATTGTTAACACTTACTATAACACTTATTGTTAACATTTACTATGACACTTATTGTTAACACTTACTATAACACTTATTGTTAACATTTACTATGACACTTATTGTTAACACTTACTGTAACACTTATTGTTAACACGTACTATAACACTTATTGTTAACACTTACTATAAAACTTATTGTTGACATTTACTATGACACTTATTGTTAACACTTACTATAACACTTATTGTTAACACTTACTATAACACTTATTGTTGACATTTACTATAACACTTATTGTTAACATTTACTATAACACTTATTGTTAACACTATCTATAAAACTTATTGTTGACATTTACTACGACACTTATTGTTAACACTTACTATAACACTTATTGTTGACATTTACTATAACACTTATTGTTGACATTTACTATAACACTTCTTGTTAACACTTACTATAACACTTATTGTTAACATTTACTATAACACTTATTGTTGACATTTACTATAACACTTATTGTTGACATTTACTATAACACTTATTGTTAACACTTACTATAACACTTATTGTTGACATTTACTATAACACTTATTGTTAACATTTACTATAACACTTATTGTTGACATTTACTATAACACTTATTGTTAACATTTACTATGACACTTATTGTTAACACTTACTATAACACTTATTGTTAACATTTACTATGACACTTATTGTTAACACTTACTATAACACTTATTGTTAACATTTACTATGACACTTATTGTTAACACTTACTGTAACACTTATTGTTAACACGTACTATAACACTTATTGTTAACACTTACTATAAAACTTATTGTTGACATTTACTATGACACTTATTGTTAACACTTACTATAACACTTATTGTTAACACTTACTATAACACTTATTGTTGACATTTACTATAACACTTATTGTTAACATTTACTATAACACTTATTGTTAACACTTACTATAACACTTATTGTTAACACTTACTATAAAACTTATTGTTGACATTTACTACGACACTTATTGTTAACACTTACTATAACACTTATTGTTAACACTGGTACTGTTTTAGATATTGACCCTAATTTCCGTTACTGCCCGGCAGCAGCGAGCCGACAGCTAACGGAAGCGTCCGAGACCAGGCGAGTCGGCAGACGACAACAATGTAAGACGATGAATATACGTAAAGAAAAAGAAATGCATATATTTTTATACAAAAAATGAAATAAATGAACAAACCCATAGCTAAAATGAATAAACTTTTTTTTAATTAATATTTAATCATTTTATGTAAGAAAATTTTTTATAAACGCTAACATTTTAAACCATTTTTTTTGTAACTGAAATAAACTGTTTTTATAAACTTTAGAATGCGAAAATAATAACTTTTTAAAACCATTTTTTATTTTTTTTTGCAATTACGCATTGTTTTTTTTGTTTTTTTCCATTATTTTAGCTGGAGGGGTAAGGGCTTGTTTTTCGTTTTTGGAGGGGGGCTTAGCGAAATACAGGCAGAAGAGGAGGATGGGGTCGTCGCCGAGGATGTGGAAGGAGGCGGAGGAGCAGAAGATTGTTGGTCGCCGACGACTGGATAAAGTACGGCTATCTGCGATAATATGGCGTCGAAAGGGTCTTTTTTGAAAGTCTGACGCCACATGAATTCCCGCAGATAGCCGTCTATCAGGGTCCTGCTCGCCCCGCATTCTTTTTTGTTCCTCTGCTTCGCTTCCTTCCACATTCTCTCGATATGATTAGTGCATGCCCCCGTCGTCGGGTCCACGAAATGTTGGGCGTGATTCACGGTTAGGTGGCGATATCCATCCTCCTCTCCTAACCTGCTGTAAGCCCTCCAGCAATCGGAGACGACCGTGGTGGTCCCAGGGGCGACGTACTGTCTGATTATTGGAAGGGTTAGGGTTTCGGCATTTCTGTTTGGTACCGTCACCAGGAAACCCTCCTTCTTTGCGGAGTCGTATCCCCCGAAGACCCAGAGCGGCTGAAGAACACGGCCGACGTTGTTTTTTCTGCGGTTGAACAGACTCTCATCTATCTCAACCGTATGCCCTGGGCCTCCGAGTCGTCTGGGGTTTCGTGCTAGGTGTTCGATGCACACCTCCCGCAGAAAATTTTTCCAGTCCACTTGCGTGGCACTAGACAGTACGACGCATTCCTTTACTAAATTTTTACTGGTCGCCATATCCTGGGACCACAGGTAGATCATTTTTAAAATTGTTGATATGGCGAGTTTCGACCGCGAAAAAAACGTCCCCGATCACAACGAAATCCAAGCTCGGCATTCCTGGGTGAGGCATCTCCAGGCATATTTTTCAGTAACTGTCTTTCGCGGTACTAGCCGGCAAAGTCGGCCGCCGCCGCATCGCATACATCGCATACATCGCATATCTTTTGCCAGCAGAGCTTTCTGCTGGCAAAAGTTAATGCACTGCTCCGGAGAGGCAATTGAACTACACAACACTTCAAAATTCATTGTCAACAAGTGCCAAGCGTCTCTCCTTCAAATCAATATCGTCTGCTAGCCTCGTTTTCGATTTCGGCAGGTCTCGGACGCTTCCGTTAGCTGTCGGATTGCTGCTGCCGTGCAGTCACGGAAATTAGGGTTAATATCTAAAACAGTACCTTAACACTTACCATAACACTTATTGTTGACATTTACTATAACACTTATTGTTAACATTTACTATAACACTTATTGTTAACACGTACTATAAAACTTATTGTTAACACTTACTATAAAACTTATTGTTGACATTTACTATGACACTTATTGTAAACACTTACTATAACACTTAGTGTTAACACTTACTATAACACTTATTGTTGACATTTACTATAACACTTATTGTTAACATTTACTATAACACTTATTGTTAACACTTACTATAACACTTATTGTTGAAATTTACTATAACACTTATTGTTAACATTTATTATAACACTTAATGTTAACACTTACTATAACACTTATTGTTAACACTTACTATAACACTTATTGTTAACACTTACTATAACACTTATTGTTAACACTTACTATAACACTTATTGTTTACACTTACTATAACACTTATTGTTAACATTTACTATAACACTTATTGTTAACACTTACTATAACACTTATTGTTAACATTTACTATAGCACTTATTGTTAACACTTACTATAACACTTATTGTTTACACTTACTATAACACTTATTGTTAACACTTACTATAACACTTATTGTTAACACATACTATAACACTTATTGTTAACACTTACTATAACACTTATTGTTAACATTTACAATAACACTTATTCGTTCACTCTAATCACAATTTCGATTCTTTTTAAATGTCCAAACATTAATTTATAGAGTTGTCTTTTTTTTTAACTCTTCGGATTTCTGTAAAAACCTGTGTAATGTGTTTATATGTTTTCGCAAATGCAGAAAAGCACGTGTCGAGGTGCGTATCTTACGCGAGTAGACTTTTCTAAATATTTTTTCTCTAATGATTTCTCCGTGATTAATTGAAAATAGTGAGACAACTAAAGACTTATATATATTTTAAAACAAAGCCGATTTGAAGTAGTTCTTCGTTAGTTTAACAAAATGCTTTTTAAATAATTCCATAAACAAGCAACATCGTCGACTAGGCCGATTTTAGTAGCTATAATAGACTAGTAAGTAACTTATCTTAAAAATGTCTCGTGTTTTCTTTCGTTTGCCTTCTGAGATTACAAAGTATACCGCTTTGATGTTCATTTATAACAAACAACTTTTGGAAACGGTGTGGTGTCCACATACAAGACACATCTAACCCGCATATCCAGTGTAATTATTTCAAAGAAAAAAATGAAATGTATGTCACACCTAATGATACCGAACTGTTACATTTACTGGATTAATCAATAGTGACAAGTCTTACAACCTCTTATAACATATACTTTTGACTTTCAGCTGATGCTTAAAGCACGAAATAAGATTGTAATCAAGAATCTAACCACCGTTGCTTATTTCGAAGCGTGTAGTCTATACTACTATAGCTAGGGTTAGGATTGTGAGAAAGACGCTGCGTTCCTTCCAGGTAACAAACGAGTCACACCCATGCATACCACTAATCTCGGGTACGATGTTAGCCGTCACACGTTTAACATATTTTCTAAAAATAGCAGCGTCTGCTGCAATTGAAGAAAGCGTACTCATCAGTTTTAACTTCAGCTTCCCATCAGCGCAATCAGAAAGGGCTGTTGAATACTTTTTTTTTGTAGAGCCCGTCATTGAGAGGGTAACACATTGCGAATCAATCAACAGGTCAAAGAAACCTCAGAATTATTCAAATAACTCTGACCTGACGCCTAACTCCACTTATAGCAGATCTCCTCTTCCGACAATTCTAGCCACTTTCCCAGCAGATTTCACCACTAATTCCTTAGATAGCGTCTTCCTAGACCGTACAAGATCACTAGACCCCAGCAGTAGCCTGAGTGCAACTCGGCATGCGGTGAAAAACCACGATTGCCTCTTGCATTCACGTTGACTTTTAATAAAGTTTCAGTGATGATGGTTTGGAAAAGCGTTCTCAACCGCAGTGCCCGACGCAGACTCCTCCATCAAAGTTACACTCAGAAATGACATATTTCTTAGTATAAGAAGACTTGCCAATTCATGAATCCCAAAGCCCACCTCTTCCAGGCGTACAGACCTGTCTACGGACTAGGGCAATCGTACCTTACCATAAAAGTTAAAAGAGCAAACGCGTAAAAGCGGTCCGCAGGCTGAGGTAGTAAAGCCAATCAGTAAATGATGGGGGGGGGGGGGAGAAGACGTACGTGGCGCATGCTTCTGCGCTACCCTTAAAGGAAAGCACCCATTAAAGTCAAATCCTAACAGACGCTTCGACTTCCGACTGTACATTGGATTTGATGACGTTGACTACCGCCCCTATAACATCTTCGCACCAGAAAGTAGAGCAATACCGCCTAGGACTGGTCTCGCCGTAATGTTTTTCAGATTGCGTAGGAAGGGCTGCAACGCAATAACATGAAATAGGGGCGACAGCGGGAAACGCTGACATACGACCGAGCAATACCGAACAATCACAACCCTATTTCGTTTAGCTGCACCACAGCTGTCATCTGGCCATACAGAATGCAGATAAATTTGCGAAAGTTTGGATACAAATCGACGGCTTCTAAAACAGATCCCAGAAACAGTTTCTTTCAAAAGTTTTTGACTGCGAATCAGATGCAAATTGTTCGCAATCGATCTCCTCTTCACATCATAGTTTCGATCAGGTACAATCAACTCACAGGCAACATCCTGTAAATGATTCACAAGAATTCTGGCCGAAATTTTTATCTCTGTGTTAAGAAGAGATATATACATAAAATTATCAAAAACTCCTCTCTGCCCGTCCTTTTTCTTCAGTAATATGATCACTCTATTAGTAACCTGACCAGGAATAGATCCTTGACTAAACTAATGGTTGAATACATCTGTCAGAAGAAGAACAAACGTGCGACAGCCTCAAGAATAATTCATAGGACAAACTATCGAGTCTCGGCGACTTGTTGTAGTCTGTGACGGGCTACAGTACTACGCTCTTTAGAGTCAGTATTCACGGCTTCGTTAGACACTATTTCCAAGCTAGCCCTGACTACCTTACCCTGATATCGCTCGTTAGCTGAACGTTTCAGGTCCATTCATCTAGTGCTATTGTCAGGAAATGCCCCCATCCCCCAACCACTTCAAGACCCCGGGATCTAGACAGAATCTGCAATAGTCTAAGTTGTATGTTCCGCGCCGTCAAATCCACCGCTGCTATGTAAGGTAAAACCTCACAAATCTGACCTTGTTGTAGAAAGGAGAAGAGAACGCAAACTTATTTTCTAATCGCTCTAGCCGTTATTCAAGAAGAGTGGCTGGCTATGCTGGACAGCAAAGCGTCTAATTTTAAATGAAACGTTAATCTACAACTTAAAATTGGCCAACGCCCCTACTAAATCCCGCTGAACAAGATTACTAGCTTTTCTCTGAATTTACGTATCTCCGGTAAGAAGGTATTTAACTACCAAGACCCAGATAGCCTAGGTTCATTCACTAAATTCAAGCGAATTTATAGTCCAAATGTCGAACATACTATCAGAGTAAGTACTTGCAAATGTAGGCGCACGAGAATTGTACGTTACCATTATTATTGAGCAGAATCTGTCAAAAGATCGCACAACGCCATCGGGTTAGACAGAGCGCTCTCAAACCTGACTATCGATCTAGCCCCGCTCACTCTATTTATCATGAGGTTAAGAATTACATTCAAAGCACCTATTAAAATTAACCGCTCTGAACCCATGACGAACACCTACAACCTCCACAAAACGTAAATCGTAAATCGTTCCTCTTTGCCACGTGATCTGCGACGATTCGAACTTGCTATTACGAACGGCAACATCGGCCACGACGAGTCTACGTTCTGGATATGTGTGTAAAATGATTACATTTGCGGGCAGGGCACGACTCACTAGCAAAGATACTCTTCTACCATTAATATTGCCGTGTGTTGAGAAGATATCGTAGTCTCTAGTCAGCACACGACAATCTGCATTAAAAACATGGTGAGTTTCTTGTAGCGCAGCCAGATAGATGTTACAGGGCCAAACTATCCCTTAACATGCGAGCAGATTCTGGTTCGAGACATAAGTCCCTTGATATTCAGGCTAGCTAAGTTCAAGCAAGTGACAATTCCTCTATTCAATATCGATCCCCGACCTAAAGCGTGGCCTTCGTAAAGATAATGCCATGTCATTGAGTCTCGTTTTTCTGACGTCACAGTGGTTGGTGCTAATAAGATTAAAAGACAATTCGGAGGAACGGTTACACTCTATATATAGAAATCTGATGGTGGCCATTTCTTTCTTAAATTATTTACTTTTTGATTAAGTAATTGTTAGGTATTTTAAAAAAGGATATTGATGGTTTTGTTCATGTCGTTTTCAAAGTTGAAGTCGCATAGTGATTTGAAGATAACACTATACAAAAACTCGTTTAGAGTGAAACAATAGAAAAAAGACAAGGATTACAACATTAAACTAGTTACATTTTGAACACTTTCAAAATAATTGTATTTCATAACAAGGAATACCAGTTTAACAAAGCGGAATGTTTATATATTTATATATTTATTTCCAAAAAGTTTTATTATTATTTAGTTGTCCTTTTAATTTTTAAAATTATTTATCGTTTTTTAATTAATTTGTTTGTCTATTTAGTTACTTGAATTTTGTTCGCTAAATTGATAATTACAGTTCTATCGACCTAGTGTGTCTTTCTCTTAGATCCGGGAGAGCTTTACTCCAGGAAGTGGGAGGTCTTTTACGTCCTGAGTCGCCGAAGACGTGGTTCCATCGCCTCGCGCCACCTCTCGCAGCTGGTGAAGTACCTAAAATGCCACCGGAAATAGTGGAAGCGACATTTTGCTGGTAGTGTTGCTAGTAGGCCTACCTACGTATCGAACTACTGGAAGTGCCGTTTAGAGCGACACTCCCGTGAGGCTTACCTAGTGTATTATGGCGAGTAGTAGCACCAGAACCACTGCTTAGTGCGCCACTCCCGTACTGCTGCGAATTGATGCTAAGTTGCTCTACTAGAAGAATCGCTGTGAACTAAAGATTTCTAAGTGATGCTTAAGGCAGTCTCCCTAGACTGAACTATTTCAGTGGCGCCCCCATGAACAGAGAAGGGGAAGATGCTGTGAAGCCCAACACTATAAGAACAAATTTATTCTTCATCACTTTCCCAATCTAAACGAACCGCCGATTCAGAACTAAGGAGACTATCGCCAGTTGTTACATCGATTCCTGGGTCTGCTCAGAGCTCACCAGTTGTTTAAACACGATCAGGGATGTGGGTATTGTTTTAAGTACAAAAATGAGCAATTAATAGTCCACCTTTTGAAAGCAGTGTCGAATATTTTCATTCGTCATGATACATTCCTTCCAGGCATTCCCTCCTCTTTAATAGGGCGGTATAGTATATGTTCTTATCTCACGATCCTACCCCACAGGATTACTTTTCCTTTTTTGAAGGAAATGCGGTAATCTACGAGTCATTATGTCATTATGTCATCTTTTGGGGGGTAGTGTTTGTTTGTCGTGATATCGTCCTATCATGCATTACCTCATTCATTGGAGTCTGTGTATGTAGTTTACTCACCATCATTTAATCCTCTCAGTCGAGCAAAATATGCAACTTGGGGTAGCATATACTTGCTAGTATATATATATATATATATATATATATATATATATATATATATATATATATATATATATATATATGATGGACTCTCCCGTCGATTTCGACGTATTTGTGCCCCGCCAGGGGCTGCTCGCGCGTGAATTTTGTAATTGCAAGGGTTGCGCAATCCCAACAACTGCTCTCCTGAGTCAGCATTGCTTAATTCCAATGGCAAGTAGTAATACAAGACAACTGGAAACAATGCCGAGATAAGCAGAGAGCATATACAGCACCTGGTATTCCCAAATGGTCACCCATTTAGTACTGGCCAGGCTCGGTGATCTAACGGGAACCGGTGTGTCAACGTGATTGTGCCGTATATATATATATATATATATATATATATATATATATATACATATATATATACATATATATATATACATATATACATATACATATATACATATATATATACATATATATAAAGAGAGAGAGTGAGAGAGAGAGAGAGAAAAAAGGGTACTACAGTATTAGTGCAGTTCGAACGAGATAAAAGTATATATGTAAAGGAGTAAGGATACTACTTGCTAGTATATATATATATATATATATATATATATATATATATATATATAGAGAGAGAGAGAGAGAGAGAGACTCACGTACACACATATATGTATATATATATATATATATATATATATATATATATATATATATATTGTAAACTATTTAATAAATACACGGTTAAACATGTGACAACATATTTAAATTGAATAGATTTACTTTGCGGGCGCCGTCTTTTAATTGGATTTTGAAAATAAATTATTCTGCCTCTTTCATAATACAATTAAATTTGTAGGAGTGTTTTTGTATATCTTAATACATTTGTTTATTAATTGATTGGTTGAAAAGATCCACGTGTTACAAATGGAAAACACTTTAAATTTATTTCCAACACATAAGAACCGTTCAAGAAACCTGTCTTCCATTTGTATTTGACATCTCATCAGGACAACATCGTGTGTGAAACCTGAAAATGGCAACATCGACGGGTTTGCAGGTCGGTACATTTATGATATTTGTTATTATAATACTAACTAATTTATATTTATTGCTACATATAAGGTTAACACTTCTCATGGCTTTCGCCCAGTCCCAAGAGACAATAGAAACCCTTGCCAAGGTTGCTGGGTGTGTAATTGCGAAGCAAGGGTTGCACAATACCAACCACACCTCTCCTGAATAAGAATTGCTTGATTTCAGTGGCAACGAGGGGTCTGTGACGACTGTAAAACATACCGAGATAAGCGGGGAGCACATAAGGATTCTAGACATAAGGGTTAGTATCATTATATGTTAATTTTAATCTTCATAAAGAGGGGGTGCAAAAAACGGTGTACAAATGTTCTGGACATTAATTTTCTCCGTCCTGGGACGGGTATGCTTTTAGTTTTCATCACCGACACCATCAGGGTTTTTGCTCACCCCTCCCTGGTTTCCGAGACCTTATTGGTGACTGTCATTCGTTGTTTTTTACTATAGTTGCCACGCTAAGCACTGCAGGTTGGCCACGCTATTTGCCCATAGCTAGGTGTCCACATTCAGCACCTGGTATTCCCAAAATGGTCACCCATCTGGTACTGACCAGGCTTAACGTTGCTTAACTTCGGTGATCTAACGGGAACTGGTGTTTCAACTTGATTAGTCCGTATGGTTAACACTTACTACAACATTTATTTGTGAACTGTAAGGAAGACTTTGATTTGCGTGTATTCAAAGGGTTGTCCTTTATACAGATCTCCCATCTCTACAATAAGTAAGAAAGGCTGTGGTCTACAGTTTATTTTTTTAAAGTAGTTTTCCACTTGATAAGTTTTGCTTCAGAAACTTTCACTTCTAGTTTAACATAATTTCTTAAATTTGGGGAAAACAATCAGCGATTATTACATCAAACATAAACGTACACCTTGATAATATTGATAATAGTAGTATGAATAAAATCAATTAATATTGATTTGAAACGTCAATGAAATACACTTGCTGATAAAACTATCTAAAAACAATAACTTTTAGGTAAATCTTTTTTTAACAGCCAATATATATATATATATATATATACATATATATATATATATATATATATATATATATATATATCATTTAGCCTGACGATTCCCCCCGGGGATGAAACACGGGAGCCTCTGTGTAGCTTGATTGCCATATATATTTTCATTGCTTACTACCTAGCTCTACTTACGTATCGAGCACTGTTGAAGTAAATACTGAAAACTGACACATAAAAAATTATATCTCCTTATAATATTTTATGTGGATACATGAAGTACTAATATCTAGCTCCTCAAACAGTTGAGCACTCTCACAAGAATTTATTTCACCACTAAAAAATAATATGGAAAAAATTAACTCAGAAAAAAAAGAGCATTTAGCCTGACGATTCCCCCCGGGGATGAAACACGGGAGCCTCTGTGTAGCTTGATTGCCATATATATTTTCATTGCTTACTACCTAGCTCTACTTACGTATCGAGCACTGTTGAAGTAAATACTGAAAACTGACACATAAAAAATTATATCTCCTTATAATATTTTGTGTGGATACATGAAGTACTAATATCTATATATATATATATATATATATATATATATATATATATATATATATATTTATATATATATATATATATTCATATTAACATAGTTCAGCCCGAACATGGCAGGACGCCACTGTAGACGTAAAGGGGCTACTGAGAATAAGGGTGAAAGTTTAAGAGGTTCATCTTATGTTGTGAGCTGTGCAGCGAGGTGCTTGTTCACATTAGTTTTAAATTCGAGTCAAAGGCTCTCTAGCATCTAGATATCTCCACAGTGAATAGATTGGATTTACTGATTGTTGGGTTGGTCGAGTGTATTTACGCCGGGGGGGGGGGGGGAGGCACCAGAGCAGCAAGTACTTGTAAAACATTGAAGTACTTGTAAAACAAGCACAAGTTTGCAACATTGCGGGGATGGTGACTTTGTACAGATATGGGATACTGTCAGATGCGAGAGGTTTTCCAGTCCAGTAAAGGGATCCCACTTTCTTTGCAGCAGCTTTTGTGATGTCTTCTCTTTATTTGTTGCAATTTATGCTACATGTGAATGTTAGGCCGTAGAGTTTGAACGTTAGACTCACAGATAGGGTGTTAATTGTCATGGCAATCGGTGGTTGAAAAGGTTTCTTGTAGGTTTTGAAGAAAAAGAGCTTTGTCTTAGCAGTATTACCATCCATTTGTGACACAATTCCACTAACTTTCTAAGGATTCAGCCATTGCCTCGGATATATGCCCGTCTGTTTTGACTCACATGACGAGAGTAAAGCGTGGTGTCGTCACCAAATATACCCATCTCAAACTCAATTTATGTAAAGCACTAATGGGACAATTACAATATTTTCCTGATTCCGATACAATTTCTCATTCTGATTCCGATTTTGATTCTTTTTGAATTCCTAAATATTTTTTATAGAGTTTTTTTTTTTAATTTAATTTTCGGATTACTGTAAAAACCCGTGTAATGTGTACATATGTAAAACAAAAACAAACACGTATCTTACATGAGTGAACTTTTCTAAGTATTTTTCTCTCAAATGATTTCTCTCTGATTGATTGTAAAAAGTGAGACAAAGATTAATTTCTTTTTTCAGACAAAGCCAATTTGTAGTTGTCAATATTTGATCTTTTCCATAAACAATCTCACATCGTCGTCTAGGGCCATTTTTGTGGCTTTAAAAAGACTAGTGAGTTATTTATTTAAAAAAAAAGGTATTGCAAAGAGAAAGAAAAGGATAAAAAAGGGACAGATAACCGTCTCACTTTTTCTTTATTTTCTTTTCGAAGATTATAAAGTATACAGCTTTGATGTTCATCTCTAACAAATAACTTGTGGAGAAGGACATATCTAACCTGCACATCAGGTGTCATACATTCTAAGAACATAATGAAATGTATGTCCCACAGAATTCAATTGAACTGTTACATTCACGAAGTTAATAAAAATGTAATGCCGGTAGTTGTTAACCAAGTTTAATTATGCATAATACAACAAAATTAATAACCACTTACTTCCGTCCGGAAATTCAAAAATGTTTAGGCGTTTGGCCTAAGATCAGTGTAGTTTATAGTCCTATCCTTTAGGTCTCGATCCTACACTCTGTAATCAAAAAGCAGAATATCATTCACTATCTTCTATTTCCTTAGACTAAAGTGTAGTCTCTGTTCGGTGCACTTTGATTGTAATCAAAGATGAAAATTACATTGACAAATATCTTATCTTTTAAGATCCTTCCCAGGCTTTACCTCATCGCGAATGCATATGTTTTCCCAGTCTTTATCTCATTCGCCTGTGTTGTACCTACCGGCAAATTTAGATGTTTTTTACCCGAGGCGCGCCTCCCGGTGACTGCTGCTTCTTCTCACAGACTTTTACTTGAGGCGCCCATACAAGGAAAGGGTGTAAGACGCTTTTTAAAACAATTTTTATCCTGAAAAGCACTTACGCACATTACACGGGCGCAGATTACATGTTTTCTACGGTAAAATCAATTCAACAATACTTTTTAAGATGATAAAAAAAAACTTTCAAAAACTTACCTGTTTAATTTTCAGAGAGGGGTTACGGGGTGTGTCTAGTTAGCTACATTAGTTAAACGTAAATCGACAACCTACACGAGGAAATTTCATCTCATACCACTTGCGGGTCTATTTACGGCAAACATACAAAGCGAACTGACCACTTTCCTTCATCTAAATATTAAACAGATAAGTTTTTACATTTATTTTTGATAATTTTAACATTTGTGGTGTCTTAAAAATTCGGAAATGTTGACAGGGTAGAGTAATTCCGAATTTAGTTACTATACATTGGAGGATTGAAATTGAATCATTTTTATAATTTACAGTTTAACTGTAAATATAATTCTAATTTTATTCTAATTTCATGTTATAAATTAATAAGCATACGTGTAACAAATACTACAAATATACAAAATCACTCGCTGGAAAGGTGTACTAATACTTTCTTTGAATTCTGGAAAGGTGTTCGACTATCATTCTCTTTCGAAATACGCTAAAAATAGACAATCATTTGTAAAGAGAAAGCCATTCCATTGAGTTTGGTTTTCTAGTGACGTCACAGTGGTTGGTGATAAGCAGATAAACAAATCTCTTTAAAATGATCGATTACACCCTAATATAGACATATGAATGGTAGTCATTTCAGTCTGAAATTATTTCATCTGTGATCTACTAATTGTTTGGTATTTAAAAATGTGAAAGTTTGCTAATGATTTGAGGATAAAACTATATAAAACTCATTTAGACTAAAATCCAAGATGGATGTTACAAATCTGTCTAGAGAAATCTTAAATAAAAAGCAAATACTTGTTTGTGTTTTCTAAAATTTTAGATATTTTTATACAATAACAAGTCTGCGTAACAAAAGGTTTTGTTTGTTTTAAACGATTCTAATTTATTTTGAACGTATATAACATTGAACTGGTATGCCTACCCATCGACACCTGTTTTGATACGACACTTTATCTATTCTGTCCTCCATCAGTGAAAGAGAAACCCTTATAAATTAAATCAATTTTTTTATTTTCGTCCCAATCCAGACCCCCTTTTTTGTGAGCTAGAATGTCTGTCTTACTCTGATCTCGTGGGGAGGCAAGTAAATAGAAACTAGAAATTCCGATGAAACTTGTTTCGTTTGGTATAAACATTTTCAACGTTTATTTTTGTAGGTAAACGTAGTTTGTGTGTAATAAAAGATTAAAAATTGTTTGATATTTTTTAAATTTCTGTTTACAACCAGTTTATAGATATGGAATCTCTAAAAAAAAACAACTGACGCCAAAATGTGGACTTCTCACACATAGACGTGAAAATGTTTAAATTTACTAATTCAATTGGAATGGGTGATGACCAGATCATTGAGTCCGGCTTCAATCCTCAGTGAATAGTCTGGGAGGGAGGAATTTGTAGAGTCCACTTGGCAAGAAGTTCAGCCTCATCAGATGCCGTGCAGGCGACATCATGGTGCGTGGACAGCGGTGTAATTGGTGATTGCCCATTCTTCAGAATACTATTATATAAATTTCTATGAACTGCGAGTGTCTTTATTTCTGTGACTGCATGCGGTATACATGCTCTTTAGCTGTGGTTATTTGACTCTTGCAATGATTTCTTAATGCTATTAATCTTTTGTCTATGTGCATCATACTTATGGCGGTTGAATCGGCGAAATGCTTTCTGCCTCTGCGCAATAGTAGCTGCACAGGTTTACGTGAACCATTGTGGAGAGTGTAGCTTCCTATAGAATTTTCGCGCGTGGGCATGTGCTTGAATGCTTACTTTGACCCATTCACTTACCTCGTTTGCACACTCTCCAGCAATGAAGAAGTGTTTTATTACAGGGGGGCGTCTCTGATGTGATCTCTGGTGGATTGCCAATAAGACTGAAGTCGTTTTGAGCAACGGATCTTCAGCTTGGGGTCGAAAGTTTAAGGTAATATCAATCATTACCAGAGGGTGATCAACGTTCCCACGATGGCTATAAGCATTTGTCCTACAAGCCATGGGCAGTGTCGTTAAAAATAGGTCGAGAGTTGAGACTGATCCTCATGATCTATAAAGCGGGCCGGCAAAGTTAGAATCTGTGAAAAGCGAATGTGTAATAGAGAAACTATGCGTGATGTTACCAGCTGCGTCTTTATAGCGCGGGAAACCAAGCCAATAGTGGACATTAAAATCCCCAAATACATTTATATGGACGCTTAGATCTAAAAAGACTGCTTCCTCAATACTATCTGAGATATAGTTGATGAGCTTACAGTCCTGGGTCGAAGGAAAATCGTAGATAGAAGTATAAGTAACGGACGATGTGTTGTGAGGTTTATCTAAAACACATGTATTGTAGCCATTTTTTCCTAATTATCCACTCGCGACATTTTTACCTGTGCCATTTTTACCTGCGCAATTTTTACTTACATTCGTAATTATAGTGTATACATTTTAGCTTAACTGCTAGTTTCAAAGTAATACATACTTATCACTTTATCATTAGTACCAGCAATGTAACATTAAAATAAATAAAAGAATCGTTTTTGGAATCAGAAATTTAGCTCACATTTTCCGATTATTCCTATACTGATTATTATCCTAAAAGTTTCGATTATTCCGTCACAACATAATTTAAACACAGTTTGTGAGCAATAACATTCGAATTGATATATTATTCGTTAAATGACGTATTCTACAAATAGATGAATACAGGTATAAAGAAGGAAAAAGTTAACACTGAATTTTTCTTATATAGTTTTATATTTTGTGTATTTTATTTGAACAGCATAATGGTCACAGAATTAGAAAGTCTACAAGGACGGATTTATGAATTTTTTCCTTAAATGAAACATGTTTGCTTGTTAAAAAATCTAAATATTCCGTCGACTGGGAAAGAACGAGATACATATAAGCGTGATTTTCTAAGTTTGCCGCCAAATTCAAGTAAGCTCAATACAAGTAAGCTCAATACAAGTAAGCTCAATACAAGTAAGCTCAATACAAGTAAGCTCAATACAAGTAAGCTCAATTCAAGTAAGCTCAATACAAGTAAGCTCAATTCAAGTAAGCTCAATACAAGTAAGCTCAATTCAAGTAAGCTCAATACAAGTAAGCTCAATTCAAGTAAGCTCAATACAAGTAAGCTCAATACAAGTAAGCTCAATACAAGTAAGCGCAATTCAAGTAAACGCAATTCAAGTAAGCTCAATTCAAGTAAGCTCAATTCAAGTAAGCTCAATACAAGTAAGCTCAATTCAAGTAAGCTCAATACAAGTAAGCTCAATACAAGTAAGCTCAATACAAGTAAGCGCAATTCAAGTAAACGCAATTCAAGTAAGCTCAATACAAGTAAGCTCAATACAAGTAAGCTCAATACAAGTAAGCGCAATTCAAGTAAACGCAATTCAAGTAAGCTCAATACAAGTAAGCTCAATACAAGTAAGCTCAATACAAGTAAGCTCAATACAAGTAAGCTCAATTCAAGTAAGCTCAATACAAGTAAGCTCAATACAAGTAAGCTCAATACAAGTAAGCTCAATACAAGTAAGCGCAATTCAAGTAAACGCAATACAAGTAAGCTCAATTCAAGTAAGCTCAATACAAGTAAGCTCAATTCAAGTAAGCTCAATACAAGTAAGCTCAATACAAGTAAGCTCAATACAAGTAAGCGCAATTCAAGTAAACGCAATTCAAGTAAGCTCAATACAAGTAAGCTCAATTCAAGTAAGCTCAATTCAAGTAAGCTCAATACAAGAACGATCAACGATAAGATTTAAATATTTTCCGAACATTACGATAATAAATTAATTCAGCTCTACGTCTTGGTTTATTTAAACGTTTTCAAATTATGAGTCATCTTATTAAACCATTAATAGTCGGCTCAGTTAAACTGGGATCCATGTTAACGAGATTTCTGAATTATACTTTTAATGCATTGTCTGAAATCTGATATCGATCAGTCACCTTCAGTCAGGTGTGGTCGGCGCAGATCACAACTAACGGCTTGGGACTATTCGCTGTAGTCAGCCAACAGCTTGCAAGCCCACTATAACCGGGTTTTAAACACATCACTTCTTAAATAGTCACCCATTTAAGAACTGGCTATGCAAAATATCACTTAACTTCGATGATAAACCGGTCTGACGACATGATCCTTAAAGTAGAAGAATAACTGAAGAATTCCACATGAAAGTAAATTTTAACGATAAATTTGAGTCTGAAAATTATATTAATAAAACGATTAAATGAACAGAAAACAAATAAAAGTTTAATTAAACTTATGTTTTTTCTCACTTTCCATTTCAGAATCACAAAAGCTTGAAGATGATTTTCTATTTTTGTTTGATATTGTCTGCTGCGGAGTTAATTCAAGCAATGATTAGAGATGAAATGAAATTCGTCCTAAATTACCACAATATACTGAGAAGAAGAGAACATGCTGCTAATATGATGAAACTGGTAAACCATTTATTAAACTTACCATCGATACAGACACCATAATGTTAAACTTACCATCGATACAGACGCCATAATGTTAAACTTACCATCGATACAGACGCCATAATGTTAAACTTACCATCGATACAGACGCCATAATGTTAAACTAGCATTTCTCTAAATCGTAACTTTACTTAAAATCCATTAACATCTGATTATTTTACATATTTGATAACTTTATAATGTAAGTGTATTAGTCTCTTCTGTTTTTGTATTCTTTATTTTTCATATGAAAAATTTTAAGAGATTGAGATTAACATATATTTGCGGTTTCTTCTATCTACCTGTTTGGGGGTGTAATTGATAAGGACGCTCTATACGAAAATGAAACACAACTTTACTTGAGTAAAATATTATGTGACATCTAATGGTGATACAGTATTGAGGCTAGTATTCACAAATACCCGGAGGCTTAGAACCAGCATCAATGACGCAGAAACCTTTCTCATAGTAGACACATTGGATAGCCCTGTACTAAGTGAGAGAAACCTACAAACTTAAATCTCCACAAACCATTTTTACATGACTAAATACTTCTAACTCTACCATAAAGACTCTGACAAACATATGCACTGGCTACGAGTTTATGTTAGAGAAAACCCTCCCGTTGACTGGAGAACATAAGCTAGAATCAGATAATCAAGCCTACGTGTACTTTAGATTAACCTTACAGCACAACGTTAGTTACTTATATTTCTTATACTGTTCTCCTTTGATCCAAGACTGTACCCTGCTGAACCTTGTCTCTGAAAGCATTGATACAACACTCTCACTTGACTTGAGTTCCCAAATACAATTATTTTGGGATTTCAATATACATCACCGAGACTGGCTTGAATTCTTCATCTATACAGACACAGCTGGTAACTCCATATATATTTTCTGATAGCGCACTCCTTCTCACACAGTGTACATTTTCCGAGCCGCCTCACGGATCGTGTGGACTAGCAAACATAGCCTATCGACTATGTCATGACTTTATTGCTGAAGGCTTGTGCGACGACACATCATCATGTGGTCATGATTCATATTACCCAATCTAGTCCCAAATCTTATGAGCCGTTGCTCAAAACGGCGAGATACTACAAGCGGTCTGATTGGAAATCCATAAGATATCACATCAGAGACGTCCCATGGAGTGAAACTTTATCTTTCCCTGCTGATCAGTGTTCCAATGAGTTAACTGGATAGGTCAAAGTAGGCATTTAAGCACACATCCCCATGCGAAAATTCTACAGCAAGCCTCCACAATGGTTCGCTTCGAACGCTGCAGCTGCTATTGCTCAGAAGCAGCAAGCTCTCCAACAATTCAACCGACATATGTCTATAGACAGAAACGTATAGTGTCAAAAATCATTGTAAGACTGTAATAGATTAATGAAGCAAAGAGAAGGTATTCAGAGATGACCAGAAAATGCATTCAGTGACAAGAAAACACCTTGTCTTGACAACGTAATGAAAATGAAGAATTATAATGTGAAAAGAAGTCGTCTCAAAATGACGTCACTTTCGAAAGGATGACTTTGTAATCTTAACAGTACTCGCCATTGAAATTATGGTTTAAAAAACGCTACTTTCTGAAGGAAATGTCTTTAATTAATTGTATGAATAATTTTTATTTATATCACATCGGAAAATATTGTAAATACATATGTAATTTTAATAATAGCAGTTATAAGTTTATATTTGTAAATATGAATTTAATTGAAGGTTAAAGGAATGAATTAAGTAAATGGCACAACCCGTCTAGTGTCTGAACGATTTTTTGCAACAGTATATAAGGAAGTTGAAACAGTATTAGTTTAAGTAAGATTCTTGACACGTTTTCCGTTCTAATCGCAGTCTCGTCTTGAATTTTCGTTCTTCTTTGTTTATATGTTATCTAATGTTATTTAATGTTATCTAATGTAAATTAATTGATTTTAAAGGTATACAAATCTTATGAACGCTGACTTGAAAAATTAATTAATTAAATAGTAATTACCCCCCCTCCCTCTCTCTTACGTTTACAAAAATTCTCCAAAACAAACAGACAGACAGACAGACAGACAGAGAAAGTGTTAGTTATATCATGATTTCTGAAAAATGTTCAACAATTCCTCCGCTATCCAACCACAACCATGTGATTTGCACGGCAACTGATAAGGATGCCCTGTTGACTTAACCGGCAATCACTACTACTTGAATAATGTAAAGCATGAGTTGTCTACCCCTGCGATCACTACTCTTTATAAATACCGCAACATTTCATTTACTCCCTAACCACAAAACTTCTGATCTACCGCACACTATTCGTTTAATTTAAAGCAGATAAGAAACGTTTTCTCCTTATGAATTTTGGATGGAAGCTTTTTCTTCAATGCTGACTTCATCTAGTCGGATTGACTCTTTTAGCGATTGAAATTTCCTTCAAAATGTTCACCTCTAAACTAGGATCTAACCCATCCACCATAAAAAAGGGCTATATCATTGCCTGGCATGCAATTTGAAGATAAGAAAAATGTTTGAATGATAGGTTGCGAGTGTGGATTCGAACACTGCTCAATTGATTAGAAATACTGACGTTAACAAAGACGATCTCGTGGTGTCTTTATTTTGACATCCTGGACAATGAGTACAAAGATGTAGTTATGCAAATGAAGTTGGTTTGCATATATCGTAAGTGAATAAAAGAAAGAACATAAGTTGCATTCAGATATCGGGATTTGATTAATCTGAACTTGATGCTGTGAAGATCAGAATGAAGAGTAAGAGAAAGAAGAGAAGAGAGAGAAAACGCTGATTGGACTGAATTATTTTTGACTGCGGCAACTATTCCGTGAAATTTATCTTAAACGGTCCGATTCAAGACAGAGTGAACACTCTTCCCTGATAGACTTTCAAAACCTTTTTTTCATAAACAAGTAAATAACAAGTTCTTTCTCCAGATTATCATTACTACTTGAATAATGTGAAGCTTGCGGGGTATTCGCCTGCGCTCACTATTAATTATCATGAATATACGTTTGTTAGATAATGGCCCTATGGGAATGGACGTATCTGTTGGAAATCGGGTTTGACTTGCGCGAATTAACGCGGGTGCAGTCGAGTGCAGATTGGGGTTTGTTCTCACAGTCAGAGCTAACAGACGTGACAAGGTTACCATGTGACGAGACCCCAGATCAGGGGTCAGTCTGCACCTGCGATAGGCGCTGTGACTTCCCGGGCCTTACGTTGGAAACAAAGTGAGAAACAAAGGGATCCGTGACGTCACTCGTTCTCGTAAGAAGCGAGTTTTCAGTCAGTCTGATTCGGAAAGCGAACTGAGAGGACGTGAGATTCACAATGTAAAGATAAGGGATATTTCCCTTCAGGGAAGACAAGCGCGAGAATCCTTTCCCTCCCCTCTCTATGAATAGTTAAGAAAACATTAATAACTCACTACGATAAAGTAGGATTTGCTCTCTCCCTCTCTCTCGACGCGGTGAATGACTCCCAGTTGAAATAACAACTCTTGTAATAAAAAGAATTACATTCAAAAGGAGAGTTTGTCTTCGGAGTGCACCACATGGCTTTTATTGCAGACAACAGACGGCGTGGTTCCAGAAGAAAGAATTCATCCACTGAACGACACGACCAACCCTCTACACGACGAGTATACGAAACGTGTACTGCCGCGGTCCAAGCAGGATTAACTATGTTACACTTTTAGATATTTATAGAAAAGTGCAATTTATTTTCTAGATTCTGAAAAGGGCATGGTGGCCATTTTAAGAGGCAACGCGGAAGTTTTGTGCTCACGAGTAGTTTCTTACATGTAAATACACATTAATAATTACTTGCAGCTGATTTGCGAAAAATAATATTTCTTACCATTTTATGACATTTAAATCACATTCATCCATGGACATCTTAAGAACCGTTATACTCATCCTTGGTCATTGTGACTTTCCCTGACAATTGAAGATGTTTCCTGTTATCTCTGTTTACATAATTTCATGATTCTTCTTTTATGATTCTTAAGGCACCGTTTTGTTTTGATTTTAACATTGTGTTTGTAATTAATAGAATAGTGTTATAATACTGACATTGCGATGAATCTTATGATTCATTGACAGTAATAATCTTTGCATTTTTCATGTTTCTACACTTAAAAGTTCGGATTTTGGAAAAGTGATTTCATTATTGATATATATTTGAAGTCCTTAAAGTTTCTAAAGAATACATGTGGAAGGAACGTTTTCACAAACACAAATACACGAAATTGAAATGAAATAAGAATGGCACTAAAGAATATTATTTAACTTTAAATGAGGATCGGTGGGATATTTTTGTTACTGAGTAACTTGTTTTAAACTGAAAAATTATTTTTAAAAATTAATAAACAAGCCGCGCGTGCGTGGTCACCCTCTGTATGTGACTCGATGTGGCGAGTGTAAAATGCAATATATTTGGGCAATTTGGGGCATTTTTGACCCCCCTTTGACCCCCTGGGGGCGCGAACCAGAATGTTTCTCAGGTCAAGGATGCTCATTTTATATCCAGAACAATTGCCTCTACATTTTAGCCAAGTTTCAGAAAAATTGAATGGATAGATCAAACGTTATGGTAGAAAAGAGTAATTTTTTTGCCAGATTTTTTCCAAGGTCAGCGATACTTATATTCTATTAGGAACAATTGCCTCCATATTTTGACCAAGTTTCAGAGACATTGAATGAATGGATGAAAAGTTATGGGGCAAAAAATGTCATTTTTTGCCATTTTGGGGCCTTTTGACTCCCTGGGGGGCTAACCAGATTTTTTTCAAAAATCGGAGAATGTCACTTTCTAACCTGACCAAAGTTACAACTTCATGCAAAATTTCAGAAAAATTCAATAGATGGTTACGGAGAAAAATCCGGACGGACAGACGGACGAACGGAAATGTCTCAAAACATATATAAACATTTTATAAATTGGGGACCAATAACTTACAGGAATTCTTCTAATTTGGTGGGAAAACTTGTGTTGTTGCATATACTTTAATAAAGAATGTTAAATGGTCAACCAAAGGTTTTCAAAAACGCTGATTATGTACATACATAATTTATCCAATTATCGATACAATACACAGATATGAAAATGCAAGGAGTTACATTAATCCTTAAACGATGGTTTTTCAAAGATAAAACTCTTCTCGTCAGAGGATAACATTTGGTAATGTGGTATTTATAATAAATATATATTACCTAGCTCCATTTTACTTTGGAAAAATTGAAGAATAAAACTAGAGAGGTTGGGGATGAAGAAATAAGGAAATAAATGGCCGGGGAGGAAAAAATTTAGCAGTATTGAGTAGCCATTTTCGAAGACAAAAGGAGACGCTACGGTGCAGGTAGCAAAATAGACAAAAGTTTGTAGAATTGGAGAAAGTTTTTTAACAATTTTTACAGGGTTTCAAGTAAAGGTAAAGGGTTCAAAATATCTCACTTGGTCCGTATGGATTCGTACTCCGTTATGTGTATAGTTCCGTAGAGTTACAAGTAGAATCGTGGACTGGTATTTTAAATTGAAGATTGTCTGTTGAACGGCGCTATATATATATATATATATATATATATATATATATATATATATATATTATTAGAATTATCTGCTATATATTTTTGTTTTTGATACTACGTAATTATTTATAATTTCTGTCATATTTCGTAAATACTCGCTCGTTGGTTTTTGTGCTATAATACATGTTTGTGAAAGAATAATCAATAAAAACATACTTTTACTATTCTTATAAAAAGTAATAATAAATGAACAATAGCAGTGGTACGGACGGGGATGTTTATCAAATGAAATGAAATATAATCGATGTTCATATGTTACTCATAATTATTGATTTTTAGTAGTGAAAATGTTACACAGATTTACGATAATGTAAATAAAAACATGTATTAATATTTGTTTTTAAGAATTAGCTTTAGCTCGTTGTATAATATTAAAGAGATATATGCATTTTATATCTAAATATTTAAAACGTTTTCGGTTAAAAGCTCTTCATAAAAATAGTCACCTATCTATTTAAAGATTTATTTGCCCGTCTATATTTTTGTCCATTCATTACTCTACTTTCGTCTCTTTAGATATGGAGTGAAGAACTGGAATATGAGGCGAGCGCCTATGCTGAGCTTTGCAAATTTGAGCTTCAAAATAAGGGTCGCGGCGAAAATATGGCATTTAACATAAATCGCGGTGCAAGGCACAAGCGTATAAAAAACGCCATAGACGCCTGGTTTAGCGAGAAGAAAGATGTAAAATGGAGCAGCAACAAATGCATTTCCGGCTGCCATTACACACAAGTAAGTGTCATGAAGCTATTATACTCACTGTCATTATACTCAACTTTCAACAACTGTTATAGTTCCTTTTACTATAGGAAAACAATCTTTTGAAACTGCTATAATCCGTGTCGTTACACGAAACAAGTGTCATGAAACTATTTTCATCTTTGTCATTACATGAAACAAGTGTCATAAAACTGTTATAATCACTGTTACTACACAAACACAGACTCATGAAACAGTTATTGTCGCTGTCTTGACACTTAACTTAACTAGTTTCATGAAACTGTTATAGTTCCTGCCATTACATTAAACAAGTCTCATGAAACTGTTATAATCCTTGTCATTACACTTAACAAGTCTCATGAAACTGTTATAATCCTTGTCATTACACTTAACAAGTCTCATGAAACTGTTATAATCCTTGTCATTACACTTAACAAGTCTCATGAAACTGTTATAATCCTTGTCATTACACTTAACAAGTCTCATGAAACTGTTATAATCCTTGTCATTACACTTAACACGTCTCATGAAACTGTTATAATCCTTGTCATTACACTTAACAAGTCTCATGAAACTGTTATAATCCTTGTCATTACACTTAACAAGTCTCATGAAACTGTTATAATCCTTGTCATTACACTTAACAAGTCTCATGAAACTGTTATAATCCTTGCCATTACACTTAACAAGTCTCATGAAACTGTTATAATCCTTGTCATTACACTTAACAAGTCTCATGAAACTGTTATAATCCTTGTCATTACACTTAACAAGTCTCATGAAACTGTTATAATCCTTGTCATTACACTTAACAAGTCTCATGAAACTGTTATAATCCTTGTCATTACACTTAACAAGTCTCATGAAACTGTTATAATCCTTGTCATTACACTTAACAAGTCTCATGAAACTGTTATAATCCTTGTCATTACACTTAACAAGTCTCATGAAACTGTTATAGTCCTTGTCATTACACTTAACAAGTCTCATGAAACTGTTATAATCCTTGCCATTACACTTAACAAGTCTCATGAAACTGTTATAATCCTTGTCATTACACTTAACAAGTCTCATGAAACTGTTATAATCCTTGTCATTACACTTAACAAGTCTCATGAAACTGTTATAATCCTTGTCATTACACTTAACAAGTCTCATAAAACTGTTATAATCCTTGTCATTACACTTAACAAGTCTCATGAAACTGTTATAATCCTTGTCATTACACTTAACAAGTCTCATGAAACTGTTATAATCCTTGTCATTACACTTAACAAGTCTCATGAAACTGTTATAATCCTTGTCATTACACTTAACTAGTCTCATGAAACTGTTATAGTTCCTGCCATTACATTAAACAAGTCTCATGAAACTGTTATAATCCTTGCCATTACACTTAACAAGTCTCATGAAACTGTTATAATCCTTGTCATTACACTTAACAAGTCTCATGAAACTGTTATAATCCTTGTCATTACACTTAACAAGTCTCATGAAACTGTTATAATCCTTGTCATTACACTTAACAAGTCTCATGAAACTGTTATAATCCTTGTCATTACACTTAACAAGTCTCATGAAACTGTTATAATCCTTGTCATTACACTTAACAAGTCTCATGAAACTGTTATAATCCTTGTCATTACACTTAACAAGTCTCATGAAACTGTTATAATCCTTGTCATTACACTTAACAAGTCTCATGAAACTGTTATAATCCTTGTCATTACACTTAACAAGTCTCATGAAACTGTTATAATCCTTGTCATTACACTTAACAAGTCTCATGAAACTGTTATAATCCTTGTCATTACACTTAACAAGTCTCATGAAACTGTTATAATCCTTGTCATTACACTTAACAAGTCTCATGAAACTGTTATAGTCCTTGTCATTACACTTAACAAGTCTCATAAAACTGTTATAATCCTTGTCATTACACTTAACAAGTCTAATGAAACTGTTATAATCCTTGTCATTACACTTAACAAGTCTCATGAAACTGTTATAATCCTTGTCATTACACTTAACAAGTCTCATGAAACTGTTATAATCCTTGTCATTACACTTAACAAGTCTCATGAAACTGTTATAGTTCCTGCCATTACATTAAACAAGTCTCATGAAACTGTTATAATCCTTGCCATTACACTTAACAAGTCTCATGAAACTGTTATAATCCTTGTCATTACACTTAACAAGTCTCATGAAACTGTTATAATCCTTGTCATTACACTTAACAAGTCTCATGAAACTGTTATAATCCTTGTCATTACACTTAACAAGTCTCATGAAACTGTTATAATCCTTGTCATTACACTCAACAAGTCTCATGAAACTGTTATAGTTCCTGCCATTACATTAAACAAGTCTCATGAAACTGTTATAATCCTTGCCATTACACTTAACAAGTCTCATGAAACTGTTATAATCCTTGTCATTACACTTAACAAGTCTCATGAAACTGTTATAATCCTTGTCATTACACTTAACAAGTCTCATGAAACTGTTATAATCCTTGTCATTACACTTAACAAGTCTCATGAAACTGTTATAATCCTTGTCATTACACTTAACAAGTCTCATGAAACTGTTATAATCCTTGTCATTACACTTAACAAGTCTCATGAAACTGTTATAATCCTTGTCATTACACTTAACAAGTCGCATGAAACTGTTATAATCCTTGTCATTACACTTAACAAGTCTCATGAAACTGTTATAATCCTTGTCATTACACTTAACAAGTCTCATGAAACTGTTATAATCCTTGTCATTACACTTAACAAGTCTCATGAAACTGTTATAATCCTTGTCATTACACTTAACAAGTCTCATGAAACTGTTATAATCCTTGTCATTACACTTAACAAGTCTCATGAAACTGTTATAATCCTTGTCATTACACTTAACAAGTCTCATGAAACTGTTATAATCCTTGTCATTACACTTAACAAGTCTCATGAAACTGTTATAATCCTTGTCATTACACTTAACAAGTCTCATGAAACTGTTATAATCCTTGTCATTACACTTAACAAGTCTCATGAAACTGTTATAATCCTTGTCATTACACTTAACAAGTCTCATGAAACTGTTATAATCCTTGTCATTACACTTAACAAGTCTCATGAAACTGTTATAATCCTTGTCATTACACTTAACAAGTCTCATGAAACTGTTATAGTTCCTGCCATTACATTAAACAAGTCTCATGAAACTGTTATAATCCTTGCCATTACACTTAACAAGTCTCATGAAACTGTTATAATCCTTGTCATTACACTTAACAAGTCTCATGAAACTGTTATAATCCTTGTCATTACACTTAACAAGTCTCATGAAACTGTTATAATCCTTGTCATTACACTTAACAAGTCTCATGAAACTGTTATAATCCTTGTCATTACACTTAACAAGTCTCATGAAACTGTTATAATCCTTGTCATTACACTTAACAAGTCTCATGAAACTGTTATAATCCTTGTCATTACACTGAACAAGTCTCATGAAACTGTTATAATCCTTGTCATTACACTTAACAAGTCTCATGAAACTGTTATAATCCTTGTCATTACACTCAACAAGTCTCATGAAACTGTTATAGTTCCTGCCATTACATTAAACAAGTCTCATGAAACTGTTATAATCCTTGCCATTACACTTAACAAGTCTCATGAAACTGTTATAATCCTTGTCATTACACTTAACAAGTCTCATGAAACTGTTATAATCCTTGTCATTACACTTAACAAGTCTCATGAAACTGTTATAATCCTTGTCATTACACTTAACAAGTCTCATGAAACTGTTATAGTTCCTGCCATTACATTAAACAAGTCTCATGAAACTGTTATAATCCTTTCCATTACACTTAACAAGTCTCATGAAACTGTTATAATCCTTGTCATTACACTTAACAAGTCTCATGAAACTGTTATAATCCTTGTCATTACACTTAACAAGTCTCATGAAACTGTTATAATCCTTGTCATTACACTTAACAAGTCTCATGAAACTGTTATAATCCTTGTCATTACACTTAACAAGTCTCATGAAACTGTTATAGTTCCTGCCATTACATTAAACAAGTCTCATGAAACTGTTATAATCCTTTCCATTACACTTAACAAGTCTCATGAAACTGTTATAATCCTTGTCATTACACTTAACAAGTCTCATGAAACTGTTATAATCCTTGTCATTACACTTAACAAGTCTCATGAAACTGTTATAATCCTTGTCATTACACTTAACAAGTCTCATGAAACTGTTATAATCCTTGTCATTACACTTAACAAGTCTCATGAAACTGTTATAATCCTTGTCATTACACTTAACAAGTCTCATGAAACTGTTATAATCCTTGTCATTACACTTAACAAGTCTCATGAAACTGTTATAATCCTTGTCATTACACTTAACAAGTCTCATGAAACTGTTATAATCCTTGTCATTACACTTGACAAGTCTCATGAAACTGTTATAATCCTTGTCATTACACTTAACAAGTCTCATGAAACTGTTATAATCCTTGTCATTACACTTAACAAGTCTCATGAAACTGTTATAATCCTTGTCATTACACTTAACAAGTCTCATGAAACTGTTATAATCCTTGTCATTACACTTTACAAGTCTCATGAAACTGTTATAATCCTTGTCATTACACTTAACAAGTCTCATGAAACTGTTATAATCCTTGTCATTACACTTAACAAGTCTCATGAAACTGTTATAATCCTTGTCATTACACTTAACAAGTCTCATGAAACTGTTATAATCCTGTCATTACACTTAACAAGTCTCATGAAACTGTTATAGTTCCTGCCATTACATTAAACAAGTCTCATGAAACTGTTATAATCCTTGCCATTACACTTAACAAGTCTCATGAAACTGTTATAATCCTTGTCATTACACTTAACAAGTCTCATGAAACTGTTATAATCCTTGTCATTACACTTAACAAGTCTCATGAAACTGTTATAATCCTTGTCATTACACTTAACAAGTCTCATGAAACTGTTATAGTTCCTGCCATTACATTAAACAAGTCTCATGAAACTGTTATAATCCTTTCCATTACACTTAACAAGTCTCATGAAACTGTTATAATCCTTGTCATTACACTTAACAAGTCTCATGAAACTGTTATAATCCTTGTCATTACACTTAACAAGTCTCATGAAACTGTTATAATCCTTGTCATTACACTTAACAAGTCTCATGAAACTGTTATAATCCTTGTCATTACACTTAACAAGTCTCATGAAACTGTTATAATCCTTGTCATTACACTTAACAAGTCTCATGAAACTGTTATAATCCTTGTCATTACACTTAACAAGTCTCATGAAACTGTTATAATCCTTGTCATTACACTTAACAAGTCTCATGAAACTGTTATAATCCTTGTCATTACACTTAACAAGTCTCATGAAACTGTTATAATCCTTGTCATTACACTTAACAAGTCTCATGAAACTGTTATAATCCTTGTCATTACACTTAACAAGTCTCATGAAACTGTTATAATCCTTGTCATTACACTTAACAAGTCTCATGAAACTGTTATAATCCTTGTCATTACACTTAACAAGTCTCATGAAACTGTTATAAACCTTGTCATTACACTTAACAAGTCTCATGAAACTGTTATAATCCTTGTCATTACACTTAACAAGTCTCATGAAACTGTTATAATCCTTGTCATTACACTTAACAAGTCTCATGAAACTGTTATAATCCTTGTCATTACACTTAACAAGTCTCATGAAACTGTTATAATCCTTGTCATTACACTTAACAAGTCTCATGAAACTGTTATAATCCTTGTCATTACACTCAACAAGTCTCATGAAACTGTTATAATCCTTGTCATTACACTTAACAAGTCTCATGAAACTGTTATAATCCTTGTCATTACACTTAACAAGTCTCATGAAACTGTTATAATCCTTGTCATTACACTCAACAAGTCTCATGAAATTGTTATAGTTCCTGCCATTACATTAAACAAGTCTCATGAAACTGTTATAATCCTTGCCATTACACTTAACAAGTCTTATGAAACTGTTATAATCCTTGTCATTACACTTAACAAGTCTCATGAAACTGTTATAATCCTTGTCATTACACTTAACAAGTCTCATGAAACTGTTATAATCCTTGTCATTACACTTAACAAGTCTCATGAAACTGTTATAGTTCCTGCCATTACATTAAACAAGTCTCATGAAACTGTTATAATCCTTTCCATTACACTTAACAAGTCTCATGAAACTGTTATAATCCTTGTCATTACACTTAACAAGTCTCATGAAACTGTTATAATCCTTGTCATTACACTTAACAAGTCTCATGAAACTGTTATAATCCTTGTCATTACACTTAACAAGTCTCACGAAACTGTTATAATCCTTGTCATTACACTTAACAAGTCTCATGAAACTGTTATAATCCTTGTCATTACACTTTACAAGTCTCATGAAACTGTTATAATCCTTGTCATTACACTTAACAAGTCTCATGAAACTGTTATAATCCTTGTCATTACACTTAACAAGTCTCATGAAACTGTTATAATCCTTGTCATTACACTTAACAAGTCTCATGAAACTGTTATAATCCTTGTCATTACACTTAACAAGTCTCATGAAACTGTTATAATCCTTGTCATTACACTTAACAAGTCTCATGAAACTGTTATAATCCTTGTCATTACACTTAACAAGTCTCATGAAACTGTTATAATCCTTGTCATTACACTTAACAAGTCTCATGAAACTGTTATAATCCTTGTCATTACACTTAACAAGTCTCATGAAACTGTTATAATCCTTGTCATTACACTTAACAAGTCTCATGAAACTGTTATAATCCTTGTCATTACACTTAACAAGTCTCATGAAACTGTTATAATCCTTGTCATTACACTTAACAAGTCTCATGAAAGTGTTATAATCCTTGTCATTACACGAAACATATCTCATAAAACTGTTATAATGCATAATTTCCATAGTTAAATCAATTTAAAATAACATTTAATTTTTCAAGACGCCATGTTGTATGTCAATAAAGATCCGATTTAAATAAATTAATATAACAATTAATTCACTTATTGTAGTCGCGAGAAACACACAGAGAAAAGCGTGTAGTTTTATTACAAGTTTGTTCATATTAAATATTAGTTCCCTAAACGAATTATGTTACTAGGATAATACGGGATGTTTGACATAAAGTTGATGATTCTATGATATTTTTTCCGTATGATTTAATCGTTGTAAAGTACAACGGTTATATATCTCTGTGTATTATTTTTGAAACTGGATGATTGGAAAGAATCTGGATAATGCAAGAAAGTGACTTTAATCGTGATGATTCTTGCCAGATAAAAACAAAATAAGACAATCTTTGTTTCAGCTTAGTACTTCTTGAATGTATTGAGATTTGATATGAAGAATTGTGACGGAAATGTAGAAGCAGTTGTTTGCAGGAAGGATCGTAGTATGCGGTCAGGATGTAAACATCGACAGAAAGATGCAGCCAAAGCTTGATGAGGATCTTCCCCAACTCTTTATACAAGAGATGCAAAAGTCAACAACTCAGCGCCAAGACCTAAGATAACAACATTACAAAATCTAAGAAAATCCTCACCAGGGTGGAATATTTACTAGAGCTCAAAATACTCTGGTTTATGAAGAAAGTGTCTTTAATTAATTGTATGATTACTTTTTATTAATATCACCTTATCGGAAAATATTGTAAATACATATGTAAATTTGATAATAGAAGTTATAAGTGTATATTTGTAAATATGAATTTAATTGAAGGTTAAAAGTAATGTATTATGTAAATGACGAAACCCGTCTAGTGTCTGAACGATTTTTTGTAGCAGTACATAAGGAAGTTGAAAAAAGTATTAGTTTAAGTAAGATTCTTGACACGTTTTCCGTTCTAATCGCAGTCTCGTCTTGAAATTCCGTTCTACTTTGTTTATTTGTTATCTACTGTTATTTAATGTTATCTAATGTAAATTAATTGATTAATAGTTTCCTAATTCTAAAGGTATACAAATATTATAAACGCTGACTAAAAATAATTAATTAAATAGTAATTCCGGGAGCCCCCCTCTCTTACGTTTACAAAAATTCTCCAGGATGGACAGACAGACAGAGAGGGTACTCGTTATATTATAAGTAGTTTTGAAATTCAGTTAATAACAGGTGGCTTGCCTCTAGTCCTAACGAAGTCACTCAAACTATGATGCTTTTTAGGTGTGTTCCAAACGAAGACACCATCATACGGTCGCTCATCTTCAATTCAGATGGCTATATTGAGTTGCTGTCTACTCTTGGCAAGCATATGGTTATTAGAGTGGCTGTCAGAAGGTCATACTGTAGCAGCAAGGCTCAGTTCATTTTCACACCTACGAAGGCACCCATAGGTTGCTGGTTAAGGATTTCTAAGACTTAATCAGTCCCAACATATCCGATAACTTACCTTATTGCAACCCAATGAACAGTTAATGTATAACACAGTTAGGAAAGACACAAATCGTACCACATGCAACACCATGCATGAACCTGACTAAACTGGTGTTTACGCGTCTTTTGATATACACCATGAAGGCCGCGTGCTCCAGATCCAGGTCCTGCCTAGAGACCGTGGTATAGCCTTAGAGTGACTTTTTTCACTTAGCCATATTTGCCGATGCATTCTTTAGCAGGTTCGAGAATACATCATTTATTGACCATGATATTACGTTTCTTTTTACTTTACAAGAAATAAATATAATTATATAATAAACGAATAATAAATGTCCGGTATAATCTTTCACTTTACAAATTGTATGACAAATTATATTACAAATTATTTTCGGATAGCAAAACATGGAGGGAATTTTTTTTGTTATTAATAATGAATAAATATTTAACTCGACGAACAATCCTATATACGCCTTATTATAAAAAAAGAAAATGTTCGTTTAATTTTTTGTGTCACATTTTCTATTCGATTCCTCGAACAGCTTGTTTGGGCAAAAACCACTGAAATTGGATGTTCATCTGTAAGGTGTCCTAGCCTGAGAGCTTTTGGAAAGGATCTCAAAAACCCGTTCTTTTTCGTCTGTTTTTACAGCCCAAAGTAAGTGAAGCTTGTATTCATCTTATCTTTATAATAAGATAACTTTACTTTCTCCACTATTTCAATGAGCAGTATATATTTCTCATGAAAAGCCGCATATACAAATCTGCTTCGACATCGATTTTGTCCAATTCTTTAATGTGCGTTTTTTATTAATACATTTGTTTCGTTCGCTTTTAACATTTTTACAATTTTATACAACTTTTTTAAGCGAGTCATCACAATAGGAAGTCGGAGGAATTTTCACTCTGGCGCTCAGATCTACTACAACTGCAACCCACGTTTCTCAGGACAAAAGACCCTTATCTTCGTAGCACTGTTATTACATTCACCAAGGATGTTATGTTTTCGGTCGTGTTTATTTCTCACTATACACGCGGTTGCGTCTTTTCTTTCCATTTTTTTTGCTTCTATATATTCATCCAGACATAGAGCACTAATAGTATTTAAATATACATGGCGTTTTGGGCTATTTATAATTCAGACACAGCTCTAAAGGTACGGTAGAGTATCCCCGAGCATTACTGCCTCCTTTTGTAGGCGAGTTGCCTGTCTGCTGAAGTACAGTAATCTGCAACTTTTTTCCATTGAAGCGTAAGTGGCTACTTTAATAGGGGCTAGATATGGGGGACACACTATCATTGGAAGCCGTTCACATTACATTTAAATGGATACACGTTTGTACGGTCAGGAATACAAGTAATTTTAAAAGCAAGCGGTCTGAGGATAGAAGCTATTGCATACAACATTCCAGCATCTAGGGATTTTGATAATTATAAAAGTATAAATGCAGTAAGTTCACCGGAGCACACTTCGTGGAAGTACTTGTAAAAGACACACAGAGATGCAGACCTGCAGCACTGCAGAACTGCAACACTGCAGCAATGCAGAACTGCAGCACTGCAACAATGCAGCACTGCAGCAATGCAGCAATGCAGCAATGCAGAACTGCAGCAATGCAACAATGCAGAACTGCAGCACTGCAACAATGCAGCAATGCAACACTGCAGAACTGCAGCACTGCAGAACTGCAGCAATGTAGAACTGCAGAACTGCAAAACTGCAGCACTGCAGAACTGCAACACTGCAATAATGTGCAGCAATGCAGCACTGCAGAACTGCAGCACTGCAACAATGCAGAACTGCAGCAATGCACAAAATACAGAGAGTGAGAAGCTAGTTGTTGGTACACCAATCAAGACATTGAAAACTATTCCATGCATAGGTGAATTGTGGCTTAACAGAGATATAGGATGGTGGCATGTGTGCGACAGTATCAATGCCGGTAGAGGACGCCTTCTTTTTGCAACCGACTTAACAGCATTTTCTATGTACTTATTCCAACTCATGTTTCCTGAGAAATGTCAGACCGAGGAATTTGAACGTTTTACTCAGGAATTGAGTCATCAGTCATCGCTGGGTGGGAAGGAGGTTAGTCTTTAATATTAAATGTGCCCATTCATGTTCAAGCCATATTCTACTGCAGACTTAATGTTATCGGTCACTTAGACTTTATATCTACCTTACATGGTTCCAGTATATTTAACTGCACGCTTATCATATCCGTCTGTTTTCGTATTACTCTGTGAATTTAGGATTAGTGTTAGCAAATAAAGACACATAGTGTTTTTTTTATTATTTCGAATTCATGACAACACCAATGTAACGGGAGATCATCCTTTCCTTCAACCTACTGCAACCTCTTTTCGAAAGGAAGATGGGTGTATAATTTGTTACCTGAGACACCCTTATCCGTAAGAGTGTGCCAACTAAGCCTACTAGCTTATTTGGAGGTGAATTTGATTTTAATTGCTCCTGAGACTATAAATTGATAGTTAACGACTTCGTCACACATACTGGGAATACCGTTTCTTCTTTGTCTGTAAATATAAACTTAATTCAGAAATAGCAGTTTACTTTTATTCTGTTCGCCGGGTATACATGAACAGTCAATAAAACGTTTTATTTTATTTTATTTGCAACTTGAGAATTTATACTTATAATAAGTTATACATTTGATAAAAGGTAGCAATATTGTGTTCGACGATGGGAGCAGAAGTAATTTTTTTCATAGGTTTTGACGAGCAACGCCGAAACAAGGGGCTCGCATATATTTTTGTACATTTGTATGGTTATCCTTTTGTTCTTATTTAGGGGAAATACTGGTAAACCCGCTTACCTGCCTGGAGCTCCTTGCTCAAAATGTCCAATGACAGCACAATGCAAAAGAAAGCTCTGCGTCAGTGGTAAGCTATTCTTATTATTCAACTGTCTATTAAACGCGTAACTCTCTACACTTATATATATATATATATATATATATATATATATATATATAATTGTTATTAATTACATATTTAAGATTTCTACATCAAGTTATAATATTCCAGGTAAAACATCCACAGGATAGTAATTCAAAGAATTTTAACCGGGTTTATAAAAGTGCTCAATATCAAATAGAGCTTTTATATATGATAATGTTTATTTACACAGACATGTACAAAATCTGCGACACTGGCATGTCGATGTTATCGATCAACAGCTATTACAAACTGAGATCTCATCAGACAGAGTTAGAATCCGATCTTAACCTTAGATCATGTTTGGATAGGTCTTTCCAAATATGATCTAAGGTTAAGATTGGATTCTAACTCTTCTCCCTGATGAGATCTCAGTTTATAATAGCTGGTGATATATAATTAATATATATATATATATATATATGCATAGTTTGTTGTCATTGTTTTTACAGAAGCATAGCTTTTTCCTTAGTATTTTTCCGCTTCCTAAACGGTAAAGAAGATTGCATTAAGTCATCTTTTCTAATAGTACGCGTAATTATTTATTTTATTTCATGTATATATTTATTAATATTTAATTAACTTTTACGTACATATAAAAGGAATCCATGGACACGTGTTTCTGGCCGTCACCCGTCACCAGCATGGCTACCCTCGGCAATGATCGAACCTACGATATTTCTGTTTACAGTCTTGCGTTTTCTCATCAGACCACAGCACGTTGCCGAAATATGTACGCTTTTTATCGCCATAATGTTATGTTCATTTTTTTATTGTTTTTACTGGAGATCGAAGCATAGTATTTTTCTTAGTATTTTTCCACTTCCTAAGCGGTAAAGAACATTGCATTAAATCACTTATTTTAATAGGACGAGTAATGAGTTTTTTTTAATGTTATATATATATATATATATATATATATATATATATATATATATATATATATATATATAGCAATAGATAAAGTGAAAGAATACAATTAGGTACGAATCAAATTTTATTACAATTTTTGTGGTATTAACCTTATATATATATATATATATATATATATATATATATATATATATATATATATATATATATATATATATTCTAATTAATTTTACGTACATATAAAATGAATACATGGACACTTGTTTTTGGCTATCAGCCGTCATCTGTATGGCTACCCTGGGCAAGAAGACGCTAACAAAAAAGCTATGCTTCTATCGCCTATGAAAATAATAACAAAAAACTACGTAACGTTATGGCGATACAAAAATCGTAAATATTTCGGCAAGGTGTTTATGGTTTAGTAACAAAACGCCAGACTGCAAACTGCAATATTGTAGATTCGATCCCTGCACAGGGTAGCAATGTTTGTGACAGCTGATAGCCAGAAACACGTATCTATGGATTCCTGATATATGTACGTAAAAATTAAGTAATATATATATATATATATATATATATATATATATATATATATATATTAATTAAACGGATTTCTTTTGAACACAAATACTTACTTATGCAGATTAGGGCCCAAGCTAACCCTAAACTTGATCGACGCAAAGTCTATTTTAGTTTTGATCCTAATCTGCCTAAGTATCTCAAACTGTTGTCTTTGGTAAATTAGTTTTTTTATTAACTAGCAAATTTATGCTCTTCCCGGTCGCATAGTTTTTCTAGCCTATATTAATTTAACGAATTTTTGTTCAACAAATATATATATATATATATATATATATATATATATATAAATATTTTTTTGAATGTAATTTGTTAAAATAAATAAATAATATTTATCTATTTTAAACTAAGCTTTCGAATATAAAATATTCCTCGTCAGAGCAAAGTGCTTTTTTTTCTTTTTTTTTCTTCATCGTCTGGTGGTATTGACTTGGTGAGAAATAAAATGTCCGGTGTTATCGACTTGTTGGTGAAAAAGAAAAATGTCCGGTGTCTTTGAGCGTGGTTACGCCAGTTTGAATAAATAGAAAGGAGTAGACACATTATAAACCATTGTTTCGTAATAGTATAAATATTTTTTGAAAAACCATAACAATGTAATTTGTAAAAATAAATAAATAATATTTATCTATCAACTATCATTGGATTTTCATTCGATACTCTCTATTTGCTACAGCCCAAGTAACCTAATAGTATGAACGTGTAAATTCGGATTATTATGAAATACACCCATATCACACACTCTTCTCTGTTTAACTGAGCACTCTATCTTAATTCGTTTATATATAGCGTACATGTAATATGAAGGAATATACGCTATATATATATATATATACAT
The DNA here is from genome assembly GCA_963556195.1 of Sepiola atlantica. Classification (NCBI taxonomy): domain Eukaryota; kingdom Metazoa; phylum Mollusca; class Cephalopoda; order Sepiida; family Sepiolidae; genus Sepiola; species Sepiola atlantica. The sequence continues at coordinate 30,820,680 of OY744522.1, forward strand.
ATATATATATATATATATATATATACATACATATATATTGCAGAAGATCAAAACAACATCAATACCGTCGGTTTAAAATTCAACAAAAGAGGGTTGAACTCTCTTTGGCCTCTTTTTATGTCTGCCTACCTGAAAATGGCGGCTCGCGCGTTGTGTGACCTTTTGACGATGTTTCGATCTTCTGCTTTATTTTTGATTTTTTATTATTTTTGCTAAAACGTGTCAAATGGCTTCAACGGTAAAACAATTTCGGTACTTCGAACTGTTATTTATCCTCACAAGTTTTCTATGAAAACCTCTCAGTTTAGGAAATAAATCAACATAGATAATATGTATAACATTTATGCTGTCTTTATTCAAACATAATTATTTTTAAGTTAATGAAACGTAATCTTTCTTTTTCTTTTCTTCCCAAAATGCAGCTACTGAAGGTAAGTAAACATTTTATCAACTCAAATACGCATGTTTTTTAAAAAAAATTGTAAAAAGAATGAGGACATTAAGAAAATACAAGACATTAAAAAGATTAATTACATTTAAAAACTTAAAGACATTTAATACAATTAAAGAGATATTAAAAATGAAAGACATTTCAAAATTAAAAGATATTAAAAAAATCCAAAACATTTTAAATAATTACATAACGTTTCTTATGATTAGGTAAAACTGCAACTTGTCATTTGATCAGTGATTATCGATAGATTATCATCAGATCCAACACACATCACATAAACATTGGATGCATTTTTAACTGCCATTTATTACATCGATTGCGGACGCATTTTCCGACTGGATAGACTTTTTCAATTTAATCAATTCTTTCATTTTTGGACTGTTACTTACTACCTGGATCAATTTTCAATCAACCTCTTGGATATCTTTCCTGAATTTGTTTTAAATTGTATGACTTGGATTGTATAGCTTTGACAAAAGTATGTTTTAGGCTGATATATTTGATGTGTTATATACTTTTATGCATTTTTGCATGTATTTTTATATATTTTCAAAGTGTAATGTTAACACCTGCAGTGATGTCACTGCGGTAATGGTCCTCTGAGGAGAAAATTATCTTTGAAAACTCATGAGTTAAGAACTTTAAGATACTTTGCCTGAACTTTGAATTCTAATAAAATTTAATTTGCACCTTATTTTATTATTTAATTTCATATTATGCTATTAATGCTCTATCCAGTATATTGAGCTTCAGTTTTTATTCGGATGTTTCACTAATTAAAAGATATTAGTTGCCTCTGATATCTTCTGTTGGATTAACTTTATACATATATATATATATATATATATATATATATATATATATATATATATATATATATATGTAAAACAGAAACAATTGGTAAATTTAATTAAATGTCATTTTCCTTCTCTTCTTTCTATAATTCAGGTGTTAGCTCCAATGAACAAACACCTTTGTCTAAATAAAAATTCGATTATTTAAAGTAGTTTTATAAAAGACATTTAAACATATATTAGTCTATGTGTACAATGGCCACAGTGGTATGATTCACGCGGTATGAACTGGAGTACCAGGAATCCCATGAAATGGGTAGATTGTTTTACTACAATCATATAAGAGTCTAATTTGCATTTTACCGAGGAATTGTCATAAAATCCTCTGCAGAATCTTTTACCTGGGTCTTTCACACTGCGTTCGGAATCTCGCATCACCAAATGTGTCATAAGACACATTTGGTGTAAGAATAGTTGCTTCATAGAAACATTAAATAATGTTTATTACATGTAATTTGATTGTTTCATTTTCTTTTAAATGCAGATAATGCTTGATGATTAAACGGTACCCAAGTGCAACTTGTTATCTGTTACAAGTGGGATTTTATTTGATCCTGATATTTTTAGGCCCATTGTTCATATAATGCATTGAAAATTGAGTCTTCCTTGACATTTAAGTGAGAAGTGTATTTTATCACTTGATATGGGGATCAATTTAAAATAGAGAAAATCATCAGCAACTTCATGAAGATCAATTCTTACATCTGCCATGGCGGTGGCATCTTGTTGGATAAAGATTCTGGGATAGTCAGAGTACAGTGTTTACTGCGGCTGATTGACGCGGCATGAACCTCGATCGAGAAAGAACCCCTTTATGAGGGGTAAGTAGTTAATTGATTAGTTTAACCCTGTTATATGGGACACATTTTAAATAAGATTTGCTACTTTGATTAAAGAATGATAGATATGATGTAAGATCTTGATCATTCAGAGGCACTTATAACATTTCTCTTTAAGAAACTCAGTTATGAAAATGCAGTTCCAGCCAGGATGTATAAAATATATGTAGTTTGATTTAATTTGAATATTTTAAAAAGTAATTAAATGTAATTTTTCTTTTCTTTTTCTTCCCCAAATACAGGTAGTTTTATGAGTGGTGAGTAATCTTCAAAAATTAATTACTTATATGATATAATTGACGCGGCATATGATGGTAATACGAGTGATGCAAAACCTAACGTAAATTACTAGTGAATCAGGACGCTTAGAACCATTGTTCCTCTCTCGGAAGTTGTTCAGAAAAATGCTCTTTGGGAAATGCCGTTCAACAGTTCAAGTGTATACAATATATTTTGTCTTCATTCAAACAAGAAAACAATTGTTATAATGAATTTCTTTTTTATTATTCCAAAATGCAAGTCGTGCTAACGATAAATTTATATATATGAAGGGAATATGAGTGATTCTGGACGTAATATAAGTTCAAAATACTTCAAGGCGTTCAAAACGATTGTTTTACATCGAAAGTGTTTCATAAGAAACACTATTTTTAGGAAATGCAGCACCACATTTAAGATGCATAAAAGATGTGTTATCTTTATTTACAAAAAAACAATTGTTAAGATTACTAATCATCATAAATAATGATTGTGATAGATCGTTGAAGGGTAGCCAAATGTAAGTTGCTTTCCCTTTACACGAAGTTTATCATGGCTGTGCTGGGCTTTATGTCTACATTATAGAGAGATTGAGTCTTCATGGACCATTTAATGAGAAATGTATTTCATCACATCATTAGGGAATCCTCATTAAATATTGGAAAACATCAGAAAGTGGATGAATATCAAGTTTTAAATATGCCATGACGGTAGAATGTTGTTCGAGGATAGTCAATGTTACAGTGGCTTGTACATATAATTAACGTGGCATGAACTAAAATAGACGAGAACATCTGATGAGGGGAAGATAGTTGATTGGTTAGCTTGATCATGTGATACAGGGTACATTTGAAATTACATTAGTTGATTGGTTAGCTTAATCATGTAATACAGGGTACATTTGAAATTACGTAGTTGATTGGTTAGCTTAATCATGTGATACAGGGTACATTTGAAATTACATTAGTTGATTGGTTAGCTTAATAATGTAATACAGGATATATTTGAAATTACATTAGTTGATTGGTTAGCTTAATCATGTGATACAGGGAACATTTGAAATTACATTAGTTGATTGGTTAGCTTAATCATGTAATACAGGGTACATTTGAAATTACATTAGTTGATTGGTTGGCTTAATCATGTGATACAGGGTACATTTGAAATTACATTAGTTGATTGGTTAGCTTAATCATGTAATACAGGGTACATTTGAAATTACATTAGTTGATTGGTTAGCTTAATCATGTGATACAGGGTACATTTGAACTTACATTAGTTGATTGGTTAGCTTAATCATGTAATACAGGGTACATTTGAAATTACGTAGTTGATTGGTTAGCTTAATCATGTAATACAGGGTACATTTGAAATTACATTAGTTGATTGGTTAGCTTAATCATGTAATACAGGGTACATTTGAAATTACATTAGTTGATTGGTTAGCTTAATCATGTAATACAGGGTACATTTGAAATTACATTAGTTGATTGGTTAGCTTAATCATGTAATACAGGGTACATTTGAAATTACGTAGTTGATTGGTTAGCTTAATCATGTGATACAGGGTACATTTGAAATTACATTAGTTGATTGGTTAGCTTAATAATGTGATACAGGATATATTTGAAATTACATTAGTTGATTGGTTAGCTTAATCATGTAATACAGGGTACATTTGAAATTACATTAGTTGATTGGTTAGCTTAATCATGTAATACAGGGTACATTTGAAATTACATTAGTTGATTGGTTAGCTTAATCATGTAATACAGGGTACATTTGAAATTACGTAGTTGATTGGTTAGCTTAATCATGTGATACAGGGTACATTTGAAATTACATTAGTTGATTGGTTAGCTTAATAATGTGATACAGGATATATTTGAAATTACATTAGTTGATTGGTTAGCTTAATCATGTGATACAGGGAACATTTGAAATTACATTAGTTGATTGGTTAGCTTAATCATGTAATACAGGGTACATTTGAAATTACATTAGTTGATTGGTTGGCTTAATCATGTGATACAGGGTACATTTGAAATTACATTAGTTGATTGGTTAGCTTAATCATGTAATACAGGGTACATTTGAAATTACATTAGTTGATTGGTTAGCTTAATCATGTGATACAGGGTACATTTGAACTTACATTAGTTGATTGGTTAGCTTAATCATGTAATACAGGGTACATTTGAAATTACATTAGTTGATTGGTTAGCTTAATCATGTGATACAGGGTACATTTGAAATTACATTAGTTGAGTGGTTAGCTTAATCATGTGATACAGGATACATTTGAACTTACATTAGTTGATTGGTTAGCTTAATCATGTGATACAGGGTACATTTGAAATTACATTAGTTTATTGGTTAGCTTAATCATGTGATACAGGATACAGTTGAACTTACATTAGTTGATTGGTTGGCTTAATCATGTGATACAGGGTACATTTGAAATTACATTAGTTGATTGGTTAGCTTAATCATGTGATACAGGATACATTTGAACTTACATTAGTTGATTGGTTAGCTTAATCATGTGATACAGGGTACATTTGAACTTACATTAGTTGATTGGTTAGCTTAATCATGTGATACAGGGTACATTTGAAATTACATTAGTTGATTGGTTAGCTTAATCATGTGATACAGGGTACATTTGAACTTACATTAGTTGATTGGTAAGCTTAATCATGTGATACAGGGTACATTTGAAATTACATTAGTTGATTGGTTAGCTTAATCATGTGATACAGGGTACATTTGAACTTATATTAGTTGATTGGTTAGCTTAATCATGTGATACAGGGTACATTTGAACTTACATTAGTTGATTGGTTAGCTTAATCATGTGATACAGGGTACATTTGAACTTACATTAGTTGATTGATAGACCTAAGACATGTTAGACGTAATTAAACATCCTGTTTATAACTTTCTTCTCATAAGAATATGTATATCAGAAACTCTCAGTTAGGAGAATTCAGCTTCACAGTAAAGATGTATAAAATATATGTTGTCTTTATTCAAACAGAAACGATTGTTAAAATTTATAAAATATGTTAGTTTATTCTTTTTTTTCAAACCGAAATCGTGCTTTTTAAAATTAATTAAATGCTGTTCCTTCTTTCATTTGTCTTTGAATAATACAGGTGGTTGGACGACTAGTGAGTAATCTTCACAAATGAATGATTCTTTTTTCATTTGACATAATGTAAGTTCTCAGAAATACAAGGGGTACCTTTCCTAGAGCTAACATTTGATCTCTATACGAGATACATAGATATTCGAGTGTTCTATTATAGTTTTCCTCTATTTCTTTAAAGTTAAGTTAATAAAAAAAGTGAAAAACATTAAATTTCCCTCTTCTAATTTACCAGTTAACTATTTTATTGTATAGCTTTTTGTGGTCACTTGGTCTTGACAAATCCCATGACAAGAATTAATTTGGTCTGGTAGAGTATCCAACTCAGTGGTGTGACTAGAGGCAACAACAATTGGAGAAGATGCGCCATTCCTTGTATTAGCCATGACAACCACCGATTGTCATGGGAAATAACACCCTACCTGAAAGTTCATGATTCAAACTCCTCGGCCTAACCATCACAAGTAACATGAATTGGAACAATCACATTGAAGACATTGCCAAGGCTGTTGCAAAGAAGGTTGGCTCCCTCTACCGTGCTAGTAAACTCCTCACACATGCCATTATCCTGTATCTCTACAAAGCCACCATCCGCCATGCATGGAGTATTGTTGTCACATCTGGGCTGGTTCATCATCTACTACTCTCTCCCTCCTTGACAAGGTCAAAAAAAGAGTCGCCAACCTAATAGGTTCCTCACTGTCAACCAAACTCCAGTCCCTGTCCCATCGCCGCAATGTAACATCCTTGTGCTTGTTTTACAAATACTTCAATGGATTATGCTCTGATAAATTGGCTACTCTAGTGCCCCCTCGACTTATATTCACTGGACCAACTCGACAATCAACTAAATCCCATCAATTCACTGTGGAGGTCCCCAGATGCCGGAGAGCTTTCTACTCAAATAGCTTCTTTCCTCGTGCTGCTGGTCTCTGGAACTCCCTCCCTGTCCCCTGTTTCCCCGACAATACTGACATGCATAAATTTAAAATTAATGTAAACAGACATCTCGCTTCGCAGATCCCAGTTTAGGTTGCCCCCCCCACACCTTCTTCACCTTTTCTTTCTTCTCAGTAGCCCCTTACGTCTCCAGTGGCGGCCTGCCTTGTTTGGGGTGAACTACGTTTAAAAAAGAAAGTGTAGCCATACCGAGGAGATCCTATTTAGGCTTCGAATACTATCTGATTTTGAATAGTTGGCAAGTGTTTACTTATAAGTATCCTCATACCAAGTTTTCCTGAAAAAAAACCTTTACAAAGAGACTGTAGACACCCGAGGACAGTGTCTTGGAGGCATTCAAGTTTTCCCCATTGCGCAGCTGAGTAGGATATAAATGCTGATAGACATAATGTAAGATCGTAATCAATCGATTGTTTAGAACAATTGTTCGCTGTCGCCAGTTGTCCACATGAAACTCTCAGTGAAGGAAATGCGGCTCCATATTTAAGATGTATGAAATATATATGGTTTCTATTCAAACAGAGAAAAATAATAAAATACCTTACTTATTTTCTGGTCCAAAATGCAGGCTGTTTTGATGAAAAGTAAACATTTTTTCAGTCAAAATTGGAGTATTTTAAGCGACTATAAATATTTAAATAATAAGAAATTTATTTCTTAAAAATATTAGAGTCCACTTTGCATTCTAGCGAAAAGATTGCTATCAAATACCCCGTGCTATCTTTAACCAGAATATTTTTAAATAGTAGGCGGATGGCTTAAGGAATTTAGCTAAGATATCTGTAATAATACACATTATTTTTAGTGTAAATAAAAATATTTGAAGCATTTATAGACATTTAAATAATCAATACTGTTTTCGTTAAACAATGTAAGAGTACAAGTGGCGTTCTACTAGGAAATTGTCATCAAATACCCTGTCGCATCTTTCACCAGCGTTTTTTGAAACTGGGAGGCGGCTGTCTTAGAGACAAATTTGAAATAAGAGTAGTTGTTTCGTAGATTTCGGTGGTGGTATATGTATGTAAGACGCTAATCATTCGGGTTGATATATTGATATAATTATGCTCCTTACTCCAAAAACGAGATGTGTAGAGTTGTCTGCTAGCACCTCCTCACATAATGATGAGAGATGTCGTATTCGAGAAAAATGTTTTATACATTGATAAAGACGTTCTCATTAAATATTGAAAGTAAATCAAGATATAGATCTTAATTATGTCTAAAATATCCTATGTCAGTAGTATGTTGTTGGATAAAGATGTTGGCATATGCAACGTGTATAATGGCTTATACAGTATGATCAATTGGGTTGCTTATAACCTTTGTTTCTCCTCAGGAAATTATCTATAAAAAAACTCAGTGTAAGAAATACTGATTTATAGTAAAGATATATGTTGTTTTTATAAAAACATAAACACTTGTTAAAATTAATTACATGACTTTTCTTTCTTTCTTTCCAAGATGCAGGTAATAGCACCGGTGAGTAAACATTTTCTCTCAATAAAAATTAGAATATTTAAACTAATTAAAGCAATTTACAAAAATAATAGTCAATGTATACAATTGCTTAGGCAGCATAATTGACGCCGCATGAACTTGGATCAATTATAATTCATACGAAGGGTAGCAAATTTATTCGATAGTTAAATTGTGGTGACCTTGATAACCGATACTAAATAAGACAGAAACAAGTGTATAATTACAGAGGTACAGAATAATATTTTTCAGAAAGACTGATCGTCTTTCGTTGTATACTCCTATATACATGATATCTAGAAGAGTTTATATAGTCACGCAATTAAGTATATCACAATAATACCATATCACCTCTCTTTTAGCTTTGTTCCGTATGAGGACAACATGTTTTTCATTTTATGGTTCAGTGCAATCAAGTCCATAATCTAACATTATCTTTTTTATCTTCGCTGTTCAGAAACATTTTGTGGGATTGGTATCTCAAATGTGTTAAAAACGACATGCACTAGAGCCTTCTATGGGGTATTATTTTCGATTATATCTGAATATTGTTTCCTCATTTGGTTATGGTGTCTTTTGTTGATAAACTTGTGTACCTTTATCATGTAAACAATTTTCTCGATTCGTTTATTCGTTATCACTGTTTCCAAGTAGTGTGTATTGTTTTTGAACATCTAACGGTAACACTGTTTCTCAAACTTTAAAGTGTTTCTTGGTGCTATTTATTCACGTCCTTCTTTCGTATGAGTTAGGGTATTGATTAAGGTATGCTGATTATCTATCAAAAACTGCTTTATTCTTTATTGCAAACATTACTTTTGCTGGCGTCATGGAAGATTGAACATTGTTATTTAGAGCAATCCTATATACCTGCAAAGATTCTTGTATTTTTTCGGTAGGTGTACCCATCACTTTCTTAAGCGATCTTTTGAACGTTTCGATAGAAACGCTCGGCCTGACCATTGCTTCTTGCATGGTATGGCGCGATTGCGATATTCTTCAATACAAAGTTTTTACAGAATGGTTTAAGTTCATTAGATGTGAATGTTTTATGGAAATCGCTCCGGACAAAACATGAAGCGACATGATGCAATACAATACCGCTAACGACCCCGAACCAGGCAAACAATTCACGTAAAAACTAAAGATTACTTTCGTTGTTTTTTAATATTTAAATATTTTCGACTATTTCAAGAAACCAGGACCACTATTAGATAATATAAACAATCCAGTCGACCAGCAAAATTTATGTGGATACTTGACCACGGTCGGTTCGTTTTCCTCCATGATAAGGACGTTTATTAAAAGTACATGAAAAAATGGATCCACATTATTTCTTACACATACAATATGTGACAACTATTTTTCTCTTTCTCTCTCTCCTTCTCTCTTTACTCACCATTCTTTCTATCTATCTGTATATCTCTCTACTCGCCATATCTTCCTCACGACCTCTTTCCTTCTGCCCCTTCCTTCCGTTTTGCTGTCTTACACTCGTGCCTTTTTGTCATTCTATCTCTCTCCTCTCCCTCTCTCTTTCTGTAAACTCTATCATGCCCTTTTTCATCTCTCTTAACCACCCTATTTTGAGTACCCCTTCCCTCTCCTTTATTCTATCGCCCTCTCTCTTCCCTTCACTCTCTCTCTCTTTCTGTCTTTTTTTCACTCTTCTCTCTCTTTCTATCTATCTCATGCCCTTATATTCAAGACAGTAGTATATTGTTGCATAAATATGTTGGCATATGCAACGTGTATAATGGCTTATAGAATATGATCAATTGGCTTGCTTATAACCTTTCTTTATTCTCTGGAGATTATCTATAAATATACTCTCAGTTAAGGAAATGCAGATTCATAGTAAAGATATATGTTGTTTTTATTAAAACAAAAACACTTGTTAAAATTAATTATATTCATTTTATTTATTTATTTATTTCTCAGATACAGGCGATTACCCTGGTGAGTAAAAATTTTATCTCAATAAAAATTAGAATATTTCAAGTAGTTAAAGTAATTTACAAAGCCGATAATAAATACCACAGAACGGTTGTACATTTACAAGAGTGTCCATTTACATAAGTACAGAATAGTATGTTACAGGAAAATTGATCGTTTCGTTGTATACTTCTATATATATATAATATCTAGAAACGTTTATATAGTCACGCAATTGGGTGCATCACACACACACACACAATAACACCTATATTTTAAGGTTTGCTCATGTAGCGTTGTTGCTTGTCGATTGTTATTGTGTTTCCATTAGTATTCGGCTCGCGACGTAATGGTTTCATGTACATAACAATGCAAGTAAGAACACAGAAATAAATAAGAGAGACATACTTGATGTATGTGCTTCGATCACTTCCTTCGTAAGAGGACGAAATCCACGTAAGCATTTATTTATATAGCATGGGAAATATACAAGGGAGATAATTACAGATTACAGATAATTACAGTACGACCAATGTAAAGGAGGTAATAAGGATACAACTAATATCTCGGATGTAAAACATTGTTGTCGTTTCCAAATGCAAGATACTACAGCTCCGTACGAAGACAACATTTTTTTCATGTTAGGGTTAAGTAAAGACCTGGCAAACATGCTACTGGAGTTCACGACTGGGGGCGGGCATGTGAAGACCAACATTACTACTAAATAATAATTACTGAGGAAAGTTTTTGTAAGAAATATCTTTGGAATTCCCAGTAATTAGCACCTATACATATTATTAGGAAGCAGCTTACAACAATTAATTTATTTCAATCAAATCAAATGTAAAAAGTACAAAAATATACAAGAAATAAATTCACAAAAAACACTATTCAACATGAATTAACACATATTTGATATTTAAAAAATTATGAGTTGATTTGTTGATATTCAACCCAGTTGCATGTTTGTCAGACCTGTATTATAGACCACATTTGGTTCAGTGCAATCGAGTTCATAATGTTACATTACCTTTTTGATCTGTGCTGTTCAAAACCTTTTTTGTGGGATTGGTATCTCAAATATGTACAACACGACATCCATTAGTGCATCCTCTGGAGTATTATTCTCGGTAGCATCTGAATATTGTTTCTTCATTTGGAAATTTTCTATCAAACACTGCTTTATTCTTCTTTGCAAACATTACTTTTGCTGGCATCATGGAAGATTGAACATTGTTATTTAAAGCCATCCTATATACAGTCAAATATTCTTGTATTTTTTCGGTGGGTGTACCCATCGAATTCTAAAGTGATCTTTTCAATGTGTCCATGAAACGTCTGGACTGACCATTGCTTCTTGCATGGTATGGCGCGATTGCAATATTCTTCCCCACAAATGTTTTACAGAATGGTTTTAATAACCTAGATGTGTTTTTTTATGGAAATCGCTCAAGACAATGGCATGAAGCTACTTGATGTAATACAATACAGCAACGACCTCGAACCAGGCGACAATTCATGTAAAAACTAAAGATTACTTCCGTTGTTTTTGTACATTTAAATATTTTCAGCCATTTAAAGAAACCACCACCACTATTACGTAATAGACACAATTCATTCGACCAGCAATATCCATGTGGATACTCGACTACGGTCGGTTCCTTTTCCTCCAGGATAAAGATGTTATCATTAAATATTGAAAGTACATGAAGATATGGTCTAGACTATTTCTTACCCATACCATATGTAATAACTTATTTTCTCTCGCTCTTCCTCTCTCTCTCTCTATCTTTATTCGCCATTTTTTCTCTCTATCTATATATCTCTCTAAGCGCCTTATCTTCTTTCTTTCCCTTCTTTCTCTCTGATCCCTCTTTCCTTTTTGCTGTCTTACTCTCTAGCTTTTTTGTCATTGTATATCCCACCTCTCTTTCTCTCCCACCTCCTTCTCTCTCTCTTTCTCTCTCTCTCTTTCTCTCTCTCTCGCTCTCTCTCTCTGTACACCTTATAATGCCCTTTTCCCATCTGTCTGAACTTCCCTATTTTAAGTAGCCTGTCTCTCTTTTTCTTTTCGCTCGCCTTCTCTCACCTTCTCATGCTCGCTCTTTCTCTCTCTTTCTCTCTCTTTCTCTTTGCCACTCTTCTCTCTCTCTTTCTCTTTCGCCCTTATATTCAAGACGGTAGTATGTTGTTTGATAAAGATGTTGGAATATGCCACGTGTATAATGGCTTATAGAGTATAATCAATTGGGTTTCTTATAAACCTTTGTTGCTTTGCCGGAAATTTTCTGTAAAAAAACTCTCAGTTAAGGAAATGCAGATTCATAGTAAATATATATGTTGTTTCTATTAAAACAAAAACACTTGTTAAAATTAATCATATTCATTTTCTTTCTTCTTTTTTCTTTCCAAGATGCAGATGATAGCTCTGGTGAGTAAACATTTTCTTTCAATAAAAAAAATATTTCAACTAATTAAAGTAATTCACAAAAATAATAATCAACGTATACAATGGCTTAGACATAATAATTGATGTTGCATGAACTTGGATCAATTATACCTTCATATGAGGTGTAGCTAGTTTATTCGATAGTTTATTCGATAGCTTAATTTGTTCGGCATTGAGGGCCGATGATAAATTATACAAAACGGTGGTACATTTACAACATTGCACATTTACATAACTAGAGAATAATATGTTACAGGAAAACTGACCGTGTTTCGTTGTATACTCCTATATACATAATATCTAGAAGAGTTTATGTAGTCACACAATTAAGTATACGACAATCATACCATAACACCTCGCTTTTTAGCTTTGCTCCTTATGAAGACAAAATTTGTCCTTTTATGGTTCAGTGCAATCAAGTCTATAATCTTACAGTATAATTTTGATCTTCGCTGTTCAGAAACAATTTTGCGGGATTGGTATTTCAAATGTGTCAAACATGGCATCCATTAGCGCCTCTTCTGGAGTATTATTCTCGATTGCATCTGCTTACGGTGTCTTTTGTGGATAAACTTGTCTACCTTTATCATGTAAATCTTTATTCTCATCTGTTTATTCATTATCTCTGTTTCCGAGTAGGATGTATTGTTTTTGAATATCTAACAGTAACACTGTTTCTCAAACGTTAAAGCGTTTCTTCGTGATATTTATTCACGTCCTACTTTCGTATGAGTTAGGGTTTAGGGTTAGGGTTATGGTTTTGGTTAAATTATGCTGATTATCTATCAAACACGGCTTTATTCTTTATTTCAAACATTACTTTTGCTGACGTCATGGAAGATTGAACAGTGTTATTTAGAGCCATCCTATATACCTGCAAAGATTCTTGTATTTTTTCGGTAGGTGTACCCATCAACTTCTTAAGCGATCTTTTGAACGTGTCCGTAGAAACGCTTGGCCTGATCATTGCTTCTTGCATGGTATGGCGCGATTGCGATTGCGATATTCTTCAATACAAATATTGTACAGAATTGTTTTATGAGGACAACATTTTTTTCATTTTATGGTTCAGTGCAATCAAGTCCGTAATCTAACATTATATTTTTTATATTCGCTGTTCAGAAACATTTTGTGGGATTGGTATCTCAAATGTGTTAAAAACGACATGCACTAGAGCCTTCTATGGGGTATTATTTTCGATTATATCTGAATATTGTTTCCTCATTTGGTTATGGTGTCTTTTGTTGATAAACTTGTGTACCTTTATCATGTAAACAATTTTCTCGATTTGTTTATTCGTTATCACTGTTTCCAAGTAGGGTGTATTGTTTTTGAACATCTAACGGTAACACTGTTTCTCAAACTTTAAAGCGTTTCTTGGTGCTATTTATTCACGTCCTTCTTTCGTATGAGTTAGGGTATTGATTATGGTATGCTGATAATCTATCAAAAACTGCTTTATTCTTTATTGCAAACATTACTTTTGCTGGCGTCATGGAAGATTGAACATTGTTATTTAGAGCAATCCTATATACCTGCAAAGATTCTTGTATTTTTTCGGTAGGTGTACCCATCACTTTCTTAAGCGATCTTTTGAACGTTTCGATAGAAACGCTCGGCCTGACCATTGCTTCTTGCATGGTATGGCGCGATTGCGATATTCTTCAATACAAAGTTTTTACAGAATGGTTTAAGTTCACTAGATGTGAATGTTTTATGGAAATCGCTCCGGACAAAACATGAAGCGACATGATGCAATACAATACCGCTAACGACCCCGAACCAGGCGAACAATTCACGTAAAAACTAAAGATTACTTTCGTTGTTTTTTTTACATTTAAATATTTTCGACTATTTCAAGAAACCACCACAACTATTAGAAACAATCCAGTCGACCAGCAAACTCTACCTGGATACTTGACCACGGTCGGTTCGTTTTCCTCCAGAATAAGGACATTTATTAAAAGTACATGAAAATATGGGTATACATTGTTTCTTACACATACAATATGTGATAACTATTTTTCTTTTTCTCTCTCCTCTTTCTCTCTTTACTCGCCATTCTTTCTCTCTATCTGTATCTGTCTCTACTCGCCATATCTTCCTCATTCCCTCTTTCTTTCTGCCCCCTCCCTCTCTTTTGAACGTGTCAATAGAAACGCTTGGACTGACCATTGCTTCTTGCGATATTCTTCAATACAAAGTTTTTACAGAATGGTTTTATTTCACTAGATGTGATTTTTTTAATAGAAATCGCCCTTATATTCTAGACGGTAGAATGTAGTTGGAAGAGGCTGGGATACTAAGCATTTACAATTGCTTTTACGGTCCGATTAATTGTGGTGCTTTGCAGCTTTTTTCCTCTCAGAATTTGTCTCAGTTTAGGAAATATCAAACAGGTTTATGCCATATAAGTTATCTTTATACAAAAAGAAACAATTGCCCCACTTAATTAAATTAACTTTTTTTCTCTTTCTTTCCAAGATGCAGGTCATAGCTCCGGTGAGTAAACATTTTTCCTTAATATAAAATAAATATTTGAAGTATATTAACAATACTATAGCCGCTTATATAACATAGCATGCATTTGAAATGAACATAGTTGCTTCGTAGATGTGATTTGTCATTATAACGATGAATTTGTTTGAGCACTTGATATGTTGAAAGTCATCAAGATCTGAATCATATCTGGTCATATACTTATTATTCCACAGATCCGGGTAATTTTCTTTTCTATTCCATGGCGGTGTCTAAATTATTTCTATTATTTTCGAAAAGTAACAATTATTAAAGTTGATTAACAATATGTACTTTTAATAAGTAATGTAATCACATCTTATCAAGAATCAATGTGTATGACTATGATACATAAAAATTTGAAAACTAAAACATGATGCAATTTTTAAATGAAAGAAATCATTTATTTTTGTTTAAGCTAAGACTTTCGATAAATATGTAATTTTCAAAGCTAAACTTTTTTCTTTTTTGTTTCTTCATTTTGTTGGTATTCACTTCAGGAGTGGGGGCGAATGCATCATTGAATCATAAAAATATACGTTAAAGTCGACAGTTTAAATTAAAGTATAGTCCAGTCGATGTGCTGGTTTGCGCGTTTTAATAAGAAAATTGACAAAATGAAGATAAAAAAGAAAATATCTTGCCTGATATGAGTCGTCGTATAAGAAGGTCTTATTGCATATTCCAAGAATACAATACAACAGAGAATCGTATTCTTTGAAATTGTCCCTATAATTATCAAACGCATTACTATTAAAATGCAATTTCGTTCGGTAATGGTTGATATGCCAACAATTAAAGCCATTTTCTTTTACTCATCTCGTGTGCAGCAGCCACCGTGCCGGTCAACAAGAAAAAAAGATTGAGGGTCACGCCGTGTGTCATTCATCGAGAATTGAACCCAGAGTATTACGCTTACAATATAGAATCTTGTTAATGTTATGCGATCACGAGAGTTCACTTATGCAAATGAGCATTGTTTTGTATCCGCGAATTCTCGTTGAGCTAAAAAGGGAAGGAACTTTCCTACCGAGCAAGATGGTAAAGTGTTCAGCGTGAGATAAAGAAAAATAATTTAATTTCCGTAGTTTTGCCAGATTACTCGATTGACGAGATTCGTGTTTTGCAGAATTTTTAGTACAATTCGAGAGTCGGACTTTTATTTTTTTTTGTGTGCGCGTTTTCAACTTTCACTACTACAAGATTACTTCATCGTTACATTTTGCCAGTATGTTTCTTCTCAATTGGAGAACATTTTCTTGTCAGCAATTCTCCTTAATGCTGCAGTGGTTTTTTCCGCGATGCCATTACCTGATGGTACGTATACAGATAGCAGCCGCAGTTAGAACTCCCCATTTACACAAAAACTGTCTGACTTGCTGGCTGCAAAAGGTTTGGTCGTTATCGGCCAAAATTTCATACGCTGCTCACCTTTCACAAAAGACAGAAAACAGTTGTCGAATAACGCTTGCTAAGTCTTATCGTACAAAACCGCAAAACGGGTGGGTCCACACACCCAAAAATATAACGTAAATTAAATATGAAAATAAATTTACTTTAATTTTACTTTTCAAACGAAGATAAAAAAAAACTGTTATGTTATTTATTATTTTAATTTTAAAAAATAGTTATTTCATGAATTCTTAATTTAATATGTTCCGTATTATTTATTTTATATAAATTAGTCGGTTTTCCCCCTACAATGGTGATAGATCATTTCAGTGATGCATACATCAATCGCTTCAGTTAATGATCTATGCTATATGTTGCTTTATGTTGTTAGAAAACAACATTTTAGTTGTGTTCCTATACTTCAATGTTACTATTTAGTCATTTTCGACATATTGTTTTTGTTTACAGATTTTTAGAGGCAGAATTTTGATTCCATATAAAGTATCTACTGTAACTACTCTTCGTCGCTGCCTCAAAAAATCATAGAATAAACGTTCGCTTTGCACCGGTTTCACACTCGATCGCTGATTGGATAATATCTCTAAATTCATTCGCAATAACCCAATAACGATGAGGTCCGATTTGATTTACAATAATAAGCGCTTGTTTGGATCAGTAGTGAAGTAGCTAGGGTGGGTTTTCACTATCTCATTTTGGACGGACTCATCAGCAGAGTCGTATAGTAAGATGTTAGCCAGTTAAGCTTAACTAAATAGACACAGAAGACCAGAAAGCTTGTTTATAAGAAGGCTGGGACGTGCCATTATGCTTAGATGGGCAAGTCCATTCTCTTGGTTCTGATTGGCTTCCAGTGTGTGAGTATATAAGCTACAATAGAGCGCTTACAGTGGTAGGTGGGAATTTGATTATCAAATTATATTAATATTCTTGCCTACTCTATTACAATTTTAAATCTTTGGCCTTTTGGCTAAGATCGATGGATACTGCACACCATAGACTGATATTGTCTTGGCCTTCAGGGCTTGATTTACGCCGGTCTATGGGTCTGTCCTGTGCAGTTCTAGGAGGCCCACCCTCCCAGGCTTCGCCTCCACTCTTTGGGGAGGAGTGAGTTTATTGCTTACTGTCTGAGGCGCCCTACCGGGGAATGCCGACGGGGCTGTTCAGGCAATTTTTAAATGGCCAGAGTGCTCACCTCTCGAGCGCTGGCTTATCTAATCCCACTTTCCCGACCTTATGTCACATCTTACCTTGTGGGAGGTAGATAAATAACCTCTATTACAATTTTAAATCTTTGGCCTTTTGGCTAAGATCAAAGTGTAGTATCTGCTTCGATGGATACTACACCCCATGGACTGGTATTGTCTTGGCCTTCGGGGCTTGATTTACGCCGGTCTATGGGATTGTCCTGTGCAGTTCTAGGAGGTCCACTCTCACAGGCTTTGCCTCTCCTCTTTGTAAGTAAGGTGCTGCCCAGGCAATTTTTGATGGTCAGAGTGCTCACCTCTCGGGCGCTGGCTTTTCAACCCCCACTTTCCGACCCGACCTTGGGTCACATCTTACTTGTGGGAGTAAGATAAAACTGGCCTTGTGCCTAACTCCTGAGGAGGAGTAAATAATACTCTATTACAATTTTAAATCTTTGGCCTTTTGGCTAAGATCAAAGTGTAGTATCTGTTCCGATGGATACTGCACTCCATGGACTGGTATTGTCTTGGCCTTCGGGGCTTGATTTACGCCGGTCTATGGGATTGTCCTGTGCAGTTCTAGGAGGTCCACTCTCACAGGCTTTGCCTCTCCTCTTTGGAGTAAGTTTAATGCTTACTGCCTGAGGCGCCCCTACCGGGGAATGCCGACGGTGCTGCCCAGGCAATTTTTGATGGTCAGAGTGCTCACCTCGGGCGCTGGCTTTTCAACCCCCACTTTCCCGACCTTGTGTCACATCTTACCTTGTGGGAGGTAGATAAATAAGACTCAATTACAATTTTAAATCTTTGGCCTTTTGGCTAAGATCAAAGTGTAGCATCTGTTCCGATGGATACTGCACCCCATACTCGTGTTGGGCCTTCGGATTTACGCCGGTCAATGGGGCTGTCCTGTGCAGTTCTGGGAGGTCCACCTTCCCAGGCTTTGCCTCCCCTCTTTGGGGAGGAGTAAGTTTATTGCTTACTGTCTGAGGCGCCTCTACCGGGGAATGCCAACGGGGCTACCCAGGCAATTTTTAAACCCCACTTTCCCGATCCGACCTTGGGTCACATCTTACTTGTGGGAGTAAGATAAAACTGGCCTTGTGCCTAACTCCTAGAGAGGAGTAAATCAATACTCTATTACAAATTTAATTTAGCCTATTATTCTTAAATCGATGACTAAAAATAAATTCTAAAGTATGTATGCGATTTACATTTACTTTCTTCGTAATAATACTCATATAGGATTCAGAGATAGGAGCAGGAGTTTATTAAGTTTCTAAATATCCCCTTGTAATGCCAGGACACACGTCCTGTTAGGTATATATATATATATATATATATATATATATATATATATATATATATATATATATATATATTGTGTTTTTTTTTGAAAATTGAAAATTTCAATTAATTTTCAAGTATTTGAATAAAATTATTTTAATTTTTGAATTGAAATTTGAATGCATTTTTGAACTAGGATTGAAAAAAATAATTAATTCTCATGTATATAAGTATGAATTAGTAAATCGCAGTGGCTGTGTCAGTCGATTTGTCTATTAATCTTGGCATCGGAAAAATCACTTTGGGGATTGCACTAAAAACGTTTGTGACAGGAATCGAACTGACAACATTCTGAAAGAAGAATTCAAAAAAAAATGTTCAACTGCACCACAAAATACTACATAGTTAATAATACATTTTTTAAATCATGATATCTAAAAATAGATTTTAATTAAGATATAATAACTGATGTTTTCTCTTTATATCTATCTAACCAACAATAATTTGCACAATTATATAATATATATATATATATATATATATATATATATATATATATATATATATATATATATATATAAATATTTTCTTTGTCGTACAAAACTTTAAAATAGCATTGAAGAGAAAATATTTATTATTCATAATGAATTTAAGAAATTAAAAAGATGAAAGGGCAGCTGACCGGTTTCGTACCTCGCTCAACAGAGCCAACTATCGAGGTAATGTACAAAAAATATAAAAAGATGCTATGAGAATTATAGCGAGGGAAACGGGGTAAAAAAAATTAAAAAATCAAAAAAAAAAAAAAAGAAAAAAAAAAAGTTCAATCAAATAGAAACAACATTAAGCCCGAAGAGATTTTCTTTTTGTTTGCAAAGAGAAGGTCTCAAGGACTTAATATAAATTGTTTCTAAGATCTTGAGATGATAAGGGGAGTGCGACTAAGAATGGAGAATAAGTCGACACTGAATTTAGAGGCACAGAATTTAGAGACAATATATATATATATATATATATATATATATATATATATATATATATATATATATTTATATATATATATATATATATACTAATGATAATAGAAGTAACGATGATTGAAGTATCGTAAAGTGATCTATTGCGATACAGTAAAGCTCAATACGTTGAGTAGAGCAATCAATTTTAAAGAAAGATGAAGATAAAAAATTGCATAAAATTACATAAAATTACATAAAGTTACATAAAACCAATACAAATTTTATTACATCGAATGTTCAGATGCAAGGAGTTACATTAATCTTTAAACCATGGTTTTTCAAATATAAAACTCTTCTTGTCAGAGTGAAATGGAACTAGGTAATATTTATTTATTATAAATGCCACATTACCAAATGTTATCCTCTGACGAGAAGAGTTTTGTCTTTGAAAAAGCATGGTTTAAGGATTAATGTAACTCCTTGCATCTGAACTTTCGATGTAATAAAATTTGTATTATGTAACTTTATGAAATTTCATGTAATTTTATGCAATTTTTTATCTTCATCTCTCTTTCTTTAATATATATACATATATATATATATATATATATATATATATATATATATATATATATATATATATATATATATATCAGAACCATATTTCACTCAGAACCATCCACATTTATTTCATTCCATGCTACTGACTTCACTAAGCCCGGACTTCGGTCCTACTGCCCCCAGCAGTGGCTACTACTTCTTCCCATCAATAATAATTTTAGGAAGAACGCTGAGAAATGTGCTACGGCAGAACCGCCGATAAAAGATTTAAAAGTGAACGTTAAGAAGTCAACGTGTATATAACGTTCAATAGTCAACGTGTATATAACGTTCAATAGTCAACGTGTATATAACGTTCAATAGTCAACGTGTATATAACGTTCAATAGTCAACGTGTATATAACGTTCAATAGTCAACGTGTATATAACGTTCAATAGTCAACGTGTATATAACGTTCAATAGTCAACGTGTATATAACGTTCAATAGTCAACGTGTATATAACGTTCAATAGTCAACGTGTATATAACGTTCAATAGAACATTACAACCGGTCGTAATATTTTTCTCTTTCGTTTTGGTAGCTTCTTGTAATTACATTTTCTTCGCAAGCGTCTGCAAAAATGGATTAGTAAGACTTCTTTTTGTGAAGCAAAGAAATGGTTGAAAGTATTTTGCAAAAAATCGTGCGAAGCTTGTTTAAAGATGAAACCGAAAACTACTCGATATGCTTGATTAGATTGTAAGTGATCAAAAACTGAAACCTCATAGTAAACTGATTATTTAAGAAGAGTATCCGTCATCTTGTTTCGTTGGTTTCAGTTTTTTTTTTAGTTTTTATTAAAGACTCCATAGGAACTCTGACTATTTGTCCGAGGAGCTTGAATAAGTTTTCGATAATTTCTACTTGCAAAACCGGTAAAATATAAAAAAAATGTGGTTTAAAATATAAAAGGGGATAACATGTTTCCTACTGTAATAATGAAGATGAAAATAAAGGGTTACAAGCTTCGAAACGCGCGGACTGTTTCGTATGTTAGGCACTCGTTTTTCAGTGAAAAAAAATATCGTGTGTTCGTAGTTTTATTTGTTTATAGGTGTGGCGGAATTGATGATCTTGAGCCAGAATCGAGCGGTGGAGGTGGCCCGGACTTAGTTCTTCCCCGCAGTAAGAGGGTCCGCCTTTACCTGGCTTACAGATGGAAAGGGCAATAAGTTTTGGCTTACTAGTTTTCTAGTGAGGATTGAACTCACAACCTCGTAGTAACAAATCTACTGGTTGCTGCACAATAATAATAGATTTAATTATAATGACAAATAGTGAGCCAGCGGATTATGTTTTTTTCTAATTGGTTAAGCGGAATTAACTGAGGGAAAATCTGCTAATAAAACGACAAGAAAATCAGAAGAAAGAAAAGGAGAAACGTGAGTGCCGAGTGAGATTCTGCTGTGAGCCGAATTGTTTTCGTTCATTGGAGCTCGAAGTTACACAGAGGGTGTTTGTGCTTCTACCGGAATTGAACCGAACTGAGTTTTTTGTTTGTTTGTTAAACGTTTGAAGTCTAGTCATAGACTTCTGAATTCGTTACCAATTATAATAGGTGGCATTCATTTGGATATGAGGGCACCATCTACTTTAAGAGAAACGAAATGGGCAAGACAGAGAATTTAATTTTTGACAGCTGATAGAAAACATTGGAGTTCGAGATTTGTCATTGTTTGTTGCGGTGTTGTCTGAGGGGATTCTTATTCTATTACAAGCTATTTTGGTAAGAAAAAGAGATTATGAAATCAGGAATGTTGAATATATGATATCGCCTTTAAGTGGAGAAGGTGATGTAGGCGATTGGATGAAGAAAGTGAAATTGATGGCTAAGCTACCAAAAGTGCAATACCTTGCTAGTCTCATTCCACTTTTTCCGAACGGAGATGCGCTTTCATTCGACTTAGATGAGTAATAAACGCCAGTTACATGATGAGTACATAGAAATGAGACCAGTGACAGCGTTCACTGAAGAACCATTTCAAGCATATAAAAAGCGAAAACAATTCCAGTTAGCTAGAGGATCAGTAGATGTTTACTCCAATACAATTTTTAAAAAATATCTGAATAGCAGGATACCTAAGGTGAGGACTGTATCAGACAGTCAAATTTGCTTTCATTAAAAGATTATCATACGACATATCCGTGGCACTACAACAGCTACCTCACGCAAAGAGAATGGACGCAGCAAACTGATACCAAATGCATGATTCTTAGATTCGAGAGAGACTTGGACAGTGGTAGCGAGTACACCAAGTACTGCACAGGCTGAAAATGAATCGTCAAGCATTCAGATGTAAAGGACAGCTCTTAATAAAAGAAATTACAGAGACACATAGAGCCAAAGTAATGTGCTACGATTGTGGAATATTTAAACACATTGCAGGGTATTGCCCTCAGAGTAAGGAAAACGAACAAAGGGAGCTTCTGTGCCAGTAGCTACCTTGATAGCAGAATGAGGACGCAGTACTGGCCCCTTACAATGATAGAAGTTACAGTGAATGATACAGTAATAACGACACAATTTTAAAACTTGTGGTAGAAGTTGCACAGTGAAAGTAGTAGCTGGAAGGGGAGTAAAATTTAAGGGAGCCTGGCAGGTAAAAGTATGTAGCGTACGAATGAAAGTAGAAGCGATTATCATCGATCACCTCATTGATGGTATTGATGTCATAATTGGAATAGATGTAATCAATTATATGGAAAATGTAGCTATGAAAATGCTGTGTTAAGAGGGTTAGAAAACGTTTCATGAATCACATTAGGTGCTGGTTTAATATGTCTCTGCATCAGCCCAACTAGTTCATCAAACGTTTTCTTTTCCGGACGATCATCTGCTAAACCTCGTAACACAGCATAGTGTTTTGCACCAATAACCGATAATAAAATCGCCTTTTTCTTCCTTTCACTCTCAATATCATTGGCTATGAAAAACAACTCTACACGTTCAATGTAGTTAATCCAGGACTCCTCAACATCGTTCCATTCCCGTAAAGTGTCCATCAACGGCATTTTTCTTTGTTTTTATGCTTCTGGGAACTCCGAACACATCCAATGAGTGTGTTTACTTTTTTTTTCCTTAAAAACTTCCAGCACATGTTGGTGTTAATCTTCCAAATCCCTTCCTCGCATATTCTTCTACTACCTCGTCGCCAATTATTAAGTCAGCACCATTCACTAAGTGTCAAGACTTAAGCAAGTGCCGATCTGTTAAAGTCTCTTCTTTTTATAATCAAAACAGAGACGTAAACTCTGTTATGGTTGCCCATTATCCGAACGTTTGCAAAATCGAGAACAAATACTTTAGAAGCAGATTCTGATAGTGAGAAATGGACAATCAGTTGGAAATCGATAGGAGAACCTCTAGTGTTACATAACAATATAAAGTATAACAATAATTTTCTCGAGAGTGAGAAAAACATAGAGTTTAAGAAGTGGGTGGACAGATGGATAGCGAACGGTATTCACTTCTCATGGAAGGGTGACGAAAAAGGTGTGTTACCGTTTATGGCGGTATTCAAGGTGTAACAAAAAGATTATAAAGTAGGGGCGGTTGGCAAGAGAGGCTGCGATTGTGGACCTTGACTCTCTCTACTTGCAGCTACACTTGGCAAAGGAACTGCGGCAGTACCAGATGGCCTGCTCTAAAAGAAGAACTTACTGAAACAGAATTTGATTTGAGTTTAATGTTGCACTAATGATTATGACAGCTGTTTTAAAAACTGTGTATATAAAATAAAATAAGACGAAAAAGTCCACTAATTCGTACATTGATGACATAAATGTAGATGTGGCAAAAGTATCGACAGATGAAGTTGTGGAACATCTTAAGGGATTTAGGCTGAGAACAAACTCGCTGGAATCTCTGGACAGAGAGGTGACACAGGGCCTTAAGCTAATAAAAATAATGATAGGTGAGTTGATGTTCAGAAGTGCAACAAGATCCCGGGGATTGAATGAGGCAATGTGTATACGTCAGTTGTTTTGCGGTAAATTGTTGTGGTACTATCTAGTTGTTGTATGACTACGACTTGAGTACATTTATTCGAAAAGGAGTTGACCGGAAGGACATGGTCGGTAGCAAAACTGTCAAAAGAAATACAGAAAATTCAAGGTAATGTACAAAAAACGACCCTGTTACTGTGACATTCTAAAGGATATCAATTTCGCTAGAAAATCGGGATTGAGAGAGATCAAAATAATGGCTGATTCAGCCACGGTACTCAGTTCGGTGAACTATATCGTGACAGAGTACAGAAGAAAACAAACAAAAGATGCTGTATAAGTTATTGTTAAGCGAATATTAGAAATACTTGAAGAGCTGATTTCCGAAATTGAACTGCGAATAAAGGCAGTGTTTGTGCTGTTAGAGAGACATAAATCAGATGCGCTAACAAGAATAAACAAACAGTGGTTATTTTAGAAGGAAGGGGTCTCGGTATGCTGTCTAGAAAGCGGAAGATTAGAATAGTTTCATAGAATGCATCACATTAGAGTTTATAGGACTTTACAGTCGGTACGAAAAGTTGATCCAGTTATAAAACGGGAGGAAGTTCAGAAAGTGGTCAAGAATTGCGTTCGATGTCAATAAATCGATCCTGCCCCGAATATATGCTAGTGAAATTGAGACTACAAATAATTGGACAAGATTAGCTATTGTTACAGAATACTATGGTAGGAGCGCATACTTGCCAATGATTCACTGTTGACTTAGGATACTATTACTATTGAACCGTTTTTTTTTCTGCTCAGAACTTCCCAAGACGGTGCTAAAGAATGGAAATTAAAAGATATAGGGATGCCTACAAGCCCGTAGGAAATGGAATAGTAGAGCGGCAATAGCCGAAAGAGGAGGGATATTAGCCCAAGAGACCACATTCTGATACAACATGACACTTTATGTCAGACAGAGAGAGAAGACAGTGCCACATAGAAAATTCATAGTTATGAATGGAAGCACCAAAAAGATACATACCCAGAAATCGATCAGCAAGAGCCAGCCAGAATCCAAATAAAAGAAAATGTTTGAGTGAAGACACTGAATGCACGATGTATAACACACTGAGGAAGAGGAGTAATTACGTGAGTGAAATCTGCAAACAACTTGAGCGTCAATGTGATGCCGCGGCATTTTTTTTTAAAGATTTAACGCGCGTGGTGCATGTAAACGATAGCGATGAGCTGTAAGCGCCGAACATGAGGGCAATGAAGTTGAGACGACCGCAGAGAGAAGGTAATGTACCGCTATGGGCACAGGATTTTGTGATGTGAACAGCTTTTTGATGATCATGGGAGCGTGTGGTTTAAAATATTAAGGAGGGTTAAATGTTGCTTACGGTAACAAGGGAGAAGAAAGTGAGTGGTTACCAGCTTCGAAAGGTGTGGACTGTTTCGCAAGTTGGGCAGTCATTTTTCGGTTAAAGTTTGAGATTTTTCAGTGTTTGTTGGCATCACCCTGGTGCAATTTAACAATGTTTCCCTCTAAGCATTTAAGTAATGCTTCACAGTAAAAAAATGTTTTAATACGTTTAATTGTCAATATCGCGAAAAACAACAACAAAATAGCAACATTTATATCTGATATATCTCTCCTCTCTGATACTAGCGATTGTTCCTGGTCCAGTGGTAAGGGCGCCAAACATTTAATTACATCTCGTTAGATTCAACCACGCTCATGAGCCGTAGGTGGCGAAACATGTGTTCGTGGATAATTATATATATATATATATATATATATATATATATATATATATCAGAACACTTGTTCACGCAGAACCATCCACATTCATTTCATTCCATGCTACTGACTTCACTAAGCCCGGACCTCGGTCCTACTGCTCCCAGCAGTGGCTACTACTTCTTCCCATAAATCCATCATGTCAACCCAATATGTTCACGTACTTGCATGACATTTTTCTCAACATTATCATCCTGAAGAAGTCTTACAAATAAAGACGAAACGTTGATGAATATATAAAAAAACATCCTTTTTGGTTTTTCCTTTTTCATTTCCCATATATATATATATATATATATATATATATATATATATATATATATATATATATATATAATTATAAAAAAGAAAAAACTATACACACATTAAGGTTGTATACATTATAACTTATTTCGACCCCTTAATTAGGTCTCCTCAGATGTATAAACAACCTAATTAAGGGGTCGAAATAAGTTATAATGTATACAACCTTAATGTGTTTATAGTTTTTTCTTTTTTATAATTCTGTTTTGCTCTGTTTAAATTACATTGAGTTCTGTTATTCAGATTCTCAACACAAAATTGAAATCTACACACTATATATATATATATATATATATATATATATATATATATATATATATATATATATATATATACATAGGTGAAATGGTAATGTTAAATATACCTTCTGTATTTATTTTCAAACCTTGATTTTATTTTAATACAACCAATATATTTTCAAATGTATACATCTCCCTTGGTGCTAAATTTTGAATTGAAGTTTGCATACCCATACTGAACGACGTTGTGTTAACTACATTCATTCTGTCTCTTTTCTTTTTTGTAGCTGACTGCGATGACATAGTATCATGGCTCTGCAAGTATTTGACTAAGCGAATATTTGACTGTGAGGACCATAAATGGCTGAGGAACAATTGCGAAAAATCATGTAAAATGTGTTAGAAGAAGAGGAAACGGAAAAATGCTCGATTTGCCGAATTCAATTTTGACGTGATCAAGAATCAACGGATCGAAATAAACTGCTTATTAAAAAATATTCTTATAATTATTTCTTCTTTTAATGGAAAGAGGTTATGAGTTTTTTTGTTTTTCCTTTGTTGTTTTTGAACATATTTCACCCAAAACAAGGTAGGCCGCCACTGTAGACGTAAGGGGCTACTGAGAATTAAGGTGTAGGTTTTGGGTGTCATCCTCAATTGGGATCTGTGTAGCGAGATGTCTTTTTACATTAGTTTTAAACCTCTGCGTGTCGGTACAGTCGGGGGAAACAGGGAGTAGGGAAGGAGTTCCAGAGGCCGACAGCAAGAAGTAAGAAGCTATTTGAGTAGAAGGCTCTCCGGCATCTGGAGATCTCCACAAGGAATGGATGGGATTTGGCAGGTTGTCTTGTTGGTCTAGTGAATTTGCGTCGTGGAGGGCACCAGAGCAGCAAGTTCATCGGATCACATTCCATTGAAGGTCTTGTAAAACAAGCACAAGGAAGCAACATTGCGGCGATGGGACAGGGGCTGGAGCTTTGTGGATAGTGAGGGGCCTATTAAGTTTGCGACTCTTTCTGTACCTTGTCAAAGAGGGAGAAACTATTGGGTGATGCACCAGCCCATATGTGGCAACAATACTCCATGTATGGGCGGATGGTGGCTTTGTAGAGATATAGGATAATGTCAGGTGTGAGAAGTTTACAAGCACGGTAGAGGGAGCCCACCTTCTTTACAACAGCCCCGGCAATGTCTTCAATGTATTTGTTCCAATTCATGTTGTCTGTGAAAGTTAGGCCGAGGAGTTTGAATGATGAACTCTCAGGTATGGTGTTATTTGCCATGACAATCGGTGGTTGAAGAGGTTTCTTGTAGGTATTGAAGGAAAGTAGCTTCATTTTGGCGGCATTAAAAGTTACCATTCATTTTTTAACCGAATCCACTACAGACTGGAGGTCATTTTCTAAGGATTCATCCATTACCTCAGATATGTGCGCGTCGGTTTTGCCCACACGCTTATTTACTTAGCTTTGATATTATATTAATCAACACAGAAAATTATTTGTTGTCAATGTACTTAATACAAATGCAATAACAGGGGTAGATAAACAGTCAGTAGAATAAGCCATTGAATTTGTAAGAGCATAAATACTTTACGGCCATTCATGTATCCGCCCTGGAAATTGTCTGAGAAGATTTTCCGTGAAACATTGTTCTATTTTTTCATATTTCGTAATCAGCATAATACATTGTATTTTTAGCACAAATGACACTGATAAAAAACAAATGGCGCAATTCGATTGTTTTCTAAAAGCGTCTAAACATTTGACGTTATACAAATAAATAACACTACTAGATGGTTTTTCATTTTTATTTCGCATTTGTGTTTTGGCAAAATAGAACAGACGATACAGTAACATACAAATTTAACTCTTGACAAAAATTGGTCTATAATCATATGGAAAGTTTTTAAGCTTTACTTGCACTATCTGCAGCTGATTTGGTTAATACGTATGCTTAATAAAAGATGTGACGTTGATGAGGATTATTGGTTGTTTGATGGTAACAATCCCAGACACTCACTACTTAAGATTAACTAAACAAAAAATCTATTAATTTAGAAAGCCACGATCCGAATTAACCTATAATGTATTAGTGTATCTCCCCTCGAAGGAGCTAAAATAAACGGTCAAGTCTAAAAGAAAGAAAACGGAATTTGTTATGTTACCATTCAAAATCAAGGGAGGCGCGAGAGCGCTCTTTCCTTTAATAGACAACAAGAATGGCCTATGCTGGAAATCTCATTTCTTTGATCAATCATAACTCAAAAACCAATAAACCAAATTAGTTACAACTTTGTACAACATTTTTATTTGATAGGTTCTATAAATGTGTAGAATTTCAGCATCATTAGTCGAGGCAACCCAGAGATCCAGAAAGTTCAATCATGAAATCATGTTATCCGTGTGTACGTACGTATGTACTATGTGTCACCCTGTATCTCATCAACTATTTGATCGATTCAGTTGATTTTTCACAGAGATAGAGGTTCTAGGTTCTAGTTGATGGCATTTTAATTTCAGTTTACAATATACCTTAGTTTTCCTGAAAATTCCAAAAAACCTTTAAAATAACCATTGTATTGAGGCATAGCCTTTACAAAAGTAGTTACATTCCATGAAAAATGCCAGTATACTGAAATCATATGCCCTTAATAGGGTTAAGATAAAAATTCATATACACTAAATGTACAAAAGCAAGGAAATTCCCAAATGTTTACACTTTTATTGTCATTAAGGGTATGACTACATATCAACCAAACCATTTCATTATCACATCACTACAGTATAAATCTCTATGCATGAGTGGATGAAGTGTGTGAGGTGCGCTAAAGAAAAATTCTTACCAGTAAAATACATAGCCCTGTTGTGCTCGCATACCCTTAATGACAATAAAAGTGTAAACATTTGGGAATTTCCTTGCTTTTGTACATTTAGTGTATATGAATTTTCATCTTAACCCTATTAAGGGCATATGATTTCAGTATACTGGCATTTATCATGGAATATATACATATTTTACCTTTTTACCATTTTCTATCACATACAACTTTTACTTTGACGCTCAGAATAGTTATGTATTGGTGTAATTATATATTTTCTTTTAGGCAACCGAGGATTCCATTCCTTACATCATATGGGTGTTGGGATTTGAATGTTTCAAACGTTATAAGGTAGTACAAACAAGAGAAATGAGGATAACTGTTTTGAATGCGATATTCCTGATGAAAAATGAAAATTAAAACTACACATGAACAAATTTGTGAATTACAAAAAATAATTAGGTTAGAAAGAAATCGGAAAAATAGAGCATCATTCGTTTCGGAACACTTTAAGAAGATGAACCAAAGTATGTGTCAGAATAAATTCACAGAGAACAATCGAACGAAAACAATGTTTATATAAGGAAAGAAATATATACACAGTCAGTCAGTAATTGATTGTCGCAGATTAAGATAAGCCAACCAGTTGACTACACACACGATTTAAGTATGACACGACGCATACACGAAATCATTATCCGAATGATAGTTCGGGACAAGCTGGTCGCACATTCGTTTGATGAATAATATTTGCAACGCCACCTGAAGAAAATTGAAGGAAAATAAGTGATGATTAAATTGCGTTTCTTTTGTAGTGTTTTGCTGTTAACTCCCCCAGGAAGCTACTAGGACAACGACGGGCTGACAACTATAATACCAATAGAATATGCGTTCAAACAGTTCCACAAAACTCTTTTGGTGTTTGTATAATAAAATTAGTGTTGGAGAGGTAAATAAGGGGCAGGTAACTCTTCACAACAACTCTAGCTTTCGAACAATATTTTTCTAACCCTAACCCTAAACCCAACCCTAACCCTAACCATTTTATGTCTAATCGACGTTCTCCTTGCACAGTAGCCACATGTGCAACGCCAATTAAATCCATTAGTTTTGATTACTGGAAAATCTTGCTTAAAATTCGTGGTAAGAGTAACCTGCCCCTTATTTAGCTCTCCAACACTAAAAGACAAAAAAAACTTTTTTCGGCTTTTTATTATACAAGCACGACTCTTTTTGATTCAGTTGAGTTAACCGTACATCCCTTTTTTTTAAGGTATAACGTTGCGGGTAGGCTTTCGATGTCCAGATGAGCTAAACCCCTGATTAGTACCCGTTCTAAACACATCTAGGAAGGACAATTCCTTTTTATGTTCCTTTTTAATACTAAACTGTATAGAAAGACGGATGGAGTTAACATAGGCAAGTAATCCTTCAACATTCTCCTGCTGAGGCCAGACTATGAACGTGTCATAATGAAACCATAATGATGGCTTTAACGATGTGAATCCTAATACGATTTCTTCGAATTATTACTGAAGACAATCGCGATACCAGAGACAGACCTCCCTGTTGATATATTTTCGCTCACATCTGAGGTAGGTTGTTTCTTCACAAGAGTCAACGCCTTCATCATAGTATTGGGGTACGGGTACGTTTCTGAATGAGGGATCTGGAACTAATATCCTGAATGGAAGCATTATTGATTTTCTTGGACATGATATGGGGATTATATCCACCTGGAAGCGGTTTAATAAATAGCATGTTAAACCTCGGTCGCTGATAATGGGACGTTTATGAATTGCTATATTTATTAATCTTAAAAAGACCGTATTGGTGTGTAGCTTGTTATAATTCGGAACTAGATGTCTGTATTTTGCAGTGGGTATGAGATCTTGGTGTGACTGAGACTCTGTGACAGACACACACGCACGCACCATCGAATTTCAAATTTCTTGACGGTGTCTTACTAAAGACATAAATTTGTATCAAAGTCACCAAAATTGTAATATCTATTTACACGAATAAATGTCAATGTTTATCTAATTATATGAATAAATGTCAATGTTTATCTAATTATATGAATAAATGTCAATGTTTATCTAATTATATGAATAAATGTCAATGTTTATCTAATTATATGAATAAATGTCAATGTTTATCTAATTATATGAATAAATGTCAATGTTTATCTAATTATATGAATAAATGTCAATGTTTATCTAATTATATGAATAAATGTCAATGTTTATCTAATTATATGAATAAATGTCAATGTTTATCTAATTATATGAATGAATGTCAATGTTTATCTAATTATATGAATAAATGTCAATGTTTATCTAATTATATGAATAAATATCAATGTTTATCTAATTATATGAATAAATATCAATGTTTATCTAATTATATGAATAAATGTCAATGTTTATCTAATTATATGAATAAATGTCAATGTTTATCTAATTACATGAATAAATGTCAATGTTTATCTAATTACATGAATAAATGTCAATGTTTATCTAATGATATGAATAAATGTCAATGTTTATCTAATTATATGAATAAATATCAATGTTTATCTAATTACATGAATAAATGTCAATGTTTATCTAATGATATGAATAAATATCAATGTTTATCTAATTATATGAATAAATGTCAATGTTTAACCGTTTTGTGAATGAACTGTTTATTTTTTGGCATTTTGATTTCAAGTGTATTAAGTAGCGAAAATTTAAATGCTATAGCGAGCTTTTAATACCAGCTAGTATTGAATAAAGTTTAGTTTCAGTTTAAATAGGATCGTGTTTTTTTTTCTTTGTTTTAAATATAAGAGAAAAGACTATCATTTATAAGCTATGACGTTATTCTCGATCGAACAGGGTTTCTGAACGTAGGTTGTGGAATAGTAATCCAAATAATCGAATTATCAACCTTCATTGAAAAAACCCTGAAATATTACTGTTTTTAATCTTATTATTACTTGCCAATTGTTTTCGATTAGTTTCGTCTCACATTGCAACCAGTGTAAGGACAAAAATAATGTTTTTTCCTATTTGCTTTTTTCGTGAAAATAATACGGCGTATTATTTTTGCAATTACACTGGTTAAAATGTGGGGTTTTTATTTTAATCTTAGCTTGTCAAAGGTTGTTTTTCTTTTGGTTCTTCTTTGTCTACATTGTCCGATGGTAATGGACTTTTGGGTGAGAAAATCACGTTATGTCTGTAGGCGAGGTTACGCCAATTTGAATTAGAAAGGGTATTTAGACATATTTTTACCAGACCTCCACTGGAAGAGCGCGGACAGCTCTTGGACCTTGGGGAGGCTTGTTGCCACTCGGGCCGCAGAGGGGATCAATGGCCCTTATCAGCGGGAAATCGGTGGTAGGTGGCTGTTGCGATACCGCAAGGTCATCAGCGGTGATGAACAGAAAGGGGTGGAGCATACTGGAAGTCTGAGGAGACTTGTTGTCACTCAGACTCGAGGGAATACCACAGGTTGTTGGCAGTGGGCGATCACTGACGATGACCAGTGTGATAACCCCTAGTTAGTAAATAATAATAGAAACAAATAAATAAATATATATACATATATGTATATATATATACATATATACGATTCGCTATTTACAAAGTTAAATTCCTCCCTAATTATTACCTAATTGTCTATGGCCGAGGGGTTAAGACTCTTGACTACAGATCAGTGGCGATTTGTGATCGGGGTTTGCGCCCGCCGACCGTTGAGAATTAGCTTCCTGCACTGAAGATTGCGTTAGCATGAAACATCGATGTCTGTATGTATTAAAATATTAATATTTATTTATAAATATTATTATTAGCTCCCTTCACCAAAGGCCGGGCACTCTGTGTGACTTTAATAACAAGCAGTACTAATAGCTGCATGCAGGATCCGAATACGCTCGTTGATCACTCTAACTGCTTGTGTAAATTTATCCACCGATTCGCTATTTACAAAGTTAAATTCCTCCCTAATTATTACCTAATTGTCTATGGCCGAGGGGTTAAGACTCTTGACTACAGATTGTGAGTTTATAAATAATTTTGGCGGGAAAATTTAAAAACTAAACTATATTTATTTAGTATTGTAAACATTTAAGTATATTAGTACTAGTGTTAAAATTAACTCTGTTAATAACCGTTTTTTTTTATTTGATGTGTAAAGCTTCTAGTATATAGAGTTCTTGCATATTAGTATTGTGTTCTAGGATTTTAGTGTTGTCTACAAGAAGTTTTCGGATTTGCGAGCGAGGACAGGAATGTCCGTTAATGATGTGTCTGGCTATGTCACTATTATCCGATAGATGCATTGTCAACCTCCTGGACAAAGTCGTGGTAGTCGAGCAAATGTATACGTTTTTTTCTTGGTTGTCAGAGACACAGTCTCCCAATGGACATTTAAACTCGTATTCTAGGCCCGTTCTATCCAAAACTCTAATCGAAAGTGAAGAGTTATTTGTAATTATAAGATTAGTGGTTTTAGTTTTATTGTAGTAAATTATTAGTTTAACTTTTTTATTTGGGTCGGTGTGGAGTACGTTTTTATTAATAATATTTGTTAGAACCTGTTCATCTGTTTTATAATTATGGTGGAATTGGTTGCGGTAAAATAGTTTAATAATCTTGTTGAGGGGAGAATTGGATTTATTGTTGTTATTATTATTATTATTATTATTATTATTATTATTATTATTATTATTATTATTATTATTATTATTATTATTATTATTATCATTATTATTATTATTATTATTATTATTATTATTATTATTATTATTATTATTATTATTATTATTATTTTTAAATAGTTGAATTTGTTGGTCAATGATATAATTAGTGAAACCATTATTTACTTAGGTTTGTTTTATATTTTTAAGTTCATTTTGAAAGAGAGTTGGGGAGGAGGAGATTAATTTAGCTCGCGTTAGTAGGCTTTTAGTAATGGCTATTTTATATTTAAAATGTATATATGTATATATATATATGTATATATATATATATATATATATATATATATATATATATATATATATATATATATATATATATATATATATGTATTGTCAATTGTCACCGTTAACTTAGTATTATTAGAATTGTCTAATTCCTAGGAGAGATTAATTGATATTATTTTGAGCATTTGTTACTATAACATTCGTATTTCTATAATAAAAACAACTTAAAGCACGAGACATAATTGCGTTTGATTGATATTAATGCGACTAACAGCAACTCACTCACTTAATAGACTCGAACCTAGATTATTATGACGCAGTTAACTACAACCCCGATATGTTGGTTTGGAGTTTAGTTCTCTTTATCAACCGATAATTATTTTTTGAAATCCATTAAATACACAATTCGATCATTTTAATTTAGTAAATCGATTATTCTGTCTCATTCTTGATGCTGCAGGAGTGTTTCTGAATTTGTAATAGTAATTGTTAATTAATTCATGCGTTGCGATAAACGCGTGTGACGAATGGGGGAAATGTCAGGGTTTCTTTTCAACCCATAAAAACTTGAAAGAAACGCGTCTCTCATTTGTACTTGAAATATTACCAGGAAAACATTGCACGGCACATGAAAATGGTGGCGATAACGAGATTACAGGTCTTTAGTATATTTATTATTTCTTGTAAACTAATTATTATTTATTGCTATCGAGAAGGTTTATAATTACTGCAACCTTTATTCCGTCATTGTAATGAAGTGTTTGATTCGCCTGTTTCAAAGGGGTTTTCGGTTTTACAGACCTCTCCGTTTTATAACCAGTTCAATACTTTTCTTACGATCCGATACTTTTTCCTAATTGTTGGCAACTGTTTACAATGGCTTTTTTTCTCTTGCACATTAAAGCCTCGTCATTGGCAACATAAAAAAGAGCCCTATCTTTCTTTCTATATACCTACATTTATCTATTCTCAGAATACGTCATTCGGCAAATAATATCCTAATTGCAAAACTATAATTCCAAAAAAATGTTTAAATATATATTTTAATTTTGTTAACTATTGATTGAAAAAAGTTATCTATTATGTTTAGAGAGTTTGAAGATTAATTGTATTTAATTTACGCATCAATCAACATGAGAAGTTTTCTAACACGGTTGAGAGAGAGACCACTTTCGTTGCAACCGCCTTGACACACTGTTTCCTATGTATTTGTTCTAATTAATGTTTCTTGTGAATGTTAGGCCGAGGGATTTGTCCGTTGTACTCTCAGGTAGGGTGTAATTTGCCATGTCAATCGGTGGTTGCAGAAGTTGCTTGTAGTTGTTTCAGGAAAATGGTTTTGTCTTAGCAGCATTAAATGTTAACATCCAATTATGACCCCATATCACTACAGACTGGAAGTCACGTTCAAAGGATTCAGCCATTGCCTCGGATATGTGTGCGTCCGTTTTACCGACATGACAAAGGTAGAACGTGTAGTCGTCAGCAAATATACTTATCTCATACACAATGTCATCAGAGAGGTCGTTTATAAATGATAAGCTTCTGTTGAATGTAAAGCGTAAGTGTTTTGAATTAAATATATTTATGAATTGTTTCGAATGGTTTTGTCTGTTAATTAACGGAATTTCTCAGTAAGCTGAATCGGAAACGGATCAAAGATAATATTTTTATTGCACTTTTCTAGATTTAATTTTTTTTAAACATTGCGATCATCAATTTCCTCAATTCCACATCTTGTTTTACTCAAATTTTTTCAAATCATGTTTGATCAAATAATAACTTTTTGTTTTACTCAAATGATTTCAAATCATGTTTGATCAAATTATAACTTTAAAAATCCGGTTAGTTAAACTTTCATCCATCATGGTCTAATTGCTGAATTGTACCTCTTATATATTCATATGAAATCTGCAATCGATCAGTAACCTTAGGCGAGTTTACTAGTCGGCGCAGATCAAAACAAACGGCTTAGAACTGTTCGTTGTAGTTGCATATTCGGACATCAGGTTGAAAACCAACTTGAAATTGGATTTTCATGCAGCATTTGATATTCGTAAATTGTCACCCATCTAAAAACTGTCGAGGCATCACATCGCTTAACTACTAATGATTTGACAGGAACCGATGTGCTAATATTATTAATAAAGTATAAAAATAACTAAGGAATATGACATGGAAGGAAATTTGAACGATAGATTTAAATCTCAGAATCGTTTTTTTAATAAAATAATAAAATATATTTTCATCACAAATCTGCAGAAAATAAATTAAAAGTTATAAACTTATTTTTTCTTATTTTTTTGTTCCAGAATATCAAGTATTTAAAAGAGATTTTCTGCTTGTGTATGGTGTTATATATCGTGGGGTTTATCCAAGCAACTGCGCTGCAACCGGCTGGAAAAGATATTGACTATGTACCTTATTACAACAAGGAGTTACAAAAAAAGGAGATGAGACAGGTAAACTATTATTTACACTAACTATACAGGCAAAAACACGTTAAACTAACTTTTCTTTTAATAGAAATGTATTTACGATTGTTTAACTGTATAGTGTGTTTGTTTTATCTTTTTCTTTTACTTTTTTCTTTTCCTTTGAATGTTTTACCGTTTAAAATAATACACAAGTAACGCATGAGTTGTCTCCCCTACGATCACTATTACTTGAATAATATAAACAACAATTAATGACAATCGTTTTCAAACTCGAACAACCTGTCTTCTCTCATTGTAGATCTGAATTTTTACAGGTGCATCTGTTGGAACTTGGGAATCTTTCTGTCGAACTCAAGAACTAAGATGAAATCAACGGATGTATTGTTCTCGTTCTGTCAGCCATGATGTTTTTCTTAGTTAGTATTGCCTGTAGAATGTATTACACCTTAAACCTCCAGAAAGCTGTCACTTTGTTAATCAACGTATTTTACCGTGAAGCTTCGGCGGTTGAAACCGGCTGAAATATGAACAAAAGATTAGTATTGTAATCCTAATAATGTAAATAATTCAAATGATTCATCCTCATGAAATATTTCCGAAACTGATAAACATTCTTATGTCTTTTATCTTAGCAATATCAAATGCATTTATTTTGTTCATCACAATACAACTCGTTTTCTAACTCGAATAACCTGCTATCTTTCATTGTAGATCGGAGAAATTACTTTATAAGTTTTGCTTTGATGAAGCGTTTTGCAACACTCATTTTTCTAACAATGCAATTCATAATTCCAAGTGATTCAGAAAAATGAAATTAAGAATCTTGGTCATTGTTTAGCTCCCTTGCCTGTTCCTGACTTTCTATCCATGTTGCAGAATTGAATTGAATATCTTGATTGGTCCCTGTTTTTTGTGTTATCACTTGCAATACTCGTTCAAATTCTCACTTTTCACTCCATCATATAGTGAGTCCGATTTTCTTAATTACTTAACACATTTGTTACCACGTTGATAGGTGAGCAAAACGAATATTAACTTCAAGAAAATAGCAATCTGATAAATGTAGTTTATACTAGATATCTCTACATATTTTTGTTGTTACCGCGTCGCAAACAGACATTTATTCATAGATTATTTTGTATGTCTATATTTTGTACACCTTTTGTTAATCGTTATTTTTCTTTATATAGAAATTGGTCAATAAACTTGCCAAAGTGGCGCACACCTTGGCTAGGAATTGTTACCTCATGAAGCGAATGAGAGGTTTGCTGCACAATCGTATCAAACACACCATTAACACCTGGTACCACGAGAAGTCAAAAGTGAGGTGGAGGGCAAGGAATTGTGGCCGTTCCTGCTATTACATGCAAGTAAGTCTTATGAATCTATTATAGTCTCTATAATGACACACAAGTAAGTGTCATTAAGAAGTTATAGTCCCTGTTTTACACGAACAATTAAGTCTCATGAGACTTTTATAATTCCCTTGATTAGACACAATTATAGTGGGTTTAATTACATAATGAACTTACTTTTGTAAAATAAGATGTTGTTTTATGAGATTATGTTTTTTAATCTCAATAAATATTCAGTTAAAATAAATTAAAATATTAATTCAAATATCGTAGTCACAAAAATGTAACACACACATACACGCGTAAAGTTGTTCACAATTTTAATAATATTAAGTATTAGTTCTAAAACGTACGTTACGAAAATAATACATGGTGTTCGATGCAAATTTTACAATACTTTGTATTCTTTTATTCCAGTATATAAGTATTGAATAGCAGTAAGGTGCCAAAGTGTTAGGGTTATGGTTAGTATAGAGCTAAAGGTAGCTATCTATGTGTGTTATTAGAGGAGGTTGAAGCCTGTTAAAGATAGACAATTAGAAAGAGCTGGAATATTAAAAGAGAGTTATATGAATCATGTTGTTTCCGCGGATTTAAAACTTAAGAAATATTAGCTGCAGCTCAATCTCGTGTGATGTGAGCTGGTGAATTGCGACGGAGATGTGAAATTCGGCGTCAAGTTCCACGCAAGGCATGGACTGAACGAGGATCTTTGCTACTCCTCATACAAGTAGTAAGAGTCAACTACGAATAGCCAGTGGCAAAGAGAACTGTTTTACGAAATCCAAGAAACTCCACAATAAAGTAAAATATTTAGTCGAGTCAACGATACTTTGCATCTTTTCATAACCAGTTACTCTACGCACAGAAAAACAAGTTGGTTAGCCTACAGATGGCACGAAGTCTCCATCCCCATGAAGACCTAGATACCTTAAGCTGTGATTATCTTTGGGGTTGTTTCCAGCGAAGGCCACTTTATGCGACCCCACATCTTCAAAAAGGGACTTCGACTCAATTCAAATGGTTATATTGAGGTGCTGGTGCTGCCCACTTTTGTCAAGTACTGAGTGGAGACGGTGGCTGTGGGGGCCATATATTATTGACCATCATATGATGTTTGCTTCTTTTACTTTACAAATAGTGTCACATATGCATCGAGCACCATAAATATATATATATATATATATATATATATATATATATATATATATATATATATATTTTAAATAAATAACAAATATATGGTAAAATTATTCACTTGATAAAGCATACTGCGAATTCTTTTCTGATAACAAAGAGGAAAGAAAGAAATAATTTATAATTAATAATATATAACAATTCTATATGCTTAATACTAAGAAAAGAAAATTATTTAATTTTTCATGTCATATTTTCTATTCCATTTCTCGAACAGCTAGTTATGAGAACAACAACCAAACTTGGACTTGCAGCTAGGAACTGTCATAATCTGAGACCTTTCGGAAAAAAGATTAAAAAGTTTTTTTTTCCGTATGTTTCTACCAAAAAAAGTAAGTGAATCTTTTATTAACATAATCTTAATGATAAGATACATTTACTTTTCCCCCCTTTTTCAGTGACCAGTATATAATTTTTCTCTAGCAGCTGCATAATCGAATCTGCTTCAGCATCGATTTCGTCCAAGTCTCAATGCGTGTTTTTGGAAAATATGCCTTTATTTCATTCGGTTTTACTAATATTTACACTATATTCGGCTCAACAGTTTCTTCTAAAATAGTCATCCATACAAAAAATCGGGGCAAGTTTAACTCTCGCTCTGCTAACACTGTCGCCTAAGTCCACCGGGATATAGGACACCCATCTTCTTAGCATCGTTATTATTTCATATTTCGATTTTGTATAGTCTGTTAGCTACTCTACACACGGGGTGCTCTTTCACCAACTCTTTCTTTTCTGGCTTTGTGAAGTCATACATTTGATTTATTCTTCTTTTGATCTCATTTTCTATTGCAGTTTTTAAACCATATAATTTATGTTAAACATGGTTTTCTTTGAGCTAATTAACTTTCTATTTTCCTTATTAAAATATCGATTATCATAATGTTGTGAAGTTGTCTAACAGTAAATAATAAATAAAGGAAGTCAAGTCGAGGGTTGGTTTAACAAGTGTATTAAGAAAGTAAGTAACTGACTAGCACTTGGCTAGACAGTTACAAGACTGCTAAAGATGGTTTTCTTTAAGCTAATTAACTTTTTATTTTCCTCCTTAAAATATCGATTATCATAAACTTTCAAGGTATTGATTCTATTCATTCAACTTACATAGATTTTACACTCTAGGAATATCGGAATAACAAAACAGCAGATTAGCATAATCCACATATGTCACTATGTGACATTCGAAGTTAATAACTGAACCATTCATGCATACTAACGTATTCTTATTAAACAATGGTATTATCTTTCTTTTTCCTTTTATTACATTCTACATATTTCTCTCACATTACCAACATTCTAATTGACACCAGTTATATTAAACTACTCATTTTACTTCCTAAAGTATTGAGTATCCACGGATAGACCATTGTGGTTTAATGTGTGAGTTTCAATCAAAACTGACGGCAGCTTTTTACAGCCTTGGCAAAACAAAACATGTTCCTTTATTCCGTGTTCACATGTATTCCTGCTTGACTTCGCTGAAACCACAGAGTATCAGGTCGACTTTTGGTTCCTATAGTGGCGATAAATGTTGAGGCTGTTTCTTTTGAACTATGCACAGAAAGAGTCCTCCTATACGATTGCTATTGAGTAGTATTCTTATCACTCTTCAAAGTAGACGTTTACGTGCATTGTTGACCATTGATTGAATTATTTCTGTAAATAGATTTCATATTTGCAAATAAGTTTTCCACAGAGACGATAGCGCCATTTTCCAATGCATTTCATTCTCTTATTGGCAAGCGGATGAGTTCATTGTCTGTCACCTGGATCGCTCGCAATCCGTAGAGGAATGCTAACAATACAGTATGTGCGGACAAAATTGACTTTCATTAGATTATACATCGACGTTTAACGGTCCCGTTACGTGCACTGCGCTCGCACCATTTTCTCTGTTTTTTCTCATGTTTTTTTTTCTTATTTCCAATGACGACATAAAAAATGAGCGTTTTTGTATTA
Source organism: Sepiola atlantica (assembly GCA_963556195.1). NCBI lineage: Eukaryota > Metazoa > Mollusca > Cephalopoda > Sepiida > Sepiolidae > Sepiola > Sepiola atlantica. The sequence continues at coordinate 30,862,048 of OY744522.1, forward strand.
TTTAGAATTCATCACAACTCTAAAAATAACGGGAGATTATTTTTTAAAACAAGACATATTGCTACCGAAGCTTAAGAGGCTACTTATATAAAAGGGGCTAGATCTATAGGGACAAACCTTAGTAGGTGAGTGGGCAGCAAGATGTTTTTTGTTCATATTGCACTTAAAAAACTGCATGTTGGTACGATCAAGAAAACAGCGAGCGAGGTGTGTATAAGAAAGGCAAGCGGTCCGAGAGAAGAAGTTATCAGAGCAGAAAATCGTCTGGTATATAAGGACTTCTACAGTGAAGGCGTGGTATTTTACTGCTAGCCGAGTGGGTCAGGGGTATTTACGTTCGGGTGTACAACTGCAGTAAGTTCATCAGAAGACATTCTATGGAAGTACTTTTAAAACAAGAAGAGCGGTACATCACCGGTGATGAAAAAGGGGTTCAGCTTTGCAGAGTGTGCGGAACTTATTAGGTTAAAAGTTATTTTCTGCACCAAAGGAGAGAAGCTATTTGTTGTCAACATAACTTCAGATACGGGGGAACTGATACAATACTTGAAAGTGTGACTAGTTTTCCAGCCCGGTAGAGGGAGCCTACCTTCTTTGCATCAGGTTTCGCTGTACTTATTTTAACTGATGTTGTCCAGAAAATGCCAAGTCTAGTAGTTTAACCTCTTGCTTCACGGGAGGAATATCATCGGTCGTATCAATCGATGGTTGGCAAGGTTTTGTATAGCTGTTATGGAAAATAAAACTTAGTGTTGGTTGCATTAAATGTGACGATCTATTATTGACCCTATCTGGCGGAAAATAATCGCGCGAAATTGACAATATCAAAACAATTAGAAAATAGAAGTAACATTAAAATACAGTGAAAAAATTGACGAGAAACGCGAGTCCTTTAGAATCCAAGACATTTATGTTAACAATGCACGGCATTTTTGAATTTATATATATATATATATATATATATATATATATATATATATATATATATATATATATATATATATATATATACATATATATATACATATATATATATATTAATTAAGTTCAAATATTATCAAAATAAACAAAACCAATACTTTTCAAAAGTGCTCAATATATCTTACAGTCTTTTGTATAAAAATAAACATAGTTTGAGTATCCGATAATTGTTTCAGAACCTCTTCAGCTCCTCCTCAGGGATATAATAATGAGCAAAAAGTAGATCCGCCAATACACAATCATAAAAAATAAAAGACAAATTACATTTCAACATTTTCAGACGAGAAACCCTTTTGCATAAGATGACATTTTGACACCTACCTATTGACGCATAAGAAAGTCGGTCAGCTCAAACTATAGGCAGTATTGGAATGACTCAGCCCGTTTCCGTTTTCTTAACTCCATGCATACACAACCAGACATACCCACACTCACAAATACAAACACCCACACTTATACGCCCACACTTATACACCTACAAACACACATACACACCTCTATATAGATATATAAATAAATAACATATATATATAAATATACATACATACATATATATATATATATATATATATATATATATATATATATATATATATTATACATATATTTATTTTGCGTAATATATTGAGATTTTAATCTTTTTTATTTAATCTTCTTATCAAACATTATCTCTATAAGCTGCCAAGTAGAGTGTCATATAGACAATCGCTATTTATTAATTAATTAACATTCGTAATAAATATCAATCATATTTTCCAACGAACTAAGTTGATCCAACCACAATATTATTCCCCTAATTAATTGAGAATTAGAAACCAGGTTTTTAATATCGACTAGTTATTATTTTTATCTAGTTCTTTATGATAAACTTCTTAATACTTTATTATTTGTAATGATTTTGCGTTAATTTATAAAGGAATTGAGTTCTTTATTTTATTTTATTTTAGATTAATTATATTCTCTCTTTGAAGTGATCTTAAATGTTGTGTCAATCTATATTGATTTAGCCTAACGGACGTTTAATTAGTATTAATTTAAGTTCACTAATTTTATCATTATGTTCACCCTTCAACAAACCTCTTCTTTCAATATGAAGTGTAAACTTTGTAACTTATTAATTAATAGATCTCCTCGTTACTAATAGTTATCCCATCATCCGGAGTTATACCAATATGGTTAGTTACATAACCTATTACGTATAATAATAACCCACCAAAATAATCTGAAAACTATATCTATAATACTAACATTAATATCTATACATTCCAAAGTTTTAATTAATAGTGTTTTATTAACTGTCTTTATTTTCATTAATATATATATATATATATATTTATATATATATATATATATATATATATATATTATTGTTATTAATTACATATTTAAGATTTCTGCATGAAGTTATCCTATGATTTAATTAGTTAACCCAATCCTACCAATCATTGTTAATTATGATACATTAATTACGCGATCCTTTATCATTTGTAATAATTTAATGTTATGTTTAAAGAGAAAGTTATTTTAATTTTTAATCTTTGTTTTTATTTTTTATTTATTTATTTTATTTATTCATTTATTTTCATTTTATTTGATTTATTTTTTTATTTTTTTGTTATTTTTCTTTAATTTATTTATTTTTTATATTTTTATTTTATTTTATTTTATTTGTTATTTATTTATTTTATTTTATTTTTGTTTACAAAGTAATGTTTACATCATTCTCACAATACTTATCTAAGGTGAACTTTTTGAAATACCTGCAATTGTAACCTATCTCGTCCCTCTGGTTTAGTAAAGCATTCTTATTTGGAAACAAAATTATAGCCAGTTCTTCATTTAAACACAGAAAACATACTCTATTTCACTACAGGAACTATGCCATTTCTTATTAGGGATAAAATATATCTGGATATGGAAGTACCTTTTCTATCAGTACCTATGTTGTTAAATGAGCATTTATGGTTTCTATACCTATCCTTAAAATCAGTATTAGTACTCCCTATGTAGAATGTTTTCAAATTAAGATAATTCTCTGGGAAGACTGTGCTTAGATATACTACATTTTTCATTAAACATTTTTCTTGTAACGGGCACTCACTTTTATTTCTACAGTTACATTTATTATCCTCTATGCTACTTACGTTGTTTGTATCATTTTCCTTTAGTATTTGTCTATTGTGACCTTTGATGATTTTTCTAAATTATTAGTGCAACTATAACTAAGTTCAATTGTGTTTTTGTTAACTATGATCCAATATACGTAAATCCAAAATCAAACCATCTACCAAACGTTATCCATAGGACATAGAATTAGCAATAATTCTTCTGATGAAGAATTTTTCAATAACAATAGTAGTGCTTAAAATAATGCTCTAAGTAATAGTGGTTATATTAACACGACTATCGAATATCAAGATGATAGGAATAGAAATAAAAGAAGGACAAATAGAAAACGAAGAATTATATAGTATACACCTCGTTTAACCAACTAGTTAAATCGAAGACTGAACACATGTTTTTAACTTGTTAAATAAGCATTTCCCAAATAAAATCTTTAACAATATATGATTCACGCGACATAAACTTGGAGTAACTAGAATCCCATATCATAGTTATACAAGTTTCGTTAAAAGACGTTGTCCATAAACAAATCCTAGTTAAGAAAATCTAGCTACACAGTAAGGATGCATAAAGTATATTTAGTTTTTTAAAAATTGAATAATATTGAAGAGTCAGTTAAATTCTGTTTTTTTGAATATATGTAATCTTTATTCAAACATAAACACTTGTAAAATTGATTTTCTTTCGTATTTCTATAGTCCAAAATTATATTAGTAAAATGTAATCCAAATTAGAATGTCTTAATAATGATTTACATTTATAAAAAGTAGATGCATTTACAAAAACTAAAGACATTTGAAAAATTAAAGACATTTAGAAAATGTTGTGACATTAGAACATTTAAAAACATTTTAAAAAATAAAGTCATTAAAAAAATAAATACAACTAGGGGTGGGACGTAATTGGTGAAAATTTCAGATTCATGCGAGTAGTATTTTTTGTGTTCATTTATACATAAATAACACTAAAGAAACAAACATTTTGAAAATTTTGCAAAATGCAGAAGGTGTAGGTCAATGGATTTTTGCTATTTTACATTCATGAAAACACTTTCACAGCCTGAAAATGGTCCTAAATTAAAGTACTATATCAGATTTAACCATCTATATCTATTCATAGCTTTTGATGATGGTTTAGGATCTGCAATGTCGCATGAAACCACTTTTTCACCGAAAAATGATGGATTTTGAGTCCCGTGGAGCCCTAACGGCTATTTTTGGCCTGCACCTTCTGAATTTAACAAAATTTTCAAAATGTTTGATTGTTTAGTGTTATTATGTATAAATGAACACAAAAGAATACTATTCGCATGAATCTGAAATTTTCACCCATTACGTCCCACCCCTAAAACAACGTGTACAATAGCTTAAATGATATGATTGACGTAGCGAAAAGTTGGAGTAACCAAAATCCTATATCATAGGTAGATTGGTTTCATTAAAAGACGTTGTCCATAAAAAATCTCAGTTAAGAAAATCTATCTCCACAAACAAGATGTATAAAATATATGTAATTTTTCATTGAAATTATAAAATCCTGACAAGTTAATAAAATTCCTTTAAAAAATTTGGTGTCTTTTATCAAACATAAATAATTGTCAAAAATTAATGTTCCTTTCCTTTTTTAGTCTAAAATGCAAGTCGTACTACCTGTGAGTAACTATATATTCAGTCAAAATTAAAATATTTGAAGAAACTACATATTAAAAAATTTTTTTTTTTTTCGTTAGAAAATGTAAGACTCCAATGTGCGTTCTACCGAGAGCTTGTCATCGAATACCTGTCTGTATCTTTTCCTTGTGTCGTTTTAAGATGCTAATTGGATGGCCTGGACAATTTCGCATTAACACATGGCATAAGACAAATTTGAAATAAGAGTAGTTGTAAATTTCTTCTTTCTTTTCTTTCTCTCAGTGTTTCAGGTTGTAGCTCTGGTAAGTAAACTTTTTCGGGCAAAGATACAATATTTTAAACAATTAAAAGCATTAAAAACATAAAATATGTTTTTGTGAAATGATGTATGAGTTCAATCCGCCCTCCACCGAGATATTTTCATGAAATTCAGCGCTGTATTTTTTTACATGAGTCATTTTGAAACTGCCAGGTTGATAGTCTGAGCAATTTACCAAAGTGATGATGCAACACATACGCAGCGCATGCGTAGCGGGTACAACGGTAAATAACTACACCTCGACCAGCGATAATAATTTTCTAATAAAAATCAAATTGACTTATCATTTTGATAATAAATTTCAGCAATTGTTTTAGGGAAATACAGGCACATTATGATAATATTTTTGATTGATTCACATATTGTTGTGAATAGTTTGTACAGTGATTAACGTTTCTTCTCATTTCAGGCTAGCCAGAGATAATAGCTTTTTAACTTCGTAACAATAACGGGAAGTTTAAAATAACTTAGGGAAAACAATAAATTATGATAAAGGTAACGGCTAAAGGATCCTCTCATTGTGTTATTGCTCGAGAAATAAGTCCTGTGGATAATGTAAAAACATTTCTAAAGGACCCTTCGCAATGAAAAAACGATCAGATGCTAGAATATCTAAGACTCTCACTAACAGGGAGTTAAGGAATAATAGAGGTCAACTGCGTAAACAACCTCAAACAATCAAGAAGACTAATCTTCAGAGAATCGGGGTGTCCTGGCGTACTAAAATACACAAGGAATGCAATTCTTCAAACAATGGCTTCTCTGAAAGTTACAAGTTCACATTTTCCTTTTATACTAATGAAATTTTAGAATAGAATGGACACATAAATATATAAAGATGGATATGAGTAAGTTTCTTTTCACTGATGTCACCCAGGCAATCTTTGATGAACTTGGGCTGGCCAAAAGGATGGGTTTATTCCGGAGATGAGAGTTTCAGACGACGACAAAAGTGTGGAGAAGTAATGATATGAGTGAGTATCATTAGAGCTTGACTTGTTGATCCTATAAGGAAAAAATTAAAGTCTTTTTTCTATTGCAATCTCTTGTAAGAATATCTGATACTTTGCTTAGATGACATAAATCTTGCTCTAATAAGAGACTTTGGTTTCATGCTCTGCGAAGCCCCCTCTTACTCCTCCTATGTTGGTCAAGAATTTTAAGCATCGTTAAATCATCAAAGGTACAAAGTTGATGATCTGGCCATCATGCTTCCTTTGTTTATACCCAATAGAAAACTTTTGGTCTATCAACAACCGAAATGTTTATGCCAATACACGTTAATTCTCGTCTAAAATCGACTCATGGGAATTCATTAATACTGAACCGAGGGTAGTGCAACCAGCCACTATTAAAAATGACTGATTAAGTTAATAAAAGGCTTTGTGAAGTTAAAGAAGGTTCATGGTGTTATGTGAGTAAATAAGGTATTTGTTCATTATATGTATTGAACTATGTATTATTATTATTATATGTTTAATTATATCAATTAGTTGTGATACATAACCGTCATTCATCTTTATTTTATTCTTTATTTAAGGTAAATTGTGGCGGTTTTATTTTAAAAAGCTATTCTATTGGTCGGTAACAATTCAGTAGTTTAAACAAATATATTATTTTGCAAATACTAGCAATCAGTTTATGTTTGTTTTAGCGACATTCTTATAACAAAATGATAGATTATCTCTTAAAATATTTCTAAAATTGAGAAATAACTATTTTTTATTAGAAAGCTATTATCGTTGGTCGCAGTGTAGTTTTCAAGTAGCACTTAAGTTTTTATTAATGGAAATCGCTCCAGACATGTATGAAGCAACTTGATGTAAGGAGCTAACAAGAACCAGTGTGATTATCGCAAAGACAGGAGATGCCTATTTGCCTAAGTCAGAAAAGACGAAGGTTATAGGTAGGAGAAAAACAAACAGCATGAGGAGAGTTCCACAAGCGTGCGGTATTTGAAAAGAAGCTGCTGGAATAGGAAGCTGTATTACAATGAGGTATCAAAACAGCGAATTGATGAAGACCACTGGACTAACGAGTCAAACGAGCTAGAACAAAAGAAGCTGGAATAGATCACATAATTCTGAAGGACACATGCCATAATAGTATTTATAGAAAAGACTGAGACTAGCAACATCACGTCTGTGAGAGGGAGGCTGCAAGGAAGAAGAAAGGGTAGGGCTAATCAAATTACAGACACCTTTCTGCACCTTATAAAGAACCCTCAAATGGGACAGAGATTCACCAGCCTAAATATGACAACAGTACTTAATACATGGTCTGACTGTCGATTTGTAGAGATAGAGAATAGCCTCAGGTGTGAGAAAGAGTTTGGGGCGATAGAAAGAACCGACATTACGAGAAGCAAAAATAGCAATGGATCTAATGTATAAACGCTAAGAAAGTTTTGATGAGAAAGAATAACGAGGAAGTTTCAGAGTCGATTTCACCTCAACAGCAGAACCATCCATGATAATCTCAGAAGGAAAAGGTACACGCCTATGATTGAAAGACACGAGCTGCAAGATGGAACGTTATTATTCGAAGTAATTCTATACAGTTGTAAAAAATCATGTATGGCCTTCTCCGTGGATTACCTCTCGCATATTAGCGCACTTTTAAAAGTATCGACAACTCACTGAACTTGGCCATTGCTTCTCACATGATACGGCGCGATTGTGAGGTGTTGCGCTAAAAACAACCTCCCAACATTTTAAATTCACTGCTGTGAATTGAGTACTGTTATGTGATATTATACAATCCACGACTCTAAACATGCGAACAATTACTGCAATTATAGTTTCTGTCGTTTGTTTTTTAAACTTAAGTATATTTGGAAATTTAGTGTAGCTATCTACTACAACCAGATAATAAAACCCGTCCAATGGCATAGCATAGTCAATATAGATTCTTGACGAAAGTTTGAATTTTATGTGAGGAGAGTTTGCATCGAACGCACATTTTTTACATAATTTAAATACATTATCAATATCTCGATCCATGTTCGTCCAGTTGACGTAACTTCGCATAAAACTTTTTATCTGTGATATGCCTGGATACCCAAAATTAAACTCTTAAAATACGTAGTTTCAATGTCGTTAAAATTACCACCTGAACATTGTACATTACTACATCGTCGCAGATGGAATATGCTTACAGAATTTATTTGGTTCTTTTCTATTATTCCTTTTTATATTTGTATAAAATGATCGTGATTCGCCATTGTCTTTCTTTATTGGAGTGTCACTGGGAGTAGTCTCACGATAGTGCGCACGTGTTATTTTACCCTAACATTCGCTTATAGAGAGTATCTCACCGTGTTATAAATTACTAATAATAAAACTATAAATACGGCTCTTAATAACAATAAGACACAGCCTCCTGAAGACGGTCGAGAGACCGAAAGCGCTAGAGGAATTGCCCACGACACTACGCTAGGTGTCATACTCCACCGGTTAACACCCGAAAACCGAAGAATCGCTTGCCGCGTCGAGAAATTGACAAGAAAGAGATAACTCCGTGGTCTTTAATAAGACTTGCATATATATATATATATATATATATGTATATATATATATATATATACGCTAAATACTATTGTGTAAATTATTTTTAAACGGCTATGTTAAAATATGAACAATTTCTTAAGCCTAGAATTTGAACTGTATTTTAATATGTAACCTGAACATGATTGTGCAAAAAAATCAAACGTGATTTTTTCTGTTCTGTTTCTTTCGTTTTTGAAGGTGATTGCGAGCACACTCACGGCGCAGACAAATGCAAGACACGGGCAGCTGGTACGGAATGAACAAAGAACCGTAAATGGATGAAAGATATTGCAAAAAATCTTGCAAATTATGCTAAATACACAAACAGGGAAATACTCGATTTTGTTGGATTTAAATCTAATTTGATATAAAAACCCTGAAACCCTGAAATAAAATGCTTATTTAATAAAAATAATCGTCGTCTTGTACTTCTTTTCAAATTGAATGAATTTTATTACATGATTTACCAAAAATCTGAAAGTTTAAACAATCTAGGTTATATAAGCACGGAAGAGTCTCTGTTATCAATGTACTGAATGCAAAATGCAAGGACAGGTTTTTTAAGCAGTCAATAGAAGAATCGATCGAATCTGTAAAAACAAACATACATCTCTACTGCTTAATCTGTATAATAGCAGTAAAAGACTATATTTTAATTAGCAATTATGCTGGCAAATTAAAATGATAACAGACGAAAAGTAATCACATCGGTTCTGTGCATCGTCAACAGAGCCAAATTGAGAAAAAAGTTATAAAACAAATACATTACAGGAATAGATATCGGAAGAATAATTGAATAGAAAAAACATTAAGGCCAAGAAAAATTACTCTCTGTTTAATGAGAGAGAATCGACTGAATCTAATATAAATAGTTTCTGATATTTTTAAGTAATATAGTGAGTGTGATTTTCTAAGAAGGTGGTGGGGTAAGTGTAACTTAAATTTGAGGTACCGATACCATTATTAATTTTACAAATGTGGTTATAATGTTTTTAATAATTTGGCTCAATAAATAGAATAGTAGCAGTATTATTCGGTAAAAGTGTGATATCCCTTAAATACTGAAAGTATCTAAGGGGTATTTGAGGCATACGATGTTCCATAATCTTAAAAAAGGGTTTCTCTGCAGGCGAAGCTACTCAAATTCTTCACTTGCTCATGTATACGCATCCCTTAATGAATTAACGTGCAAAGAGGTTATATGAAATTGGAAATCTGGGGAGACTTGTTGTCACTCAGACTCCAGTGAACGCTACCGATTATTATCAGTGACTAATTTCTGGTGATAACTCCTAATAAGGACATAAAAATGAAATTAAATTAAAAAAATATATTATTATAACAATAATAATAATAATAATAATAATAATAATAATAATAATAATAATAATAATAATAATAATAATGATCCAATTAACATTTAAAGTCTCGAGCGTGCTGATTGAAGAAGTCTTTTTAGTAGATATACAAATGTTATATTTATTTTGAATGTTAATGCTAACAAATAACTAGCTTCTGAGAGTTCTCTTCCGGAATGGGGAGAAAATACTTTTTTCTTTTTGTGTGAGTTGAAAGTAATTAAAATTTTAAAAAATGTAATTAGTCACTAGAGAAAAAAAGTGTTGGTTATTTTTTATTCTCGACCGGACGTCTGATAACTTTGCATCAATTAATCAGGCAAATATATTAATAAATTTAAAAAGATTAATAAATTAAAAACATGTAATAAATAATATATATATATATATATATATATATATATATATATATATATATATATATATATATATATATACATACGTATATATATATATATATATATATATAGAGAGAGAGAGAGAGAGAGAGAGAGAGAGAGAGAGGGAGATGTATTTATTATTATTAGTAGTTATTTTTTATTCTTTATTTTTTAATTTTTTTTTATTTATTTATTTTATTAATCTATATAATTATTTAGTTTATTAATTAATTAATTAATTTTTATTTATTCTTTCTCTTCGTAAATGTGTCTTCATGTATGTGTGATAGTGCACCTTAAACTTCATGAACATGAGAGAAACACTATCCCTGTGAGAGGATCGCAGGTAAATTAAGTCCGATGTTGCCAGCATGATAACTGTCTGCAAATACAAATAAATGCCGTGGGACTCAGGAGAAATATCTCAGTGTCATGATGAGCAGGTGCTCGTTTGATGGCTCACATGGGGGACCCGGTCCCCATTTTACAAATGTTGGCTCTTTTAATTTAAGGAACAAGATCAGTAACACATCAAATTTAGGTGCAAATGGCGGAATTGCTTTAGTTATAATCATTAGGCGCGTGTTGATTACTCCTAACATCTAACCTTTGACTTGAATTCCGATGTAGTGCAAACTACCACTATATTTAAATGAATAAATGATAGAATTATTATGGTAGGAGAAGGACATGCTTTAGAATAGATGTTAGGATTTGTAAATTAGAAAATCAATAAATTGTCTTCATAGATGCCAGCTTTGCTTTAGTGAAGATCATTATTTTGCACCATATACGCGACGAAGGTATAGGTTTTCCTTGAAGCGACCAAAATATTATAGGATACGTGTCGGCGCCCTTGACGAGAGTCTGTCTCTGAACGCAAATCTAGTGTTCGATAGATATCTTACGAGCTTACTCCATTGTAACACAATTTCTGGAATGGTCTGCTGGTTCCATTCTGCGCCTTTTTTCACATAATTCCTCGATTAGACGGCAGCCCTTTATTGTGTCTGGAAGATATAAGGATATGAAGTAAAATAATTTAGATAAAACAGCGAGAATCTTGCTTTTTTGTTGCTGTTTCAGTCACATCTTTGAAGAAGAAGGCTTACCTGCCTACCTGGGGTTTTCGTGGATTTTAGTGCTATACAAAATCCTTATTTGTGTAGTTAAGGTACCGCCATTCTACATTTTCTTTTCTTTCTTGTTGGAAATTAAAATATCATGACTGTACTTAACAACACCTCACTCCTACTGTTTTATCATGGTGGGTTTTGCTGGTGGTTATCTATATAAAAGTTAGATGCTGTTGACGAATAGCTTACGCAGACCGCCATCACGAATGTAGGTGACAGATATCACGACTAACAACGGGATGCTTCCCATGTCAAAAGATTCTGAAAAGAGTCCGCACTAATCAAAGCAGTCCCCCCCCCCCGGAGTGGAAGCACCGATAGACATAAAGAATGTGAATATAAATATGAGAATAATTACTGGACTACAACCCTAACCACATTCAATACATTCGATACAGTGTTTTCAAACTATAGTTCAAAACTAAACCAGACGCAGAGTATCTTGCAGGCAAATATGTCTAGCCAAAGGGTCATTGTTAAGGTACACCCTCCAGGCACCAATGCGCAAGCCAACAAACTTGTCGCAGTTATTTTTTTACTTATATCACATGATTATACCGTCTGATTTTCATGTCGAAATCTATAATCTCAGCACTGTTCGTTACAAGGATAGCCCCGTCGTCGGCATAGGCGAACTACTTCATTGTGGTGCAAGCAGCAGACAAAGTAATCTCCTGAAGATTTATTCTAAGCCTGCGAACGAAAGGTTCAAATGCGAACACATAAAGTGTAGATAAAATAAAGAAATAGTATCGGAACAGTTAAGCAGAGGTGTCGCCAGGATCAAGTCCAAATGAATGTTAATATCTCTCTCCAGTGTAAAAAAATGTCGTTCAGTCCAACATAAAAAAATCCAGCATTATTCTCTCCTTTCGTTCGCTTTACGACCCCACGTTCAGAACGATCTCCACGTCTCTCCCCGAATCTTCATTTTCCTTCTCTTATTAAAAAAATGCGACGCATGCAAACCAACTTAATTTGCATAAATCTCCTTCTCTCTCTCTCTCTCTCTCTCTCTCTCTCTCTCTCTCTATCTCTCTCTCGACGCCGCTGCTCGGATTTTCAAATAAAAACCTTATTTGACTTTCTGACGTCTTTCTCCTCCCACTCCTCTTTCTTTTTTTGTCGTCAGCGAGCGTTTTCAGGTTCGCCCCACACACGCAGCATACCAGACGCTGACACTTTGAACGGCACCGACAAGTGTCTGCATTTACGTCAGTCGGCCGCTCTCCGTTACATAAAGCATCAATGAAAGTCAACAACTCTGAGGAATAGATCTGGACGGATTGAAAGGCTTCAACATCAATCCATTAATCTTCACCAACGCACCGGGGTTTGCATACAGACCAGAAGCAGAAACTGAGGATCAGATACAACTAACAAAATAATACGCTCCACACACATGAATAACTAATTTGCATGACTTAAATAATAAAGACAGATTGAAAGCAAATGTTGACGTTATGGGAGAGCAGAAAAAGAGAGTGTTGGTGCCGGAAGTTTATCAAGAGTCCTTTCTGCGTTTGAGATGGAGGAATTCTGTTAGAAGTTTTGATTGACATTTAACTCTTTTTTTGCTGTCAGTTTATTACAGTCAAAAACCCGTTTGATCACTTTCTCTTTAGTTGACAACCCAATAAGTTTTTTTAATGTTCTCTCTATGATAACCTTTAGCATCGTACGTGTAAATTTCCCCAATCTTGGCAAGTCAATAATACCTCCCTTTTCCGTGATCAAATCGGTGCATGTACTTGGTTTTGAAATAAAGTCCTCAACATCTATTTTCACTGCATGAGACTTGCTTCACACCGACTTTTCAGCTGGGTGGTAAGAAGTTGTTCCAGTCAGCAGTTTTTTCCATTGGTTTTTCTGAGGGCATACGACTGGCCGTAGTCATAGCCAGTGTAAGATAAAACAAGATAAATACTGGGTGCAATCTAAGCTAGCTGTTATGGTACCTTACCTATAAGGAACTACTTGGACTCCTCTACTCACCATAAATACTGGGGGCACCAGCGCCTCAGTGTGGGACCCACTAGCTTAGATTATCAGAATTTACAACACGTAAAATTATTAAATTCTTCCAAAGCCATTTTTAGGACCTTAAAAAGGACGCCACAACAATTGGCGAGGAGATACAGTAAGGGATTCTTGCTAACCTTAAAATGTACTAGCCACGACGTATATTAAGGAGTATTTTAGAACCGGTAAAAAACAGACAAATGTGGGGAGATTAACGGCAAATTTACCAGACAACGTCTAACTTCTAAATACTGACTTTACGGCGGACCAACACGAATAAAAACACGTAAAAGACCTACTTATTTTCTCTTCAAGAAAACAAAATCAGTGATTTGATTGCTATTCCGGCATTGTCTTTATTTTCAACAAGAAAGGAATACATGATATTTTTTTCTTTCTCAAACAAAATCCTTCTGCCAAAAGAAAAATTAAAACCTTATTTTTTTCTTTTAGCTAAAGTACTGACTACACATTCTACTGCTATGTGAAAAGCGTACTAAAAATGATGAATAGTGTATTTTGTCTATTTTATAACAAAGATTACATTTGCAGCATAATATATATGTAAGATCTTCTAAAAAGCCGGAGCCTCTGTGTAGCTTAATTGCCATAAATACATTTTAATAGATTACTACCTCGCTCTACTTACGTATCGAGCACTGTCAAAGTAAATACTAAAAATTGATACATAAAAAATTATATCTCCTTATAAAACTTTATTTGGATACACTAAATACTAACAATTATATATATATATATATATAGAAATATATAGAGATATATATTTAGATATATATATACGTATATGTATGTATATATATAAATATATTTATACGTATATTTATATATATATATTTATATAGATATATAGTATATGTATATATATATATTAATATATGTATACATATATGTGTATATATATTTATATGTATATATATATGTATATATATATATTTTATATATATACGTCTATGTATATATATATATATATTTATATATATATATATATATGTATATATATATATATACATACATACATACATATATACACACAGGGTGATTGGAAAAGAAACTAATTATTTGGTGCTCGTAATTTATTACTGAAATATAACTTTTACAAGAAATGAATATGAAAAAAATATGTATAGTATGGGGTTTTATTCAAAATTCGATATGGCTGCCAGCAACCACCATCATCTTCTAAAGTTGGCTGAAAACCGCATCAACTGATTTCACAAGGGACTTATTTTCTTTTTCCTAATAATTCAACACTTATCAAGGCTAAAACCCACTCGACGATTAGGGTCAACAATAATGATAGATTGACAGATGAATGGTGATGAATACTATGAGAGTGTAGAGTAACCGACCCAGAAAACAGCATTTTCCCCCATTTTCAAAAATCGATCAGGGATGTGAGGACTAAAGGAAAAAGTAACGCATAATTCATAACTCTTGCTCCCCCATATTCATTTCTTGTAAGCATTATATTTCAGTAATAACTTACAGGTATATGGCGTTACTTTCAATAACTCTCTCTCTCTCTCTCTCTCTCTCTCTCTCTCTCTATATATATATATATATATATATATATATATATATATATATATATATATATATATATATAATCTAGGTAAAACATTCACAGGGTTATAATCCAAAGAATTTCAACCGGGTTCATAAAAAGTGCTCAATATAAAATAGAGCTTTTACATATGATTATTTTTATTTACACAGACATGGACAAAATCTGCGACACTAGCATGTCGATGTTATCCGATCTTGACTTTGGATCATATTTGGAAAGCTTTGGAAATATGATCTAAGGTTAAGATCGGATTCTAACTCTTCTTGATGAGATCTTAGTTTATTATAGCTGTTGATCGATAACATCGACATGCTAGTGTCGCAGATTTTGTGCATGTCTGTGTAAATAAAAATAATTATATATATATAGATAGATATGTATATATATATATATATATATATATATATATATGTATATAAATGTATATGTATATAAATATGTATATATATGCATATATATATATGTATATATATATGTATTTATATATGTATATATATAGTCTAAAGAAGCTTTGAGTTATTTTAACCAAAAAAAAAAAATATATATATATAAAAAATAAAATGCAGTTTAAATTCCCAGAGAAACTAACTAAATCCAAAATAGTGTAGACTTAACATTTGTTAAAAAATTCATAAATAAATAATATATAATAGTAAGTAAATAAAATAAAAAGGGGGATTAAGTATCTAACAATGAAACAAAAACAGGAGACCTTAACGTAAGCATCTAATATTAACACGGGGATCTTCAGCTGTTTACCATGTAACTGTTTCGGAGATTTAAAAACAGGACAGTTATATGCATGGCTCTCCAATGGTACATATAAAACTACCATTTCCCAAATAATCAAGTGTCGAAATAATTCGATACACCATCGAGCACGGTTTATATATATATATAAGTAAATTTCGTGTACAAAAGAATCGTAGGATTAATTTTAGAGGAAGCATTAATATAATCACTGAAACAGACGAGTGGAAAAAAAGGAAAATTGTTAAAATTACATTAAGGCCTTATCGTCTGACCCTCTGAGAAGAAACGTCAGAATGGTAAATTAAAAACTAAAAGTCGAATGAGATATGAGGGGAAAAACTTATTTCAGTTGGAGGAAACGATTGAGAGGAAAAAAAAAGTAAATCTCTCAACGTTATGGTAGCTTTGAATCATTAAAGATCTCCAACTGATGCTTCAAAATCTTTTGTCTAAACAGGCTAGGTCGAGAGTTATATATATATATATATATATATATATATATATATATATATATATATGTGTGTGTGTGTGTGTGTATGTGTGGGTGTGTGTGTATACTACAACGCCGATATGTTGGTTTAGAGTTTAGTCCTCTTTATCTACCGATAATTATTTTAATTTAGTAAATCGATTATTCTGTGTCATTCCTGATGATGTAGGAGTGTTTCTTAATTTGTAACAATAATAGTTAATTTATTCATGCATTGAGATAAACGCGTGTGACATATGGAGAAAATGTCAGGTTTCTTGTCAACATATAACAACTTGAAAGAAACGCGTCTCTCATTTGTACTTGAAATATTACCAGGAAAACATCGCGCGGCACATGAAAATGGTTGCATTTACGAGATTACAGGTCTTTAGTATATTTATTATTTCTTGTTAACTAATTGTTATTTATTGCTATCGAGAAGGTTAATAATTACTGCAACCGTTATTCATTCATTGTAATGAAGTTTTTGATTCGCCTGTTTCAAAGGGGTTTTTGTTTTACAGACCTTTCCTTTTTACAATCAGTTCAATACTTTTCTTACAATCCGAGATTTTTTCCTAATTGTTGGCAACTGTTTATAATGGCTTTTTCTCCTGCACACTAAAGCCTCGTCATAGGCAACATAAAAAAAACAAAGCCCCATCACGACAATGAGTGAATAAGTCTGTGGCTATGCGGTTTAGTTTTGTTAAGAAACTTTTTTTATTCATCAACTTTTTCTTTACAAACTTTGACTTCCAGTTTAAAATAATTTCTTAAAATTTAGGCAAACAAAATCAGCGATTATTACATCACATACAAATGTACAGTTGTATGATATTGGTGAGAGTGTGGTTTACAATACCACTTAATTAGAGTGTGGTTTATAATACCACTTAATGTTGATTGATGCGTAAATTAAATACAATTAATCATCAAACTCTCTAAACATAAGATATGCATTTTCAATTAATTGTCCCAAAACATAAAATATATATTTGAACTTTCTGTATTAATTATAGTTTTGCAAGTAAGATATTATTCGCCAAATGATGTATTCTGAAGATAGGTAAATGTAGGTATATAGAAAGAATGTTAAATGGAAAAAAACTTTTAATGGGCGTGAAACACGAGGATATATACATAATAAGTGGTCACATCATATGGAGCTGTAAACGTCCATATTCATTCTCATTTACAACTAATGTCCTCAGCTTCGAAGGTTACAAAATAAACATTTTGTTGTTATTCACATATTAACGTTTACAGGACAAGAGTTGACCACCTTAAGATCTTCCGTATATTTAGAATGTTCACCTTGAATCGTAAGCGTCTGCTAAATGTATGGAAATCGTAAAGTTTTATATGAAACACAACATTTTAAATGCATAATGTGGTTTACCTATGAATAATAAATACACATTGATCAGTCACCTTCGACAAGTGTGTGGTCTGCGCAGATCACAACTAACGTCTCGTGACTCTTCGCTATAGTTGCAGATTGGAAGACGGTCCTATGCTTTCAAAGCAACTAGGTTCGGAATTGACATAAAGCATTTGATGTTCCTAAATAGTCGTCTCTCTAAGAACATGTTAGGTTTTACGTCAATAAACTTCGGCGATCTTACATGAACCGGTGTGCCAGAATGATATATAAACTACAATAATTGATAATTTATTTGTTACATAACATTATCTACGCTGAACCTTCCATAGGTACAGCCCCATAGTTTCAGGTTCAGCGAATAGTATATCTGTGTGCACATTTTTGTTAGTGACATTTAACAAACACCCGTATTGTCCCAAACCGATTCCCTCAAAGTGAATATGAGAGTACAGACTAGACATGAAAAGTGCTCATACAATTGTATTAATATAGAGCTGTAACTTTATTACTTTGTTTCCATTCATACTAAAATCTATGCGGTAACAAAATAAAGATTTTGCCAAGTACTTACTGTCACTCACAGATGGTCGTGCACAAGACAAGAAGAGTGACCACTTCAATATCTTCTGTATATTTTAGTAAGGTTCACCGTGAATTGTAAGCGTCTGCTAAATGTACTGCAATCGTAAGCCGCTGGGGTTTGAAATAAAATATATTTGTAAACAAATAAAGTCGTTTAGCTCAGAAAATGAATGCAAATTCATCAGTCACTTAAATATACGTTATAAATAAGTGTGTTAGCCCAGAAAATTAAGACGATTAGTCCAAATTGTTTTGTCTTTGAAAGAACAGAATTTCTCAGTTTCCCGCCAAATTAAGCTAAGATTAATGGAGATCAAGGAAAATAAATAAAGATTTTGCCGATTAGTTGCTTTTGTTAACACACGGCCGTGGATAAGACAAGAAAAATTTACAACTTAAAGATCTTCCGTATATTTTCGAGATGTTCACCGTGAATCATAAGCGTCTGCCAAATGTGCAGGAATCGTAAGACGTTGAAAAATGCCATAAAAAATTAAAATGTTTATAAAGCTAATAAAATAAATAAATTGTTTCGAAAATAATTAATTCAGGTTCGATTAATTAAATGCAATTAATTGTTTGCAATAACCAGCTGTTTCGGCATTAAATGGCCGAGGAAAGCGTGACGTACCATGAAACAGACAAACCAAAACATTTACTTTTAAGTTATTGAAATACAAACACACACACGGACACGAGATAAGTGGTCACATAATTTATTGATATAAAACAATCTTACCTTGTTTCCATTTTAACTAATGTCCTTAGTGTATCAGGTTACACAAGAAATATTTTGACAAGTGCCTGCTGTTATTTATCCACACAGGTGGATAAGAGAAGAAGAATTGGGAATTTAAAGATTTTCCGTATATTTTAGAAATGTTCACCTATAATTTTTTTCTAACTTAGTTCACCCCAAATAAGGCAAGTTGCCACTGTAGACGTACGAGACTACTGAGAATTAGGGTGAAAGTTGTGTGGATCGTTCCAAATTAGGAGATGAGCAGCGAGATGCTATTTCACATTAGTTTTACATTGCTGCATGTCGGTACAGTCACGGGAACATGAGCAGGGAGAGTGTTCCAAAGGCCAGCAGTTCGAGGAAAGAAGCTATTGGAGTTGAAGGCTTTTCGGCATCTAAGGACCTCCACTCTAAATGGATAGAATTTAACTGATTCTCGAGTTGGTTGAGTGTATTTATGCCGGCGGGGCACCAGAAAGTATATTAATCGGAGCACATTCTATTGAACTACTTGTAAAACAAGCACAAGATGCAACATGGCTGCGATGGGTGAGTGGCTGGAGTTAGGTGGATTATATACTCTTTCTGGGGCTTGTCTAAGAGGGGGACACTAGTGGATGGTGCACCAACCTAGATGTGACAACAATACTCCATGCATGTGCGGATGGTGACGTTGTAGAGATATAGGATACTGTCAGCTGTGAGAAGTTTTTTAGCACGGTAGAGAGAGACCACTTTCGTTGCAACCGCCTTGACAGTGTTTCATATGTATTTGTTCCAATTAATGTTAACTGTGAATGTTAGGCCGAGGGGTTTGCACGTTGTACTCTCATGAATGGTGTTATTTGTCCATGGCAATCGGTGGTTGCAGAAGTTGCTTGTAGTTGTTGAAGGAAAAGGGCTTTCTCTTAGCAGCATTAAATGTTAACATCCAATTATGACCCCATATCAATAATGACTGGAAGTAACGTTCAAAGGATTCAGCCATTGCCTCGGATATGTGCGCATCCGTTTTACCGACATGACAAAAGTAGAGCGTGTTGTCGTCAGCAAATATACCCATCTCATACACAATGTCATCAGAGAGGTCGTTTATAAATGATAAGCTTCTGTTGAATGTACAGGAATCGTAAAGCGTAAGTGTTTGAAATTAAATATATTCATTAATTGTTTCGAATTGTTTTGTCTGTTAATTAACGGAATTTCTCAGTTTTCCTCCAAATTACAGTAAACTGAATCGGAAACGGATCAAAGATAATATTTTTATTGAACTTTTCTAGATTTAAATCTTTTTAACATTACGATCATCAATTTCTTCAATTCCACATCTTGTTTTACTGAAATGTTTTCAAATCATGTTTTATCAAATTAGAACTTTTTGTTTTACTCAAATGTTTTCAAATCATGTTTGATCAAATTAAAACTTTAAAAATCCGGTTAGTTAAACTTTCATCCAGCATAGTCTAATTCCTGACGTGTACCTCTTATATATTCATATGAAATCTGCAATCGATCAGTAAGTTTAGGCGAGTTTACTAGTCGACGCAGATCAAAACAAACGGCTTAGAACTGTTCGTAGTAGTTGCATATTCGGACATCATGTTGCAAACCAACTTGAAATGGGATTTACATGCAGCATTTGGTATTCGTAAATTGTCACCCATCTAAAAACTGTCGTGGCCTCACATCGCTTAACTACTAATGATTTAACAGGAACCGATGTGGCAACATTATTTATAAAGTATGAAAATAACTAAGGAATATGACATGGAAGGAAATTTAAACAGTAAATTTAAATTTCAGAATTGTTTTTTTTAATAAAATAATAACATATATTTTCATCACAAATCTGCAGAAAATAAATTAAAAGTTATAAACTTATTTTTTCTTATTTTTTCTGTTCCAGAATCTCAATAATTTAAAAGAGATTTCCCGCTTGTGTCTGGTCTTATGTGCCGTGTGGTTTATGCAATCAACTGCGCAGAAACTCGTTGGAGAAGAGATGGAATTTGTCGTTAATTACCACAATGAGTTAAGAAAAAGGGAGAATGCTGCTAATATGATGGAACTGGTAAACTATTATTTACACTAACTATACAGGCATCAAGACATTGAACTAGCTTTTCTTTTAATAGAAATGTATTTATTTATTTTCAAGTGAATAGTGTGTTTTTTTTTGTCCTTTTCTTTTACTAGGTTTCTTTTCCTTCGAATGTTTTACCGTTTAAAATAATAAACAAGTAACGCATGAGTTGTCTCCCCTACGATCACTACTATTTGAATAATATTAACAACAATTAATGACAATCGTTTTCAAACTCGAACAACCTGTCTTCTCTCATTGTAGATCTGAATTTTTACAGGTGCATCTGTTGGAACTTGGGAATCTTTCTGTCGAACTCAAGAACAAGATGAGATTTTAAACTTAAGACTTCATATTATCAACGGGTGTATTGTTCTCGTTCTGTCAGCCATAATGTTTTTCTTAGTTAATATTGCCTGTAGAATGTATTACACCTTAAACCTCCACAAAGCTGTCACTTTAAACTGATTGTTAATCAACGTATTTTACCGTGACGCTGCGGGATTGTAAAACAGCTGAAATATGAAAACAGATTAGTATTATAATCCTAATAATGTAAATAATTTAAATTCTTATGAAATATTTCCGAAAATGATTAACATTTTTATGTCTTTTATCTTAGCAATATCAAATGCATTTATTTTGTTCATCACAATACAACTCGTTTTCTAACTCGAATAACCTGCTATTTTTCATTGTAGATCGGAGGAATTACTTTATAAGTTTTGTGTTTGATGAAGCGTTTTGCAAGAATCATTTTTCTAACAATGCAATTCATAATTCCAAGTAATTCAGAAAAATGAAATTATGAATCTTGGTCATTGTTTAGCTCCCTTGTCCGTTCCTGACTCTCTATTCATGTCGCAGAATTGAATTGGTTATATTGATTGGCCCCTCATTTTTGTTTGTGCTATCACTTGCAATACTCGTTTAAATTCTCACTTTTCACTCCATTAAGAAGTGAGTCTGATTGTTTTAATTACTTCATTCATTTCTTACCATGTTGACAGTTGAGCAAAACGAATACGAACTACAAGAAAATAGCAATCTGATAAATGCAGTTTATACCAGATATCTCTACATTTTTATGTTGTTACCGCGTCGCAAACAGACATTTATTCATAGATTATTTTGTATGTCTATATTTTGTACACCTTTTGTCACTCGTTACTTCTCTTTATATAGAACTGGAGTAATAAACTTGCCACAGAGGCGTACGCCTGGGCTAAAAATTGCAACTTCATGAAGCGAAAAAAAAATCTTTGTGAAAATATGGCATTTAATATAAATCCAGGTTTCAGGTACGACCGTATCAAAAACGCCATGGACGCCTGGTACAGCGAGAAGCAACATCTGATGTGGAAGCCAATGACGCATGGTCCTCCCTGTCATTACACGCAAGTAAGGGTTATGAATCTATTATAGTCTCTATAATTACAAACAAGTAAGTGTCATTAAGGAGTTATAGTTTCTGTTTTACACGAAGTCTCATGAAACTTATAATTACCTTCATTAGAACCAATTATAGTGGCTTTAATTACATATAGAACTTACTTTTATGAAATAAGATGTTATTTTATGAGATTATGTTTTTTTTTAATTTCAATAAATATTCAGTTAAAATAAATTTTAATATTAATTCAAACATTGTAGTCAAAAACCGTAACACACACGTACACGCGTGAAGTTGTTCACAATTTTAATAATATTAGATATTAGTTCTAAAAAATACGTTACGAAAATAATACATGGTGTTCGATGAACATTTGACAATACCTTATATTCTTTTATTCCAGTATATAAGTATTTAATAGCAGTAAAGAGCCAAAGTGTTAGGGTTATGGTTAGTAAAAAGCCAAAGGTTAGGGTTAGGGTTATGGTTAGTAAAGAGCCAAAGGTTAGGGTTAGGGTTATGGTTAGTAAAGAGCCAAATGTTAGGGTTACGGTTATGGTTAGTAAAGAGCCAAAGGTTAGGGTTAGGGTTATGGTTAGTAAAAAGCCAAAGGTTAGGGTTAGGGATATGGTTAGTAAAGAGCAACAGGTTAGGGTTAGGGTTATGGTTAGTAAAGAGCCAAAGGTTAGGGGTAGGTTTATGGTTAGTAAAGAGCCAAATGTTAGGGTTACGGTTATGGTTAGTAAAGAGCCAAAGGTTAGGGTGAGGGTTATGGTTAGTAAAAAGCCAAAGGTTAGGGTTAGGGATATGGTTAGTAAAGAGCAACAGGTTAGGGTTAGGGTTATGGTTAGTAAAGAGCCAAAGGTTAGGGTTAGGGTTATGGTTAGTAAAGAGCCAAAGGTAAGGGTTAGGGTTATGGTTAGTAAAGAGCCAAAGGTTAGGGTTAGGGATATGGTTAGTAAAGAGCCAAATGTTAGGGTTAGGGTTATGGTTAGTAAAGAATCAAAGGTTAGGGTTAGGGATATGGTTAGTAAAGAGCCAAATGTTAGGGTTAGGGATATGGTTAGTAAAGAGCCAAATGTTAGGGTTAGGGTTATGGTTAGTAAAGAGCCAAAGGTTAGGGTTAGGGATATGGTTAGTAAAGAGCCAAATGTTAGGGTTAGGGTTATGGTTAGTAAAGAATCAAAGGTTAGGGTTAGGGTTATGGTTAGTAAAGAGCCAAAAGTTAGGGTTAGGGTTATGGTTAGTAAAGAGCCAAAGGTTAGGGTTAGGGTTATGGTTATTAAAGAGCCGAAAGTTAGGGTTAGGGTTATGGTTATTAAAGAGCCAAATGTTAGGGTTAGGGTTATGGTTAGTAAAGAATCAAAGGTTAGGGTTAGGGTTATGGTTAGTAAAGAGCCAAAGGTTAGGGTTAGGGTTATGGTAAGTAAAGAGCCAAAGGTTAGGGTTAGGGTTATGGTTAGTAAAGAGCCAAAGGTTAGGGTTAGGGATATGGTTAGTAAAGAGCCAAAGGTAAGGGTTAGGGTTATGGTTAGTAAAGAGCCAAAGGTTAAGGTTAGGGTTATGGTTATTAAAGAGCCGAAAGTTAGGGTTATGGTTATAGTTAGTAAAGAGCCAAAGGTTAGGGTTAGGGTTATGGTTAGTAAAGAGCCAAAGGTAAGGGTTAGAGTTATGGTTAGTAAAGAGCCAAAGGTTGGGTTAGAGTTATGATTAGTAAAGAGCCAAAGGTTAGGGTTAGGGTTATGGTTAGTAAAGAGCCAAAGGTTAGGGTTAGGGTTATGGTTAGTAAAGAGCCAAAGGTTAGAGTTAGGGTTATGGTTAGTAAAGAGCCAAATGTTAGGGTTAGGGTTATGGTTAGTAAAGAGCCAAAGGTTAGGGTCAGGGTTATGGTTTGTAAATAGCCAAAGGTTAGGGTTAGGGTTATGGTTAGTAAAGAGCCAAAGGTTAGGGTTAGGGTTATGGTTAGTAAAGAGCCAAATGTTAGGGTTAGGGTTATGGTTAGTAAAGAGCCAAATGTTAGGTTTAGGGTTATGGTTAGTAAAAAGCCAAAGGTTAGGGTTAGAGATATGGTTAGTATAGAGTTAAAGGTTAGGGTTAGAGTTCGTAAAGAGCCAAAGGTTAGGGTTAGGGTTATGGTTAGTAAAGAGCCAAAGTGTTAGGGTTAGGGTAATGGTTAGTAAAGAGTCAAAGGTAGCTATCTACGTGTGTTATTAGTGGAGGTTGTAGCCTGTTGAAGATAGACAATTAGAAAGAGCTGGAATATTAAAAGAGAGTTATATGAATCATGTTGTTTCCCGCGATTTAAAACTTAAGAAATATTAGTTGCAGCTCAATCTCGTGTGATGTGAGCTGGTGAATTGCGACGGAGATGTGAAATTCGGCGTCAAGTTCCACGCAATGTACGGACTGAACGAGGATCTTTGCTACTCCTAGTACAAGTAGTCAGAGTCGACTACTAATGGCCAGTGGCAAAGAGAACTGCTTTACGAAATCCAAGAAACTCTACAGCAAAGTAAAATATTAAGTCGAGCCAATGATGCTTTGCATCTTTTGATGACCAGTTACACAACGCACATAAAAACAAATGGTCCGCACGAAGTCTCAATCCCCATGTAGACCTAGCTCTGTCATGATCTTTGAGGTTGGTTCCAGCCACTTCATGCGACGTCACATCTTTGAATAGGGACTCTGACTCAATTCCAATGGCTATATTGAGGTGCTGGTGCTGTCCACTTTTGTCAAGTACTGAGTGGAGACGGTGGCTGTGAGAGTACCATAGTGTTGCATCTGGACTCAGCTCCGAGCTGCACCCCCGAGAAAACCCAGAAATGTCTCTCTGAGTATTTTCACAACTTATCCACTCCCAACATTTGGCCGCTAACTCGCCCAATAGCTGGCTTATTGTCTATCATGTATGTAGCGCGGCAAAGAAAGGCATCAGCCGTATCGCCTACAATACCAATAAAAATCTGAGTGCCAGGATCGAACTGGTCTTAAGGCGCGCTCTAGGTTCAGGTTAGGGTTTGGTTTAGCGGCTTCTTTGAATGAATTCTAATAGGCAACATGTTCTCTAAGAGAGTAACTTTGAATTTAGATAATCCATCTATTATTGACAAGCATATAACGTTTGCTTCTTTTCCTTTACAAATAGTGTCACATATGCTTCGAGCACTATGGATATTATATATATATATATATATATATATATATATATATATATATATATTATGAATAAAAAACAAATATATGGTAAAATCATTCATATGACAAAGCATATTGTCAATTCTTTTCTGATTACAAACAGGAAAGAAATTAATTAATAATGTATAAAAATTCTATATGCTTAATTCTAAGAATAGAAAATTATTTAATTTTTTATGTCATTTTTATGTCATATTTTCTATTCGATTTCTCGAACAGCTTGTTTGGGCAAAAACTACCAAAGTTGGGTGTGCAGTTAAGAACTGTACACATCTGAAAGCTTTTGGAAAAAAGGTTAAAGATGCTTTCTTTTTCGTCTGTTTTTACAAACCAAAGTAAGTGAATCTTTTATTAACATAATCTTTATAATAGGATACGTTTACTTTTCCTACTTTTTCAGGGACCAGTATAGAGTTTATTCTCTTACAGTTGCATATGCTTCAGCATCGATTTCGTCCAATTCTCAATGCGTGTTTTTGGAAAATATGCCTTTATTTCATTCGGTTTTACTAATATTTATACTATATTCGGCTCAACAGTTTCTTCTAAAATAGTCATCCATACAAAAAATCGGGGCAAGTTTAACTCTCGCTCTACTAACACTGTCACCTAAGTTCACCGGGATATAGGACACCCATCTTCTTAGCATCGTTATTATTTCATATTTCGATTTTGTATAGTCTGTTAGCTACTCTACACACGGGGTGCTCTTTCACCAACTCTTTCTTTTCTGGCTTTGTGAAGTCATACATTTGATTTATTTTTCTTTTTATCTCATTTTCTATTGCAGTTTTAAAATCATATAATTCATGCTAAACATGGTTTACTTTGAGCTAATTAACTTTCTATTTTTCCTTCTTAAAATATCGATTATCATAAATGTTGTGAAGTTGTCCAACAGTAAATAATAAATAAAGGAAGTTAAGTCGAGGGTTGGTTTAACAAGTGTATTAACAAAGTAAGAAACTGACTAGCACTTAGCTAGACAGTTACAAGACTGTGCTTTGTCCCCTGTGTGTCTCTGGTGACTCTGGTGACTCGCACTATTTATAGTGACAACCGGTGCAGTTTCCCCTGTGTAAGAACGGCCGGTCCCCCAATTTATAAAATCGGGGTACTTATGTTTTGAGGCATGTCCGTCTGTCCGGATTTTTCTCCGCAACCATCGATTGAATTTCTCTGAGATTTTGCATGAATTGTAACTTTGGTCACGTTAGAAAGTGACATTCTCCGATTTTTTAAAACAATCTGGTTAGCCCTCCAAGAGGTCAGAACTCCCCGAAATGGCAAAAAATGACATTTTTTTGTCTTATAACTTTTCATCCATCCATTCAATTACTTTGAAACTTGGCCAAAATGTGGAGGCAATTGTTCCTAATAGTAAATAAGTATCGCTGACATTGAAAAAAATATGGTACGCGCCCGCAGGGGGTCAAAAGCCGCAAAATGGCCCAAAATTACCATTTTCTCCCATAACGTTTGATCCATCCATTCAATTTTTCTGAAACTTGGCCGTAATGTAGAGGCAATTATTCTGGATATAAAATGAGCATCCTTGACCTCAGAAAAATTCTGGTTCGTACCCCAGGGGGTCAAAGGTGGGTCAAAAATGCCCCAAATTGCCCAAATGTATTGCATTTTACACTCGCCACATCGAGTCACATACAGAGTCGGACTACGCACGCGCGGCTTGTTATTTTTGCTTTTACAATTGTTATTAATACAAAATAGTGTTTGGCTTCAGTTTCTTTTAAGTAATACTTATTCCGTGTAGGAAAATTTTGACATAGAACCATTTTCCATTATCTATCCTCAAAGTCTCAACCTACTAATAAACCGATATTATTTTCAGAAATACATATTACTTTTCTTTTATAGTTTTCTAGCGACGTAAATATCATTCTCACTTATTAAAAAGGCACTTATGACACTGAAAATAATAAACTATTGATTTATTCAATTTTAGATTTTAATATTTAAAAAATATATATCAATGCAACTTATGTTTTTAGGGTTTACAGCAATATCACGGCGTCTTCGTTCGCGTCGAATATCCGAGAAAAGTTAATAAAACAGTTTACTTTCTTTGATTTATAGCTTGAAAATTGATACTTATATAAAGCAATAAATTCGATTAAAGATAGTAATAGGAGGTTCGGGAATGGGAGCATATATTTACATGCATTTCTATTTTTTTCATTGTTTCTGGTTTAGGGGAAATTTTGGTAAAAAAATTTATGAACTCGGCGAACCTTGCTCGAAATGTCCAAAGAGAACGGAATGTAAAGATAACCTCTGCGTTAAAGGTAAGTAATTGGGCTTATTTAATTGTCTACGAAAAGTGTAAATGTCGGCAGTCAGGGAAATACATCTGCTAATAAATATCTTGTTCCAATTTTAATAAACATCGGTTTAATGATTTTGATACAAGGAAAATATTTAAATTCATGGGCATGTGTTTTGAAAGGCCTTAAGAAGAAATTGAAATTCAAGGAATCTTGCTTAATTGCTGCCGTTAATGCTGGATAAAAATTTTAAGCGAGAAATGGAGAAAGTAATTGTATTCACGTTTTGTTTCGGGTTACTCCATTGACGAGAGTCGGATTAGTTTTTAGAGTTGTTGTCGTCATGTTTGGGATAATTATTAATACAATTCGGGATTGGAAATTTGTTGTTTTGTGACATAATGGCGGATGTTAAAGTCGATTTGAAACCTATTTCTGAGTTTGTCGGATAAACGTATGTGGTGGACTGGATTTAGAAAGTTAAGCTAAACTTTCGTTTGTGTGGAGTCAAGCAGGTCGGGAGGCGTTCTGGATGTCTACCAGCAGCTAAGTGAAAATAGTAAGGACAATATTCAGTTGACGAAGGTTGCACTATACAGAGCTTTGACTTAGATACTTGCACGGCATACGGACGATGTACCACACGAAAACTATTTGACAGTGGGTGTCTTCTTTGTAGCATTGAAATAGCTGGCCGTTCTGTGTGATGGGTTGCCTGAATAGATATTGGTATATGCATTTTTGGCCCAGTTCGAGTGAAGCAACTCATGAGGGCATCCATAAGCATCTATAAGCATAGAGGCGACGCCGATTGAACAGTCACTTGAACGCGCTCGGGTCATCACCAGGGATGAAGCAAGACGTGTGTAGAACGTTGTAATGGCTGCGCAGTCGGTCCAAAATGGCCTTAGAAATCTGTAGAAGGCCGGACCCACAGGCCCAAGTTAATTGCTTCCACTGTTGGCGGAATGGTCACGTTGTAAATGATTGTATCAACAAAAGACGGGGACACATACGGTACTTCCTATGTGGCGTGATTGGACATATCGATTGGAGTTGTCAGGGAAACGACTCAAATGACAAGATGTTAGCGCCGCTCTACTAACGGACAATATGTAAATGAGGCGCAACCAATCATCCAGGTTCATGTCAACCAAATGCCTTGCTTAACGTTTCTGGATCTAGGTTGCTCCCGTACCGTAGTAAGCGCATGGTTATGCTGTATCTAGAGCAGAGGGAGCATTAAAATAACGACAATAACGACAATAACGGATAAGACACAAACGTGTTTTGGAGTAGCATTAGTAAGGATTTGCACGGACTCTGTTGTGTCCGCTAAGAGCAATGTCTTGGTGACGCAGAAAGACGTACGGCTTTTACCTATTGCTAGGATATGATGCTATTAAGGAACTGAGTGGTGTTCTTATTACACCAGTTGGGACTGTGAAATTCCCGTTAGGCACTGGTGTTGGTCGCACTTTGCATTGATCTGGCAGAGTTCGCAACCAACATGCATCCTCAAACACGACTCACTCTTTCTCTAACAAGACTGACAACGTTAGTTAACTTGCGTCGACCAATACGTTAATTTCTTCAGCATTGACAGACCACGTTTCTCAGGCCGGGTCCGTATGCGTTGCTCTCTAAACACTTTTTGCCATAATTCTGCCGATAATGGTATTACTTGTTGTATTACCCCACACCCATTTGTTTGCGTTTTATTACGCCCACTACCACGTGAATCCAGCGACACACTGGCAGGTTACCCACGAGTTTTCTGCCGAAGGGAAAAAATAGTCCTAGTGAGAACTTCAAGGACGTTGGAGATCACGATTTCTTGTTTCTATTACGCTTTACGACGGTTTCCTCCTGAGATAACACAACACTGATGATAGTGTTCATGATCTGCGGCGCCACATTCAGCCCAATGTTGGTTCGATCAAGCGACCTGCGAACAACGCCCAACACATCGACTGAGTTAAATGGAAAGGTATAAACCTAGCCTCATTCCAATATATTTTGAGAAATTATTTACAACCTGCAAGAGTCAACTGAAATCACCGTCTCGGCTGGCATACAGCTTGAGGTCATCCATGTACAGCAGGTGGTTGACTCTTTTGTCTGGGTCTCGTTGATGGCTCTGGCTCATGTAGGCACTCCGGCATTTATTCAGTAGCTTATTTAGCGGATCTATCGCCAGGCAAAAATAACTTATCTGCTTGGTAGATTCCTATTCGGATCTTGACTTCAGAAATTGTTATCGTTCTATTAGTGTGACTTAATGACATAGTTGTTTGATACATCTTTATACAGACAGCCATGGTTTTCTTCACATCCGGATGAATCTTATATAATTCAAGCACCGTAGTGGCCACGTTTAGAACACACTATCATACGTGTTTTGGTAATCAAATCAAACCATGCTTTGGTTTCCTTGCCTCTTACAGTTTTCAAGAATATTCAACAACAGCTCATTGGTGCTCTAACTTTCCCCTCCAGACGGAATGTGTTCAACAAGGACAATTACGAGATTGTAGGTCGTAGTAAGATAGCAGGTGTATCTGTATTTACTGAGGCGTTGTGTCCCACTCATTTTGCGTATGAGTGTTGTATCACCTTTTGTTAGACATGCTAGTCCGGTGAAGCAGCTACTATAGCGACTCTGAAGTTCTGTTAGTTGCTTAAGCAAGAAATTTGGTAAGTTGTCTATGCCAGGTTTTTGTAATTCTAGAATCAATCTAAATTTCACTTTAGTATTCCAGAAGTAATCTTTAGCTCTGGCATTTAAGTCTTGTTTACATAACTTAGTTGGAGAAGAAGGGGCCATGACATTTAGATGCCCATCTTAATCCCATGAGCCCTTTTTCTCTAACCAAGGCTTCCATTAGTTTTCAAGATTTGCTTTAGGAGTGTTTTTCCACCGTGATTGTTTATCTTTTAGGATCCATGTAGAGCAGCCGTGCATTCCTTTTGAAATGTTTGATTTCGACTTTCGCCCTGCTCTTGTAGTCCTTTTGTTGTCTTGTCTTGGTCATTGCTTGAATCTTGCCTCCACGATCCTTAGCAACGTTTATTAAATTTTATCCTATATATTTTTCTTATATTTTAAAATGATCCTCCAGATGGTGTGCTTTAGCTAACACTGTAGAGGAATTCTTTCATCTGTAAAAATTACTCCATAAACAGGTCAAGTTGCTTTTAGAGCGTTAGTCTTAAAGCAGGTCATAATATATTCAAAAAGAAAGTATTTAAAAAGTTAATTAAGTTTTTTCTCCATTGATGAGTAAATATTTTTAAACTAACATTAGAATGTATTAAAAATCAAGGACATTTAAAAACAATAGATATTTAAAAACTTAACGACATTTAAGAAATAGTTGGTGTCTTAAAAACAATTGTTAAAGTAAATTGAACGTATTTGGTCTTCTGTTCTAAAAATCATGATAAAAATAAAGGTGAAAGACATTTTTATACAGATTTCAATATACTTTTATCGGAAATTCTAGGCTATAATGAAGGCGACGAAACATTTTTGCAATCCAAATTAGAATGTCTCATGACAAAATACAAAGTACGACACGATATACATTCGTCTGAAATTATATAGTAAACTCAATTAGCTTCAGCAGATTATACAATAGTACAATTAGTACAAATAAAGGTATTGTTTCGGCTTCAGACAGGCAGATACCAAATGTATATTAGGAATAGTTATTCAAATATTTAAAGACATTACGTGCAGCTTCATATATTGTATAAGTGTTGTCTTTATTCACAAACAAAATGTTGTTAAAGTAAATTGAATTATTTTTCTCCCAAAATTCGAGGCCGTAAGAAAACGGGAGTAAACATTGTTTTGATCCTAATCAAAATACTTTAAAAATTTACAAAAATCTACAAAAATTAAAGACATTAAAAAATTGTATTTAACGTGTACAATACCGTAAATGATATGATTCACGCGACATAAACTTAGAGTAACTAGAATCCCATATCATAGTTATACAAGTTTCGTTAAAAGACGTTGTCCATAAGCAAGAAATTGGGTTAGTTGTCTATGCCAGATTTTAGTGATTCTAGAATCGATCCAAATTTCACTTTAGTATTCCAAGCGTTATCTTTATCTCTGGCATTTCAGTCTTGTTTTCATTACTTAGTTGGAGAAGAAGGGGGCATGGCATTTAGATGCCCATTGGATTATAGATTGAGCTATATCCAAGATCACTTGGGCATCTTAATCCTATGAGCCCCTTTTCTCTAACTAAGTCTTTCATTAGTTTTCAAAATTTGCTTTAGGAGTGTTTTTCCACCGTGATTGTTTATCTTTTGAGATCACTGTAGAGCAGTCGTGCATTCCTTTTGAAATGTTTGATTTCGACTTTCGCCCTGCTCTTGTAGTCCTTTTGTTGTATTGTCTTGGCCATTTCTTGAATTTTGCCTCCAGCAACGTTTATTAAAATTGTGTCTATATTTTTCTTATATTGTAAAATGATCCTGCAGATTGTGTGCTTTAGCTAACACTGTAATGTAGAGGAATTCTTTCATCTGTAAAAATTCATTTATGAACAGGTAAAGTTGCTTTTAGAGCTTTAGTTTTAAAGCAGGTCATAATATATTCAAAATGAAAGTATTTTAAAAGTTAATTAAGTTTTTTCTCCATTGATGAGTAAATATTTTAAAACCAACATTAGAATGTATTACAAAATCAAGGACATTTAAAAACAATAGATATTTAAACACTTAACGACATTTAAGAAATAGTTGGTGTCTTAAAAACAATTGTTAATGTAAATTGAACGTATTTGGTCTTCTGTTCTAAAAATCATGATAAAAATAAAGGTGAAAGACATTTTTATACAGATTTCAATATACTTTTATCGGAAATTCTAGGCTATAATGAAGGCGACGAAACATTTTTGCAATCCAAATTAGAATGTCTCATGACAAAATACAAAGTACGACACGATAGTACATTCGTCTGAAATTATATAGTAAACTCAATTAGCTTCAGCAGAAAATAGTATAATTAGTACAAATAAAGGTATTGTTTCGGCTTCAGACAGGCAGATACCAACTTTATATTAGGAATAGTTATTCAAATATTTAAAGACATTATATGCAGCTTCATATATTGTATAAGTGTTGTCTTTATTCACAAACAAAATGTTGTTAAAGTAAATTGAATTATTTTTCTCCCAAAATTCGAGGCCGTAAGAAAACGGGAGTAAACATTGTTTTGATCCTAATCAAAATACTTTAAAAATTTACAAAAATCTACAAAAATTAAAGACATTAAAAAATTGTATTTAACGTGTACAATACCGTAAATGATATGATTCACGCGACATAAACTTAGAGTAACTAGAATCCCATATCATAGTTATACAATTTTCGTTAAAAGACGTTGTCCATAAAGAAATCCCTAAAGACATTTGGAAAATTAAGACATTTAGAAAAATTTGTGATATTAGAACATTTACAACATTTAGAAAAGAATGTCATTTAAATAAAATTTAAATACAACGTGTACAATAGAATAAATGGTATTATTGACGGAGCGAAAACTTGGTGTAACTAAAATCCTATATTATAGTTAGATTGATTTTATTAAAAGACGTTGTCCATAAAAAATCTCAGTTAAGAAAATCCAGCTCCACAAACAGGATGTATAAAATGTATGTAATGTTTTATTGCAATTATAAAAACTTTTACAAGTTAATAACTTTCCTTTAAAAATATGTGATGCCTTATTTCAAACATAAATAATTGTCAAAAATTGATGTTCCTTTTCTTTTTTTAGTCTAAAATGCAAGTCGTACTACCTATGAGTAACTATATTTTCAGTCCAAATAAAAAATATTTGAAGAAACTGTATATTTAAAAAAACAAATAATGTTTTCGTTAGAAAATGTAAGACTCAAAGGTGAGTTCTACCGAAAGTTTGTCATCGAATAGCCGCCCGTATCTTTTCTTTGTGTCGTTTGACGCTGCCAATTAGATGGCCTGGACAATTTAGCATTAACACATGGCATGAGACAAATTTGAAATAAGAGTAGTTGTAAATTTATCCTTTCTTTTCTTTCTCTCCATATTCCAGGTTGTAACCTTGGTAAGTAAACTTTTTCAGACAAAGATACAATATTTTAAGCAATTAAAGGCATTTAAAACATTAAATATATTGTCGTTAAATGATGTACGAGTTCAATCTGCCTTTTACCGAGATATTTTCATGAGATTACATGAGTAATTTGAAACTGCTATGTATTACTTATTTTTAAACAGCTATTTTCAAATATTAACAAGTCCTTAAAAAGAATTTTAACTGTATTGAATATGTAATCTGAACATGATTGTGCAAAAAAATCAAAGGTGGTTGTTTCTGTTGTTCCCTTCCTTTTTGCAGATACTTGAAGAACACTTACAACACAGAAGAATGCAAGACATGGGCGGCTAGTGAGGAGTGTACAAATAACAGTGAATGGATGAAAGAACATTGCAAAAAATCTTGCAAAATATGCTAAATACACAATCAGGGAAATCCTCAATTTTTTTGGATTTAAATCTAATTTGATATTAAAAAACCCTGAAACCCTGAAATAAAATGCTTATATAATAAAAGTAATCGTCGTCTTGTATCTTCTTTTTCAATTGAATGAATTTTATTACAGGATTTACCAAAAATGTGAAAGTTTCAACAATCTATGTTATATATAAATAAGCACCGAAAATTCTCTGTTATCAATGTACTGAATACAAAATACAAGGAGAGGTTTTTTAAACAGTCAATAGAAGAATCGATCGAATCTGTACAAATAAGCATACATTTCACTGCTTAATCTTTATAATGACAGTAAAAGACTATATTTTAGTTAGCAATTATGCTGGCAAATTAAAACGATAACAGACGAAAAGGTAATCACACCGGTTCTGTGCATCGTCAACAGAGCTAAATTAAGAAAAAAAGTAATAAGACAAATACATTACATGGAAAGATATCAGAGGAATAATTGAATAGAAAAACATTAAGCCCAAGAAAGATTTCTCTCCGTTTAGTGAGAGAGAACCGCCTGGATCTAATATAAATAGTTTCTAATATTTTTAAGTATTAGAGTGAGTGTAATTTTCTAAGAATGGGGGAGGGGGGAAGTGTAACTTAAATTGGAGGTACCAATACCATTCTTAATTTTACCAAAGTCGTTATAATGTTTTTAACAATTTGGCTCAATAAATAGAATAGTAGCAGTATTATTCGCTAAAAGTGTGATATCCCTTAAATACTGAAAGTATCTAAGTGGTATTTGAGGCATACAATGTTCCATGATTTAAAAAAAAGGGTTTCTCTGCAGTATAAGCTACTCAAATTGTTCACTTAGCTCATGTATACGCATCCCTTAATGAATTGATGTGCAAAGAGGTTATATAAAATTTAGAAATGGAAATATTCTCGACAAAGTGGAGCAGGGGGTTACAAGTCAAGAGAAACGGCCGCGTCAGGGCATTTGCAATGTTTAGCGAAAGACCGAGGAGGAGCAGCACTAACCAAATTCCACTGAATGAATGTGAAGAAAATTGGGACTTTGTGGAGGTTGATTGTCACCCAAATTCTAGTGAAAAATAAATGTTTAGCGACTGTTGCGATAACAAAAAGTTATTTGGAAAGGTTATCGAAAGAGGTGGAAAGCACTGGAAATCTGGGGAGACTTGTTGTCACTTAGACTCCAGTGAACGCTACCGTTTATTATCAGTGAGTAATTTCTGGTGATAACTCCTAATAAGGACATAAAATGAAAATTAAATTTTTAAAAAAAGAAAATAATAATAATAATAATAATAATAATAATAATAATAATAATAATAATAATAATAATAATAATAGTTTAAGTTATTTTTAAGGATCTAATTAACATTTAAAGTCTCGAGCGTGCCGATTGAAGACGTCTTTTTAGTAGATCTACAAATGTTATATTTATTGTGAATTTCAATGCTAACTAATAACTAGCTTCTGAGAATGGGGAGATAATACTTTTTTTCTTTTTGTGTGAGTTGAAAGTAATTAAAATTTTTTTAAAATGTAATTAGTCACGTGAAAAAAAAGTTTTGGTTATTTTTTTATTCTCGACCGGACGTTTGATAACTTTGCAACAATTAATCAGGCAAACATATTAATGAATTTAAAAAGATAAATAAATCAAAAACATGTAATAAATAATATATATACATATATATATATATATATATATATATATATATATATATATATATATATAGAGAGAGAGAGAGAGAGAGAGAGAGAGAGAGAGAGTGAGAGAGAGAGATGTATTTATTGTTATTATTAGTTATTTTTATTTTTTTATTTTTTTATTTTTTTATTTTATTAATTTATATAATTATTTAGTTTATTAATTAATTTATTTATTTTTATTTATTCTTTCTCTTCGTAAATGTGTCTTCATGTATGTGTGATAGTGCACCTTAAACTTCATGAACATGAGAGAAATATTATCCCTGTGAGAGGATCACAGGTAAACTAAGTCTGGTGTTGCCAGCATGCTAACTCTCTACAAATACAAATAAACGCCGTGGGACTTAGAAGAAATATCTCAGTGTCATGATGGGAAGGTGCTCCTTTGATGGCCAACATGGAGGACCTGGTCCCCATTATACAAATGTTGGTTCCTTTCATTTCAGGAACAAGATCACGGACAAAAAAACCCAGATGAGTAACGCATCAAATTCCAGGTATGACAGCGACAAAGACCAAACACAAGAAAGCAGGAATGAAACGAACAAACCAAAAAGCCATAGAAAGAAATGGACAACAACAAAGAACCGACTGGTAATGGAATGCTACTACAAAAGCTGTGAGTACATACTACTACTACTACTACTACTACTACTACTACTACTACTACTACTACTAGTACTACTACTACTACTACTAATAATAATAATAATAAAAATGATGATAGTAATGGTATTAGAAATAATAATAGAAGTAGCAATAATACTTCTGCTACTGATGATAGGGTATCCTAATACTACTACAACTACTACTACTACTAATAATAATAATAATAAATATAATGCAATAAGTTGTAAATCTGGTTTACGCTAGTGTTGAGATCATACCTAAATGAATGACTCCAGAGTGGTAATCCAATAGAATTACTCTAGTGGCGGTGGTGTTTTTTACTCGTCTCCAAAATTGTTTTGTTTACAGCATATTTCTGATAAAGGGTTTAATCAATCATTCCGCTTGATTGGATAATACCGTCATCGTCTAGGAAAAGAT
Source organism: Sepiola atlantica (assembly GCA_963556195.1). NCBI lineage: Eukaryota > Metazoa > Mollusca > Cephalopoda > Sepiida > Sepiolidae > Sepiola > Sepiola atlantica. Next base: position 30,899,325 of record OY744522.1, read on the forward strand.
TTAAATGAACCACCAGATCCGCTGTCGTTTTTCTGTTGTTTTGTTGGTACGTTGGTGCCATTCAGGTGCAAATGGCGGAATTGCTTTAGTAATAAGCATTAGGCGCGTGTTGATTACTCCTAACATCTAACCTTTGACTTGAATTCCGATGTAGTGCAAACTACAACTATATTTAAATGAATAAATGATAGAATTATTATGGTAGGGGAAGGACGTGCTTTCAAATAGATGTTAGGATTTGTAAACTGGAAAATCAATAAATTCTCTTCATAGATTCCACCTTTGCTTTAGTGAAGATCATTATTTTGCACCATATACGCGACGAAGGTATAGGCTTTCCTTGAAGCGACCAAAATATTATGGGATACGTGTCGGCGCCCTTGACGAGAGTCTGTTTCTGAACGCAAATTTAGTGTTCGATAGATATCTAGCGAGCTTACTCCATTGTAACAAAATTTCTGGAATGGTCTGCTGGTTCCATTCTGCGCCTTTTTCACATAATTCCTCGATTAGACGGCGGCCCTTTATTTGTCTGGAAGATATAAGGATATGAAGTAAAATAATTTAGATGAAACAGCGAGAATCTTTCTTTTTGTTGCTGTTTCAGTCACATCTTTGAAGAAGAAGGCTTACCTGCTTACCTGGGGTTTTCGTGGATTTTAGTGCTACACAAAATCCTTATTTGTGTAGTTAAGGTACCGCCATTCTACATTTTCTTTTCTTTCTTTTTGGAAATTAGAATCGCATGACTGTACTTAACAACACCTCACTCCTACTGTTTTATCATGGGGGGTTTTGCTGGTGGTTATCTATATAAAAGTTAGATGCTGTTGACGAATAGCATACGCTAATCAGAGCAGATTGCCCCCCCCCCCGCCGGAGTGGAAGCACCGATAGACATACAAAAAAAATATAAATATAAGAATAATTACTGGACTACATCCAATACATTCGATCAAGTGTTTTTCAACTATAGTTCAAGACTAAACCAGACCCAGAGTATCTTGCCAAAGGGTCAGTGTTAAGGTACACCAATGCACAAACGCACAAACTTGTCGCAGTTATTTTTTTACTTATATCACCTGATCATACCGTCTGATTTTCATGTCGAAAACTATAATCTCGGCACTGCTCGTTACAAGGATAGTCCCGTCGTCGGCATAGGCGAACTACTTCATTGTGGTGCAAGCAGCAGACAAAGTAATCTCCTGAAGATTTATTCTAAGCCTTCGAACGAAAGGTTCAAATGCGAACACATAAAGTGTAGATAAAATAAAGAAATAGTATCGGAACAGTTAAGCAGAGGTGTCGCCAGGATCAAGTCCAAATGAATGTTAATATCTCTTCCAGTGTAAAAAAACGTCGTTCAGTCCAACATCAAAAAAATCCAGCATTATTCTCTCATTTCGTTCGCTTTACGACCCCACGTTCAGAACGATCTCCACGTCTCTCCCCGAATCTCCATTTTCCTTCTCTTATTAAAAAAAATGCAAGGTATGCAAACCAATTTAATTTGCATAAATCTCTCTCTCGACGCCGATGCCCGGATCTTCAAATAAAAACCTTATTTGATTTTCTTACACCTGCCTCCTTCCACTCCTCTTTCGTTTTTTGTCGTCAGCGAGCGTTTTCGGGTTCGCCCCACACACACAGCATACCAGACGCTGTCTCTTTGAACGGCGCCGACAAGTGTCTGCATTTACGCCAGTCGGACGCTCTCCGTTACACCCCCTTTATCTCATGATAACACATGTAGCAACCCGATGCAGGTCTTTTTTTCTGGTGCTTCTCCGCGGTAATACGGCTGCGACTTCTTCCTCAGATAACTCGTCCACAGGGGGGAGCATCCGATGCATCTGTACAAGGCCTTGGACTGTCTGGCCTTCTCCGCGGTGATGCGACCACAACATCCTCCTCCGATGACTCGTCTGCAGAAGAATCACCCGATACATCTGTGCCAAGCATGGGGCTGTTTACGCACCTCATAGTGATCATTCGCGCACTCTGAGTAGCTGAATCACTGTCACTCCTACTTTCCGATGTAGTTAAGACTATAACGGGTTGTAGGCCCCTTACGGTCCGAAGCATCCCATCAATGAGGACATCCTGCATAAGGAGATGTCCAACTGCATAAGGGGATGTACGCCGTCCATTTGAACTTCTCGTCCAAACACGATCTCCTATCTTGTAACACAACTGTTGCTGTTCGGGCTCATTGGGGGGGGGCACGATATCGATGCCCTTCAGTCTGACCGTGTAACAATGGATCATGTTAGCAGGAGCTGTCAGGGGTGACACATCGTCCTTCGGGGTGGCATTGTACCAATAAACTGCCTCCATCACTGAACACAGTTTTCTTGCAACAATCCGCTTCACACTTCGATGGCGCCGCTCTGTGATACAATAATCTGATGGACAGCGATATCGCAGTCGAACTCCCCACTCATTTATAAAGACTCGAAACTCTTACTGCAGAATGCTGGACTATTGTCGAGGAGTATCTCAGTTGATGGACCGCGCTCGCTAAATACATTTTCTAATTGGTCGGTGATGCTTGCTGCGACTTGCCGTCTGAGACAACGCCTAATAGAAAACCGTGTAGGCCCATAGTCAATGATCGACAGATAGTGCTTTCCCTGATAATGCGTTTTATCTATCCCCACTCGATACGAAGTATCACTGACATCCAAGTTCCCCTTTGGCCAGCACAGAGACGGCGGATCGATTGACTGACACTCTTTGCACTCTCTCACTTCTGTCCTGACGGATTCCTTAGAAATCGGGGGGTCGACCCTGCTAACAAAGTACCACGTCCTTTTTATGCCAGGGTGACCACTTTTGCGATGGATAGCCCTGATTTAGTCGGATTCTGGACTGGGTGTTGAAACAGCACACACATGGCCCTGGGGTGCAGCTGCTTTTCTAATTAAGTTAAACCATTGTTTAGGTACGTGTCAGATTATCCGCTCGGTTATAATCTGACTTTACTAAGGTAATGTCCATTGACAACCTGTACTCTTGTATCAAGCTTAAGAGCGCACCCAGTCGCTGTCTTATCAGCATTTCGCTTGCTGCTTTAGTATGGAATCTGGACTTTCCTGCAAGGGTATCCATTACCCATTTGTGCACACAAGCAGAGTCAGTAAAAGGATGCAATATGGATGCTTCCCACATCAACGCCATATTAATGCTTTTTAGTACAGCATCAAGTCCTGTTAGATTTATGTGCTGTGTATCCTTTGCTTTGCGTATCCAACTTGCATCTTCTATCACAGCTCCATCCTGCTCCAGCGAAACTCCGATCGCAAAAGAGCTTGCATCGACCCAGATATCGACCTCACGACCGTCAACACACCACTTGCCTCGTACGGGGTGTCCTTCATGCACTCTCGAAACAATTTCGGTTATCATCGTGGTCAAGTGAATATCGTCCACCTCATCGTCCCAGTCCTCGATAATTGCCACTACTCTCCTTTTGATAAATGCGGCTGCCACTCTGATCCATCTGCCCACTGAGAAGTGCCCAACTAGTTTTCCACACAAAGAGAACACGGCACGTCCGGTGATGCGGCGTTGCATTCTCGGGATCTCGTTACTTCGTTCCAATTTCAGCATATTGCATTCCTGCCAAACTTTCAAGCCGAGTACTGGCGCACCGTCATGCAGCCGTTCAGGTTCCTTACTCAACAATCTAAAGTCGGCCAGATGCTGCCTCACTTTAGCTGAGGACACTATGTTTTCATTTATGAAAACATCATCGATATATGCTGATGTTGCCCGTTCAATAGAGTCGTCCCTCGACAATGCAGCGTCTAAAATAGCTCGCATAATGACTGATGCCACTTTGAGTCCAAAACACATGCGCGTCAAGCAGTACCTCTTCCGCTCCAATATGACAGTCTGGTATGGCTACAGGGATTGATGCACGTGCACCTGTAGGTAAGCCCTCCGCAGATCGAGCACTGATACATTAGGGCCTTTCGTTCGCCACTCTCTCAGCTTGTGTGCACATATGTCTGCATGTGCCGTGTAGGCATCGACGTGCTCATTCAGTTCGCGAAAATCCAGAACTAGCCGCACCTTAGATTTGTCTGCTGGAATATTGCCATTAGCCGAATTAGGCCCTTTGGGTGTCCTAGTTTGTCTTCAGGATAGGGAAGTAGCCATCCATTGTTCAGCCATATTTTTAGCTCCCGTCTATAGTCCTGGTGGATTTGAGCGTTTACTGAGTATTCAGGCACCCTGTTGTTGAGTTTACCAGGTGGTTGATCACCTGACCACTTCCACGACACCATGCACACTTTGGCCTGTTCGTCAAACATGGCGCTAAAATCGGGTTCCTCTATCGTGATCGCAGCACAAGCATGTGGACCTGTTTTGTAAAAGATGGCTTCGCCAGACTGGTGAATGCTGACCCCACCCAGCATCTTTATAACATCCATCCCAAACCTGACTGTGTACGACCAAGACATCGACCGTTACAGGGCTCATATCGATTATTGCCAACGAAATGTTTCCAATGCCATGACTATGGATAGTTGTTCCGTTAGCGGTCATAATGTTTTATCTCTGATAATTCCGAGGATTACATATTGGGCGATTTACTATAGACCAGGAACATCCAGAGTCCACCAGTTCTCTGCGTTTCTTTCCATCGATCCACACTTCCACGGTAGGGAGTGCCTCTCTTAAATTGACTGAAGAGAGACCGCCACTGATATCTCGCCTCCTTTTTCGTTTCCCGGAAACTCGGATGCAATGTGGCCTATTGTCTGGCATCTGTAACATTGTAATTTTCCTCGTGATTTATATTTGGGGTCAGTATGCCTTCACCATACTGATACTGGCAGTTTCTTGCGAAGTGGTTTGGTCCAGATCATTTATAACAGATAATGCTACCAGTGCGTGATGTTTGATTACTTTTAAACTGAACCGGTTTTATAGCTGCTGCAACTAATTCCTTGTCGTCCGCCATAATAGCCCGTGCTCTCGTTACAATCTGCCCTAGACCTATGTCATCCATTCTCGACGACGCCCGGAGATGTTGTCTTACGTGGCTCGGCAGTCCTGCTACAAATACGCACATCATCAATTTTTCTGGAAGTGTCTCCCCAACAAGGAGGAGAAGTCTTCGAAGCTCAGCCAAAAACACATCTACAATCTCCAGGTAGTAGCCATCGCGTCGTGAAGTCGTCATACGCCACTAATGAATTAGTGGCAAACGCAGTTATCGGCGCCTGATTGACTTGATTTACATCTGCCCTCTGTTCTTTACCTAGCTGTCGATACACAGCATGAGCGTTCCCTCTAAACCGCAAGGGAATAACTCGCGCTACTTCGTTAAACTCACATAATTCGTAAACAAGTTCCACTTGTTCGATACATTCTACTATCGGAAGGTCAGTAATAGTTCCACTAAATTCTGGAAGCAGATGAATGTCGAATTGCCTGTTGCTCATGTTGAGGACGCGATAGCTTGTAGATTAAATAAAGAAATTATATTTGAACAGTTAAACAAAGGTGTCGCTAAGATCAAGTCCAAATTATTGTTAATATCTCTCTCTAGTGAAAAAAAACGTCGTTCAGTCCAACAAAAAAATATCCAGCACTAGTCTCTCGTACACATAAAACATACATTAAAAGTCAACATATCTGAAGAATAGACTTGGACAGATTAAAAAGCTTCAACATCAATTCATTAATCTTCACCAACGCACCGGGGTTTGCATACAGACCAGAAGCAGTAACTGAGGATCAGATACAACTAACAAAATAATACGCTCCACACACATGAATAACTAATTTGCATAACTTAAATAATAAAGACAGATTGAGAGCAGGTGTTGACGTTATGGGAGAGCAGAAAGAGAGTGTTGGTACCGGAAGTTTATCAAGAGTCATTTTTGCGTTTGAGATGGAGGAATTCTGTTAGAAGTTTTGATTGACAAGCGCGTCAGTGTGGGACCCACTAGCTTAGATTATCAGAATTTAAAAGACGTAAAATTATTAAATTCGTCCAAAGCCATTTTTAGGACAAAAAAAGGACGCCACAAAAACTGGCAACGAGATACAGTAAGGGATTTTTGCTAATCTTAAAATGTACTAGCCACGACGTATATTAAAGAGTAATTTAGAACCGGAAAAATTAAAACCTAATCTTTTCTTTTAGTTACAGGCCTGACCGCACATTCTACTGTTACGTGAAAAGCGTACTAAAAATTATGAATAGTGTATTTTGGTATTTTATAACAAAGAATACATTTTGCAGCGTAATATATAAGTAAGATCTTCTAAAAAGCCCGAGTCTCTGTGTAGCTTAGTTGCCATAAATATATTTTAATAGATTACCACCTAGCACTACTTACGTATCGAGCACTGTCGAAGTTAATACTAAAAATTGATACATAAAAAATGATATCTCTTTATAAAATTGTATTTGGATACATTAAATACTAACAATTATATATATATATAAATATATATAAATGTATATATATATATATATATATATATATATATATATATATATACGTATATGTATGTATATATATATAAATATATATATATATACGTATATTCATGCATATGAATATATATATATATATACGTATATGTATGCATATATACAAATATATTTATACGTATATTTATATATATATTTATATAGATATATAGTATATGTATATATATTTATATATATACATATATGTGTATATATATTTATATGTATATATATATATATATGTATATATATATTTATATATATACCTCTATGTATATATACATATATTTATATATATACGTATATGTTTATATATATATATATATATATATATATATATATATATATATATATATATATATATATATATATATATATATACACAGGGTAATTGGAAAGAAACTCACTATTAGATGCACGCAATTTATTACTGAAATATAACTTTTACAAGAAATGAATATGAAGAGAATGTGTATAGCATGGAGTTTTATTCAAAATTCAATATGGGTGCCAGCAACCACCATCAGCTTCTAAAGTTGGCTGGAAACCGCATCAACTGATTTCACAAAGAACTTATTTTCTTTTTCCTAATAAGTCAACACTTATCAAGGCTAAAATCCACTCGAAGATTAGGGTCAACAAGAATGATAGATTGACAGATGAATGGTGATGAATACTCTGAGAGTGTAGAACACCGCAGCCGACCCAGAAAACAGCATTTCCCCCATTTTTTAAAAATCGATCGTCGGATGTGAGAACTAAAGGAGAAAGTGACGCATAATTCATAACTCATGTTCCCCCATATTCATTTCTTGTAAGCATTATATTTCAGTAATAACTTACAGGTATATGGCGTTACTTTTCAATAACTCTGTGTATATATATATATATATATATATATATATATATATAGAGAGAGAGAGAGAGAGAGAGAGAGAGAGAGAGAGGGAGAGAGATATATATATATATAGAGAGATATATATAAGCTAGGTAAAACATTCACAGGGTAGTAATCCAAAGAATTCCAACTGGGTTTATAAAAAGTGCTCAATATAAAATAGAGCTTTTACATATGATTATTTTTATTTACACAGACATGTACAAAATCTGCGACACTGGCATGTCGATGTTATCCGATCTTGATCTTAGATCATATTTGGAAAGCTTTGCAAATATGATCTAAGGTTAAGATCGGATTCTAAATCTACCTGATGAGATCTCAGTTTATAATAGCTGTTGATCGATAACATCGACATGATAGTGTCGCAGATTTTGTGCATGACTGTGTAAATACAATAATTATATATATATATGTATATATATATGTATATATATATATATGTATATATATATTTGTATATATATGCGTATATATATGCATATATATGCATATATATATATATATATATATATACATATATATATATATATATGTATACTACAACACCGATATGTTCGTTACGAGTTTAGTCCACTTAATCAACCTATAATTATTTTTGAAATTCATTAAATTCACAATTCGAACATTCTAATTTAGTAAATCGATTATTCTGTCTCATTCTTGGTGTATTTAGGAGTGTTTCTCAATTTGTAATCATAATTGTTAATTAATTCATGCATTGAGATAAACGCGTGTAACATATGGAGAAAATGTCAGGTTTCTTGTCAACATATAAAAACTTGGAAGAAACGCGTCTCTCATTTGTACTTGAAATATTACCAGGAAAACATCGCACGGCACATGAAAATGGTGGCATTTACGAAATTACAGGTCTTTAGTATATTTATTATTTCTTGTAAACTATTTATTATTGATTGCTATCGTGAAGGTTAATAATTACTGCAACATTTATTCCGTCACTGTAATGAAGTGTTTGATTCGCCTGTTTCAAAAGTTTTTTTTTACAGACCTCTCGGTTTTACAATCAGTTCAATACTTTTCTTACAATCCGAGACTTTTTCCTAATTGTTGGCAACTGTTTATAATGGCTTTTTCCGTTGCACACTACAGGCAAGTCTGCCAAATGTACAGGAATCGTAAGACGTTGAAAAATGCCATAAAAATTAAAATGTTTATAAATCTAATAAAATAAATAAAATTGTTTCGAAAATAATTAATTCAGTTTCGATTAATTAAATACAATTAATTGTTTGCAATAACCAGGTGTTTCAGCATTAAATGGCCAAGAAAAGCGTGACGTACCATGAAACAGACAAACCAAAACATTTACTTTTAAGTTATTGAAATACAAACACACACACACAGACACGAGATAAGTGGTCACATAAATTATTTATACGGAACAGTCTTACCTTGTTTCCATTTTAACTAATGTTCTCAGTGTATCAGGTTACAAAAGAAATATTTTGACAAGTGCCTGCTTTTATTTATACACACAGGTGCATAAGAGAAGAAGAGTTGACAATTTAAAGATTTTCCGTATATTTTAGAAATGTTCACCTATAATTTTTTTCTAACTTAGTTCACCCCAAATAAGGCAAGTTGCCACTGTAGACGTACGAGACGACTGAGAATTGGGGTGAAAGTTGCGTGGATCGTTCATAATTGGGAGTTGTGCAGCGAGATGCATGGAGGGAGTTCCAAAGGCCAGCAGCTCGAAGAAAGAAGCTATTGGAGTTGAAGGCTTTTCGGCATCTAAGGACCTCCACTCTAAATGGATGGAATTTAACTGATTCTCCGGCTGGTCGAGTGTATTTATGCCGACGAAGCACCAGAGAGTATGTTCATCGGAGCACATTCCATTGAAGTACTTATAAAACAAGCACAAATATGCAACATTACTGCGATGGGACAGGGCCTGGAGCAAGGTGGAATATATACTTTTTGTTAGGCCTTGTCAAAGAGGGGAACACTGGTGGATGGTGCACCAGTCTAGATGTGACAACAATACTCCATGCATGTGCGGATGGTGACGGTGTAAAGGTATAGTATACTGTCAGGTGTGAGAAGTTTTCTAGCACAGTAGAGAGAGACCACTTTCTTTACAACAGCCTTGGCAGTGTTTCCTATGTATTTGTTCCAATTAATGTTACCTGTGAATGTTATGCCTTTCATGGAGGGTGTTATTTTTCCATGGCAATCGGTGGTTGCAGAAGTTGCTTGTAGTTGTTGATTGAAAAGGGTTTTGTCTTAGCAGCATCAAATGTTAACATCCAATTATGACCCCATATCACTACAGACTGGAAGTCACGTTCAAAGGATTCCGCCATTGCCTCGGATATGTGCGCGTCCGTTTTACCGACATGACGAAAGTAGAGCGTGTTGTCGTCAGCAAATATACCCATCTCATACACAATGTCATCAGAGAGGTCGTTTATGGATGATAAGTTTCTGTTGAATGTACATGGGTCGTAAAGCGTACGTGTTTTAGATAAAATATATTCATGAATTGTTTCGAATTGTTTTGCTTGTTAATTAACGGAATTTCTCAGTTTTCCTAGAAATTACAGTAAACTGAATCGGAAACGGATCAATGATAACATTTTTATTGCACTTTTCTAGATTTAAATCTTTTTAACATTACGATCATCAATTTCTTGAATTCCACATTTTGTTTTACTCAAATGATTTAAATCATGTTTGATCAAATTATAACTTTTTGTTTTACTCAAATTTTTTCAAATCATGTTTGATCAAATTATAACTTTTTGTTTTACTCAAATGATTTCAAATCATGTTTGATCAAATTATAACTTTTTGTTTTACTCAAATGATTTCAAATCATGTTTGATCAAATTATAACTTTTTGTTTTACTCAATTTTTTTCAAATCATGTTTAATCAAATTCGAACTTTTTGTTTTACTCAAATGATTTCAAATCATGTTTGATCAAATTATAACTTTTTGTTTTACTCAAATGATTTCAAATCATGTTTGATCAAATTATAACTTTTTGTTTTACTCAAATGATTTCAAATAATGTTTGATCAAATTATAACTTTTTGTTTTACTCAAATGTTTTCAAATCATGTTTGATCAAATTATAACTTTTTGTTTTACTCAAATGTTTTCAAATCATGTTTGATCAAATTATAACTTTTTGTTTTACTCAAATGATTTCAAATCATGTTTGATCAAATTAGAACTTTTTGTTTTACTCAAATTTTTTCAAATCATGTTTGATCAAATTATAACTTTTTGTTTTACTCAAATGATTTCAAATCATGTTTGATCAAATTAGAACTTTTTGTTTTACTCAAATGTTTTCAAATCAAGTTTGATCAAATTATAACTTTTTGTTTTACTCAAATGTTTTCAAATCATGTTTGATCAAATTATAACTTTTTGTTTTACTCAAATGTTTTCAAATCATGTTTGATCAAATTATAACTTTTTGTTTTACTCAAATTTTTTCAAATCATGTTTGATCAAATTAGAACTTTAAAAATCCGGTTTGTTAAACTTTCATCCATCATGGTCTAATTGCTGAATTGTGCCTCTTATATATTCATATGAAATCTGCAATCGATCAGTAACCTTACGCGAGTTTACAAGTCGGCGCAGATCAAAACAAACGGCTTAGAACTGTTCGTTGTAGTTGCATATTCGGACATCAGGTTGCAAACCAACTTGAAATGGGATTTTCATGCAGCATTTGATATTCGTAAATTGTCACCCATCTAAAAACTGTCGTGGCCTTACATCGCTTAACTACTAATGATTTGACAGGAACCGATGTGCCAATATTTTTAATAAAGTATAAAAATAAATAAGGAACATGACATGGATGGAAATTTGAACAGTAATTTTAAATTTCAGAATTGTGGTTTTAATAAAATAACAAAATATATTTTCATCACAAATCTGCAGAAAATAAATTAAAGGTTATAAACTTATTTTTCTTATGTTTTCTGTTCCAGAATCTCAATAATTTAAAAGAGAGTTTCTGCTTGTGTCTGGTCTTATGTGCCGTGTGGTTTATGCAATCAACTGCGCAGAAACTCGTTGGAGAAGAGATGGAATTTGTCGTTAATTACCACAATGGGTTAAGAAAGAGTGAGAATGCTGCTAATATGATGGAACTGGTAAACTATTATTTACACTAACTATACAGGCATCAAAACATTAAACTAGCTTTTCTTTTACTTTTTTCTTTTCCTTTGAATGTTTTACCGTTTAAAATAATAAACAAGTAACGCATGAGTTGTCTCCCCTACGATAACTACTACTTGAATAATATAAACAACAATTAATGACAATCGTTTTCAAACTCGAACAACCTGTCTTCTCTCATTGTAGATCTGAATTTTTACAGGTGCATCTGTTGGAACTTGGTAATCTTTCTGTCGAACTCAAGAACTAAACTGAAATTTTACACTTAAGACTTCATATTATCAACGGGTGTATTGTTCTCGTTCTGTCAGGCATAATGTTTTTCTTAGTTAGTATTGCCTGTAGAATGTATTACACCTTAAACCTCAAGAAAGCTGTCACTTAAAACTGATTGTCAATCCATGTATTTTACCGTGACGCTGCGGCGGTTTAAACCGGCTAAAATATGAACAAAAGATTAGTATTGTAATCATAATAATGTAAAGAATACAATTATTCATCCTCATGAAATATTTCCGAAATTTTTAACATTCTTATGTCTTTTATCTTAGCAATATCAAATGCATTTATTTTGTTCATCACAATACAACTCGTTTTCTAACTCGAATAACCTGCTATCTTTCATTGTAGATCGGAGGAATTACTTTATAAGTTTTGTGTTTGATGAAGCGTTTTGCAACGATTATTTTTCTAACAATGCAATTCATAATTCCAAGTCATTCAGAAAAATGAAATTATGAATATTGGTCATTGTTTAGCTCCCTTGCCCGTTCCTGACTTTCTATTCTATTATTTGTATGTTATCACTTGCAATACTCGTTCAAATTCTCACTTTTCACTTCATCATGAAGTAAGTCTGATTTTTGTAATTACTTAATTCATTTCTTACCACGTTAATAGCTGAGCTAAACGAATATTAACACGAAAATAGCAATCTGATAAATGTAGTTTATACCAGATATCTCTACATTTTCTTGTTGTTACCGCGTCGCAAACAGACATTTATTCATAGATTATTTTGTATGTCTATATTTTGTACACCTTTTGTCAATCGTTACTTCTCTTTATATAGAACTGGAGTAATAAACTTGCCACAGAGGCGTACGCCTGGGCTAAAAATTGCAACTTCATGGAGCGAAAGAAAGATCTTGGTGAAAATATGGCATTTAACATAAATCCAGGTTTCAGGTACGACCGTATCAAAAACGCCATGGACGCCTGGTACAGCGAGAAACAAAATCTGATGTGGAAGCCAAAGAAGTGTGGCCGTTCCTGCCATTACACGCAAGTAAGTGTTATGAATCTATTATAGTCTCTATAATTACACACAAGTAAGTGTCATTAAGGAGTTATAGTGCCTGTTTTACACCAACAATTAAGTCTCATGAAACTTATAATTGCCTTCATTAGAACCAATTATGGTGGCTTTAATTACATATAGAACTTACTTTTATGAAATAAGATGTTATTTTATGAGATTATGTTTGTTAATTTCAATAAATATTCAGTTAAAATAAATTTAAATATTAATTCAAACATCGTAGTCCAAAAAACGTAATACACACGTACACGCGTAAAGTTGTTCACAATTTTAATAATATCATGTATTAGTTCTAAGAAATACGTTACGAAAATAATACTTGGTATTCGATGCAAATTTGATAATGCTTTATATTCTTTTATTCTAGTATATAAGTATTTAATAGCAGTAAAGTGCCAAAGTGTTAGGTTTATGGTTAGTAAAGAGCCAAAGGTTAGGGTTAGGGTTATGGTTAGTATAGAGCCAAAGGTAGCTATCTACGTGTGTTATTAGTGGATGTTGTAGCCTGTTAAAGCGTGACAATTAGAAAGAGCTGGAATATTAAAAGAGAGTTATATGAATCATGTTGTTTCCCGCGGATTTAAAACTAAAGAAATATTAGCTGCAGCTCAGTCTCGTGTGATGTGAGCTGGTGAATTGCGATGGAGATGTGAAATTCGGCGTCAAGTTCCACGCAAGGCATGGACTGAACGAGGATCTTTGCTACTCCTCATACAAGTAGTCAGAGTCAACTACTAATGGTCAGTGGCAAAGAGAACTGTTTTACGAAATACAAGAAACTCTACAATAAAGTAAAATATTTAGTCGCGTCAATGACGCTTTGCATCTTTTGATAACCAGTTACACAACGCACAGAAATACAAATGGTCCGCACAAAGTCTCAATCCCCATGTAGACCTAGATCCATTAAGCTGTTATGATCTTTGGGATTGGTTCAAGCCACTTTATGCGACGTCACATCTTTGAAAAAGGACTCTGACTCAATTCAAATGGCTATATTGAGGTGCTGGTGCTGTCCACTTTTGTCAAGTACTGAGTGGAGACGGTGGCTGTGAGAGTACCATAGTGTTGCAGCTAGACTCAGCTCCGAGTTGCACCCCCGGGAAAACCCAGAAATGTCTCTCTGAGTATTTTCACAACTTATCAACTCCCAACATTTGGCCGCTAACTCGCCTAATAGCTGCCTTATTGTATATCATGTATGTAGCGCGGCAAAGAAATGCATCAGCCTTATCGCCTACAATACCAATAAAAATCTGAGTGCCAGGATCGAACTGGTCTTAAGGCGCGCTCTAGGTTTAAGTTAATGTTAGGTTTAGCGGCTTCTTTGAATGAATTCTATTTGGCCACATGTTCTCTAAGAGAGTAACTTTGAATTTAGATAATCCATCTTCAATTGACCATCATATGACGTTTGCTTCTTTTCCTTTTCAAATAGTGTCATATATGCTTCGAGCACTATGTATATATTATATATATATATATATATATATATATATATATATATATATATATAATCATATATTATCATATATTATAAATAAATAACAAATATATGGTAACATCATTCATATGACAAAGCATATTGTCAATTCTTTTCTGATTACAGACAGGAAAGAAATTAATTATCTGTAATTAATAATGTATAACAATTGTATATGCTTAATTCTAAGAAAAGAAAATTATTTAATTTTTTATGTAATATTTTCTATTCGATTTCTCGAACAGCTTGTTTGGGCAAAAACTACCAAAGTTGGGTGTGCAGTTAGAAACTGTACACATCTGAAAGCTTTTGGAAAAGAGGTTAAAGATGCTTTCTTTTTCGTCTGTTTTTACAAACCAAAGTAAGTGAATCTTTTATTAATATAATCTTTATAATAGGATACATTTACTTTTCCTTCTTTTTCAACGACCAGTATAGAATTTTTTCTGTTACAGCTGCATATGCGAATCTGCTTCAGCATCGATTTCGTCCAATTCTCAATGCGTGTTTTTGGAAAATATGCCTATATTTCATTCTTTTTTAATAATTTTTACACTGTATTCGGCTCAACTGTTTCTTCTAAAATAGTCATCCATACAAAAAATCAGGGCAAGTTTAACTCTCGCTCTGCTAACACTGTCGCCTAAGTTCACCGGGATATAGGACACCCATCTTCTTAGCATCGTTATTATTTCATATTTCGATTTTGTATAGTCTGTTAGCTACTCTACACACGGGGTGCTCTTTCACCAACTCTTTCTTTTCTGGCTTTGTGAAGTCATACATTTGACTTCTTCTTCTTTTTATCTTATTTTCTATTGCAGTTTTAAAATTATATAATTCATGCTAAACATGGTTTTCTTTAAGCTAATTAACTTTTTATTTTCCTTTTTCAAATATCGATTATCATAAACTTTCAAGATTCTATTCACTCAAGGAATATCGGAATAACAAAACACCAGATTAGCATAATCAACATATTTCGAACACTATGTTACATCCGAAGTTAATAACAGAACCATTCATGAATACCAACGTATTTTTAAATAGACAATGGTATTATCTTTCTTTTTGTTTTTTTATGAATCGGGGAACTTAGGTTTTGAGGCATGTCCGTCCGTCCGGATTTTTCTCCGCAACCATCCATTGAATTCCTCTGAGATTTTGCATAATTTGTAACTTTGGTCAGGTTAGAAAGTGACATTCTCCGATTTTTGAAAACAATCTGGTTAGCCTCCCCCCCAAGGGGTCAAAAGTCCCCGAAATAACAAAAAATGACATTTTTGTCCTATAACTTTTCATCCATCGATTCAATTTCTTTGAAACTTGGCCAAAGTGTCAAGGCAATTGTTCTTAATAGAAAATAAGTATCGCTGACATTGGAAAACATCTGGTTCGCGCGCGCAGGGGGTCAAAGCCCCCCAAATGGCCCAAAATGACCCTTTTCGTCCCATAACGTTTGATCCATCCATTCAATTTTTCTAAAACCTGGCAAAAATGTAGAGGCAATTATTCTGGATATAAAATTAGACTCATTGACCTCAGAAACGTTCTGGTTCGCATCCCCAGGGGGTCAAAGGGGGGTCAAAAATGCCACAAATTTCCCAAATTTATTGCATTTTACACTCGCCACATCGAGTCACATACAGAGGGGGACCACGCACGCGCGGCTTGTTATTTTTGCTTTGATAAATGTTATTAATACAAAATAGTGTTTTGCTTCAGTTTCTTTCAAGTAACACTTATTCCGTGTAGGAATATTTTAACATAGAGCCATTTTCGATTATCTATCCTCAAAGTCTCAACCTACTAATAAACCGATATTATTTTCAGAAATACATATTACTTTTCTTTTTTAGTTTTCTAGCGACGTAAATATCATTTTCACCTATTAAAACGCACTTGTGACACTGAAAATAATACACTATGGATTTATTCAATTTTAGATTTTAATATTAAAAACATATATATCAATGCAACTTATCTTTTTAGGGTTTACAGCAATATCGCGGCGTCTTCGTTCGCGTCGATTATCCGAGAAAAGTTAATAAAACAGTTTACTTTCTTTGATTTATAGCTTGAAAATTGATACTTATAGAAAGCAATAAATTCGATTAAAGATAGTAAAAGGAGGGTCGGGGCTGGGAGCATATATTTACATGCATTTCTATTTTTTTTCATTGTTTCTGGTTTAGGGGAAATTTTGGTGAAAGAATTTATGAACTCGGCGAACCTTGCTCGAAATGTCCAAAGAGTACGAAATGTAAAGATAAACTCTGCGTTAAAGGTAAGCTATTCGTCTTTTTTCATTGTCTACGAAAAGTGTAAATGTCGGCAGTTTGGGAAATACATCTGCTAATGAATTTCCTGTTTCTAATTTTAATAAACATCGGTTTAATGATTTTGATACGAGGAAAATATTAAAATTTCTGGGCATGTGTTTTAAAAGGTCTTAAGAAGAAATTGAAATTCAAGGAATCTTGCTTAATTGCTGTCGTTAATACTGGATAAAATTGTTAAGCGAGAAAAGGAGAAAGTAATTGTATTGACGTTTTGTTTCAGGTTACTCGATTGACGAGAGTTGGATTAGTTTTTAGAGTTGTTGTCGTCGTGTTTGGGAGAATTATTAATACAATTCGGGAGTGAAAATTTGTTGTTTTGTGACATAATGGCGGATGTTAAAGTCGATTTGAAACCCATTTCTGAGTTTGTCGGATAAACGTATGTGGTGGACTGGATTTAGAAAGTTAAGCTATACTTTTGTTTGTGTGGAGTCAAGCAGGTCGAGTCTATAATCCACGTGAGAATAACGGGAGGCGTTCTGGATGTCTACCAGCAGCTAAGTGAAAATAGTAAGGGCAATGTTCAGTTGACGAAGTTTGCACTATACAGAGCTTTGACTTAGATCTCTGCACGGCATACAGACGATGTACCACACGGAAATTATTTGACAGTGGATGTCTTCTTTGTAGCATTGAAAAAGCTGGCCGTTCTGTGCGATGGGTTGCCTGAATAGATATTCGTATATGCTTTTCTGGCCCAGTTCGAGTGAAGCAACTCATGAGGGCATCCATAAGCATAGAGGCGACCCCGATTAACCAGTCACTTGAGCGCGCTCGGGTCATCATTAGGGATGAAGCAAGACGTGTGTAGCACGTTGTAATGGCCGCGCAGTCGGTTCAAAATGGCCTTAGAAATCTGTAGAAGGCCGGACTTACATGCCCAAGTTAATTGCTTCCACTGTTAGCGGAATAGTCACATTGCAAATGATTGTATCAACAAAAGACGGGGACACATACGGTACTTCCAGTGTGGCGTGATTGGACACATCGATTGGAGTTGTCAGGGAAACGACTCAAATGACAAGATGTTAGCGCCGCTCTGCTCACGGACAATATGTAAACGAGACGCAACCAATCATCCAGGTTCATGTCAACCAAATGCCTTGCTTAGCGCTTCTGTATTCAGGTTGCTCCCTTTCTGTAGTAAGCGCATGGTTATGCCGTATCTAGAGCAGAGGGAGCATTAAAATAACGACAATAACGACAATAACTGATAAGACACAAACGTGTTTTGGAGTAGCATTAGTAAGGATTTGCACGGACTCTGTTGTGTCCGCTAAGAGCAATGTCTTGGTGACGCAGAAGGACGTACGGCTTCTACCTATTGCTAGGATATGATGCTATTAAGGAACTGAGTGGTGTTCTTATTACACCAGTTGGGACTGTGAAATTCCCGTTAGGCACTGGTGTGGTTCGCACTTTGCATTGATCGGGCAGAGTTCGCAACCAACATGCATCCTCAAACACGATTCACTCTTTCTCTAACAAGACTGACAACGTTAGTTAAATTGCGTCGACCAATACGTTAATTTCTTCAGCATTGACAACCACTCTTCTCAGGCCGGGCCCGTAGGCGTTGCTCTCTAAACACTTTTTGCAATAATTCTACCGATAATCGTATTGCCTGTTGTATTACCCCACACCCATTCGTTTGCGTTTTATTACGCTTTACGACGGTTTCCTCCTGAGATAACACAACACTGATGATAGTGTTCATGATATGCGGCGCCATATTCAGCCCAATGTTGGTTCGATCAAGCGACCTGCGAACAACGCCCAACACATGAACCTGGCTGAGTTAAATGCTGTGAGGAAAGGTATAAACCTAGCCTCATTCCAATATATTTTGAGAAATTATTTACAACCTGCAAGAGTCAACTGAAATCACCGTCTCAGCTGGCATACAGCTTGAGGTCATCCATGTACAGCAGGTGGTTGACTCTTTTGTCTGGGTCTCGTTGACGGCTCTGGCTCCGAACTTTATTCATTAGCTTATTTAGATCATCTATCGCCAGGTAAAAAATAACGTATCTCCTTGGCAGATTCCTATTCGGATCTTGACTTCAGAGATTGTTATCGTTCTATTGGTGTGACTTAATGACATAGTTGTTTGATACATATTTATACGGACAGCCATGGTTTTCTTCACATCCGGATGAATCTTATATAATTCAAGCACCGCAGTAGCCACGTGTAGAACACACTATCATACGCGTTTTGGTAATCAAATCAAACCATGCTTTGGTTTCCTTGCCTCTTCTTACAATTTTCAAGAATATTCAACAACAGTTCATTGGTGCTCTAACTTTCCCCCTCCAGACGAAATGTGTTAAACAAGGCCAATTACGAGATTGTAGGTCGTAGTAAGATAACAGGGGTATCTGTATTTACTGAGGCGTTGTGTCCCACTCATTTTGCGTATGAGTGTTGTATCACGTTTAGCTCGACATGCTAGTCCGGTGAAGCAGCTACTATAGCGACTCTGAAGTTCTGTTATTTGCTTAAGCAAGAAATTGGGTAAGTTGTCTATGCCAGGTATTTGTGATTCTAGAATCGATCCAAATCTCTTTTTAGTATTCCAGGAGTTATCTTTATCTCTGGCATGTCAGTCTTGTTTTCATTACTTAGTTGGGGAAGAAGGAGCCATGACATTTATATGCCCATTGGATTATAGATTGAGCTATATCCAAGATCACTTGGGCATCTTAATCCTATGAGCCCCTTTTCTCTAACTAAGGCTTCCATTAGTTTTCAAGATTTGCTTTGGGAGTGTTTTTCCACGGTGATTGTTTATCTTTTGAGATCCCTGTAGAGCAGCCGTGCATTCCTTTTGAAATGTTTGATTTCGACTTTCGCCCTGCTCTTGTAGTCCTTTTGTTGTATTGTCTTGGTCATTGCTTGAATCTTGCCTCCAGGATCCTTAGCAACGTTTTTTAATATTTTGTCTATATTTTTCTTATATTGTAAAAGGATCCTGCAGATGGTGTGCTTTAGCTAACACTGTAATGTAGAGGAATTCTTTCATTTGTAAAAATTCATTTATGAACAGGTCAAGTTGCTTTTAGAGCATTAGTTTTAAAGCAGGTCATAATATATTCAAAATGAAAGTATTTTAAAAGTTAATGTAGTTGTTTCACCATTGATAGGTAAATATTTTTAAACCAACATTAGAATGTATAAAAAATAAAGGACATTTAAAAACAATAGATATTTAAAAACTAAAAGACATTTAAGGAATAGTAAATTAAACGTCTTTGTTTTCTGTTCTTCTAAAAATTATGATAAAAATAAAGGTGAAAGATATTTTTATACAGATTTCAATATACTTTTATCGAAAATTCTAGGCTATAATGAAGGCGACGAAATATTTTTGCAATCCAAATTAGAATGTCTCATGACAAAATACAAAGTACGACACGATAGTACATTCGTCTGAAATTATATAGTAAACTCAATTAGCTTCAGCAGAAAATAGTATAATTACAAGTACAAATAAAGATATTGTTTCGGCTTCAGACAGGCAGATACCAAATTTATATTAGGAATAGTTATTAAAATATTTAAAGAAATTAAATGCAGCTTCATATATTGTATAAGTGTTGTCTTTATTCACAAACAAAATGTTGTTAAAGTAAATTAAATTATTTTTCTCCCAAAATTCGAGGCCGTAAGAAAAAGGGAGTAAACATTTTAAAAATCCTAATTAGAATACTTTAAAAATTTACAAAAATTAAAGACATTAAAACTTGTATTTAACGTGTACAATACCGTAAATGATATGATTCACGTGACATAAACTTAGAGTAACTAGAATCCCATATCATAGTTATACAAGTTTTGTGAAAAGACGTTGTCCATAAACAAATCCCAGTTAAGAAAATCTCTGTTAGGATGCATAAAGTATATTTAGTTTTTTTGTAATTGAATAATATTGAAGAGTCAATTAGATTCTGTTTTTAACATGTGTTGTCTTTATCAACGGATAAACACTTGTAAAAATTGATTTTCTTCGTATTTTTTAGTCCCAAATTATATTAATAAAAATCCGAATTAGAATGTCTTAATAATTAATTAAATTCATAAAACGTAGATATATTTACAAAAACTAAAGACATTGGGAAAATGAAGACATTTAGAAAAATTTGTAACATTAGAACATTTAAAACATTTAAAAAATAATGTCATTTCAATAAAATTTAAATACAACGTGTACAATAGCATGAATGATATGATTGACGCAGCGAAAACTTGGTGTAACTAAAATCCTATATTATAGTTAGATTGGTTTTATTAAAAGACGTTGTCCATAAAAAATCTCAGTTAAGAAAATCCAGCTCCACAAACAGAATGTATAAAATGTATGTAATGTTTTATTGAAATTATAAAATCTTGATATTTTCATGAGATTACATGAGTAAGTTGAAACTGCTATGTATTAATTATTTTTAAACAGCTATTTTCAAATATGAACAAGTCCTTAAGAAGAATTTTAACTGTATTGAATATGTCATCTAAACATGATTGTGCAAAAAAATCAAAGGTGATTGTTTCTGTTCTGTTCCCATTCCTTTTTGCAGATACTTGAAGAACACTTACAACACAGAAGAATGCAAGACATTGGCGGCAAGTGAGGAGTGTACAAGTAACAGTGAATGGATGAAAGAACATTGCAAAAAATCTTGCAAAGTATGCTAAATACACAAACAGGGAAATACTCAATTTTGTTGGATTTAAATCTTATTTGATATAAAAGAAAACTGAAACCCTGAAATAAAATGCTTATTTAATAAAAGTAACTGTCGTCTTGTATCTTCTTTTTCAATTGAATGAATTTTATTACAGGATTTACCAAAAATATGAAAGTTTCAACAATCTATGTTATATATAAATAAGCACCGAAAATGCTCTGTTATCAATGTACTGAATACAAAATACAAGGAGAGCCTTTTGAAACAGTCAATAGAAGAATCGATCGAATCTGTAAAAACATGCATACATTTCACTGCTTAATATGTATAATGGCAGTAAAAGACTATATTTTAATTAGCAATTATCCTGGCAAATTAAAACGATAACAGACGAAAAGGTAATCACACCGGTTCTGTGCATCGTCAACAGAGCCAAATTGAGAAAAAAGTAATAAGACAAATACATTACAGGGAAAGATATCAGAGGAATAATTGAATAGAAAAACATTAAGGCCAAGAAAAATTTCTCTCCGTTTAATGAGAGAGAATCGCCTGGATCGAATATAAATAGTTTCTAATAATTTTAAGTAATAGATTGAGTGTGATTTTCTAAGAAGGGTGGCAAGTGTAACTTAAATTGGAAGTACCGATACTATTTTTAATTTTCAAAGGCGGTTATAATGTTTTTAATAATTTGGCTCAATAAATAGAATAGTAAAAAGTATTATTCGCTAAAAGTGTCATATCCCTTAAATACTGAAAGTATCTAAGTGGTATTTGAAGCATACAATGTTCCATAGTTTAAAAAAAGGGTTTCTCTGCAGGCGAAGCTACTCAAATTGTTCACTTAGCTCATGTATACGCATCCCTTAATGAATTAACGTGCAAAGAGGTTATATAAAATTTAGAAATGGAAATATTCTCGACGAAGTGGAGCAGGGGTTTACAAGCTGAGAGAAACGGCCGTGTCGGGGCATTTGCAATGTTATGGGAAAGACCGAGGAGGGGCATTATTAACCAAATTCCACTGGATGAGTGTGAAAATAATTGGAACCTTGTGGAGGTTGATTGTCACCCAAATTGCAGTGAAAGATGAATGGTTAGCGACTGTTGCAATAACAGAAAGTCATTTGCAAAGGTTATCGAAAGAGGTGGAAAGCACTGGAAATGTGGGGAGACTAGTTGTCACTCAGACTCCAGAGAACGCTACCGGTTAGTATCAGTGAGTAATTTCTGGTGATAACCTCTGTAGGAACTCTTAATAATGACATAAAAATAAAATAAAATAAAATAAAAAATAAAAAATAATAAAAAATAATAGTGTACGTTATTTTATAAGGATCTGATGAACATTTATAGTCTCGAGCGTGCCGATTGAAGACGTCTTTTTAGTAGATCTACAAATGTTATATTTATTTTGAATTTTAATGTTAACTAATAACTAGCTTCTGAGAGTTCTCTTCCGGAATGGCGAGATAATATTGTTGCTTGTTGTTTGAGTTGAATGTAATTAGTCACGTGAGAAAAAAGGTTTTCGTTATATTTTGATTTCGATAATTTTGCATCAATTAATCAGGCCAACATATAAATAAATTTGAAAAGATGAAAAAATGTTAAAAAATGTAATAAATAATAAATATATATATATATATATATATATATATATATATATATATATATATATATATATATATATATATATATATCTTATATATAAAGTAAAGACGTTTTTTTCCCCTGTACCTTCGCGTCGAATAGGAAAATAAACTCGAACTCAATAGGTTACTACAATCACTACAACATCAAGCTCATTCGCTCGAGCGTGTTCTTAGCAAACTCTACACTCTTACATCCACCTCGGGCAAATTACTACTTTCGTTCCTCCATCAGTCACTCTCCCCAGAACAGACACCATAGAGGTAGTAGCAAGAACATTTCCCTCTAACATTTTACTCCTCCCACGTTACCAGTCTACACCGGGCACAACTACACAAAGGATACTTTACACATTTTACACCCTTATTATTTATGTTACGTTCGTCTTCACATTACAACACAGTAACATACGTTGCACAGAAAATATAACAGACGCTCCCTTCAATACATGTGCCTACGTCACTTCCGTTAAATACGCTTACGCAATCTCATACTCTCAGCCCCGAACAGCGTATACAGTTCACGAAACGCCTGCCACATTCACTACGTTTAAACAGTTATGCCGATTTCCCTTACCGACCTACGACTACTTTAGGTAATACGCCGTTCCTGTTCTGTTATTTACATTATACATCTAACATAAACAACATTACGTTTTCGTTACTTAAAAACAAAATCTTCTACAGAATTTGAACCAACGGATTACGTTAAGAAAAAGAAAACGGTTACAGAATAACCGAATAACATTCCCTAATTCTTGCTTCGCACGGATTCTTCCCATTCTTTTAATGTCTATTCATTTAAATGATAACTTTTCATTTCCAAAAATAACTGTTGACTATTTGGAGAAACTTTTAATTCGTACAATAAAAAAAAAATTATTTTTATAAATTATTACTAACTAAAATCCAATAACAATTGCTTCTTTGGGAAAAGTTCCCTAACCATTAAATACTTTGAGAAAATAAACAAAACATAAACAAACCGAATAGATACATTTTTCCTTTACGTTTTTCTCATTATTAAACTTAAAGGACACCGATTACATAATAACAAAAATGAAAACTTTCAACTATAAAAAGTAAGATAAAAGAATTACGTTTTTACTTACTAAAAAAAACAAAAAACTTTACTTCTACAGAATTTGACCCAACGTAATACGTTCGGAAAAAAAAGGTTATAGATTAGCCGAACGACATTCCATACTTCTTCCTTCGCACGTATTTTTCGCATTCTTTTAATGGCTATTCATTTAAATGATAACTTCTTATTTTCAAAATAACTGTTCACTATTTTGATACAGTTTATTTCATACAATAAAAATAAATATTATTATTTTTATAAATTATTAATAAATAAATTACACTAACAATTGCTTCCTTGTGAAAACTTCCCTCAACGTTAAATACTATGAGAAAATTACTAAAACATACAAAAACAGAATAGATACATTTTTTTTAATCCAATGTTGGGGGGGGGGGGCAAATTGAAATCTCAGCGATTAATTAAATAGGCCTACAGAGCCCCATTAAAATCACCGCACCCCCATTATCTTTGTATAGAAATTCCATTTCCGTTGGCTGAAAAGACAAATGGAAAATGAGCGCCACTGAAACACACACATAATTTATGTAACCGGCAGAGCATTACAAATGATATTCGGATGGTCGGGGGGAAATAAAATGACGATTATATAATTATTTTCAATAAAGAAGACTATTCGCTATTTTTTTTAATTGACTGCGATTGAGTGACATGAGTCAAATGCCTAGCAGCGGAGTGTGGCGGGATTGATAGGTTGATGTGGTGGATCTGTTTTGAAAAGTAACAAAATATAAATAAAGCGAAAAGAAAAATATTGTATTCGAGGGGGGGGGGGATTAAACACCGAATTGTACAATATATTTAAATCGACAGAAGACTCAGGAATGTGCGGAAAATTCATCAACGTTAATTATACTATTTCGAAAAGTAAAACAAATAAAACTAAACCGAAATAAAAAAAACATGTATTGGGAGGGGGGAATTGCCTATTATATGATTATTTATAATAATAAAGACTATTCTCTATTTTTAAATGACTGCGATTGAGTCACATGAGCCAAATGCCTGGTGGCGGACGATAGTGGCCGTGAAAAGTGCTGCCCGTTTTATGTTACGATTCACCTTCTGGCGAGCAAATGTATGGGGCGATTAGATATAACTCTTTCTCAAACACTAAATTAGAGATTGTTCTTGCATTGCAAAGCATGCTTCACAGAGAAAATGTATATATCCAACAATTTCAGATGGCGATGGAGCATAATGGAGGTGCAACAAAAATTGAGATCCTCTGACATAGATTTAGTTATCAGTGCGGAAATTCCGGATCCAGTAGCAGATCTGCTTTTACATGATATCATTAGGCACCATATGATTCATGGACCATGTGGAAACATAAACAGATGTTCACTCTGTCTCAAAGATGGACACTGCAGTAAGAGATATCCCAGACACTTCTTGAGTGAAACTCAATCGGATACAAATGGCTACCCACAATATCGACGACTATCTCCTTTAGCTGGAGGTTTTGAGATGACAGTTACCCTACCTGGCAACATAACAGTTCCTGTAGACAACCGATGCGTTGTACCACATAATAAACTGCTTTGTAAGATTTTTAATGCACATATCAATGTTGAATATTGCAACAGCGTGAAATAAATAAAATACATTTGTAAATATGTAAATAAAGGTAGTGATCAAGATACCTTAACAATTGAAAGTAATGCTCATGATGAAGTTAAGAGATACGATACGGGACGTTACATATCAACAAATGAAACCATTTGGAGAATACTTAACGTTCACATACATGTATATCATCCCCCAGTTATTCACCTATCAGTTCATCTAGAACATGGACAGCGGATATACTTTACTGAAAGTACTGCGGCAGATAGAGTTGCAAATCCACCTTCAACCACTCTAACAGCTTTCTTCAAATTGTGTCAAACAGATTTTTTGGCATGTACACTTTTGTACTCAGAAGTTCCACTTTATTATACCTGGGACACAAAAACTAAGGTATTCAAGCAACGATTACAGGGTAAGCCAGTTCCAGGCTATCCGTGCGTTAATAAAACAGAAGTTTTGGGCAGGGTATGCACCGTGCATCCAAATCAATTTCACTGCTTCTGTTTGAGACTGCTTCTACACAATGTTAGAGGTACACAGAGCTCTAATGACCTAAAAACGATCAATGGTCAAGTTATGACTACATTCAGGGATGCATGTAGTGCACCGGGACTACTTGAAGATGATAACCACTGGGATGCTACACTACAAGAAGCATCTATATCTGATTCTGCAAACAATTTGAGACATTTGTTTGCGATCATATGCAGTGTCTCATCCAAATCGACTTTGGGATGTACACAAAGAAGCTTTTACGGAAGATTTCCTTCTTAGGAAACGCAATCAGCAGCCTCAAGTTGATATAACACTTTCGGACGACATCTTCAATATGGCTTTAGTACATATAGAAACTATGACTTATAGGATGAATGGTAAAACACTGACAAAATTGGGTCTTACCTCACCTAATCGATCTAATACACATCCGGTCATTACTGCATGGACGCGTGAAATTAGTTATCAAACTCATGAGCAAGCATCAATTGTTCGAGATGGTATCGCACAACTAAATAATGAGCAAATTCACATTGCAACCACTCTTCTTCCTGGTGGTAGGAAAGCTCACTCCACATTTAAGTTGCCATTATCCTTAACAAAAGATGCTGATCCAAATTGTCAAATAGAAAGAGGATCAGATCCAGCTAAAGTTTTACAGAATTGTTCCTTGATCGTATGGGATGAATGTACAATGGCACATAAACAAGCGTTCGAGGCTCTAGATAAAACATTGCGGCATAACACTTTTATTATCAGGTGACTTCCGACAAACGCTTCCTATTGTTCCATGTGGAAGTCCCGCTGACGAGCTTAATGCTTGCATTAAATTGTCATATTTGTGGAAGTACATTAAGACTGTAACGTTATTTACAAACATGCGTGTACATCTCAATAGTGACCCAATGGCTGGTGAGTTTGTCTCCCTACTCCTAAAAATAGGTGATGGCAAGCTTGTAACAACCAACAATGGCACAATTGTTATTACTCCAGGTATTGGCTCAATTGTTTCATCATTCACAGAACTTAGTAGCAAAGTTTATCCAAATATAGCCGAAAACTATGTGCATCCTGAATGGCTAACGGAGAGAGCAATTCTAGCTACTAAATATGACATGGTACATGTCATCAATCAACAACTGCTTGATGAAATTCCAGGTGATGAACAAACTTTCACTTCTGTGGATTCTTCTCTCGATGACGACCAGGCTGTACAATACCCTACAGAATTTTAAAATTCATTAGAATTGCTTGGTATGCCAACACACAAATTAAAGCTGAAAGCTGGATGCCCAATTATGTTACTCCGGAATCTTGATGTTCCAAGGCTATCTAATGGAACGAGACTGTGTGTTAAACGCATGAAACCTTATGTGATAGAAGCTGTAATACTAACTGGTGTGGCAAGGAGCAAACTGACATCCCTTCCCAGAATACCCATTATTCCGTCGGATTCTGCAATAGAATTTAAAAGGCTTCAGTTCCCAGTTAAATTGTGTTTTGCCATGACAATTAACAAGTCCCAAGGACAATCATTGGCAGTGATTGGTCTAAACTGGACTTCACCTTGCTTTAGCCATGGGCAGTTTTATGTAGGATGTTCAAGGGTAGGCTCCTATTTTAATTACTTAAATTACTTCCAGTGAAATGATTTATTTTCTGAATCTATTTATTTAACTTAAAAATTAAAATCAGGCTGTTATATTTCCCCGGGCAACGCCGGGACACGGGTCCTGCTAGTATATATATATATATATATATATATATATATATATATATATATATATATATATATATATATATATATATATATATAGTGGAACGAGAGGTTGACTCGAACCTTATTGCGGAGTCGGCTGATGAGTCGAGAGAATGGGAGGAGAGGAATGAAATACCCCTGTCCCTACTTAAAAAAGCTTATTGAGGAGAAAGTTACTAAAGGGGTGGAAGAATTACTCCTGAAGTTACGATTAAGGGGAGACAGTTGCCCCACAACGCAAGAGTAGGAAGGCCAAGTAAAAGATAGTCAGGACTTGGGAGACAGCCGGGGGGAGGGGAGCTGTATCGCATATATTGGCTCCGCCATGTGCAGGGAGAGCCCCCATGCATTTATCGTTTCTGATGATTATGACGCAGACCGTCCTCTCGGATGTTGCCCCAAAAGTAGAGAGTTAGATAAGTATAGAGATAAATATATTAGTAGGAACGTTCAGGTAAGTATTACTAGATCCAAATGTTAGATCACGTCAGTGATAGATCTACATCCATACGAGTTGTTGTTGGAACTACTAAGTGGGGATGTAGTTAGGTTGAAGGGGATTGAAGGACAAATAATCGAGAAATATTCGCACAACCAGTAATATGTCCGAAAAGACACGGAAATAATGGTAAACGAATGGGGAGATATGAGATCCTATCTAAAAGGGGTAGAGTTACTGCAGACGAGGCAGAAGAGATCAGTGCTACCAATAGTGGGGAAGACGCTCGGTGTATTGTTCGGAACAATGCCAGAGAGTGATGTGGAAGTAATCAAGAAAACATTTGAGGTCATAAAAAAGAATCAAAAGTTACTGTCACATGTGGCAAGCGAAAGCGTATGGATATTGTACGTAACTAGGCTGGAGTAAGCCAAAAACAGAGGTACTATAAGGTGGTTGCTATCCAAGGTACGGGCGTTTAGAGAAGAGATATCCAATATCACAGACGTTGTGATAGCAGAGATACATTAACTGGACAGTTTTGTACAACGATATTTTCAGTTATTGGCACTATTGAATAAAGTACATTAGACGGGACAGTCGTTGATGATGTTATTAGAGCACGTACGCGCGCAATTGGATATGCTATCGTTGGGACACCTATTGCCGAGTATAGTAATCCCGGCAAGATTGAAGGAAGTGTTGTTGTGGATACAGACTGCGTTACTCCATCATTTGAGAGTGCCTGTTGTCCCCACTGAACAGTTATGGAAGTATTATAATGCGTAAGGATGTGTTACGTTTTTGGATAGTAAAAAGCTATTAGTGTTGGTACCCGTCCAGTAGCTGGATAGATATAGTATCTTTGAGATATACCAGGTAGTTAACCTGCCAATACTATACCTAAGGCTGACAGGAAAGTCGGAGCAGTAGCTTAGTATAAGGTGGAGACAGAGTTTGTAGCCCCAAATGTTGCCAGAACAAAATTCAAGTTGTTGATAAATAAGAAAGCTAATAAATGTAGAACGGATTCCCTGGGAACGTGTGAATCGGCGAGTCGGATTTATGTAACCGGGTGTGTTAGAATTGTTTAAAATGGATTAGGAGTTGATTATAAAGAATTGTCAAGTTAAAGTGTTGACGAATGTTGTGTTACCTTCTACAGTATCCCTACTCTTGGCCTTTTGGTTAAGATCAAAGTGTAGTATCTGTTCCGATGGATACTGCATCCCTATAGACTGGTATTGTCTTGGCCCTCGGGGCTTGATTTACGCCGGTCTATGGGTCTGTCCTGTGCACTTCTAGGAGGTCCACCCTCCCAGGCTTCGCCTTCCCTCTTTGGGGAGGAGTAAATTTATTGCTTACTGCCTGAGGCGCCCCTACCGGGGAATGCCGACGGGGCTGCCCAGGCCATTTTTAAACCCCCACTTTCCTGACCCGACCTTGGGTCACATCTTACTTGTAGGAGTAAGATAAAAACTGGCCGTTTGCCTAACTCCTGGAGAGGAGTAAATCAATACTCATGAAGAGGTTGAATTATCGAGGGTTCGTGAAGATAAGGTCACCAAAACGATAACAGCAAACCCCCTCCCATTCTCCGTCGATGCGCAGCCTTTGGGGCATCGATTCACCTTCCACTGACTACCAGGCAGAGGAAAGATTTGAAAATAGGGGATCTTTCTTAGAATTGATCGGAACAAATGCATACGGATGGATACGATTGTAGGAACCTATAGTGATGGAATTCCGTAAAGTTACCTTGCAGAAAATGCCTGAATTATTAAAGCCTTTAGACATGATTAGTTTTGTGAAATTGAAGGCTCAGTTACGCCTGGTAGAAAAGAGAATTTAGGTCGGAGAGAAGATATTGGCACTATAATAGCTTGGCCGGTGGTATTGATAATTTCAATCGTAATAGCGTTAGAATTTGCAGCAAAAAAATGCTGAAAAGAAATAGGAAGAGGTTAGGTAACCGGAGACACTGATAACAGAGTACAAGAGCGAAGAATGGAAACCATTTAGTACACTTTAACAGGATCGTTATCGAGTGCATGAATTACAGCTTGTTGACGGAAATTGAGGTGGAGACATCACCTGTAGAAAGAAAGCCAAAAAGGGTCGGGGGCACTAAGGCCTACCCCTAAGCAAGAACAGTAAAGAAATGAAGAATGGATTCCAGGGAGAAGGAAGTGGCAAAGTAACTTCCAACGCAAGAACTCTAACACTGCAAACATGCATACATCAATATATATATATATATATATATATATATATATATATATATATATATATATATATATATATATATATATCCGTAATTTGAGGGACCAGAACATTATACAATTAATTGAGGAACTTTTTTTTTATTTTTACTTCTATTATATTATTTCTCTGTGTTTCTGAACGACGAGACTTAAAGAGTAAAAATAAATAATAAAAATGCTAGGGGCGTATGCTGCACTATTATCGAACGGAAAAAGGTTGCTTCGAAACCTGATCCTAGGTTTCCCTAAGAACGCTTTCAGCTTGGTTTTGCACCAAGAGAAAAACAAGAGATAAGAGAAAGAACAAGTTGTTTTATTGATATTTTGAGAGATTCTGAATCCTCAAATGAAGCTATGACATTCTATGAACCACATGGTTTTTCGAATATCGCTAGACAATAGTTTTTTCCGAGACAATGTAGAACTGTAACAATATTGTCAGATTAAAAAAGATTAAGGTGTTTTTTTTCTTAGATTATGAAAATGAAAAATGAAATTCACAAAAAGTGTTTTGACACGAAAACGGACTAGCGAACATTGATAAAAGAGAAGGGGTTGTTTGTTTTGGCTCGAGATTTGAGATGTGAAGAGGCGATGGTCAGAAATGAGTGACCCGCGAAATGTTCGCTGTGTCACAAAACTGTTAACATTTTCGGCGTTGAATGGGCATTAACATGTTGAGATAACATGCGCCCTTGAAATAAAAACGTTTGCAAGAAATAACAATTAAATTGTTTTACTGTGACCCATGCATCGCCGGACCCGTGTGAGGACATAGGGTAATGTGGGGTACCGGTTGAATGATATTTCACCGTCTTTATTGTTAATATAAATTAATAGAATACATTTTTTCTTCTATGAATAAGTTTCCAGGGAGAAGTAACATCCCCCCATTCAGGTAACATTTGGAGATAGAAATCAATAAAGGAAATAGTACGGCGCGGTAGTATCTTATTGACCACTCAGAACCGAGAGGACAGATTCCTGCAAGTGGAAATTCTCAATATGGAAAGAAATAATAATGAGAAAATGTTTTTCGTGCTGAATGAATATGACGCCCAATCTCAAACCATCTAAATCTCAATATAAGCGAGCGCAAATTGAGATTTGAAGACTAGCTTTTGCTCGACCACCGAATCCATGCTGTTGAGAGATCACCCCGGATTTAGGGTTGATATCGCTCAAAGAACATCGCCCAGAACTTGTTAAGATTTGTCGGTCCGACACACAGAAGTAGAAGATAAAAGTGTGAGAGTACACTGTTCGTAACTGAACGACTTTGCTACTTAAATATTTGTATACAAAAACAAACCAACGAATTTGTTAATTACTTTTCTGTTCGTTGTTCTGCTTTGAAATGACACTTTGTTCCTCAGTGTAACCAAGTTGATGACAGTTGCTTTCTGATATTTTAATCACAACGTTGGAGAGCGGTAATTGCCGGGTAAAGACCCTTTGACATCTTAGTCTTCATCAGTACAGCAACTTTTCCCAAGCGGTGCCAGGTTATTAACCGAACTGAAGAACGTCAAAATTGGTGACGTCACCTTAGTATGGGGCTGGGGTACACAACTATCCCCTTCCAAACTGTCCCCTTGAAATTTACTAGTAAAATATCATGCATGAGAAACATAGATCTATGCAATACGAGTCTTATAAGATTATTTTGCCATCGATACTCATCTTTAATGTTATCCTCACAACGTTTCAACCGATGTAACCTCTCACCTTTTTAGGGAACGTCTAGGTGAACTAAGGAATCTTTATTTCGGACTCGAAGATCTATACGGGATTTCGAACGTAACTATTTATTTAATCCATGACGTAGCTTGCTTACGTTCCCAGGAATAAGTTTTAAGTAATCCGTAGCCCGATTTAACCTTCAACATCCAGAAAACTGTCACTTAGAACTAATTATTACTTAGCATTTATATTCTCTGAATTTGACAAGATGCACCGAAAGGAGGTCGGTGGTTACCTCTGCCGAAATGTTGTAAGAATAACAACTAATATGAGAACAGTACAGCGAATGATCCAAATCATAAAAATTATCTATCCTCATCTAAATAAAATTCGAAACAGTCTCTTATAAGTTACATATGCTTGACTATAAAATTAAGATGATTTAACTTCAATACAAAAAATGTTGTTAACATTTAAAAATCTAAATACGAAATTGAGGTAATTTGAAATTCAAATTGAAATTCATCAATTCAATGTTAATATAGTTCAATTTCAAATTAAAAAAGATAAACTTCAAATTAAGAAAGTTGTTTCCTAGTATATTTTAATTTGAAATTTATTCTTTGCCAAATTTAAATCATTTTTTTACATTGAGGTTTATCTCTTTTAATTCAAAGGTTAACCTTTTTACTCTGAAGATAAAGAGTTGTGATTCTTTGTCTTTTATGAATTGTATTTAATCAAAAGTTATAGAAAAAACTTTGTCAATATAGTGGGAAAATAACGAACAAAATATAGAATAAAAATAGGACAGATATGAAATAAAATATTTATTTAAGGAGCTTTGCGGATTTGTAGATTTTGATTGTTTCTTTGTTTTGTTTTAATCTATGAAAATATGTGATGCGTGTCTGTTTGTCTGGGGATCATATTCAAAACAAAACCTTATAACAGATCTAACACAAACTTTTCTCGAATAAAATTTAACGCGAAATCCAATTGATTCTGTATTAGAGAGTGTTGTAAAATATCGTTGGTTTAACGTTTTAAGATTTGCTGAGTTGTTTTAATTTTTACTAAATATGTCGCGTTTCTGTCTGTTTTCAATTATTCTTTCCTATATTTGGCCGCGGATGCTATTGGAGAAAACGTCTTCTAATAAGATCAAACGTTATCTTTCTCGAGTAAAACTTTACGAGAAATCCAATATTGTTATTCGTTCTGTATTAAATAGTTTTCCAATTATATCATGAGGACTCCGTTTCTGACAGGCATCCATAAACAGCAAAAAACACATTTTACTTTGTTGTATTTATAACTTTAAAATTGCAAATTCCAGTAATTAAAAAAAAGAATAAAAAATTTAATATTGGTTCAGAGTTGTAATTAGAAGAGGATCCCGTTTCATTCCCGGGCCATACCGGGTGTGCCTGATAGTTAAAAGGTAAGAACTGACCTTCTGTTAATTAACTGTGATATTGGATGCAGGCAATGTACTGGGGACGCTGTGAGATTTCACTGTTGTCAAAACCGAAATAGAGAAAGCTTTTTCTAACTAAATAACTGTATTTCAAACTAATAAAACTATGATTCGTTTCTTGGATGATATGAGGTTACGCTGACGTAAAAACAGATTTCGAAATAAATAAAACTAGAGAGTTGGTGCTTTAATGATATCCGATATAAAGCCAATACATTGAAATGAGCTGAAGAACTTGTAGTTATTGTGGTTTTCCATTTTAAGACACATTTTCGGCTCATTTAAGAATTGTCTTCTCCCGTCTCTGTTCGTAGAAATGTTCATCCGGTTACTTTTACTTCCTTTGCTCTCACGTTTTGCCGATCTAACTGTTCTGAATATACTAGACAGCTTGTCGTTGAACAATAATAGTACAACCAAACGGAGAATCAGCATATTTTAATATTTGTTGGCATACCTGACATTTATTTCAGGTTACTTTATTTATACCTTGAATAAGGTTACACAATAATATGATTTTCAATTGCGCTTGTCGTCTATTAACATGAATGATACGTTTTATTTTATTTGATTTTATTATAACGTAAATAGGATTTCACAATAATCTCGTGCGGTCTACGGTTTTTCCCAGCCACGTTTCGATTGAATGATACAAATAATATTTACTTATACATTAGCTTCTGGGATTCCCACTTACTAGAATGAAATTAAGTCACAAAGTATCTTCCTTTATTTTTAAGCAACAGAAGTTTCAAACACACTGACTTTTTCTGTTTCAATTTTATCCTTTTCTAATAGTTTTTTTTGGTATTCCATATAAAAATTTATTTTGATATTTGCACAATGTCCGGTTTTGCTATGCTATTCTCGTTTACTACAATGAATGAATCACAGAATTACATTTTTCGAACACTATTTAAGCCTGTTCATTCAAATTTACTTTTTAAATGACAAGTTCAGTGTACGTAATTTTATTATTAAGTGACAAAAATCTCGTTGTTCAACTATTTTATTAAATGGAATTTTTCAATTTTGTTTAATTTATGCTATTGTACCTTTTATTTTAGTAAATATTCGATTAATCGTAAACAACTGAAAAATATTGAACGTGTAAGTCGCGATGAAAACATACAAACAAAGACACGCGAGAAGTTGTTTAATAATTGTATTAACATGGAGATTTAGAGAGATTATAATATATTAAAGCATCAGTAACTCTTTGGATCAGTATTTTCTATAATATTATTAAATATATAATTTCTTATAATTTTTTTAAGGATTACAAAGTTAAAAGATTTCATAGTGAGAATAAATTATGATGTCTGAATATACCATATTTCTCTTCAGCCCTCTTCCTATATCTTCCTCATCGCTACTATCGCTTCCCTTTCTTTCTCACTCGTTTAATTATTCACATCTTTCTATTCCTCTCATAAGGTCTCTTATCATGCGCCATTTAATTACGCTATTCGCCCTTCATCCCACCATTAGGTGAAGTCTGCCGAATGGCAAACAAGCAAATAAGCATGTAAGATAATAACACCATAAGAGCTTTACGAGTATATAGATACGAGACGTACCATACCACTATTAATTCTACTTTTATTTCATTCTAAAATTCATAAAATGTTACATATTATTTAACATATTTCATTGCAAAACGTATCTAATAAGTCTCTTTACTTCTATATTATTATTATTATTATTATTATTATTATTATTATTATTATTATTATTATTATTATTATTATTATTATTAACTCACTAGGAGTTCTCACCCCGGTCATAATTAGTGATTACTCACTGATAATAATCGGTGCTGTTCCCTAGAATCTGGATGACTACAAGTCTCCCCAGATTTCCAGTAATATCCACCTCTTTTAACTACCATAGAAATTATTTAGCGTTATCGCACCAGCTGTTGACCATTAGTGACTCACTGGCAAGAAAAAGGTGTCTTATATAGGGTGTGGGTGATAATAAGCTTCCTTAAGGTAACAATACTCACTGATACTGTTGATTAAGGCTCTGGTACGTGCTCTTTTTCATCAGCCTGTCCATCCTTCTTGACTTATTTTGTGTCGTATCAGGCGAGACTGCTGTCATCACCTTTTACGGGCATGGACAGGTTATAATATTTATTGCAGTTTCAGTTCCCTTGGGTCTACGTGGTTGTGTTTTTCTGTGTTTAGTTTTATTTCTATTGCAACTTCCATGTATATACGCAGTTTATGTGGGTTGGTTTCATCATTCGAAGATTTTCCTTAGAATTTCAGCTGTTTTAATCATTGTTGTATAGTCTCAGTCTTCCATTCGATTCCAATTTCTTCCTATTTTTTCAGTTTTTTTCGGGACGGTTCTTAGTCTTACCATGATTATTGGTACGACATTCTTCATGTTTCTGGCAAAGTAATTTGTGTTTGGAGAGATTTCTTGTATTTGTTAAAGAAAGGGAGCCTTGTTTAAGTAGCATCAAATGTTACCATCAATTTATGTCCCCATTTAATTAAATTGGAACTCATTTTCTAAGGATTCGGCCAATGCTTGTATATATGCACGTTTGTTTTACCCACATGTCAAGAATAGAGCGTAGTGTCATCAGCAAATATACCATTACGGACAATTGCATCAGGGACTTTTTATGAAAATCAGGAACAATAAATGTTCCAGGACCGACCTCTGGGGTACACTCGAATTAATGTCATGTTTGGATATACGGTCATCGAATACAACCTAAACCTTTATATTAGCTAGAAATAATTAAATAATATTAAATATCTGTCCAGTAATACCATATGAATTAAATTTCATAAGGAAAGCTTCATGTCAGACCCTGTAAAATAGGTTTTAATATTTCTAACGCTACCGTCATAGCATCACCGGCATTGTCCAGTTAGTGGTATATGCGTTCAGAGATGACCGTTAGATATACGCAGTAGAACGGTCTTGTCTTTATCCATGCTGATGGTTAGAAAGAAGTTTAGCATTAACGAGGTGGCGCACTATCGCTAGATTGATTCGTGATTCAAAAGTTTTAGCCATGAACGGGAGTAGACTGATGGGGCGATGATTTTGGGGGTCAATTCTTGCACACTAATTCTTGTTCACTGGTACCACGCAGGTAATTGTGTAGCTATCAGGAAAGCAAGATTCAGCAAGGCATTTGTTGTAGTTTGGAAATGGCAGGGGCTAGCCTAGCAGAACATTTCTTTATTACTATAACAAGGCTAAGATCAGGCTCACATGGTTTGTAGGTGTGAAAGGTTTTCATGATCTCTCAGACACGGGAAAGGTGATAATCAAATGGTGGATGTATTGACGGAATTCTTCTACCTCTGAGCAATAGCAGTTGCACAGTTCGAAGTGAACCATTGGTTAGAGAGAGGCTTGCTATCGAATTTTCTCGTAGGGGCATACGCTTAAATGCCTGCTTTGGTACATTCGGTTAACTCAATTTGCGCACTGATCAGCAGGGAAATAAAACGTTTTACTCCATGGGGCGTCTCAGATGTGATCTCTGATGGATTCACATTCAGCCTATTTAAAGTACTTTGTCGTTTGGAGTAACGACTGTTCGGTCTTGGGGTCGAGACTTTAGGGTGATACATACTATTATCACAAGGTGACCATGGTTCCCGAGTTGGCTATGGAAATACCACACACAAGCTTCAGGAAATGAGGTCAAACATAGGTTAGGAAGTGAGGCTTGCTGATCCTCACGAAATGTGAGGCGGGTCAGACAAGTATCAGTCTGCGAGAGGGAGTGTGCAATGGCTAAAGTATGTGCTGTTAACAGCGACGTCTGTATAGATCGATGATTCATATTATTATAGAATCCTGGTCTTTCAATAACTGTGTTGTTATGACGTAGGATTAAGCCTGATTCTATGAGACGACGGAGTTTAGTGTCGTGTATATGTTTTATTGAAGTTTCCCTCTGTATATATATATATATATATATATATATATATATATATATATATATATATATATATATATATATATATATATATATATATATATATATATTTAGACGCAACTGTACATTGGTATCTTGAACAGCTAGAGAAGCTTCCTAATCTTGAGAATGCGGGGCTTAATGTATTTGTTTGCACATCTTAACTCGCAATTTGCTTATTTTTCCAAGTGGTTGAAAACGAAGATAAACGATCATATGGTTTGAAGAGAGCTTCACTTTCAAATCTTTAACTAAAACTGCATGTATTTATCTGATGTCACAATGAGCTCGTCATCAAATTCAATTGAACGTAGTTATCGGTTTCCATCTTCAAATGGTGAAATTTCAATTTCCAAATTTTGTAAAACTTCTTTACGCGTCCTTTTATTTATGGATATTTTGAGTCGCTTTGGTTGCAAAGATACCCTTGTTAAACTCATGAATCATTATGAGAGATTAAAGAGAGAAAGAGAGAAAGATAGACTGAGAGAGGAAAAGAGAGAAATGTAGAGGATTATTCCGCATCTTACCTGAAAATAAAACCATTCTTTCTTTTTCAATTTTAAAGCTGTTAATCATATTCCAATCTCTCCAAAAGCAATTTCCTATTTTCTTTTTAAAACTCTTTCCGAACTCCTCCTTAAATATATAGCATTTTATAGATTTAAAAAATAATTATTATTATTTATTGCGAAATAATTTTTACAAAATTCTTAAAAGGAAGCTGTCACTAAACGGCGTCCATTATCCTCTTATTATTTGTAAAATAAAAGCCGCTATTAGGTTTGCACTGAATGTGTACCCAGCGTAATCCTAAGTCCTTGTAGCAATATATATATATATATATATATGCCTGTATTTCGGCTACAAATGAATTTCGTCACATTTAAAAAATAAAAAATAGTATTATCAACAACTGTAAATATACACGCTATGCTACTGTCATCCCTGCAAAAATAAAATTATAGTTTTTTTACGCGATTAAATATAAACACCCTTAAAAACTTGGCATTAAAACACATTTTAGAATTCAGGGAAAGATATCAATTAAGCGTATTAATTTGTATGTAAAATAGTCACTGATTTCTAAGTTGGCAGCGTTTTAATGGCATAAAATGTATGAGTAATTGCCTGAAAATCCTGGCGATAAAAATTATTTCATGCCTCTCTTTACTCTACTATAACCCTAAGTCTGGGTGTCAATAGAACATCCCCTAAAATAATGATGTAAACTATATATGTTAATGCAACTTAATAAATAATGGCTATAATAATATCGAATTTGAATATAGGCTACAACAGATACACATACCACTACTGCTACTACTACTACTACTACTACTACTACTACTACTACTACTAGTAATAATAATAATAATAATAATAATAATAATAATAATAATAATAATAATAATAATAATAAGGACTGTGATCGAGGTCTACTTTGTGTTGAAGATGTAAATATAGAAGAAGGTTGTCTATATAAATATTTTTCTGAGAGTAATGAGATTCTTTTTCGTGAAATGAAAAGAGAGGAAATACTAAGAACTGGGGTGAAAAAGAATTAAAGGTTACAAGAGAGATGGTTAACATTATTTGGAAAGAAACTACACAGTGTATTCTTTAAGAATACTGTATTTAGAGATAATGACACATAGAATTCGTTGGTCAGGGGTGATCTCGAAAGATCTACTGAGAGCACCTTAATGGCAGCCCAGGAACAAGCCACCCGCACTAGGTCCGTCAAAAATTACATAGACAAAACTGCAGAATCACCGATATGCCGATTGTGTGATGAAAAAGAAAGAAACCTTAGCGCATAGTGTATCTGAATGCCCAATACTAGCACAAAACTAGTATAAAAAATGGAGACACGACAAAGTCGCTCAGGTACTACACTGGAATATATGCAAACTTTATGAATTGGACCACAATGAGTAGTGGTATGAGCATAAGCCAGAAGTGGCACAGAGGAACGAAAATCTCAATTTTCTTTGGGACATGCGCATACAGACTGATAAGGTTCTTGAACATTCAAACCCCAACTTAATCTTTCTAAACAAAAACAAGTAAGCTTGTTTAATCATTAATATAGCCTGTCTCTTCGATACGAGAGTGCAGAAGAAAGAACACGAATAAATAAATAAATAAATATCAAGACCTAAAATGGGAATACGTTAGAATATGGAAATGTAAAGAAGTAAAAATGTCCCGTTCTAATTGGAACACTTGGAACCATAACGAAAATCCACCATAAATGGCTAAAACGAGACAATTTATTTTCCAATTCTGCAAAAGGCTTGCCTGTTAGAAACAGCGAAAGTGTTAAGGTATAGCTTGAATGTCTAAGGTAAAGAGAATTAACTTGATGTTCAAAAAAATAAAACTCCAACTAAAAAAATCAAAAAGTTTAGACTACTATAAAATACTACTACTAATAATAATACTACTACTACTACTACTACTACTACTACTACTACTAATAATAATAATAATAATAATGCCTCGGCTGATGCCACACGTGAATGGTCAAGAAGAATGCAAACAGCGATGGGGCAAGAGCACTGACCAGATCTCCATTAGAAGAGTACGGAGAATACTGGAAACTTGGGGAGGCTTATTGCTATCCGAATCCTAGAGAAGACCAAAGGTTGCTGCCAGCGAGAAATCAATGGTAAGCAGCGTTTGCTATAACGCCAAGTCATGTGCAATGGTTGTCGAAGGAGGTGGTCAGTGCTGGAAATCGGGGGGAAACTTTTTGTCACTTAGACTCCAGGCAACACAAACAGTTATTGGAACAGTGCGCAATCACTGATGATGACCTGTATGAGAACCCCTAGTGAGTCAATAATAATATCAAAACAAACAAAAGGGAAAGACTGCGTTCACCCTACAGAGTTACAAGAAATACTACATAATATAAATGTTTTTGCGGCATTTAGTTTTACAGCATGTTAACTATGTTTGAATCGTTTCATGTATATGTTTTATATATGATTGGATTGTAAATTGATTTGTTTGGTAGACAAATATTTTGTAAATAAATCGTCTTTAAACGATTCTTTCTATTTAACTAATAGATGAGGCCCTGACAGGTACTTTCATTCCGCGTCAGAGTACACCTAAGAGTAGGTGGATGCAGTTTAGCTTCATATTCAAGACGATTCGGAGGTGGAGAAATCTGGAGTAGATGGAGCTCTCACAGATATTGATAATCCAGTCAGAATGGACCTGGGAGTTGTAACTATGTAATATCTCCACACTCCTTAAAGTTCCAAAACAAGGCCTTACCACAGGACTAACTTTAAGATGATTCCCAGGAACTACATCAACTGTTGGTGCAATAATAGTTGATAAACCAACCGGTTGATTTGTGTGGATACGATTCCTTCCTATTTCATGCACCGACTGAGTATAAGTAAACTTTTGTTTTATATTCACATTATTTTCTAAAGCAACGCAGATTATATTACCATATGACATATGTTCACATTTGTCTAGACATGAACTTATATAGCATTAATTTTAATTTTTATTATTCGTTAAATATAGACATTAATTTCCCTTTGAACAACACGTCAATCAAAAGTGAATACGATACGGTTTTCTGTTTCTCTAATATTAATTTGATTCGAAACAATGGTTCTTAAATGTCTTTGTCCTTTGAAGACAATTGATCATTTCTCAGTATGAAAACCGGATATGACATCTTGACAAATGGAGATTCTCTTATCTCAATCTGTCCGATTATTAACGATAAATCTATTAACATACTACGTGTGAGTTGATTAACATATCATTCCTAAAACCTTTTTACATATATACTTTAATAACAAAAATACATGCTAAGAATATACTTTACTTCTGTGATGTTGTGAAACATATTCTGTTTAAATGGTTAAGCTGTGAAAAAATATATATTTAATCGTTAGCCGTAATTTATACTTAACTGAAAAGTCACTTATCTCTCTCTCTCTCTTTCTTAGTTATTTCTGTATTCCTTTCGTCCCGTCTCAATTTGTGTTGAATTAACTACTATTAATTTTTGTTATTTCAATGTAAGCATTTAGCAAAAAATATGACTAATTTACATACGTGTATCTAGTTTAGCAAAAAATATGACTAATTTACATACGTGTATCTAGTTTAGCAAAAAATATGACTAATTTACATACGTGTATCTAGTTTAGCAAAAAAAAAGCCGGAGGGCTTGCAATATTTGCAAAAATACGTGTATCTGTGCACACAACAGTCACGTATGTTATATTTCAGAATAAGTCTCTTTACTTCTATATCAGAATTATAATAATAATAATTGCTATGGACTGATCGTGAATTACTCTATTTCGTGACTATATAAGCTCTTCTGTATACTACTTATAGAGGAGCTTACGACGAATTCTCGGAGCAGTCTTTATGTTACATACTATTCTGTACTCCTGTAAATACACACTCTTGTAAATATACCACCGTGTTGTCTTATTTATTATCTGCCCTTCAAGGCTACAACACTGGCGACGAGAACTATCACTTATTCGGATACAACACAACCCTGACTTATGTCGCACACAACACTGGCAACGAAAATTTAGATTTGTGTCGAATATAAAATAACCATTACTACATCTGGCCATTGTTAAACACATTTCTGAGCGGACTGTAATTTGCGACAGACTACATAGCGCCGAGCAACGCAAATCAGATCTACACCAAGTAATTAAAAGAATAAAAAACTATGATGGACCATGCGATTTTTTCATGGTGAAAATATCTTGGTTAAATTATAGAAACAAAATAGTAGAAGACCTGTCCCAGAGCGAGCGAGTGCGATAAAAATATACTGGCTCCGGAAAAGGTATCGTCACTACAAAGATTTCTTGGTTTAGCAAATTGTTACATTTTTTAACTCAGACATGCACAATTTGCGAGCCCGTCTTAATGAGCTATTAAAAAGAGGAAAAGATTGGGACTGGACGACAGTATGCCAGGAACTATTTGAAAAAAAGATATCTTTACATCAGAATTATTTTCAATTAACTACAATCCAGATATCGAAATAATTGTAGCAACTTACGCTAGCTCCTACGGCATTAGAGCATTCATATTACACAAAATGAAAGACGGATCGCTAAAATCTATTGTCCACGCGCCTCGTACATTATTTCCTGAATATTTATTTTCTCACAAAGCGACAAGGAATCAATCTGTTATGAAGTCGAGGATCCGTTCTGGACAATCAGTCCAGTGTAAACTGGGCTATTTCGGTAGCCTTTTATCTGCCTGGCCGAGCTATTAGTTCTAGG
The DNA here is from genome assembly GCA_963556195.1 of Sepiola atlantica. Taxonomy (NCBI): domain Eukaryota; kingdom Metazoa; phylum Mollusca; class Cephalopoda; order Sepiida; family Sepiolidae; genus Sepiola; species Sepiola atlantica. The sequence continues at coordinate 30,942,448 of OY744522.1, forward strand.
TAGTCCTAGAAGGTCCTCCCTATATTCTTAGTATCGCCTGTACTGAGGATTGAACTTTGAACTTCCAGACGCCTTTAAACTGAATATTACTTAGCACTATATCCGTTGCGCTATGAGCCTATGTGGACAAGTCTATAATAAATTTGTGGACTTTTCAAATTATTCTTGCTTTTTTATGTGTAGCGTATTTATTAGTACTTACATTACGCACCTGGAAAAAATAGGAGGTTACATCGGCCGAAACTTTGTGGGAATAACATCCAAGATGAGAACAGTAGTCCGAATAATCCTAATAATACGAATGACTAATTCTCACATGAAATTACCGAAACATATTAATTTACTAATTAAATATTTTCTTTAAAAGATCATCAAAACGAATCTCAACTTAATTGAAGCTTTTGTCCTATCGCCGCAACGTTTCACCCCTGTGTATGTTTTACAAGTACTTTAATAGAATGTGATTCGAAGACTGTGCTGTACTAGTGGCCGTCTACGTAAATACCCCATTCAACCCCTCGGTCAGCAAGATCCCACCCCTTTACTTTAGAGGTCCCCAGATGCCGGAGGGCTTACTCTAATAGCTTCTTTCCTTGAAACTGCTAGCATTTGAAATTCCTTTCCTGCTTCCTGTTTTCATGACTGTACCAACATGCAGAAGTTTAAATGTAATGTGAACAAGCATCTTGCTGCACAACTCCCCGCTTAGGATCCCTCTAATTCACAGTAACCCTTTACGTCGCAGTGATGTTGTGCCTTATTTTGAGTGAACAATTTTTCTTTTTAAACATTCACCTAAAATTACCGAAACATATTACATTACTAACTTAATTTTTTTTTTTAAGTTCATCACTACAAATCCCAACATAATTAAACTTTAATTGAATCGGTAAATAAACGGGAAACACATTTCGCTAATTATCTTTCAATTAATTTAATTATTGTCCAAACGCATAGAATAATCAAACTGAATTTTAAATTAAAAAAGACAGAGGAATATTTCCATTTCGTTTTCACATGTGAATAGTTTACTTAAACTAGTTAAAACAATCGGACACTCGTTCTCTTTTTCTATTTCGTTCATAATAATAGAATATGTTCAATACTAGTGTACACCCTCGGTCAAAAAATAACGGGGAAAATATGTTTCGCCAATGTACACAGTGATATAAAATCAGTTTTCGTGTATACATTATTATTATCATTTCTGATGACTTAAAGAGAAATCACCAACCGTTGACTTGTTAATTAGAATGGTGGATTTCTTATTTCCGAATTCATTTCGTCCCCTCAATATTTGTAATTGTTTTGCCCGATACGTTTTAATTACTCGCTAACGTTTTATGACATGACGTAATTACATCTATTCCTATATTCCAATATACAAATTAATACACATTACTCTTTATTATAGTGTGGAGAATTATGAGTATTATATTGGTAGATGTATAGAGGTTCATATTCGATGTATTTCATTGTTTCTATTAAAATGGTTTCAGTTCTCATCTTGATCGTAATATTGTCTGAATGTCGCTGTTCTATTCCTTATTATATGTTTTTTTTTTAATTATTTGATTACTTATTCTAATGTGTTTCGCGAACCTTTTAAAATATAAAATAGAAAAATAGAATAAAACATTTATAATACGAAAGATTAAACGAATAAATAACAATAATACAGAGGGAAAACAATATTTATTGAAATAATTATGTTTGTAAGTGTTTTCGGTGCGAGTTGTGTCGCCAAAAAGAACTCTCCACCACTGACTTCTCGCAGCCAGGACTCTCCTCCAGCGCTCACGGTAGCCACGGCTACTACTTTTCCTTCATCATTTCACCATGTCAACCAAACATCTCGATGTATTTCATGACATTTTTCTTCAAATTATCAACCTGAGGAATATATCAAAAATATCTCTTGTTTTTTTCCGTTTTCATTTCCCATATATATATATATATATATATATATATATATATATATATATATATATATCGTACATGCATTGTATTAGTTTCTGTAAATGTAAATCCGTAGAAACTCAAGTGTTTATAAAAAGTGCTCAATAACAAGTAGAGCTGTTTATAAGTATAAATTTTTATTTATACAAACATTATTGGTTACATACGTGCATACATGTTTCGGTTGCACTTTTCCCAGAAAGTCAACCTCATCAGACCAAGAATTTTCGAGAAATGGATAGATTTGAAGAAATTTCTCTCCTAAATAAATCTTTTCGGGGTTTAGTCATTTTCTATTTCTTATGAATTAGTATCGGATTACCTATTCCACTTGCTGACCTTTTTTGTTAGTGGTTGTCCTTTTTATTACTTTTTATGGCGTCTTCTTTTCCCATCCTTATTTTATTGCCCCCTACTTTCTATGTTTCTTTGAACTCTTTAACCTACCAAGTTTTACAAACTCACTTCAGTATAAATATCTTATCTATATATCAAGAATCACACATATATAAACAAACTCTAATAGATACGCAGATACAAATAAATAAACAGACATTGATATACATACACATCTAAACATGGACACACACAGATCCACTATCAATCAAGTATATATTCAAAATACATACGTGCTTATAAATATATTCTAGATGTATATTCAATACAAAAATAAATATATTCTAGATGTATATTCGATACAACAATCCATACTTCTACATAAACACATATATGTACAGCTATATGCACCTACACACGCATATCTATACATACACACACATACATATATATACACATATATACATATACACATATATACACACGTACACACACATATACATGCACATATATACGTACATACACAGACATACATATATATATATATATATATATATATATATATATATACAGGGTGGGCCAAAATAAGGGTCCTATTTTTAAAAATTCATAACTTTTTTATTTATTGATTTTTTTTTTTTTTTAGAATAAGTAAAGGCCCCCTTCCGAAGCAAGCATGAGCCGTATTAGCCCTAAGGAACGTACCCTCATAATAGAGTGGTACTTTAAATCCAATGAGTCGATTTCGGAGACTCAACTCATCTATCGGCGTCATTACAACACCAGAAACTCTCCTTCGGCAAAAGCAATCCGAGGAATTATTGCTCGTTTTAGGGACCAACAAGGAATATCCGACATGGCGAGAAGTGGTAGGCCTCGTACTGTACGAACAGCTCAAAATTTCGAGGAATTGGAGAGAAGTTTGGAGGAGGATGCATCCACATCCACAAGGAGGAGATCAAAAGAACTTGGCATTTCTCGAAGCTCACTTCGGAGAATGCTAAGAGAAAGAGGATATTTTCCATATAAAGTGCAGCTAGTTCAAGAACTTCAACCTCGAGATAATGAAAAAAGACTTGAGTACGCTATGCGACTCCAGGATTTGGCCAATGATGATCCCGATTTTCTCAAAAAACTAATAATGTCGGATGAAGCCCATTTTCATCTTGATGGGTTCATCAATAAACAAAATTGCCGAATATGGGGTACGGAGAACCCAAGGATAATTCAGCAGCACACATTACATCCACTCAAGTGCACGGTGTGGTGTGGCGTTACTGCTGAAGAGATAATTGGCCCCTATTTCTTTGAAGACGATGCCGGAAATCAGGTAACAGTAACGGGTGACCGCTACCGAGAAATGCTGCAAAATTTCTTGCAACCGTTGGTTGCCGCCAAACCTGACAGGATGTGGTTCCAACAGGATGGAGCCACAGCACACACTGCGAGAGATACCCTTACACTTTTACAGGGTATATTTGGAAATCAGATTATCTCTCGCAGTTACGAAATTCAATGGCCTCCACGATCACCCGACCTTACAGCTCCTGACTTCTTCTTATGGGGTTACCTCAAAGAAAAGGTTTATGCCAATAAGCCAAACAATATTGAGGAACTGAAAGCAAATATTGAAGCAGAAATAAGAGCCATAAGTCCTCAGATGTTGCAAACTCTTATGGAAAATGTTTTAAAAAGAGCCGAAGAGTGTGAAGCCGCCAACGGCGCCCATTTAGAAAACATTATTTTTGCTTAAAAAACTCAAAACAGTGTAAAAAACAATACTTTAGTTTTTGTAAGTTTTAAGAAGTGTTTTTCGGCTAAAATTTGCTTTGTTTATTTCAAAAAATCTCGGAAGGGTCAGTCTACACACACATAAAGTTTGGTGAGTTTAACTTTTATTTTGTGGAAGTTATTAAATTTAAAGATAGGACCGTTATTTTGGCCCACCCTGTATATATATACATTATTTCATTTGCTAAATTAATTTATTTTTATGTCCATATTAAAAGTTCCTACACAGGTCATCACCAGAAATTACTCACTGATAATAACCGGTAGCGTTCACTGGAGTCTGAGTGACAACAAGTCTCCCCAGATTTCCAGTGCTTTCCACCTCTTTCGATAACCTTTCCAAATGACTTTCTGTTATCGTAACAGTCGCTAACCATTTATTTTTTACTAGAATTTGGGTGACAATCAACCTCCACAAAGTCCCAATTTTCTTCACACTCATCCCGTTGAATTTGGTTAGTGCTGCCCCTTCTCGGCCTTTCGCTAAACATTGCAAATGCCCTGACGCGGCCGTTTCTCTTAGCTTGTAACCCCCTGCTCAACTTCGTCAAGAATATTTCCATTTCTAAATTTTATATAACCACTTTGCACGTTAATTCATTAAGGGATACGTATGCATGAGCTAAGTGAAGAATTTGAGTAGATTCGCCTGCAGAGAAACCCTTTTTTAAAATCATGGAACATTGTATGCCTCGAATACCCCTTAGATACTTTTAGTATTTAAGGGATATCACACTTTTACGGAATAATACTGCTACTATTCTATTTATTGAGCCAAATTGTTTAAACATTATAACCACTTTTGAAAATTAATAATAGTATTGGTACCTCGAATTTAAGTTACATTCGTCCCTCTTCTTAGAAAATCACACTCACTCTATTACTTAAAAATATTAGAAACTATTTATATTAGATCCAGGCGATTCTCTATCATAAAACGGAGATAAATCTTTCTTGGCCTTAATGTTTTTCTATTCAATTATTCCTCTGATATCTTTCCATGTAATGTATTTGTCTTATTACTTTTTTTCTTAATTTAGCTCTGTTGACGATGCACAGAACCGGTGTGATTACCTTTCTGTCTGTTATCGTTTTAATTTGCCAGCATAATTGCTAATTAAAATATAGTCGTTTACTGCCATTATACAGATTAAGCAGTGAAATGTATGTTTGTTCTTACAGATTCGATCGATTCTTCTATTGACTGTTTAAAAAACCTGTCCTTGCATTTTGTATTCAGTGCATTTATAACGGAGAATTTTCGGTGCTTATTTATATATAACATAGATTGTTGAAACTTTCATATTTTTTGGTAAATCCTGTAATAAAATTCATTCAATTTGAAAAGAAGATACAAGACGACGATTACTTTTATTAAATAAGCATTTTATTTCAGGGTTTCAGTTTTCTTTTATATGAAATTAGATTTAAATCCAACAAAATTGAGTATTTCCCTGTTTGTGTATTCAGCATACTTTGCAAGATTTTTTGCAATGTTCATTCATCCATTCACTGTTCTTTGTACATTCTTCATTAGCCGCCCATGTCTTGCATTCTTCTGTGTCGTAAGTGTTCTCGCAATCGCCTGCAAAAAAGAAAGAAACAGAACAGAAAAAAATAACCTTTGATTTTTTTGCACAATCATGTTCAGATTACATATTCAAATACAATTAACATTCTACGCTTAGGAAGTTGTTTATATTTGAAAATAGCTGTTTAAAAATAATTAATACATAGCGCAGTTTAACATTAGCATTTAGAATATATATATATATATATATATATATATATATATATATATATATATATATGCAAGTGTTATTAAAGCCCACGGAATTCTCTCTCTTTGCGATCTTTATTGTCAATTTCTGGATGCGGCGAGCGATTATTCGGTTTTCGGGTGTTAACCGGTGGAGTATGGCATCTAGCGTAGTGTTGTGGGCAATTCCTCTAGCGCTTTCGGTATCTCGACCGTCTTCAGGAGGTTGTGTCTTATTGTTACTAAGAGCCGTATTTGTAGTTTTATTATTAGTTATGTATAACACGATGAGATACTCTCTATAAGCGAATGTTAGGGTAAAAAAACACGTGCGCACTATCGTAAGACTACTCCCAGTGAAACTCCGATAAAGAAAGACAATGGCGAATCACGATCATTTTATACAAATATAAAAAGGAATAATAGAAAAGAACCAAATAAATTCTGGAAGCATATTCCATCTTCGACGATGTAGTAATGTATAATGTTCGGGTGGTAATTTTAACGACATTGAAATTACGTATTTTAAGAGTTTAATGTTGGGTATCCAGGCATATCACAGATGAAAAGTTTTATGCGAAGTTACGTCAACTGGACGACCATGGATCGAGATATTGATAATACATTTAAATTATGTAAAAAATGTGCGTTCGCAGAAAACTCGCCTCCCATAAAATTCAAACTTTGGTCAAGAATCTATATTGACTATGCTATGCCATTGGACGGGTTCTATTATCTGGTTGTAGTAGGTAGCTACACTAAATTTCCAAAGATTGTTAAGTTTAAAAAAACAAACGACAGAAACAATAATTGCAGGAATTGTCAATCATATCATTCATGCTATTGTACACGTTGTATTTATTTTTTTAAATGACTTTATTTTTTGAAATATTTTTAAATGTTCTAATGTCACAAACTTTCTAAATGTCTTTAATTTTTCAAATGTTATTAGTTTTTGTAAATGTATCTTCTTTTTATAAATGTAATTAATTATTAAGACATTCTAATTTGGATTAAATTTTTATTAATATAATTTTGGACTAAAAAATACGAAAGAAAATCAATTTTACAAGTGTTTATGTATGGATAAAGACAACACATGTAAAAAACAGAATTCAATTATCTCCTAAAAATAATTCAATTACAAAAAAAAGTAAATATATTTAATGCATCCTAACTGTGTAGCTAGATTTTCTTAACTGGGATGTGTATATGGACAACGTCTTTTAACGAAACTTGTATAACTATGATATGGGATTCTTTTTATTCCAAGTTTATGTCGCGTGAATCATATCATTTTACGCTATTGTACACGTTAAATACTTGTTTAATGTCTTTAATTTTTTGTAAATTTCTTTAAATTTTTAAGGCATTTTAATTAGGAGTCTAAAATTGTTTACTCACTTTTCTTACGGCCTCAAATTTTGGGAGAAAAATAATTCAATTTACTTTAACAACATTTTGTTTGTGAATAAAGACAACACTAATACAATATATGAAGCGTCATGTAATGTCTCTAATTATTTTAATAACTATTACTAATATAAATTTGGTATCTGTCTGTCTGAAGCCGAAACAATACCTTTATTTGTACTAATAATACTATTTTCTGCTGAAGCTAATTGAGTTTACTATATAATTTCAGACGAATGTACTATCGTTTCGTACTTTGTATTTTGTCATGAGACATTCTAATTTGGATTGCAAAAATGTTTCTTCGCCTAGAATTATAGCCTAGAATTTTCGAAAAAAGTATATTGAAATCTGTATAAAAATGTATTTTCTCCTTTGTTTTTATCTTGATTTTTAGAGGAAAAGAGGAACAAATACGTTCAATTTACTTTAACAATTGTTTTTAGACACCAACTATTTCTTAAATGTCTTTAAGTTTTTAAATATCTATTGTTTTTAAATGTCCTTTATTTTTAATACATTCTAATGTTGGTTTAAAAATATTTACTCATCAATGGAGAAAAAACTTAATTAACTTTTAAAATACTTTCATTTTGAATATATTATGACCTGCTTAAAAACTAAAGCTCTAAAAGCAACTTTACCTGTTCATAAATGAATTTTTACAGATGAAAGAATTCCTCTACATTACAGTGTTAGCTAAAGCACACAATCTGCAGGATCATTTTAAAATATAAGATAAATATTAAAAAAATTTAAAAAACGTTGCTAAGGATCATGGAGGCAAGATTCAAGCAATGGCCAAGACAATACCACCAAAGGACTACAAGAGCAGGGCGACAGTCGAAATCAAACATTTCAAAAGGAATGCACGGCTGCTCTACAGGGATCTCAAAAGATAAACAATCACGGTAGAAAAACACTCCCAAAGCAAATCTTGAAAACTAATAGAAGCCTTGGTTAGAGAAAAAGGGCTCATAGGATTAAGATGCCCAAGTGATCGTGGATATAGCTCAATCTATAATCCAATGGGCATCTACATGTCATGGCCCCTTCTTCTCCAACTAAGTAATGAAAACAAGACTTAAATGCCAGAGCTAAAGATAACTCCTGGAATACTAAAGTGAAATTTTGATTGATTCTAGAATTAAAAAAACGGGCATAGACAACTTACCAAATTTCTTGCTTAAGCAACTAACTGGATTTCAGAGTCACTATAGTAGCTGCTTCACCGGACTAGCATGTCTAGCAAAAGGTGATACAACACTCATACGCAAAATGTGAAGAAAACCATGGCTGTCCGTATAAAGATGTATCAAACAACTATGTCATTAAGTCACACCAATAGAACGATAACAATTTCTGAAGCCAAGATCCGAATAGAAATCTGCCAAGGAGATAAGTTATTTTTTGCCTGGCGATAGATCCGCTAAATAAGCTACTGAATAAATGCCGGAGTGTCTACATGAGCCAGAGCCGTCAACGAGACCCAGACAAAAGAGTCAACCACCTGCTGTACATGGATGACCTAAAGCTGTATGCCAGCTTAAACGGTGATTTAAGTCGACTCTTGCAGGTTGTAAATAAATTCTAAAAATATATTGGAATGAGGTTAGGTTTATACCTTTCCTCACAGCATTTAACTCAGCCAGGTTGATGTGTTGGGCGTTGTTCGCAGGTCGCTTGATCGAACCAACATTGGGCTGAATGTGGCGCCGCATATCATGAACACTATCATCAGTGTTGCGTTATGTCAGGAGGAAATCGTCGTAAAGCGACATAGGCTTACCTCGACGACATTTACATTGATGAATATGTGAAATGAGCGACGCAGATTCAAGCGAAATTATCAGTCTGGCCTGAAGTGCAAGTACCCAGAGCGGCTTGGTTACGAAGCACGAATGCTGGACCTGGACGTCAGTCTGGGGGATGGCACCCTGCGATAGAAACAAGAAATCGTGATCTCCAGCATCCTTGAAGTTCTCACAAGACGGACTATTTTTCCCTTCGGCAGAAAACTCGTGGGCCACCTGCCAGTGTGTCGCTGGATTCACGTGGTAGTGGGCGTAATACAACGCAAACGAATGGGTGTGGGGTGAAACAACAGGTAATACGATTATCGGCAGAATTATTGCAAAACGTGTATAGAGAGCAACGCATACGGACCCGGCCTGAGAAACGTGGTCTGTCAATGCTGAAGAAATTAACGTATTGGTCGACGCAAGTTAACTAACGTTGTCAGTCTTGTTAGAGAAAGAGTGAGTCGTGTTTGAGGATGCCTGTTGGTTGCGAACTCTGCCAGATCAAATGCAAAGTGCGACCCACACCAGTGCCTAACGGGAATTTCACAGTCCCAACTGGTGTAATAAGAACACCACTCAGTTCCTTAATAGCATCAGATCCTAGCAATAGGTAGAAGCCGTACGTCCTTCTGCGTCACCAAGACATTGCTCTTAGCGGACACAACAGAGTTCGTGCAAATCCTTACTAATGCTACTCCAAAACACGAGTGTGTCTTATCAGTTATTGTCGTTATTGTCGTTATTTTAATGCTCCCTCTGCTCTAGATACGGCATAACCATGCGCTTACTACGGTACGGGAGCAACCTGAGTACACAAGCGCTAAGCAAGGCATTTGGTTGACATGAACCTGGATGATTGGTTGCGCCTCATTTACATATTGTCCGTGAGTAGAGCGGCGCTAACATCTTGTCATTTGAGTCGTTTCCCTGACAACTCCAATCGATGTGTCCAATCACGCCACACTGGAAGTATCGTATGTGTCCCCGTCTTTTGTTGATACAATCATTTGCAATGTGACTATTCCGCCAACAGTGGAAGCAATTAACTCGCGTATGTGGGTCCGGCCTTCTACAGATTTCTAAGGCCATTTTGGACCGACTGCGCAGCCATTACAACGTGCTACACATGTCTTGCTTCATCCCTGATGATGTCTTGAGCGTGCTCAAGTGACTGTTCAATCGGCGTCGCCGCTATGCTTATGAGTGCCCTCATGAGTTGCTTCACTCGAACTGGGCCAGAAAAGCATATACGAATATCTATTCAGGCAACCCATCAAACAGAACGGCCAGCTTTTTCAATGCTACAAAGAAGACATCAAATGTCAAATAGTTTCCGTGTGTTACATCGTCCGTATGCTGTGCAAGGATCTATCGCAAGCTCTGTATAGTGCAACCTTCGTCAACTATTTTCACTTAGCTGCTGGTAGAGATCCAGAACGCCTCCGGTTAGTCTCACGTAGATATCAACTCGATATGCTTGACTGTACACAAACGAAAGTTTAGCACAACTAAATCTATTCCACCACATACGTTTATCCGTCAAACTCAGGAATGGGTTTCAAGTCGACTTTAGCATCCGCCATTTTGTCACAAAACAACAAATTTCCACTCCCGAATTGTATTAATAATTCTCCCAAATACGACGACAACAACTCTAAAAACTAATCCGACTCTCGTCAATCGAGTAACCCGAAAACTTTCTTCTTAAGACCTTTTAAACACATGGCCACAATTTTAAATATTTTCCTCGAATCAAAATCATTAAACCGATGTTTATTAAAATTGGAACAAGATTTTCATTAGCAGATGTATTTCCTTAACTGCCGACATTTACACTTTTCGTAGACAATGAAATAAGACGAATTACTTACCTTTAACGCAGAGTTTATCTTTACATTCCGTTCTCTTTGGACATTTCGAGCAAGGTTCGCCGAGTTGGTAAATTCTTTTACCAAAATTTCCCCTAAACCAGAAACAAAGAGAACAATGGAAAAGCATGTAAATATATGCTCCCATCCCTGAACCTCATATTACTATCTTTAATCGAATTTATTGCTTTCAATAAGTATCAATTTTCAAGCTATAAATCAAAGAAAGTAAACTGTTTTATTAACTGTTCTCGGATATTCGACGCGAACGAAATCCATAGTTTATTATTTTCAGTGTCACAAGTTCGTTTTTAATAGGTGAGCAATATATTTACGTCGCTAGAAAACTAAAAAAGAAAGGTAATATGTATTTCTGAAAATTATATCGGTTTATTAGTAGGTTGAGACTTTGAAGATAGATAATGGAAAATGCCCCTATGTCAAAATGTTCCTACACGGAATAAGAGTTACTTAAAAGAAACTTAAGCAACAAATTATTTTGTATTAATAACAATTATCAAAGCAAAAATAAAAAAGATTCGCTTTGTCAGAATCACATAGTAATTCATCACATTAATTGCTAAGATAACAATATCCGGATATCCGAGAACTATATATAACTGTTAAATACTACCCATACATGAACGCTGACAATTAAATGTACATTCAGATACGCTTATATATATATATATATATATATATATATATATATATATATATATACTATACATACATTTATATATGTACACACTACAAAACATGTATTACTCTAACAATATAAGAAATGCAGAATATGTATATAGATACACACGACGGTTATCACTAAGTAAGAAATGGAAATATGTCGATGTTGAGTGTGGGAGGTGATGGTGTCTAAGTGGTGAACGACGCGGACTGACACCTAGTTGTGCCATGTTCAAGTTCGGTTCGTTCACAGAAAGACTTTAACAATAGAATAATCTTATTCACACGGAATGATCCACCTGGACCGTGTTGGAGGTGTGGAGATAACCATTGGTACAATGAGTGTCCCTACATATTCAAACAATGTGACAACTGCCACCAGAAAGGAAATAAAGCATCACGTTGTAGAAAAAAATCTGGTAGAAAGACAGCCATTAAACTGACAAAAATTGAACCTGAAGAACAAAATATCCGGAAATATGTACAGGTCAAAATGCTTTAAAAAAAGTAAGACTACAGCTTGATAGTGGGTCTGACATTTCCATCATTAATGTACAGACATGGAAGAAGCTTGGGAGACCCACTATGATCCAATCACAAAAAACGACGAGAAGCGTCAGTGGTGAAAAAATAACCTTCGAAGGGGAATTATTGACGAATATTTCTTTCCAGAATAAGACCGTAAAAGCCAAAATTTTTGTTATGCGAAAATCGAATAACCTTTTTGGAACTGATCTGATTGAAAAGTTTAGCCTATGGGATCTGCCTTTACGCTTCTTTTGCCAAAAGGTTGAGAATTCGAATGTGGAGGCAGCAAAACTCAAGAGGGAATTAAAAGAGAATTTTCCAGACGTATTTTCAGGCGGTCTTGGAAGGTGTACGAAAGCGGTAGCAAAGTTTGAAGTCAAAACAAATGAACTACCTGTGTTCAGAAAGAAAAGAAATGTTCCATACGCCGCTATAGAGCAAATAGATGGTGGATTAGAAATACTCGAGAACATGGCTGTCATTTCAAAAATTGATCACAGTGAGTGAGCTTCACCTACAATTTATGTTAAGAAAAAGAACAAGGAGATTCAGGTTTGTGCCGACTTTTCCACAGGCTTGAACAAGGCATTAAAAGATCACCATTACCCTCTTCCGATCCCTGAAGAAATATTTGCGAACTGAGTGGAGGAAAATATTTTACTCAAATCGACCTCAGCGACGCTTATCTTCAAATCCCTATCGATGAAGAGTGTTCAAAACTGCTATGTATCAATACCCATAAGGGATTATACAAATTTAACCGACTTCCTTTTGATGTCAAGGTCGTCCCTGCGATTGTTCAACAAATTATGGACATGATGTTTAATGGGATAGATTTCGCAGTAGGGTACCTGGACGATGTGTTAATAAACAGCATTAGCAACGAACAACACAAGACTCATGTAAACCAAATATTCAAAAAAATCCAGGATTATGGGTTTAAACTCAAAGATGAGAAATGTACTTTTTTCATGGAAAAAATAAAATACTTAGGGCAAATCATCGATGAGCAAGGAAAAAGGCCAGACCCGGATAGGGCAATGGCGATACGGAACATGCCTGCTCCAGAAAATATTGTGTCTCTACAAAGCTTTTTAGGGTTGGCGAATTACTACAATGTGTTTGTACCAAACATGCATAAACTAAGATCACCCTTAAATGAACTGTTAAAGAAGGACCAAAAATGTGTCTGGACGCAAGAGTGTGAAGAAGCGTTTCAGAAAATTAAAGATATCTTAACGTCTGACTTGTTTCTGGCACATTATAATCCCAAGCGTGATATTGTAGTTGCAAGCGATGCCAGCAACTATGGCATAGGAGCATGCATATTGCACAAAATGGATGATGGAAAATTAAAACCAAGAACCCATGCATCCCGAACACTTCTACCAGCCGAAAAAAAACCTCTCAAATTGATAAAGAGACTCTAAGCATTATATTCGCGGTAAAGAAATTTCATCGTTTCCTGCACGGTAGACAATTTCTGTTACAAACAGACCACAAACCCTTATTAACGATTTTCGGATCGAAAAATGGACTACCACAACACACTGCGAATAGACTCCAAAGATGGGGTACCATTCTCCTGAACTACAATTTTAAATGGAGTATGTACCATCTAAGAAATTTGGTCACGCAGACGGGTTATCAAGCTGTATACCTAAGCAGACAGAACCATTGGAGGATATGGTGATAGCAACTATTCAAGTGGAAGCTGAAGTAAAAAATACGTTATGTGACACAATAAGAGAACTTCCAGTAACGCTTGATGAGATTAAGAGTAAGGCAGAGCTGGATGAATTCATCATAAGCACGAAAGAAAAAATCAACAATAGCCAACTAGATGATGGAATTTATTCAATTTGCGACAACGTTCTGTTATATAGCGACAGGGTTGTAATTCCGATGACATTACAGAAAAGAATGCTCAAGGAATTCCATGTAGGACATCCAGACATATCGAGAATGAAAAGCTTTATGCGCTCTTTCGTTTACTGGACAAACATGGATAAGCATATCGAAGAAAATGTCAAGGAGTGTAGAGGATGCGCCTTAGCTATGAAAGCTCCTCCGACTCAATTCGGATCGTGGACTAAACCGGACCGACCTTGGTCTAGAATTAACTTAGATTTTGCGGGACCACTGGATGGATTCTACTATCTCATTGTTGTAGACAGCCTAGCTAAGTGGCCGAAAGTACTAAAATGCAAGAACCCCACACCCGAGGCAGCTATCAACTTCCTATACGAACTATTCGCTAGGTTTGGAGTAGTAGACTGCATTGTCATTGACAATTGTACTCAATTCACGTCTACTGAATTTAAACACCTTCGCGAGGATCATCTCATCGAGCATATAACAATCCCTTCACACCATCCAAGAAGCAATGGACAGGTGGAGAGATTCGTTGACACATTCAAGAGAGCTTTGAAAAAAGCTGGTGGATCACCGACGGATAAGTCAATCCAACAATTTCTGCAAGTTTACAGAGTCACTCCGAATGCAAACATCGAAGACACCTGCTGAGGTCATGTTCGGACACAAGGTTAGATCGATTTTCCACAAGTTGTTACCAAACCAGGCTAGGGCAAATCTTAAAAGAACGATAACAAAAAAATGGTATAAAGTTGGCGAAAAAGTTTTTTATAAGATCTACTGAAACAATAGGACTTTCTGAAAGTCCGGCACTGTGAATAAACAAATAGGCAACATGGTCTATATGATTAAGGGACCAGATTTCGTGCACAACCGTCACACTAAGCAAATCCGGAAAAGATACTCGAACAGTGAGATGACCAGATCGCCCGAGGAAGACATCATGGATGCAGTGTTTGATATTTTTAAGGTGCCCATACCAGAGACTGCTCCTGAGATTAAGAGATCAAAAAGAAAACGGAAATCGACTGAGTTAGTGATGGTGATTCCCAAACAAAAACGTTATTAATCCCCAGAGGGGATATTTTCAAAGGGGGTGTTACACCGGCCGTTCTTACACAGGAGTAACTGCACCGGTTGTCACTATAAATAGTGCGAGTCACCAGAGAAGACAAAGAACAGTCTTGTAACTGTCTAGCCAAGTGCTAGTCAGTTTCTTACTTTGTTAATACACTTGTTAAACCAACCCTCGACTTAACTTCCTTTATTTATTATTTACTGTTGGACAACTTCACAACATTTATGATAATCGATATTTTAAGAAGGAAAATAGAAAGTTAATTAGCTCAAAGAAAACCATGTTTAACATAAATTATATGGTTTAAAAACTGCAATAGAAAATGAGATAAAAAGAAAAATAAGTCAAATGTGTGACTTCACAAAGCCAGAAAAGAAAGAGTTGGTGAAAGAGCACCCCGTGTGTAGAGTAGCTAACAGACTATACAAAATCGAAATATGAAATAATAACGATGCTAAGAAGATGTGTGTCCTATATCCCGGTGAACTTAGGCGACAGCGTTAGTAGAGCGAGAGTTAAACTTGCCCCGATTTTTTGTATGGATGACTATTTTAGAAGAAACAGTTGAGCCGAATACAGTGTAAAAATTATTAAAAAAGAATGAAATATAGGCATATTTTCCAAAAACACGCATTGAGAATTGGACGAAATCGATGCTGAAGCAGATTCGCATATACAACTGTAAGAGAAAAAATGCTATACTGGTCATTGAAAAAGAAAGAAAAGTAAATGTATCCTATTATAAAGTTATATTAATAAAAGATTCACTTACTTTGGTTTGTAAAAACAGACGAAAAAGAAAGCATCTTCAACCTCTTTTCCAAAAGCTTTCAGAGTTGTACAGTTCCTAACTGCACACCCAACTTTGGAAGTTTTTGCCCAAACAAGCTGTTCGAGAAATCGAATAGAAAATATGACATCAAAAATTAAATAATTTTCGTTTTCTTAGAATTAAGCATATAGAATTTTTATACATTATTAATTACAGATAATTAATTTCTTTCCTGTTTGTAATCAGAACAGAATTGACAATATGCTTTGTCATATGAATGATTTTACCATATATTTGTTTTTTATTTATAATATATATATATATATATATATATATATATATATATATATATATATATATATATATATATATATATATATATATATCCATAGTGCTCGAAGCATATATGACACTATTTGTAAAGGAAAAGAAGCAAACGTCATATGCTGA
The DNA here is from genome assembly GCA_963556195.1 of Sepiola atlantica. Taxonomy (NCBI): domain Eukaryota; kingdom Metazoa; phylum Mollusca; class Cephalopoda; order Sepiida; family Sepiolidae; genus Sepiola; species Sepiola atlantica. The sequence continues at coordinate 30,958,763 of OY744522.1, forward strand.
TCAATAATAGATTGATTATCTAAATTCAAAGTGCATCTCTTAGAGAAAATGTTGCCAAATAGAATTCATTCAAAGAAGCCGCTAAACCTAACCCTAACCTGAACCTAGAGCGCGCCTTAAGACCAGTTCGATTCTGGCACTCAGATTTTTATTGGTATTGTAGGCGATACGGCTGATGCCTTTCTTTGCCGCGCTACATATATGATAGACAATAAGGCAGCTATTAGGCGAGTTAGCGGCCAAATGTTGGGAGTGGATAAGTTGTGAAAATACTCAGAGAGACATTTCTGGGGTTTCTCGGGGGTGCAGCTTGGAGCTGAGTCTAGCTGCAACACTATGGTATTCCCACAGCCACCGTCTCCACTCAATACTTGACAAAAGTTGACAGCATCATCACCTCAATATAGCCATTGGAATTGAGTCAGAGTCCCTTTTCAAAGATGGGACGTCGCATGAAGTGGCTGGAATCAACCCAAAAGATCATCACAGCTTAATGGATCTAGGTCTACATGGGGATTGAAACTTCGTGCGGACCATTTGTTTTTCTGTGCGTTGTGTAACTGGTTATGAAAAAATGCAAAGTATCTTTGACTCGACTAAATATTTTACTTTATTGTAGAGTTTCTTGGGTTTCGTAAAGCAGTTCTCTTTGCCACTGACCATTAGTAGTTGACTCTGACTACTTGTACTAGGAGTAGCAAAGATCCTCGTTAAGTCCATGCCTTGTGTGGAACTTGACGCCGAATTTCACATCTCCGTCGCAATTCACCAGCTCACATCACACGGGATTGAGCTGCAGCTAATATTTCTTAAGTTTTAAATCCGCGGAAACAACATGATTCATATAACTCTCTTTTAATATTCCAGCTCTTTCTAATTGTCTATCTTCAACAGGCGACAACCTCCACTAATAACACACGTAGATAGCTACCTTTGGCTCTTTACTAACCATAACCCTAACTAATAACACACATAGATAGCTACCTTTGGCTCTATACTAACCATAACCCTATACCTAACCCTAACCTTTGGCGCTTTACTAACCCTAACCTTAACACTTTGGTGCTTTACTGCTATTGAATACTTATATACTTGAATAAAAGAATATAAAGTATTATCAAATGTGCATCGAACACCATGTATTATTTTCGTAACGTATTTTTTAGAACTAATACATGATATTATAAAAATTGTGAACAACTTTACGCGTGCCCGTGTGTGTTACGTTTTTGTGACTGCCATGTTTGAATTAATATTAAAATTTATTTTAACTGAATATCTATTGAAATTTTAAAAAAAACACAATCTCATAAAATAACATCTTATTTTACAAAAGTAAGTTCATTATGTAATTAAAGCCACCATAATATTGTCTAATGAAGGTAATTATAAGTTTCATGAGACTTAATTTTTCGTGTAAAACAGGGACTATAACTCCTTAATGACACTTACTTGTGTGTAATTATAGAGACTATAATAGATTCATAACCCTTACTTGCGTGTAATGGCAGGAAGGGCCACACTTCTTTGGCCTCCACATCAGATTTTGCTTCTCGCTGTACCAGGCGTCCATGGCGTTTTTTATACGGTCATCCCTTGAACCTGGATTTATGTTAAATGCCATATTTTCACCAAGATCTTTCTTTCGCTCCATGAAGTTGCAATTTTCAGCCCAGGCGTACGCCTTTGTGGCAAGTTTATTACTCCATTTCTATATAAAGAGAAGTAACGATTGACAAAAGGTTTCTGTTTGCGACGCGGTAACAACAAAAAAATGTAGAGATATCTAGTATAAACTACATTCATCAGATTGCTATTTTCGTGTTAATATTCGTTTTGCTCAGCTATCAACGTGGTAAGAAATGTATGAGGTAATCAAAAAAATCAGACTCACGTCATGATGAAGTGAAAAGTGAGAATTTGAACGAGTATTGCAAGTGATAACACAAAAAATAGGGACCAATCAAGATATCCAATTCAATTCTGCAACATGGATAGAAAGTCAGGAACGGACAAGGAAGCTAAACAATGACCAAGATTCTTAATTTCATTTTTCTGAATCACTTGGAATTATGAATTGCATTGTTAGAAAAATGATTGCTGCAAAACGCTTCATCAAACACAAAACTTATAAAGTAATTTCTCCGATCTACAATGAAAGATAGCAGGTTATTCGAGTTAGAAAATGAGTTGTATTGTGATGAACAAAATAAATGCATTTGATAAAAGACATAAAAATGCTAATCATTTTTGGAAATATTTCATGAGGATGAATCATTTGTATTATTTATATTAATAGGATTACAATACTAATCTTTTTTCATATTTCAGCCGGTTTAAACCGCCGCAGAGTCACGGTAAAATACGTTGATTGACAATCAGTTTTAAGTGACAGCTTTCTGGCGGCTGAAGGTGTAATACATTCTACAGGCAATACTAACTAAGAAAAACATTATGCCTTACAGAACGAGAACAATATACCCGTTGATAATATGAAGTCTTAAGTGTAAAATTTCATCTTAGTTCTTGAGTTCGACAGAAAGATTCCCAAGTTCTAACAGATGCACCTGTAAAAATTCAGATCTACAATAAGAGAAGACAGGTTGTTCGAGTTTGAAAACGATTGTCATTAATTGTTGTTTATATTATTCAAATAGTAGTGATCGTAGGGGAGACAACTCATGCGTTACTTGTTTATTATTTTAAACGGTAAAACATTCGAGGGAAAAGAAACCTAGTAAAAGAAAAGGACAAAACAAACACACTATTCACTTAAAAATAAATAAATAAATTTCTATTAAAAGAAAAGCTAGTTTAATGTTTTGATGCCTGTATAGTTAGTGTAAATAATAATTTACCAGTTCCATCATATTAGCAGCATTCTCACTCTTTCTTAACTCATTGTGGTAATTAACGACAAATTCCATCTCTTCTCCAACGAGTTTCTGCGCAGTTGATTGCATAAACCACACGGCACATAAGACCAGACACAAGCAGAAAATCTCTTTTAAATAATTGAGATTCTGGAACAGAAAAAATAAGAAAAAATAAGTTTATAACTTTTAATTTATTTTCTGCAGATTTGTGATGAAAATATATTTTATTGTTTTATTAAAAAGCAATTCTGAGATTTAAATTTACTGTTCAAATTTCCTTCCATATCATATTCCTTAGTTATTTTCATACTTTATTAATAATGTTGGCAAATCGGTGCCTGTACAATCATTAGTAGTTAAGCGATGTGAGGCCACGACAGTTTTTAGATGGGTGACAATTTACGAATACAAAATGCTGCATGTAAATCCCATTTCAAGTTGGTTTGCAACATGATGTCCGAATATGCAACTACTACGAACAGTTCTAAGCCGTTTGTTTTGATCTGCGCCGACCAGTAAACTCGCCTAAAGTTACTGATCGATTGCAGATTTCATATGAATGTATAAGAGGTACAATTCAGCAATTAGACCATGATGGATGAAAGTTTAACTAACCGGATTTTTTAAGTTATAATTTGATCAAACATGATTTGAAAAAATTTGAGTAAAACAAGATGTGGAATTGAGGAAATCGATGATTGTAATGTTTAACAAATTAAAATTTAGAAAAGTGCAATAAAAACATTATCTGCTCATGTTCCCGTGACTGTACCGACTTTCAGAAATGTAAAACTAATGTGAAATAGCATCTCGCTGCACAGCTCCCAATTTTGAACGACCCACAAAACTTTCACCCTAATTCTCAGTCGTCTCTTACGTCTACAGTCGCAACTTGCCTTATTTGGGGTGAACTAAGTTAGAAAAAAATTATAGGTGAACATTTCTAAAATATACGGAAAATCTTTAAATTGCCAACTCTTCTTCTCTTATGCACCTGTGTGTATAAATAAAAGCAGGCACTTGTCAAAATGTTTCTTTTGTAACCTGATACACTAAGGACATTAGTTAAAATGGAAACAAGGTAGGATTGTTTTATATCAATAAATTATGTGACCACTTATCTCGTGTCTGTGTGTGTGTTTGTATTTCAATAAGTTAAAAGTAAATGTTTTAGTGTGTCTGTTTCATGGTACGTCACGCTTTTCTCGGCCATTTAATGCCGAAACACCTGGTTATTGCAAACAATTAATTGCATTTAATTAATCGAACCTGAATTTATTATTTTCGAAACAATTTATTTATTTTATTAGCTTTATAAACATTTTAATTTTTTATGGCATTTTCAACGTCTTACGATTCTTGTATATTTGGCAGACGCTTACGATTCACGGTGAACATCTCGAAAATATACGGAAGATCTTTAAGTTGTAAATTTTTCTTGTCTTATCCACGGTCGTGTGTTAACAAAAGCAACCAATCGGCAAAATCTTTATTTATTTTCCTTGATCTCCATTAATCTTAGCTTAATTTGGCGGGAAACTGAGAAATTCTGTTCTTTCAAAGACAAAACAATTTGGACTAATCGTCTTAATTTTCTGGGCTAACACACTTTTTTATAACATATATTTAAGTGACTGATGAATTTGCATTCATTTTCTGAGCCAAACGACTTTATTTGTTTAAAAATATATTTTATTTCAAACCCCAGCGGCTTACGATTGCAGTACATTTAGCAGACGCTTACAATTCACGGTGAACCTTTCTAAAATATACAGAAGATATTGAAGTGGTCACTCTTCTTGTCTTGTGCACGACCATCTGTGAGTGACAGTAAGTACTTGGCAAAATCTTTATTTTGTTACCGCATAGATTTTAGTATAAATGGAAACAAAGTAATAAAGTTACAGCTCTATATTAATACAATTGTATGAGCACTTTTCATGTGTAGTCTGTACTCTCATATTCACTTTGAAGGAATCGGTTTGGGACAATACGGGTGTTTGTTAAATGTCACTAACAAAAATGTGCACACAGATATACTATTCGCTGAACCTGAAACTATGGGGCTGTACCTAGGTGGTTGAGCTGATAATGTTATGTAACAAATAAATTATCAATTATTGTAGTTTATATATCATTCTGGCACACCGGTTCATGTAAGATCGCCGAAGTTTATTGACGTAAAGCCTAAAATGTTCTTAGAGAGACGACTATTTAGGAACATCAAATGCTTTATGTCAATTCCGGACCTAGTTGGCTTGAAAGCATAGGGCCGTCTTCCAATCTGCAAGTATAGCGAACAGTCACGAGGCGTTAGTTGTGATCTGCGCAGACCATACACTTGTCGAAGGTGACTGATCAATGTGTATTTATTATTCATAGGTAAACCACATTATGCATTTAAAATGTTGTCTTTCATATAAAACTATACGATTTCCATACATTTAGCAGACGCTTACGATTCAAGGTGAACTTTCTAAATATACGGAAGATCTTAAGGTGGTCAACTCTTGTCCTGTAAACGTTAATATGTAAATAACAACAAAATGTTTATTTTGTAACCTGGAAAGCTGAGGACATTAGTTGGAAATTAGAATCAAGATGGAAGTTTAAGCTCCATATGATGTGACCGTTTATTATGTGTATATCCTCGTGTTTCCCGCCCAATTAAGATTTTTTTCCATTTAACATTCTTTCTATATACCTACATTTACCTATCTTCAGAATACATCATTTGGCGAATAATATCTCACTTGCAAAACTATAATTCCTACAGAAAGTTCAAATATATATTTTATGTTTTGGGACAATTAATTGAAAATGCATATCTTATGTTTAGTGAGTTTGATGATTAATTGTATTTAATTTACGCATCAATCAACATTAAGTTGTAATATAAACACACTGTCACCAATATCATACAATTGTACATTTGTATGTGATGTTATAATCGCTGATTTTGTTTGCCTAAATTTTAAGAAATTATTTAAAACTTGAAGTCAAAGTTTGTAAAGCAAATGTTGATGAATAAAAAAAGTTTCTTATCAAAACTAAACCGCATAGCCACAGACTTATTCACTCATTGTCGTGATGGGGCTCTGTTTTTTATTTTGCCTATGACGAGGCTTTAGTGTGCAGGAGAAAAAGACATTATAAACAGTTGCCAACGATTAGGAAAAAGTCTCGGATCGTAAGAAAAGTATTGAACTGATTTTAAAACGCAGAGGTCCGTAAAAACAAAACCAGGCGAATCAAAAACTTCATTACAATGAATGAATAACGGTTGCAGTATATATAAACCTTCTCGATAGCAATAAATAATAAATAGTTTACAAGAAATAAAAAATATACTAAAGACCTGTAATCTCGTAAATGTCACCATTTTCATGTGCTGCGCAATGTTTTCCTGGTAATATTTCAAGTACAAATGAGAAACGCGTTTCTGTCAAGTTTTTATATGTTTACAAGAAACCTGACATTTTCCCCATATGTCACACGCGTTTGTCTCAATGTATGAATTAATTAACAATTATTATTACAAATTGAGTTAACACTCCTACATCATCAGGAATGAGACAGAATAATCGATTTACTAAATTAAAATGTTCGAATTGTGAATTTAATGAATTTTCAAAAAATAATTATAGGTTGATAAAAAGGACTAAACTCTAAACCAACATTGTGTTGTAGTATATATATATATATATATATATATATATATATATATATATATATATATATGCATATAAATACATATATATATATATACATATATATGCATATATATACATATATATACATATATATACAAATATATATATAAATATATATATATATAATTATTTTTATTTACACAGACATGCACAAAATCTGCGACACCAGCATATCGATGTTATCGATCAAGAGCTATTATAAACTGAGATCTCATCAGGTACAGTTAGAATCCGATCTTAACCTTAGATCATATTTGCAAAGCTTTCCAAATATGATCTAAGGATAACATCGACATGCCAGTGTCGCAGATTTTGTACATGTATGTGTAAATAAAAATAATCATATGTAAAAGCTCTATTTTATATTAAGCACTTTTTATAAACCCAGTTGAAATTCTTTGGATTACTACCCTGTGAATGTTTTACCTAGCTTATATATATATATATATATATATATATATATATATATATATATATATATATATATAAGGAGATTGTAGTTTGCTTGAAGCATTGCTGGTAATTGTAAGTGTAAATTAGTCGCCCAAGGCTATAGCAATGCGATGTGGTTGCCGTGAGATGGAAAAGTGAAAAGAAATCAACGCAGGGAGAGAGTGAAACTCAAAACGATTTATTAATAATTTCACGAAAACTGATTAAATACCAAATAGTATTTTTTTTTTGGTAAGTAACAGATCGGCAAAGGGTAATCTTAAATTTTCGAAAGAACAACTTTCATTATCAGAAGACAACAATAGAAGACCGAGAGGGTCGGAAAAACGTTAAAAACCGGTGTCAGATCATCGTATTACAGGGGAAAATAATTGGCAGTAGGAACGCAGAAAACGTCAAAATTCAATTAAGCAATCATATAACTAAGGTTAAAACATTATAAACATTAGTTTAGTAATATACAAATTTTCTTAAATTTTATTATGTTTCATTTTAAATGACTCATCAATCTTTATTTATTTATTTATTTTATTTTATTTTTTTTTTTTTCATTTATTCTCTTCAAATCTAAATTTAAATTTACTGTCAAAGGGAGATAACTTATTCTAAATAATATATTCAGACTTTAGAAGTGAGATTGGAAACTTGAGAAGGAATTTGAGTTGTGAAGTGGATAAAAGCCAAGGATGGGACCTTTTTTTTTTTTTTTTTTTTAGCAGGGGAAGGGGGGGAATAAGAAGAGAGAGGATTATAAGAAAAAAAAAAAAAAAAAAAAAAAAGGTAAGTAAGTTGTGGGTGGGAGTGTGAGGAGGTGGGAGTGTGAGGATGTAAGAATCAGAGGATGAAGGGAGATGACAACTCGAATCTGTTATTCAAGGCAGGGCGAAATTTAGAGATTAGGATAGCTTCCGAAATTCGAAGCTGGCCTATATTGCGGACAGAGTTGAGGATGCGGACACTAATGGAGCGATGTGTGTTGCCACATGAAATTAAGTGTTTATGGAAGGAGGAAATGTGGGTGTTTAGATGCTCTTTAATACGTTGGTGTAGAGGCCTGACGGTACTACCGATGTAGAACTTTTGGCACTTAGAGCATTACAGGTTGTATACTGTATATGTGCGGAGGCAGAGGCCAGAGTTGGGGATGGGGCAACTAGCTAGAGAGCAGGGGTCTGGGGTGTAGTGGCTTTTTTTGGATAAATGTTGTCGGAGAGAGGTGCCTGTGTGAGAAAGTTGTATGTTAAGGTTCTCACTACGTATGGCATTGCGGATAGCAGAAGTGATACGGTCGCTAAAGAAGGGGAGTTTAAGGAAGCATGTGTTGGTGAGAGTGTGGTGTCTACGTCTTCTGGTGTTGTTAAGGCTAGATATGGTAGTTAGCGGGAAGCCGTTGGTCAATAGAGTTTGGTGGAAGGCTTCGGTGTGTGTTGTTTTATCGGAAGAAGAAGAGCATTTGTCTTGTATGCGGGTGATTTCGGTTTGTGCGTAACTAATTTTGGATTTGAGGGGTAGTGCGGATTTGTAGTGGATAAAGAGATTCCTGCAGGCGGGTTTTCTATAGAAAGTGGTGTGGAGAGATCCGTCGTCATTAATGCTGAGTTTGAAGTCTAGAAGCGAGAGAGAGCCTGAGGTGTTGGGATGTTCGATGGTGAATTTAATGTGGGGGTCAGAATTATTAAATGTATTAAAGATAGAGATAGCTTCCTCTCGGGATGAAGTGAGGATCAAAATGTCGTCGACGTATCTCGAGAAGAAAATATGGGAATGGCAGGTGCTAAGTGCTTGCTGCTCCAGTCTGTTCATGTAAGAAATGGCGAGGAGGCCGGAGAGACTGGAACCCATGGGTAGGCCAGAGACTTGTTTGTATGTGTCTTGTTGGAACTTAAAGTAGGTGTTATCCACAATGATACGTAGGAGCTGACTACCATATCTAGCCTTAACAACACCAGAAGACGTAGACACCACACTCTCACCAACACATGCTTCCTTAAACTCCCCTTCTTTAGCGACCGTATCACTTCTGCTATCCGCAATGCCATACGTAGTGAGAACTTTAACATACAACTTTCTCACACAGTCACCTCTCTCCGACAACATTTATCCAAAAAAAGCCACTACACCCCAGACCCCTGCTCTCTAGCTAGTTGCCCCATCCCCAACTCTGGCCTCTGCCTCCGCACATATACAGTATACAACCTGCAATGCTCTAAGTGCCAAAAGTTCTACATCGGTAGTACCGTCAGGCCTCTACACCAACGTATTAAAGAGCATCTAAACACCCACATTTCCTCCTTCCATAAACACTTAATTTCATGTGGCAACACACATCGCTCCATTAGTGTCCGCATCCTCAACTCTGTCCGCAATATAGGCCAGCTTCGAATTTCGGAAGCTATCCTAATCTCTAAATTTCGCCCTGCCTTGAATAACAGATTCGAGTTGTCATCTCCCTTCATCCTCTGATTCTTACATCCTCACACTCCCACCTCCTCACACTCCCACCCACAACTTACTTACCTTTTTTTTTCTTTTTTTTTTTCTTATAATCCTCTCTCTTCTTATTCCCCCCTTCCCCTGCTAAAAAAAAAAAAAAAAAAAAAAAGGTCCCATCCTTGGCTTTTATCCACTTCACAACTCAAATTCCTTCTCAAGTTTCCAATCTCATTTCTAAAGTCTGAATATATTATTTAGAATAAGTTATCTCCCTTTGACAGTAAATTTAAATTTAGATTTGAAGAGAATAAATGAAAAAAAAAATAAAATAAAATAAATAAATAAATAAATAAATAAAGATTGATGAGTCATTTAAAATGAAACATAATAAAATTTAAGAAAATTTGTATATTACTAAACTAATGTTTATAATGTTTTAACCTTAGTTATATGATTGCTTAATTGAATTTTGACGTTTTCTGCGTTCCTACTGCCAATTATTTTCCCCTGTAATACGATGATCTGACACCGGTTTTTTCACGTTTTTCCGACCCTCTCGGTCTTCTATTGTTGTCTTCTGATAATGAAAGTTGTTCTTTCGAAAATTTAAGATTACCCTTTGCCGATCTGTTACTTACCAAAAAAAAAAATACTATTTGGTATTTAATCAGTTTTCGTGAAATTATTAATAAATCGTTTTGAGTTTCACTCTCTCCCTGCGTTGATTTCTTTTCACTTTTCCATCTCACGGCAACCACATCGCATTGCTATAGCCTTGGACGACTAATTTACACTTACAATTACCAGCAATGCTTCAAGCAAACTACAATCTCCTTTTATCTCTCAATCTCGGCCAGACAGAGTTTGCATACACCAAGAAAATGTTCCGACTTTCGGAGAAGCGGGCTAGGACCGGCTGCCAGATCAACTTCCTGAGGAGATGCCTCAGACATGGAATTTTCCCCAACACTATCAAGAACATTCACCTACCGTCGTGCTTCTACCTATCCACTCTCTACTCTGCACGCTCGTTCATACATACCTTTTGTATAAAGAAAACCATCAAACACCTCCATTGCAAGCTACACCAACATATCAACGCTATGTCTGATAGCAAATTTCCCCCCCCCCTCACACCTTCTACCCCACATCTCCGCATCTGTCAACAAAGCTTTCCACCACTGTTTCCACACGGAAAAAAACAGACTCATACTTAAATTCAATTGGCTCCACCAAAAACAGATCTTACAGCCACTTACCAATTATGGAGCTGTACACGGACCCCCTCTCCATCCTCAAGCTACTACCCAACCACTTATCACTGACCTCACGTGTTCTCTCTCCGCAATAGAAACTGATCTCCTCAGCCTCGGACCCAAATTCTTCGTTACACAAAAACTTAATGACCAAACCCTCCTCGATATAGAAACACAGTTCTGCAGGACAGCGTACCATTTGAAATGGTTATCAGCCTTTGAACCACCCTCCCTGGACCCACTTAACGACTCCACCCCCACCGATCCCCCTAATTTTTCATCCAACCCCTTCCCCGTTTATCAACCTGACCGCCCCCTACACCCTCCTCCTGAAAACCACCCTTTAGACCTTAAGTTGGTAAATCTCAAACATAAGATTTTCTCCATAATACAACGGGAAAAACACCGTATCACACCAAATATCTCCCATTCCCAGCGTCTCACCCTCAAAGGCCTTAAGAAAAAAAAACCTGGTCTACCTACCCTCTGACAAAGGCAAGGAATTCTGCATTATCTCCCAAGAATCCTACAATACTCTCGCCCTAGAACACCTCAGCAATACATCCCTTTACACACCCGATAATGACATCTCTGCTACCCGCATACTAACCACTATTAACAACGCTTGGTCCCAAATTTGCTCCAGACGTAATCTCCCTAAGGCTTATAGGCTCAATCTCACCACTAGAAACAGTAGACTCCCCACCTTTTACCATCTTATTAAAACCCACAAAACCAGCAACCACCTACAGATCAGACCTATAGTCTCCAGTACTGATGGACCTCTTTACAAGATCTCCTGGCTCCTCTCTCACTTACTTAAACCGCTACTCTCCACCTTCCCGGCACACGTCAGCAGCTCTGACCAGGTAATAGATAGACTCAACTTGCTCCAACCCCAACAGCTCCGCGTCAACAACTACATCTTCAGCCTTGACGTAGTCTCCCTTTATACTTCCATTCCCGCACACCCCGCCATTGACCTCATAACTGACCACATCTCCTCTAACAATCTTGACTGTTTTGGGCTTACCCCTACAGACATTCATCAGCTCCTACGTATCATTGTGGATAACACCTACTTTAAGTTCCAACAAGACACATACAAACAAGTCTCTGGCCTACCCATGGGTTCCAGTCTCTCCGGCCTCCTCGCCATTTCTTACATGAACAGACTGGAGCAGCAAGCACTTAGCACCTGCCATTCCCATATTTTCTTCTCGAGATACGTCGACGACATTTTGATCCTCACTTCATCCCGAGAGGAAGCTATCTCTATCTTTAATACATTTAATAATTCTGACCCCCACATTAAATTCACCATCGAACATCCCAACACCTCAGGCTCTCTCTCACTTCTAGACTTCAAACTCAGCATTAATGACGACGGATCTCTCCACACCACTTTCTATAGAAAACCCGCCTGCAGGAATCTCTTTATCCACTACAAATCCGCACTACCCCTCAAATCCAAAATTAGTTACGCACAAACCGAAATCACCCGCATACAAGACAAATGCTCTTCTTCTTCCGATAAAACAACACACACCGAAGCCTTCCACCAAACTCTATTGACCAACGGCTTCCCGCTAACTACCATATCTAGCCTTAACAACACCAGAAGACGTAGACACCACACTCTCACCAACACATGCTTCCTTAAACTCCCTTCTTTAGCGACCGTATCACTTCTGCTATCCGCAATGCCATACGTAGTGAGAACCTTAACATACAACTTTCTCACACAGGCACCTCTCTCCGACAACATTTATCCAAAAAAAGCCACTACACCCCAGACCCCTGCTCTCTAGCTAGTTGCCCCATCCCCAACTCTGGCCTCTGCCTCCGCACATATACAGTATACAACCTGCAATGCTCTAAGTGCCAAAAGTTCTACATCGGTAGTACCGTCAGGCCTCTACACCAACGTATTAAAGAGCATCTAAACACCCACATTTCCTCCTTCCATAAACACTTAATTTCATGTGGCAACACACATCGCTCCATTAGTGTCCGCATCCTCAACTCTGTCCGCAATATAGGCCAGCTTCGAATTTCGGAAGCTATCCTAATCTCTAAATTTCGCCCTGCCTTGAATAACAGATTCGAGTTGTCATCTCTCTTCATCCTCTGATTCTTACATCCTCACACTCCCACCTCCTCACACTCCCACCCACAACTTACTTACCTTTTTTTTTTCTTTTTTTTTTCTTATAATCCTCTCTCTGCTTGTTCCCCACTTCCCCTGCTAAAAAAAAAAAAAAAAAAAAAAAAGGTCCCATCCTTGGCTTTTATCCACTTCACAACTCAAATTCCTTCTCAAGTTTCCAATCTCATTTCTAAAGTCTGAATATATTATTTAGAATAAGTTATCTCCCTTTGACAGTAAATTTAAATTTAGATTTGAAGAGAATAAATGAAAAAAAAAATAAAATAAAATAAATAAATAAATAAATAAATAAAGATTGATGAGTCATTTAAAATGAAACATAATAAAATTTAAGAAAATTTGTATATTACTAAACTAATGTTTATAATGTTTTAACCTTAGTTATATGATTGCTTAATTGAATTTTGACGTTTTCTGCGTTCCTACTGCCAATTATTTTCCCCTGTAATACGATGATCTGACACCGGTTTTTTCACGTTTTTCCGACCCTCTCGGTCTTCTATTGTTGTCTTCTGATAATGAAAGTTGTTCTTTCGAAAATTTAAGATTACCCTTTGCCGATCTGTTACTTACCAAAAAAAAAATACTATTTGGTATTTAATCAGTTTTCGTGAAATTATTAATAAATCGTTTTGAGTTTCACTCTCTCCCTGCGTTGATTTCTTTTCACTTTTCCATCTCACGGCAACCACATCGCATTGCTATAGCCTTGGACGACTAATTTACACTTACAATTACCAGCAATGCTTCAAGCAAACTACAATCTCCTTTTATCTCTCAATCTCGGCCAGACAGAGTTTGCATACACCAAGAAAATGTTCCGACTTTCGGAGAAGCGGGCTAGGACCGGCTGCCAGATCAACTTCCTGAGGAGATGCCTCAGACATGGAATTTTCCCCAACACTATCAAGAACATTCACCTACCGTCGTGCTTCTACCTATCCACTCTCTACTCTGCACGCTCGTTCATACATACCTTTTGTATAAAGAAAACCATCAAACACCTCCATTGCAAGCTACACCAACATATCAACGCTATGTCTGATAGCAAATTTCCCCCCCCCCCCCCCCCCTCACACCTTCCACCCCACATCTCCGCATCTGTCAACAAAGCTTTCCACCACTGTTTCCACACGAAAAAAAACAGACTCATACTTAAATTCAATTGGCTCCACCAAAAACAGATCTTACAGCCACTTACCAATTATGGAGCTGTACACGGACCCCCTCTCCATCCTCAAGCTACTACCCAACCACTTATCACTGACCTCACGTGTTCTCTCTCCGCAATAGAAACTGATCTCCTCAGCCTCGGACCCAAATTCTTCGTTACACAAAAACTTAATGACCAAACCCTCCTCGATATAGAAACACAGTTCTGCAGGACAGCGTACCATTTGAAATGGTTATCAGCCTTTGAACCACCCTCCCTTGACCCACTTAACGACTCCACCCCCACCGATCCCCCTAATTTTTCATCCAACCCCTTCCCCGTTTATCAACCTGACCGCCCCCTACACCCTCCTCCTGAAAACCACCCTTTAGACCTTAAGTTGGTAAATCTCAAACATAAGATTTTCTCCATAATACAACGGGAAAAACACCGTATCACACCAAATATCTCCCATTCCCAGCGTCTCACCCTCAAAGGCCTTAAGAAAAAAAAACCTGGTCTACCTACCCTCTGACAAAGGCAAGGAATTCTGCATTATCTCCCAAGAATCCTACAATACTCTCGCCCTAGAACACCTCAGCAATACATCCCTTTACACACCCGATAATGACATCTCTGCTACCCGCATACTAACCACTATTAACAACGCTTGGTCCCAAATTTGCTCCAGACGTAATCTCCCCAAGGCTTATAGGCTCAATCTCACCACTAGAAACAGTAGACTCCCCACCTTTTACCATCTTATTAAAACCCACAAAACCAGCAACCACCTACAGATCAGACCTATAGTCTCCAGTACTGATGGACCTCTTTACAAGATCTCCTGGCTCCTCTCTCACTTACTTAAACCGCTACTCCCCACCTTCCCGGCACACGTCAGCAGCTCTGACCAGGTAATAGATAGACTCAACTTGCTCCAACCCCAACAGCTCCGCGTCAACAACTACATCTTCAGCCTTGACGTAGTCTCCCTTTATACTTCCATTCCCGCACACCCCGCCATTGACCTCATAACTGACCACATCTCCTCTAACAATCTTGACTGTTTTGGGCTTACCCCTACAGACATTCATCAGCTCCTACGTATCATTGTGGATAACACCTACTTTAAGTTCCAACAAGACACATACAAACAAGTCTCTGGCCTACCCATGGGTTCCAGTCTCTCCGGCCTCCTCGCCATTTCTTACATGAACAGACTGGAGCAGCAAGCACTTAGCACCTGCCATTCCCATATTTTCTTCTCGAGATACGTCGACGACATTTTGATCCTCACTTCATCCCGAGAGGAAGCTATCTCTATCTTTAATACATTTAATAATTCTGACCCTCACATTAAATTCACCATCGAACATCCCAACACCTCAGGCTCTCTCTCACTTCTAGACTTCAAACTCAGCATTAATGACGACGGATCTCTCCACACCACTTTCTATAGAAAACCCGCCTGCAGGAATCTCTTTATCCACTACAAATCCGCACTACC
>OY744522.1:30976823-31019323 GCA_963556195.1 Sepiola atlantica
TATAAATTTTAAGTATTTACTTCGACAGTGCTCGATACGTAAGTAGAGCTAGGTAGTAATCTATGAAAATATATTTATGGCAATTAAGCTACACAGAGGCTCCGGCTTTTCAGAAGATCTTACTTATATATTACGTTGCAAAACGTAATCTTTGTTATAAAATAGACAAAATACACTATTCATCATTTTTAGTACGCTTTTCACGTAACAGTAGAATGTGCGGGCAGGACTTTAACTAAAAGAAAAGATTAGGTTTTAATTTTTCTTTTGGCAGCAGGACTTTTTTTGAGCGAGAAAAAAAATCATGTATTCCTTTCTTGTTGAAAATGAAGACAATGCCGGAATAGCAAAAAAATCACTGATTTTGTTTTTTTTAAGAGAAAATAAGTAGGTCTTTTACGTGTTTTTATTCGTTTTGGTCCGCCGTAAAGTCAGTATTTAGAAGTTAGACGTTGTCTGGTAAATTTGCCGTTTATTTCCCCGCGTTTGGCTGTTTTTTTACCGGTTCTAAAATACTCCTTAATATACGTCGTGGCTAGTACATTTTAAGGTTAGGCAGAATCCCTTACTGTATCTCGTCGCCAGTTGTTGTGGCGTCCTTTTTAAGGTCCTAAAAAATGGCATTTGACGAATTTAATAATTTTACGTGTTGTAAATTCTGATAATCTAAGCTAGTGGGTCCCACAGTGACGCGCTTGTCAATGAAAACTTCTAACTTGAAAGTTTGGCAGGAATGCAATATGCTGAAATAGGAACGAGGTAACGAGATCCCGAGTATGCCACGCAGCATCACCAGACGTGCCGTGTTCTCTTTGTGTGGAAAACTAGTTGGGCACTTCCCAGTGGGCAGATGGATTAAAGTGAAAGCCGCATTTATCAAAAGGAGAGCAGTGGCAATTACCGAGGGCTGGGAAGATGAGGTGGACGATATTCCCTTGACCACGATGATGACAGAAATTGTTGTGAGAGTGCATGAAGGACACCCCGTACGAGGCAAGTAGTGTGTTGACGGTCGTGAGGTCGATGCAAGCTCTGTGGCGATCGGAGTTTCGCTGGAGCAGGATAGCGCTGTGATAGAAGATGCAAGTTGGATATGCAAAGCACAGGATACACAGCACATAAATCTGACAGAACTTGATGCTGTACTAAAAGGCATTAATATGGCGTTGATGTGGGAAGCATCCATATTGCATCCTTTTACTGACTCTGCCTGTGCGCATAAATAGATAATGGATACCCGTACAGGAAAGTCCAGAGTGCATACTAAAGCAGTAAGCGAAATGCTCATAAGACGACGACTGGGTGCGCTTTTAAGCTTGATAGAAGAGTACAGGTTGTCAGTTTACATTACCTTAGTAAAGTCAGAATATAACCGAGCGGATAATCTGACATACGTACCGCAATGATGGTTTAACTTAATTAGAAAAGCAGCTGTACCCCAGGGCCATGTGTGTGCTGTATCAAACCCGTGTCCAGAATCCGACCAAATCAGGACTATCCATCGCAAAAGTGGTCAGCCTGGCATAAAAAGGACGTGATACTTTGTTAGCAGGGTCGACCCCACGATTTCTAAGGAATCCGTCAGGACAGTACTGAGAGAGGGCACAGAGTGTCAGTCGATCGATCCGCCGTCTGTGTGCTGGCCGAAGGGAAACTCGGATGTCAGTGATATTTCGTATCGAGTAAGGATAGATATGCATTAGCAGGGAAGGAACTATCTGTCGATCCTTGACTGTGGGCCTACACGGTTTTCTATTTGGCGTTGTCGCAGACGGCAAGACGCAGCAAGCATCATCGATGAATTAGGAAATGTATTTTGCGAGCGCGGTCCACCAACTGAGATACTCCTGGAAAATGACCCAGCATTCTGTAGTAAAAGTTTTAGAGACTTTATAAATGAGGGGGGAGTTCGACTGCGATTTCGCTGTGCATATAAACCATCAGGTAATGGTATCACAGAGCGGCGCCATCGAAGTGTGAAGCGGATTGCCGCAAAAAAACTGTGTTCAGTGATGGAGGCAGTTTATTGGTACAATGCCACCCCGAAGGACGATATGTCACCCCTGACAGCTCCTGCTAACATGATCCATTGTTACACGGTCAGACTGAAGGGCATCGATATAGTGTCCCCGAAAGAGCCCGAACAGCAACAGTTGTGTTACAAGATAGGAGATCGTGTTTAGACGAGAAGTCCGAATGGACGGTGTATATCTCCTTATGCAGTTGGGTATCTCCTTATGAAAGGATGTCCTCATTGATGGGATGCTTCGGACCGTAAGGAGCCTACAAACTGTGATAGGCTCAACTACATCGGAAAGTGGAAATGACAGTGATTCATCCACTCAGAGTGCGCAAATGATCACTATGAGCGGCGTAAACAGCTCAATGCTTGGCACAGATGTATCGGGTGATTCTTCTGCTGACGAGTCATCGGAGGAGGAGGTTGTGGTCGCATCACCGCGAAGAAGGCCAGACAGCCCAAGGCCTTGTACAAATGCATCGGATGCTCCCCCCTGTGGACGAGTTATCTGAGAGAGAAGTCGCAGCCGTATTACCGCGGAGAAGCACCAGAAAAAAAGACCTGCAGGGGGTTGCCACATGTGTTATCATGAGATAAAGGGGATGTAACGGAGAGCGTCCGACTGGCGTAAATGAAGACACTTGTCGGCGCCGTTCAAAGAGGCCGCGTCTGGTATGCTGTGCGTTTGGGCGAACCCAAAAACGCTCGCTGACGACAAAAAAAAAGAAAGAGGAGTGGGAGGAGACAGTCGTAAGAAAATGAAATAAGGTTTTTATTTGAAGATCCGGGCAGCGGCGTCGAGAGAGAGATTTAAGCAAATTAATTGGTTTGCATGCGTCGCATTTTTTTAATAAGAGAAGGAAAATGAAGATTCGGGGAAAGACGTGGAGATCGTTCTGAACATGGGATCGTAAAGCGAACGAAAGAGAATAGTGCTGGATTTTTTTATGTTGGACTGAACGACGTTTTTTTACACTGGAGAGAGATATTAACATTAATTTCGACTTGATCTTGGCGACACTTCTGTTTAACTGTTCCAATACTATTTCTTTATTTTATCTACACTTTATGTGTTCGCATTGGAACGTTTCGTTCGCAGGCTTAGAGTAAATCTTCACGGGATTGCTTTGTTTGGTGCTTGCACCACAATGAAGTAGTCCGCCTATGCCGACGACGGGGCTATCCTTGTAACGAGCAGTGCCGAGATTATAGTTTTCGACATGAAAATCAGACGGTATGATCAGGTGATAGAAGTAAAAAATAACTGTGACAAGTTTGTGGACTTCTGCATTGGTGTACCTTAACTATGACCCGTTGGCTAGACATATTTGCCTGCAATATACTCTAGGTCTGATTTAGTCTTGAACTATAGTTGAAAAACAATTGATCGAATGTATTGAATGTGGTTAGTCCCATGGTACTTAACTAGTCGATACGGTAGCAGAGTGAATGTCACATCGAATCATTACTGCTCCTGGAACACACCGAATGACCAAAAACTACGCCCAACCAATAATCTTATAATTAAATTAATTCTATCCCATCCATGGTTTTATCCGTCCCCGACACGCATACGTAGGTCGCCCTGCACCCGCTAATCACTTTGATGTGGAGCAAACATCAATATACTTCGTACCCTTCCTGTGATTCTAACTATTCAGTGGGGGGGGGTGAGGAGTCGTCTTCGCGCACCTGCCGGCCAACATCTAAAATCCAAAGATGAGAACACATCTCAAAACTTAAAATTTACCACCACTCACACCATATCAATCAATGTAGTCGCGGACAAACGTGGATCACAAAAATTCAATTTCCATAACTGACCACCGCCCTTTCTCGTGGTCCCACAGAATGACCATAACTCCGTTATTCCACCCCGTTCGCAATTTTAACGTATACAGGCTTTACCACAAGCCTCGCCACTAACCCATGGACACTCTAAAAATAGAGAGCATACGAGCAAATGCCGGGAATCCCTCACTGACTTTCCAAGCCTGTACATACTCTGTACACGGGGATTTTTCCCGATAAAAAACACAACTCTGCCTAAGGGTTTCCACAACCTGACCCAAAGTGTGTCTCACTGCCGTCGACCACAAATATCCATAATCCAACCGAGACACCTGAACCTATTGCATGGCTGACCCCCAAACTTAAACAACGATTTTGATTAACTGTTTTTTTTATAACTTTTTAAACTTCAAGAAAAGACAAATTCATTGTCTTAGTTACTCTCGGAAAACAACCGGAAAAAAGGCTGACTCTCTCCTCTCCAATACAAATTATAAAACAATTTTACATAAAAAATCAGAACAATAAATAATTACCATGTTCATGCAAGTAAAATTAAAATTAAAACATCATCATTACATGTTCCTTTGTTTCAACAAACCAACAATATAAAAATAAATGAAACACAATAAAAGAAAAATCTAAGAAAAGCAGCATTCAACACATTTCCACAACATCAGGCTCTCTTCGAACGGGTTGATATATTGTTCGGCCATTCATACTTGTTTTTATTTGAACCCAGAAGCTAACTGGTTCAACAAATCTCATTCACCGCAAACTACAGCATTGATCTATGCACAGAAAAAAAACCGTTGACTAAACAAGGAATATGTGTCATCAGTCACTGCGCAAAGAGTTCATCCCTTCACTTGTGCTCTCTCACCCCCTCTCTCTTTTCTTTCTTTTACTCCCTCTCCATCTCTCTCTTTTCTCTCTGACTGTTTCTTTCTCTTTTGCTCTCTTTTCTTTTTTTCTCTTCTTTCTCTTTCTCTTTCACTCCCTCTCTCTCCTTCAACATTAACAAGAATAAAACCAGGACCATTGACAGTCCACCAAACCTTCCCACAACCCCTCTCTTTTCTTTCATATTCTCTCCACATCTCCCCTACCACCTTGTTGACTAAAAATACATTTTAATGCAACAAGTGACAAAAGTATTCTCTGTTTACAAGTAACAATAACTTACAATCAAATCAAACAATTACAATGTATAAATGAGCGTGTTAGCAAAGAATTTTCTCTTTTTTTTTCTTTACTAATTGTTCTATGACGACATATCAACCTTTTTTAATCACTTAACTTATTTTTAATTTCTTTTTTCTTAACTATAGTCCACTTTGAAAGTTCTTTTAAATTACGTCATATTTTTTTTCTGAAATACAAGTCTCTCGAAGGTCTGTTATATATTCTCGGGCAATTGTCCGTTTTCTTTTTATTTCTTTTCTTTAACTTCGTAACAGTTGCTTTTTTTTAATTAATCTATCCAACATAAAAACACGAAGTACTCACTGTTCGTTGACGTCACTCTCTCTCTCTCTCTCTCTCCCTCTCTCTCTCTCCACGTTGATCCCTCTCTGTCTTCGTTTTCCACTGGACCCCAACATTTTCGCTGTAGCACCCCGATTCGCACGCCCCCATGTCGGAGGCGCTGGTCGCGGTCACCAATTACGCATTTGTTGCATAGCGTAATTAAATTAAAAGCCTCTTACGACCACGCTTCTCGAAATCGAAACCTTAAAAGCGTTTTCAAAACTTTTAACTACATTCTTTTACATTAATGTGTAAGCCTTTAAACTGTCGACATTAAACAAGTAAACTGTCCCTTCTTTTATATAGACTTTTACTTGCCTGTCGTTATCGCGGGGATTTTTTTTAGTGTTCATTTATGCGATGACCAAAGGTTATTGCAAAACATCTTAACTCTTTTTTTTAACAATTTTTTCAAACTCTTAATGCATTTTATATTTTACTTTGTTTCGTCTGGCCGTAATTTCACTCTTCCTCCTCTAGTGGTCTACTGGTTGAACGCTGTGCCGTGGTTTCTCTGTTCGATCCTTCGTCTGTCAGTGATTCTAATGGTTGGGTTTTATGTTCTGAAAAATCAACACTCTTTGGTTCGACAAAAAGGGCTTTGAAGACATTTCGAGAGGATCAGAAAGTGGGTTTTATTTGTTTTAAGTAACGCCTGGGAGAGAGTCGCCGTCTTCGATTGCTGTCACTTTTTGGTTACCTTACCAAACTTCTAACTAGATGAGGGGAGATAGGTGGGTTTTGTCTCATCTTATAGATTCAGTCCTAAACTTTTCGTCTACATTCTTGGACAATTTCTTCCGCTCTCTCTCACGACGATCTTGTCGCTTTGAGCTCCCATGGCGGACTGATCTCGATTGTCGCTCCGACAACAAGTGACGTCAGAGCCCATCGCCCCCCCCCCCAGACGAATGTCACAACAGACTCAAATCGTCTTTGTGTCTGATCCTTGATCGGAGCATTTCGTCTCGGGCAGCATACATCAAATATATTATGACTTTTCAGAATGAGTCCCATGAGTCATAGCTGTTTGTCCCAAATCATCACTGCACTTAATTCATACTTATTCCTATTTCTTTCACACAGTTCATAATTCATACTAGCTAATTGTTGTGGGGTACAAATCACCCCTATTGAAGAACTAATGGAAGCAACCATCTATAATAAATACCATGGTTGCAAAGACTCAAACAGAGCACACTCCTATCATGTGAGTGTCCACGTGTGGTATCTGTTCCGATGGATACTACACCCTATAGACCGGTGTTGTCTTGGCCTTCGGGGCATGATTCCGCCGGTCTATGGGTCTGTCCTGTGCAGTTCTAGGAGGTCCACCCTCCCAGGCTTTGCCTCTCCTCTTTGGGGAGGAGTAAGTTGATAGCTTACTGCCTGAGGCGCCCCTACCGGGGAATGCCGACGGGGCTGTCCAGGCAATTTTTAATGGCTAAAGCGCTCACGTTCTCGGGCGCTGGCTTTTCAAATCCCACTTTCCGACCTTGTGTCACATACTCCTAATGTGGGTAGGTGTTAAATATCGAGGACATTCCTATCTTGTGAGTGTCCACTTGTGGTAGCTGTTCCGATGGATACTGCACCCTATAGATCGGTGTTGTCTTGGCCTTCGGGGCATGATTCCGCCGGTCTATGGGTCTGTCCTGTGCAGTTCTAGGAGGTCCACCCTCCCAGGCTTTGCCTCTCCTCTTTGGGGAGGAGTAAGTTGATAGCTTACTGCCTGAGGCGCCCCTACCGGGGAATGCCGACGGGGCTGTCCAGGCAATTTTTAATGGCTAAAGCGCTCACGTTCTCGGGCGCTGGCTTTTCAAATCCCACTTTCCGACCTTGTGTCACATACTCCTATAGTGGGTAGGTGTTAAATATCGAGGACATTCCTATTCATGTTTTACCGCATGGTAGGATTCCGGTCATCTCCTACCACATTGAGTAACGTTACTGTATTGCTATGAATAAATACATTGTATATTTTAACCTGTCATAATTTGTGGTTGTTATCTTTGTGACCCCTAGCACGGGTCTACAACACTAATTTACCCGTTTAAAATACAGGGACCGTCATAATGCAATAGTTGTACATCATAACCAGTAGCAGAAGTATTATTGCTACTTCTATTATTATTTCTAATACCATTATTATCATCATTTTTATTATCATTATCATTATTATATTATCATTATTATTATTATTAGTATCATTATTATGCACTCGCAGCTTTTGTAGTAGCATTCCATTACCAGTCGGTTCTTTGTTGTGGTCCATTTCTTTCTATGGCTTTTTGGTTTGTTCGTTTAATTCCTGCTTTCTTGTGTTTGGTCCGTGTCGTTGTCATATCTGACATTTGATGTGTTACTAATCGTTTTTCTTTCGTCCATGATCTTGTTCCTGAAATTAAAAGAGCCAACATTTGTAAAGTGGGGACCGGGTCCTCCATGTTGGCCATCAAAAGGGCACCAGCCCATCATGACACTGAGATATTTCTTATTAGTTCCACGGAGTTTATTTGTACTTGTAGATAGTTATTATTCTGTTTATAGACATTTGGTGTTTGTGGCAACACCAGGCCCAGGCTTAGTTTACCTGTGATTCTCTCACAGGGATAGTGTTTCTCTCATGTTCATGAAGTTTAAATTGCACTATCACACATACATGAAGACACATTTACGAAGAGAAAGAATAAATAAAAAATTAATTAATTATTTAATTAATAAACTAAATAATTATATAAATTAATAAAATAAATAAATAAAAAATAACTAATGATAATAATAATAAAAATAAATACATCTCTCTCAGTCTTTCTCTCTATCTATGTGTGTATATATATATATATATATATATATACTATTTATTACATGTTTTTAATTCATTCATCTTTTTAAATTAATTAATATGTTTGCCTGATTAATTTATGCAAAGTTATCAAACGTCCGGTCGAGAATAAAAAAAAACGAACACTTTTTTCTCACGTGACTAGTTACATTTTTTTAAATTGTAATTACTTATCTCACACAAAAAGGCGAAAGTATTTTCTCCCCATTCCGGAAGAGAACTCTCAGAAGCTAGTTATTAGTTAGCATTGAAATTCAAAATAAATATAACATTTGTATATCTACTAAAAAGACGTCTTCAATCGGCACGCTCAAGACTTTAAATGTTTACTGTATCCAAAAAAATAACGTAAACTACTACTACTACTACTATTATTATTATTATTATTATTATTATTATTATTATCATTATCATTATCATTATCATTATTATTAGTAGTAGTAGTATTAGTATTATTAGTAGTAGTATTATTAGTATTATTAGTAGTAGTATTATTATTATTATTATTATTATTATTATTATTATTATTATTATTATTATTATTAATTTTTATTTTTATTTTTATTTTTTTACTCACTAGGAGTTATCACCCTGGTCATCGTCAGTGATCGCCCACTACCAACAACCTGTGGTATTCCCTGGAGTCTGAGTGACAACAAGTCTCCTCAGACTTCCAAGTATGCTCCACCTCTTTTCGTTCATCACCGCTGATGACCTTGCGGTATCGCAACAGCCACCTACCACCGATTTCCCGCTGATAAGGGCCATTGGTGCCCTCAAGGGCCCGAGTGGCAACAAGCCTCCCTAAGGTCACAGAGCTGTCCGCGCTCTTCCAGTGGAGGTCTGGTTTGCGCTTTCCCTCCTCGAACCTCTGTCCATAATTTTCGTAGCGTCAGCCTATGCTTGCGCCTCTCTCGTGCGGTTGTATTTTCCCCGGTTCTGTTGTCTTGTGCTTCCATGTGTTTGGTCTCCATTCGTTGCTTATGTGGGTTGGTATCCGCATTCGAGGACATTTCTCAGGATTGTAGCTGTTTTGATCATTACTGTCCTTCGTATGGTCTCAGTTATTCTTTTGATTCCTGTTTCTCCTAGTCTTTTCTCCATGTTTTTGGGGACTGTTCCTAGTGCTCCTATGATTATTGGTGTTATACTGACTTTCTTCATGTTCCATATTCCTTTCAATTCTCTGACAAGTTCAGTATATTTGCTTCTTTTTTCCGTCTCTTTGGTCTTCACTCTGTGGTCTGTTCGAACGGCAAAGTCTACGATTTTGCAGGACTTTTCTTTCTTGTTGATTATTATCATATCCGGTCTCCTTGCTGTTATGGGTTTGTCTGTTTGTACATTCATATCCCATATGATTTTGTGTTTTTCGTTTTCTAGTACAGTTTCTGGTTTGTGTTTGTACTGTTTTTTTGGATATTCGAAATTCAGTTGTTTGCGCATTTCCCGGTGTACTTCTTTTCCCACGCTGTCATGTCTGTTCTTGTATTCTCTTTGTGTTAGCTTGCTGCATTCACTTATTATATGATTTATCGTTTCGTCTCTTTGTCCACACAATCGGCATTTGCTGTTTTCCTGGGTTTTATCTATCTTTGCTTTAATAAAGTTTGTCCTAATCGCATTGTTCTGTGCGGCCGTCAGCAGAGATTCCGTTTCTCTGTTCAAGTGTCCTTTTCTTAGCCATGCCCAGCTGTTTTCATTGGCTTCATCGCTTGTGAGTCTTATAAATCGTCCATGTAGTTGTTTTTCTTCCCACTTTTCCTTTCTTGTCTTTTTGTTTCTGGGTTCAGTTCTTCCGGAGTTGTTTGTTGGGCTGGTGTCTCTTGCTGTGGTGATCAGTCTTTCCGTGTTCTGGGTTACATATTTCTCCAGCTCTTTTTTGGTGTCTTCCACACAGTCTTCTATACTTACCAGTCCTCTACCTCCTTCATTTCTTTTCATGTAGAGTCTATCCGTATCGTCTTTTGGGTGCAATGCATTGTGCATAGTCATTAGTTTTCTAGTTCTTTGGTCAAGGTGCCTGACTTCTTCTTTGGTCCAGCCTATGAATGGTCCAGAGTATCTTATTAGTTGTACAGCCCATGTGTTTATCCCTTTTACTAGGTTTCTGCTATATAGTTTAGTTTCTAAGAGTTTCCTTGTTCTTCGTAGATATTCTTTTCCAATCTTCTCTTTCATTTCTGTATATTTGATTGTGTCTTCTTCCAGAACTCCCAGGTATTTATAACTAACTTGTTCTCCTAGCGCCCTCATCTCTTCTTGGTTTGGGAGTTCTATACCTTCTGTCGTCTCCAGTTTTCCTCTTTTGATCTCTAGCAGTGCACATTTTTCTATTCCAAACTCCATTTGGATATCCTGGCTGAATATCTTGGTTGTATTTATCAGTTTTTCCAGTTCTTTTCCGTTTTTGCAAACAGTTTAAGGTCATCCATGTACATCAGATGGTTTATTCTTTGTTCTGTATCCGTAAACCTGTATCCGGCATCACACTTTCTGAGTATGTAGTTGAGTGGCATCATGGCTATTATAAACAATAGTGGTGATAGAGAGTCTCCTTGAAAAATGTCTCTCTGTATTTTTATCTCAGACAGGTATTGTCCTCCGGCTGTCAGTTTTAGTCTCCATGTTTCCATTGCTTTCTGGATGAGATTAATAATCCTGTCTGGTATCTTGTATATTTTTAAGCATTCAATTATCCATGTTTGGGGGATCCTGTCGTAGACTTTCTTGTAGTTAATCCATGCCATGGTTATGTTCTTTTGTCTGCTCTTCACCTCCTTCAGGGTCTTTTGATCAATGTATAGTAGATCATGTGCCCTTCTTTGTCCTTTCCGGCATCCTTTTTGTTCCTCGGGGAGCAGTCCATGTTGGTCTAGGGATTGGTAGATTTGTTCTTTCAGTTGTGCTGTGAGAATTTTCCACATTATTGGTAGACATGTTATCGGTCTGTAGTTGCTGGGAGTCGTTTCTTTTTTGGGGTCTTTTTGTATTAATGTTGTTCTTCCTTCCGTCATCCATTCTGGTACGTCTGTTTTGCGGATACATCCACTCAGTTTCTGCGCTAGTCTTTCATGCAGGGTCGTGAATTTTTTAAACCAGTATGCATGTATTCCATCGTGGCCTGGTGCTCTCCAGTTTGCCATTTTTCTTAGGGTTTTCTTGATCGTTTATTTGTTGATTTCTGTTTCGGTTCCTTCTTCGATTTCCTGCAGTTCGTCTTTCATGTTTTTCAACCATTGGGCATTCTTGTTGTGCTTTTTTGGTCCTTCCCATATCTTGCTCCAGAATTGTTTTGTTTCTGTTGGGTTTGGTTGCTCTGTTGTTGTTTTTTCTCCATTTACGTTTTTGCAAAACTGACTTTCATTGTTTTCAAAGGTCCTGTTCTGTTTGCTCTGTTCTGATTTGTACCTGTATCGTCTCAGTCTTCCTTCTATTGCTGCTATCCTTTGTTTTTATTTCTTCATGTTTCTCATTTAGTTTTTCCTTGCGTTTCTGATTTTTGCTTCTCAATCGTTTCATGTCCTCCTTCCTTCTGTTCACGGTTTTAGCTTCTTTCCGAAGTTTAGTGATCTGGGTTTCCAGTCTGATTTCCCATCCAGGTTTTGTCGGTCCTCTTATTTGTCCATTCTCTTCGTTTCTTAGTTTCATACTTACCGATTTTGCCCCTGCATATATCAGGTTGTTTAGGTCTGTAATAGTTTCTGTTGGGATGTGTGTGAGGAGTCTGTTTACTCTTTCTGTTTCTGCTTGTAACTTCTTCGCTACTTCATTCCTGAGAGATGGGAGTTTTGTTTTGTTTTCTAACATGTATCGTATAATGTTCTCCACTTCACTTGCTTCTTTTTCGTTGAGTTCTATCTCAGCAAGTTCTGTGGTTCCATAGTCTTCAATCTCATCAGTTTCAGTGTGTATGTTTTGCCCGTCCTCTTCCTGTGGTTTCTCCTTCGGTGGTGTTTCTTGCTCCGTTTCGCCATTAACCTTCTGTCTGATTTCCGTCAGTTCCATCTCCGAGAACCATCCTCGCTTGAGGATCTGTCTTGCTTGATCTGCTATCCTTTGTTCCGTTGTATGGTAGTCACTAGCAATGTCCCAGAGATGTTTCATTCGTTTTCGGTAGCCTCTTTCTGTAGGGTAGCGGCTTTTATAATAGCACTCCATCACCAGTCTGTTCTCTTTCGTGGTCCATTTTTTTCTATATCTTTTCAGTTTGCTGTTTTCGCTCTGGTCTGTGTCCTTGTCATAACTGGAATCAGAGAGGTTATTATCATTATTATTATTATTATCATTATTATTATTATTATCATTATTATCATTATTATCATCATTATTATTATTATTATTATTATTATTATTATTATTATTATTATTATTAGTATTATTATTATTATTATTATTATCATTATTATTATTATTATCATTATTATCATTATTATTAGTAGTAGTAGTAGTATTATTATCATCAACATCATCGTCATCATCGTCATCATCGTCATCATCGTCATCATCATCATGATCATCATGATCATCATCATCATCATCATCATCATCATCACCATTATTATTATTATTATTATTATCATTACGATTATTATTATCAGTATTATCATTATTATCATTATTATTATTATTATCATTATTATCATTATTATCATTATTATTATTATTATCATTATTATTATTATTATCATTATTATTATTATCATTATTATCATTAGTATCATTATTATTATTATTATAATTATCATTACTATCATTATTATTATCATTATTATTATTATTATTATTATTATTATTATTATCAAATAACTTTCTTTTATCGCTAACCATTTATTTTTCACTGGAATTTGGGTGACAATCAATTTCCACAAGGTCCCAATTTTCATCACACTCATCCCGTTGAATTTGGTTAGTGCTGCCCCTTCTCGGTCTTTCGCTAAACATTGCAAATGCCCTGACGCGGCCGTTTCTCTTGACTTGTAACCTCCCTGCCTCACTTTGTCGAGAATATTTCTATTTTTAAATTTTATATAACCTCTTTGCACGTTAATTCATTAAGGGATGCGTATACATGAGCTAAGTGAACAATTTGAGTAGCTTCGCCGGCAGAGACACCCTTTTCTAAATCATGGAACATTATAGGCCTCAAATACCCCTTATATACTTTCAGTATGGAAGGGATATCACACTTTTATCTAATAATACTGCTACTATTCTATTTATTGAGCTAAATTGTTAAAACATTATAGCCGCTTTTGAAAATTAAAAATAGTATCGGTACCTCGAATTTAAGTTACACTCGTCCCTCTTCTTAGAAAATCACATTCACTCTATTGTTTAAAAAATATTAGAAACTATTTATATTAGATCCAGGCGATTCTCTCTCACTAAACGGAGAGAAATCTTTCTTGGGCTTAATGTTTTTCTATTCAATTATTCCTCTGATATCTTTCCATGTAATGTATTTGTCTTATTACTTTTTTTCTTAATTTAGCTCTGTTGACGATGCACAGAACCGGTGTGATAACCTTTTAGTCGGTTATCGTTTTAATTTGCTAGCATAATTGCTAATTAAAATATAGTCTTTTACTGCCATGATACAGATTAAGCAGTGAAATGTATGCTTGTTCTTACAGATTCGATCGATTCTTCTATTGACTGTTTCAAAAACCTCTCCTTGTATTTTGTATTCAGTACATTGATAACAGAGCATTTTCGGTGCTTATTTATATATAACATAGATTGTTGAAACTTTCATATTTTTGGTAAATCCTGTAATAAAATTCATTCAATTTAAAAAGAAGATACAAGACGACGATTACTTTTATTAAATAAGCATTTTATTTCAGGGTTTAACGGGTTTTTTTAATATCAAATTAGATTTAAATCCCAAAAAATTGAGTATTTCCCTGTTTGTGTATTTAGCATAATTTGCAAGATTTTTTGCAATGTTCTTACATCCATTTACGGTTCATTCCGTACCAGCCGCCCATGTCTTGCATTTGTCTACGCCGTGAATGTTCTCGCAATCCCCTGCAAGAAACAGAACAGAAAAAATAACCTTTGATTTTTTTGCACAATCATCATACATTTGCACAATCATCATACATATTTAAATTCAGTTTAAATTCTACGCTTAAGAAATTGTTTATATTTGAAAATAGCTGTTTAAAAATAATTAATACATTAGCATTTAGCGTATATATATATATATATATATATATATATATATATATATATATATATATATATATATATGCAAGTGTCATTAAATACCACGGAGTTCTCTCTTTTCACGTTCTTTTTTTTCAATTTCTCGACGCGGCGAGCGAGTCTTTCGGTTTCGGGTGTTAACCGGTGGAGTATGACATCTAACGTTGTGTCATGGGCCATTCCTCTAGCGCTTTCGGTATCTCGACCGTCTTCATGAGGATGTGTCTTATTGTTACTAAGAGCCGTATTCGTAGTTTTATTATTAGTAATTTATAACACGGTGAGATACTCTCTATAAGCGAATGTTAGGGTAAAAAACATGTACGCACTATCGTAAGACTACTCCCAGTGACACTCCAATAAAGAAAGACAATGGCGATATACGATGATATTATACAAATATAAAAAGGAATAATAGAAAAGAACCAAATAAATTCTGGAAGCATATTCCATCTGCGACGATGTAGTAATGTACAATGTTCGGGTGGTAATTTTAACGACATTGAAATTACGCATTTTACGAGTTTAATGTTGGGTATCCAGGCATATCACAGATAAAAAGTTTTATGCGAAGTTACGTCAACTGGACGAACATGGATCGAGATATTGATAATGTATTTAAATTATGTAAAAAATGTGCGTTCGCAGAAAACTCGCCTCGCATAAAATTCAAACTTTGGTCAAGAATCTATATTGACTACGCTAGGCCATTGGTCGCGTTCTATTATCTGGTTGTAGTAGATTGCTACACTAAATTGCCAAAGATAGTTAAGTTTAAAAAACAAACGACAGAAACAATAATTGCAGGAATTGTTCGCATGTTTCGAAGTCGTGGATTGTGTAGTTTCGCATAACAGTACTCAATTCACAGCAGTGAATTCAAAATGTTTTGTTGTTTTTATTTAGCGCAGAACCCCACAATCGCGCCATATCATGTGAGAAGCAATGGCCAAGTTCAGTGAGTTGTCGATACTTTTAAAAGAGCGCTAAAAAGCGAGAGGTAATCCACGGAGAAGGCTATACATGATTTTCTACAACTGTATAGAATTACTTCGAATAATAACGTTCCATCTTGCAGCTCGTGTCTTTCAATCGTAGGCGTGTACCTTTTCCTCCTGAGATTATCGTGGACGGTTCTGCTGTTGAGGTGAAATCGACTCTGAAACTTCTTCGTTATTCTCTCTCATCAAAACTTTCTTAAATAGGCATTTCCTGTCTTCGCGATTATTATTTGTTCTTGTTAGCTCCTTACATCAAGTGGCTTCATACCTTGTCTGGAGCGATTTCCATTCATAAAAACTTAAGTGCAACTTTAAAACTACACTGCGACCAATGATAATAGCTTTCTAATAAAAATAGTTATTTGTCAATTTTAGAAATATTTTAAGAGGTAATCTAGCATTTTGTTATAAGAATGTCGCTAAAAACAAACATAAACTCATTGCTAGTATTTGCAAAATAATATATTTGTTTAAATCACCGAATTGTTACCGACCAATAGAATAGCTTCTTAAAATAAAACAGCCACAATTTACCTTAAATAAGGAATAAAATAAAAATGAATGACGGTTATGTATTACAACTAATTAACATAATTAAACATATAATAATAATAATACATAGTTCAATACATATAATGAACAAATACCTTATTTACTCACATAACACCATGAACCCTCATAATTTCACAAAGCCTTTTATTAACTTAATTAGTCATTTTTAATAGTGGCTGGTGGCACTACCCTCGCTTCAGTATTAATGAATTCCCATGAGTCGATTTTAGACGAGAATTAACGTGTGTTGGCATAAACATTTCGGTTGTTGATAGACCATAAGTTTTCTATTAGGCTTAATTTAGAAAAAATCATCAAAGGTCACAATAAATAAATACTATGTTACTTAGAGCATTATTTTAAGCACTACTATTGTTATTGAAAATTTCTTCATTAGAAGAATTATTGCTAATTCTATGTGTTAAATAACGCTTGGTGTATGGTTTGATTTTGGATTCACGTATATGGGATCATAGTAAACAAAAACACAATTAAACTTAGTTATAGTTGCACTAATAATTTAGAAAAATCATCAAAGGTCACAATAGACAAATACTAAAGGAAAATGATACAAACAACGTAAGTAGCATAGAGGATCATAAATTTAACTGTAGAAATAAAAGTGAGTGCCCGTTACAAGAAAAATGTTTAATGAAAAATGTAGTATATCTAAGCACAGTCTTCCCAGAGAATTATCCTAATTTGAAAACATTCTACATAGGGAGGTACTAATACTGATATTTAGCATAGGTATAGAAACCATAAATGCTCATTTAACAACGTAGGAACTGATAGAAATGGTACTTTATTATCCAGATATATTTTATTCCTAAAAAGAAATGGCATAGTTCCTATAGTGAAATGGAGTATGTTTTCTGTGTTTAAATAAAAAACTGGCTATAATGTTGTTTCCAAACAGGAATGCTTTACTAAACCAGAGGGACGAGGTAGGTTACAATTGCAGACACTTCAAAAAGTTCACCTTAGATAAGTATTGTGAGAATGATGTAAACATTACTTTGTAAACAAAAATAAAATAAAATAAATAAATAACAAATAAAATGAAATAAAAATAAATAAATATATAAATTAATTAAAAATAAAAAGAAATAAATAAATAAATAAAATAAAATAGCAATAAATGAATAAATAAAATAAAAATCAAATAAAAAAATAAAAACAAAGATTAAACATTAAAATAACTTTCTCTTTAAACATAACATTAAAACAATACAATAAAAAATTAAAATCTCTTAACACATTACGCAAAATAAATATATGTATAATATGTATATGTATATATATATATATATATGTATATGTGTATATATGTTTTTTATTTATATACCTATATATATAGGTGTGTAGGTATGTTTGTGAGTGTATAAGTGTGTGCGTATAAGCGTGTGTGTGTGTATGTGTGAGTGTGGGTATGTCTGGTTGTGTATGCATGGAGTTAAGAAAAAGAAAACGGGCTTAGTCTAGCCAGTCCTGCCGATGGTTTGAGCTGACCGACTTTCTTATGCGTCGATAGGTAGGTGTCAAAATGTCATCTTATGCAAAAGGGTTCCTCGCCTGAAAATTTTTAAATGTAATTTGTCTTTTGTTTTTTTATGATTGTGTATTGGCGGATCTACTTTTTGCTCACTAGTATATCCCTGAGGAGGAGGAGAAGACGTTCTGAAACAATTATCGGATACTCAAACTATGTTTATTTTAATACAAAAAACTGTAATATATATTGACACTTTTGAAAAGTATTGGTTTTGTTTATTTTGTTAATGATGGAACTTAACTAATATATATATATATATATATATATATATATATATATATATATTAATTCAAAAATGCCGTGCATCGTTAATATAAATGTATTGGATTCTAAAGAACTCGCGTTTCTCGTAAGCCTCTTCAGTGTAATTTACCTTTATATCTATTGTCTAATTGTTTTGATATTGTGAATTTCGCGCGATTATTTCCCGCCAGATAGGGTCAATAATAGATCGTCACATTAAATGCAACCAACACCAAGTTTTCTCTTCCATCAACAGCTATACAAAACCTTGCCAACCATCGATTGATATGACCGATAATATCCTTCCCGAGAAGCAAGAGTTTAAACAACTCGACTTGGCGTTTTCCGGACAACATCAGTTAAAATAAGTACAGAGAAGCCTGCTGCAAAGAAGGTAGTCTCCATCTACCGGGCTAGAAAACTAATCACACTTTCAAGTATCCTATCAGTTCCCCCGTGCCTGAAGTAATGTTGACAACAAATAGCTTCTCTCCTTTCGTGCAGAAAATAACTTTTAACCTAATATGTCCCGCACACTCTGCCAAGCTGAACCCCTGTTACATCACCGGTGATGTACCGCTCTTCTTATTTTACAAGTACTTCCACGGAATGTCTTCTGATGAACTTACTGCATTTGTACACCCGAACGTAAATACCCCCGACCAACTAGCAGTAAAATACCACGTCTTCACTGTAGAACTCCTTATATACCAGACGATTTTCTGCTCTGATAACTTCTTCTCTCGGACCGCAGTTATTTAAGGTTTGTCCCTATAGATCTATCTCCTTTTGCTGCCCACTCACCTACTAAGTTTTGTCTCTATAGATCTAGCCCCTTTTGTAAAAGTAGCCTCTTACGCTTTGGTAGCAATATGTCTTGTTTTCAAGAATAATCTCCCGTTATTTTTAGAGTTGTGACGAATTCTAAATAATACAAAAACGCTATTTTTGATGTCCTGATTGTACTCTAATGTGCCGTGTGGAAATAGAAAAAAACATGAGAACAAAAAGAGAAAATGGTGCGAGCGCAGTGCACGTAACGGAAACGTTAATAGTCGATGTATAATCTAATGAAAGTCAATTTTGTCCGCACATACTGCATCGTTAGCATTCCTCTACGGATTGCGAGCGATTCAGGTGACAGACAATGAACAATAAGAGAATGTAATGCATTGGAAAATGGCGTCATCGTCTCTGTGGAAAACCTATTTGCAAATATGAAATCTATTTACAGAAATAATTCAGTCAATGATCAACAATGCACGTAAACGTCTACTTTGAAGAGTGATAAGAATAATAGTCTATAGCAATCGTATAGGAGGACTCTTTCTGTGCATAGTTCAAAAGAAATAGCTTCAACATTTATCGCCACTATAGGAACCAGAAGTCGACCTGATACTCTGTGGTTTCAGCGAAGTCAAGCAGGAATACATGTGAACACGGAATAAAGGAACATGTTTTGTTTTGCCAAGGCTGTAAAAAGCTGCCGTCAGTTTTGATTGAAACTCGCACATTAAACCACAATGGTCTATCCGTGGATACTCAATACTTTATGAAATTAAATGAGTAGTCTAATATAACTAGCGTCAATTAAAATGTTGGTACTATGCGAAAAATATGTAGAATGTAATAAAAAAAATAAAGATTATACTATTCTTTATGTAAGAATACTTTAGTATGCAGGAATGGTTGAGTTATTAACTTCGAATTCCACATAGTGTTCGAAATATGTGGATTATTCTAATCTGGTGTTTTGTCATTCCGATATTCCTAGAGTGTAAAATCTATTTAATTTGAATGAATAGAATCAATACCTTGAAAGTTTATTGTTACACCGGCCGTTCTTACACAGGAGGAACTGCACCGGTTGTCACCAGAGAAGAAAAAGTACAGTCTTGTAACTGTCTAGCCAAGTGCTAGTCAGTTACTTACTTTCTTAATACACTTGTTAAACCAACCCTCGACTTGACTTCCTTTATTTATTATTTACTGTTAGACAACTTCACAACATTATGATAATCGATATTTTAATAAGGAAAATAGAATATGGTGTTTTGTTATTCCGATATTCCTAGAGTGTAAAATCTATTTAATTTGAATGAATAGAATCAGTACCTTGAAAGTTTATGATAATCGATATTTTAAGAAGGAAAATAGAAAGTTAATTAGCTTAGAGAAAACCATGTTTAACATAAATTATATGGTTTAAAAACTGCAATAGAAAATGAGATCAAAAGAAAAATAAATCAAATGTGTGACTTCACAAAGCCAGAAAAGAAAGAGTTGGTGAAAGAGCACCCCGTGTGTAGAGTAGCTAACAGACTATACAAACTCGAAATATGAAATAATAACGATGCAAAGAAGATGTGTGTCCTATATCCCGGTGAACTTAGGTGACAGTGTTAGTAGAGCGAGAGTTAAACTTGCCCGGATTTTTTGTATGGATGACTATTTTGGAAGAAACTGTTGAGCCGAATATAGTGTAACAATTATTAAAAAAGAATGAAATATAGGCATATTTTCCAAAAACACGCATTGAGAATTGGACAACATCGATGCAGAAGCAGATTCGCATATGCAGCTGCTAGAGAAAAAATCTATACTGGTCACTGAAAAAGGAGGAAAAATAAATGTATTCTATTATAAAGATTATATTAATAAAAGATTCACTTACTGTTTTTAGTAACAACATACGCAAAAAGAAGCATTTTAATCTTTTTTCCAATAGATGTCAGATTATCACAGTTCCTAACTGCAAGTCCAACTTTGGTTGTTTTTCTCCTAACAAGCTGTTCGAGAAATCGAATAGAAAATATGACATCAAAAATTAAATAATTTTCGTTTTCTTAGAATTATGCATATAGAATTTTTGTACATTATTAATTACAGATAATTATTTTCTTTCCTGTTTGTTATCAGAAAAAAATTGGAAGTATGCTTTGTCAAGTGAATAACTTTACCATATATTTGTTATTTATTATATATATATATATATATATATATATATATATATATATATACATACATATATATATATATATATATATATAATATCCATAGTGCTCGAGATATATGTGACACTATTTGTAAAGGAAAAGAAGCAAACGTCATATGATGGTCAATAATAGATGGATTATCTAAATTCAAAGTTACTCTCTTAGAAAACATGTTGCCAAATAGAATTCATTAAAAGAAGCCGCTAAACCTAACCCTAACCTGAACCTAGAGCGCGCCTTAAGACTAGTTCGATCCTGGCACTCAGATTTTTATTGGTATTGTAGGCGATACGGCTGATGCCTTTCTTTGCCGCGCCGCTACATACATGATAAACAGTAAGGCAGCTATTAGGCGAGTTAGTGGGCAAATGTTGGGAGTGAATAAGTTGGGAAAATACTCAGAGAGCCATTTCTGGGTTTTATCGAGGGTGCAGCTTGAAGCTGAGCCCAGCTGCAACACTATGGCATTCCCACAGCTACCGTCTCCACTCAGTACTTGACAAAAGTGGACAGCACCAGCACCTCAATATAGCCATTTGAATTGAGTCAGAGTCCCTTTTCAAAGATATGGCGTCGCATGAAGTGGCTGGAAACAACCCGGAAAGATCATCACAGCTTAATGGATCTAGGTCTACATGGGGATTTAGACTTCGTGCGGACCAT
This sequence comes from Sepiola atlantica, assembly GCA_963556195.1. NCBI lineage: Eukaryota > Metazoa > Mollusca > Cephalopoda > Sepiida > Sepiolidae > Sepiola > Sepiola atlantica. The sequence continues at coordinate 30,998,233 of OY744522.1, forward strand.
TTGTTTTTCTGTGCGTTGTGTCACTGGTCATCAAAAGATGCAAAGAATCATTGGCTCGACTTAATATTTTACTTTACTGTAGAGTTTCTTGGATTTCGTAAAGCAGTTCTCTTTGCCACTGGCCATTAGTAGTTGACTCTGACTACTTGTATAAGGAGTAGAAAAAATCCTCGTTCAGTCCATGACTTGTGTGGAACTTGACGCCGAATTTCACATCTCCGTCGCTAATATTTCTTAAGTTTTAAATCCGCGGAAACAACATGATTCATATAACTCTTTTTTAATATTCCAGCTCTTTCTAATTGTCTATCTTCAACAGGCTACAACCTCCACTAATAACACACGTAGATAGCTACCTTTGGCTCTATACTAACCATAACCCAACCCCTTACCTTTGGCTCTATACTAACCCTAACCCTAACCCTTACCTTTGGCGCTTTACTAACCATAACCATAACTAATAACACACATAGATAGCTACCTCTGGCTCTATACTAACCATAACCCTAATCCTAACCCTAACATTTGGAACTTTACTGCTATTCAATACTTATATACTGGAATAAAAGAATATAAAGTATTATCAAATTTGCATCGAACACCATGTATTATTTTCGTAACGTATTTTTTAGAACTAATACATGATATTATTAAAATTGTGAACAACTTTACGCGTGTACGTGTGTGTTACGTTTTTGTGACTACAATGTTTGAATTAATATTTCAATTTATTTTAACTGAATATTTATTGAAATTAAAAAACATAATCTCATAAAACAACATCTTATTTTACAAAAGTAAGTTCTATATGTAATTAAAGCCACCATAATTGTGTCTAATAAAGGTAATTATAACAGTTTCATGAGACTTAATTGTTCGTGTAAAACAGGGACTATAACTCCTTAATGACACTTACTTGTGTGTAATTATAGAGAATATAATAGATTCATAAGCCTTACTTGCATGTAATAGCAGGAAGGGCCACACTTCCTTGACCTCCACCTCACTTTTGACTTCTCGTGGTACCAGGTGTTAATGGTGCGTTTGATAAGTTTGGCCAGTAAACGTGGATTCATGAAAAAGCTTATATCTCGACCTCTCCATCGCTTCATTAAGCCGCAATGTTTACCCAAAACATACGCCGCTTTGGCAAGTTTATCGATCCATTTCTATATAAAGAGAAGTAACGATAGACAAAAGGTGTACAAAATATAGACATACAAAATTATCTATGAATAATTGTCTGTTTGCGACGGGGTAACAACAAGAAAATGTAGAGATCTCTAGTATAAACTACATTTATCAGATTGCTATTTTCTTGAAATTAATATTCGTTTTGCTCAGCTATCAACGTGGTAACAAATGTGTTAAGTAATTAAAAAAATCAGGAACGGACAAGGGAGCTAAACAATGACGAAGATTCATAATTTCATTTTTCTTAATCTCTTGGAATTATGAATTGCATTGTTAGAAAAATAATCGTTGCAAAACGCTTCATCAAAGCAAAACTTATAAAGTAATTTCTCCGATCTACAATGAAAGATAGCAGGTTATTCGAGTTAGAAAACGAGTTGTATTGTCATGAACAAAATAAATGCATTTGATATTGCTAAGATAAAAGACATAAAAATGTTAATCATTTTCGGAAATATTTCATGAGGATGAATCATTTGTATTATTTACATCAATAGGATCACAATATTAATCTTTTGTTCATATTTCAGCCGGTTTAAACCGCCGCAGAGTCACGGTAAAATACGTTGATTGACAATCAGTTTTAAGTGACAGCTTTCTGGCGGCTGAAGGTGTAATACATTCTACAGGCAATACTAACTAAGAAAAACATTATGCCTTACAGAACGAGAACAATATACCCGTTGATAATATGAAGTCTTAAGTGTAAAATTTCATCTTAGTTCTTGAGTTCGACAGAAAGATTCCCAAGTTCCAACAGATGCACCTGTAAAAATTCAGATCTACAATGAGAGAAGACAGGTTGTTCGAGTTTTTAAATGTCATTAATTGTTGTTTATATTATTCAAGTAGTAGTGATCGTAGGGGAGACAACTCATGCGTTACTTGCTTATTATTTTAAACGGTAAAACATTCAAAGGAAAAGAAAAAGTAAAAGAAAAAGATAAAACAAACACACTGTACAGTTTATAATACGTAAATACATTTCTATTAAAAGTAAAGCTAGTTTAACGTGTTGATGCTTGTATAGTTAGTGTAAATACTAGTTTACCTGTCTCGTCGTCTTTTCTTGTAACTCCTTGTTGTCATAAAGAACATAAGGACCATGATAAACATAGTCAATATCTCTTCCAGCCGGTACTAGCGCAGTTGCTTGCATAAACCCCACGACATATAACACCAGACACAAGCAGGAAATCTCTTTTAAATACTTGACATTCTGGAACAGAAAAATAAGAAAAAATAAGTTTATAACTGTTAATTAATTTTCTGCAAATTTGTGATGAAAATATTTTTTATTATTTTATAAAAAAAAACAATTCTGAGATTTAAATTTACTGTTCAAATTTCCTTCCATGTCATATTCCTTAGTTATTTTTATACTTTATTAATAATATTGGCACATCGGTTCCTGTCAAATCATTAGTAGTTAAGCGATGTGAGGCCACGACAGTTTTTAGATGGGTGACAATTTACAAATACAAAATGCTGCATGTAAATCCCATTTCAAGTTGGTTTGCAACCTGATGTCCGAATATGCAACTACTACGAACAGTTCTAAGCCGTTTGTTTTGATCTGCACCGACTAGTAAACTCGCCTAAGCTTACTGATCGATTGCAGATTTCATATGAATATATAAGAGGTACAATTCAGCAATTAGACCATGATGGATGAAAGTTTAACTAACCGGATTTTTAAAGTTTTAATTTGATCAAACATGATTTGAAAAAAATTGAGTAAAACAAAAAGTTCTAATTTGATCAAACATGATTTGAAAACATTTGAGTAAAACAAAAAGTTATAATTTGATCAAATACGATTTGAAAACATTTGAGTAAAACAACATGTGGAATTGAGGAAATTGATGATCGTAATGTTAAAAAGATTTAAATCTAGAAAAGTGCAATAAAATATTATCTTTGATCCGTTTCCGATTCAGCTTACTGTAATTTGGAGGAAAACTGAGAAATTCCGTTAATTAACAGACAAAACAATTCGAAACAATTCATGAATATATTTTATCTAAAAAACTTACGCTTTACGACTCCTGTACATTCAACAGAAGCTTATTCTTCATAAACGACCTCTCTGATGACATTGTGTATGAGATGGGTATATTTGCTGACGACAACACGCTCTACTTTTGTCATGTCGGTAAAACGGATGCGCACATATCCGAGGCAATGGCTGAATCCTTTGAACGTGTCTTCTAGTCTGTAGTGAGATGGGGTCATAATTGGATGTTAACATTTAATGCTGCTAAGACAAAACCCTATTCCTTAAACAACTACATGCAACTTCTGCAACCACCGATTGACATGGCAAATAACATTAATTGGAACAAATACATAGGAAACAGTGTGTCAAGGCGGTTGCAACGAAAGTGGTCTCTCTCTCAACCGTGTTAGAAAACTTCTCATGTTGATTGATGCGTAAATTAAATACAATTAATCTTCAAACTTTCTAAACATAATAGATAAGCTTTTTTAATTAATGATCTAAAAAAAAAATATATATATTTGAACCTTCTTTTGGAATTATAATTTTTCAATTGAGATATTATTCGCCAAATGACGTATTCTGAGAATAGATGAATGTAGGTATATAGAAAGAAAGATGGGGCTCTGTTTTTTTTAATGTTGCCTATGACGGGGCTTTAATGTGCAAGAGAAAAAAAGCTATTGTAAACAGTTGCCAACAATTAGGAAAGTAAAGTATAGAACTGGTTATAACACGGAGAGGTCTGTAAAACCGAAACCCCCTTTGAAACAGGCGAATCAAACACTTCATTACAACGAATGAATAAAGGTTGCGGTAATTATTTACCTTCTCGATAGAAATAAATAATAATTAGTTAACAAGAAATAATAAATATACTAAAAACCTGTACTCTCGTAAATGCCACCATGTTCATGTGCCGCGCGATGTTTTCCTGGTAATATTTCAAGTACAAATGAGAGACGCGTTTCTTTCAAGTTTTTATGGGTTGAAAAGAAACCATGACATTTTCCCCATTCGTCACACGCGTTTATCTCAACGCATGAATTAATTAACAATTACTATTACAAATTCAGAAACACTCCTACAGCATACAGAATGAGACAGAATAATCGATTTACTAAATTGAAATGTTCGAATTGTGTAATTAATGAATTTTAAAAAGTAATTATAGGTTGATAAAGAGAACTAAACTCAAAACCAACATATCGGGGTTGTAGTGAACTGCGTCATAATAATCTAGGTTCGAGTCTATTAAGTTAGCGAGTTGCTATAAGTCGTATTAATATCAATCAAAGGCAATTATGTCTCGTACTCTAAATGTATTCCATGAAAAATGCTAGTATACTGAAATCATATGCCCTTAAGAGGGTTAAGATGAAAATTAATATACACTAAATGTACAAAAGCAAGGAAATTCCCAAATGTTTACACTTTTATTGTCATTAACAGGGCTATGTATTTTACTGGTAGGAATTTTTCTTCAGCGCACCTCACAGACTTCATCCACTCATGCATAGAGATTTATACTGTAGTGATGTGATAATGAAATGGTTTGGTTGATATATAGTCATACCTTTAATGACAAGAAAAGTGTACACATTTGGGAATTTCCTTGCTTTTGTACATTTAGTGTATATGAATTTTAATCTTAACCCTATTACGGGCATATGAATTCAGTATACTAGCATTTATTATGGAATATATATATATTAATATCAGTAATTTCATTAACTATATGAAAATATGAGATTTTTAATAATTTCTTTTATCCTAAATCAATGTTAATATTATTGTATTTTAAAAATTGGTAAACACAGCGATTATTGTTACTTTGAAAAGCCCTTAAAACCTGGAAGTATGTAAGAGACATTTGAAGCACATAATGCTCCATGAGTTTAAACAGATTATCTCTGGAGCCGATACGATTCGAAATATTCGCATAGCTTATGGAGAAGAATCACTGAATAAAGAACGTGTAAAAATGTCTTACAAAATTCAGAAATGGAAATGTCCTCCTTGAACGTAGAGACTGATCACGACGTTCAACTGTGTTTTATGAAGTGCCATCACATAAAGTCCACGCAGATTCAGTTAAGGAATTGACAATGAAGCTCTCCTCAAACCATAAAACTACTTATCTTTGTCTACAGAAACTTAGAAAAATTAGTAAATCGCGAGTTCATAAGGTCCCCATTTCCCAAACTCAAGAATCTTTCCTAGTTGTTCGAGATATGCCGATATACAGTTTGGTCCAAATACACACACACACACACACACACGAACACAGACACATATATATTTATATGTATATATATATTAAATAAAAAATAGACTGACACGTAGCTATGAGGTATATTCCGATAACGTTCGTTGAATTCTCATGTCAGTATTTCTCTCTTCACATTAATAAAGCTTAAATTCCCTTCTTGACGTGGTAATGTCTCGTGGCCGATTGGATAGGTTGATTCTGTAGCAGGGGTTCGAACCTTGCGACTGTCTGAGATTATCATTCCCTACGCTAATGAGAGCGAAAGCCTGAAACGCTGGTGTATATATATATATATATATATATATATATATATATATATATATATATATATATATATATATATATATACGAGGTCTGTCTAAAAAGTATCCGACCTTAGGCCAGAAAAATATTTCAAATACGTGACGGGATGTGACTCTAATCTCTTGACCAATACTTAAGAGACACGACGAGACATTATTTGTCGCTATTAAATCTTAATAATCATGACCAAATAAATGTAGAATACGAAACATAATTGCGTTTAGTTTATACGTATATCAACTATATCATGGACTAGACTGAAACCAATATTACTAATGACACAATGCCGGCAAGAATTCAGTTAGTTCCGAGTTCCTCGTATCATTGAAATTAACAAATCGATTATTCTGTCTCGTTGTGTCTAACCGCCTAAGGGTGTATATAATATGATATAATTAACTTGTAGGAGTGTTTTGGAATTCGTTAAATACTTCTTAATGAATTGGAATGAAACGCACGTTACAAATGATGAAAATCCCCACACATAAAAGCAGTGAAAGAATTTAGTTTTTTTTCATTTGTACTTGGCATTTCACAACAACATTGTTCATGACACGCGAAAAGACGAATTGAAACGGTGTACAGGTTGGTATCTTTATATATTTAAACTAGCAGGAAAACTCGACGTTGCTCGGGATCGAATAAAGAGCGCCTTTTTCACAATATTCGTTCACCATATTACTTTCTTTTTTATACCATTTCTCCCCTAATATAGGTTGAAGAAATTAAAATACCAGAAAACTCTCTGAATCAGTGTCTCATACAAATGATTTAGATTTGATGATAACCGAATGACCCCGATTGAGATTAATGGTGTTTAAAAAGAAAATTAGAAGTGTGTAAAATGTAGTTTCAGATAATTTCGTATTTCAGAGATTTCCAAGTAATTTTGGCTGCAGGATAATCCCAGAATTAGACATTCTCGCAAGACGTAGATTGGATCTGGTCGTTATTGCCTACCGTCATGCTGGCTATGAAATATTCGTTCCGCGGTAAGCTTAATACAAGCTAAAGCAATTAGTAATGAAGTTTCTTACAGCTCACAGAGTGGGTAGGCTCTTCGGCAGCGTTTGGTATACTGTGTGGTGGGGGGGCGAACCCGAAAACGCTCGCTGACGACAAAAAAAAGAAAGAGGAGTGGGAGGAGACAGGCGTAAGAAAATGAAATCAGGTTTTTATTTGAAGATCCGGGCATCGGCGTCGAGAGAGAGATTTAAGCAAATTAATTGGTTTGCATGCGTCGCATTTTTTCAATAAGAAAAGGAAAATTAAGATTCGGGGAAAGACGTGGAGATCGTTCTGAACATGGGGTCGTAAAGCGAACGAAAGGAGAGAATAGTGCTGGATTTCTTATGTTGGACTGAACGACGTTTTTTTACACTGGAGAGAGATAGTAACATTAATTTCGACTTGATCTTGGCGACACCTCTGTTTAACTGTTCCAATACTATTTCTTTATTTTATCTACACTTTATGTGTTCGCATTGGAACCTTTCGTTCGCAGGCTTAGAATAAATCTTCACCAGATTACTTTGTTTGGTGCTTGCACCACAATGAAGTAGTCCGCCTATGCCGACGACGGGGCTATCCTTGTAACGAGCAGTGCCGAGATTATAGTTTTCGACATGAAAATCAGACGGTATGATCAAGTAATAGAAGTAAAAAATAACTGCGACAAGTTTGTGGACTTCTGCATTGGTGTACCTTAACAATGACCCGTTGGCTAGACATATTTGCCTGCAATATACTCTGGGTCTGGTTTAGTCTTGAACTATAGTTGAAAAACAATTGATCGAATGTATTGAATGTGATTAGTCCCATGGTACTTAACTAGTCGATACGGTAGCAGAGTGAATGTCACATCGAATCATCACTGCTCCTGGAACACACCGAATGACCAAAAACTACGCCCAACCTATAATCTTATAATTAAATTCATTAACACCCGGTACCTCCTTTTTAAAATCGATCCTCTCCATGGTTCTATCCGTCTCCGACACGCATACGTAGGTCGCCCTGCACCCGCCAATTAACTCCCAAATCACTTTGATGCAGAGCAAACTTCAATATACTTCGTACCCTTCCTGTGATTCTAACTATTCAGTGGGGGGGGGGGAGGAGTCGTCTTCGCGCACCTGCCGACCAACATCTAAAATCCAAAGATGAGACCACATCTCAAAACTTAAAATTTACCACCACTCACACCATATCAATCAATGTAGTCGCGGACAAACGTGGGTCACAAAAATTCAATTTCCATAACTGACCACCGCCCTTTCTTGTGGTCCCACAGAATGACCATAACTCCGTCATTCCACCCCGTTCGCAATTTTAGCGTATGCAGGCTTTACCACAAGCCTCGCCAATAACCCATGGATACTCTAAAAAAGAAAGCATACGAGCAAACGCCGGGAATCCCTCACTGACTTTCCAAGCCTGTACATACTCTGTACACGGGGATTTTCCCCGATAAAAAACACAACCCTCCATAAGGGTGTCCACAACCTGACTCAAACTGATTCTCACTGCCGTCGACCACAAATATCCATAATCCAACCTAGACACCTGAACCTATTGCATGGGTGACCCCCAAACTTAAACAACGATTTTGATTAACTGGGTTTTTTATAACTTTTTTAAACTTCAAGAAAAGACAAATTAATTGTCTTAGTACTCTCAGAAAACAACCGGAAAAATGGCTGACTCTCCTCTCCAATACAAATTATAAAACAATTTTACATAAAAAATCAGAACAATAAAAAAATTACCATTTTCATGCAAGTAAAAAAAAAATTAAAACATCATCATTACATGTTCCTTTGTTTCAACAAACCAACAATATAAAAATAAATGAGACACAATAAAAGAAAAAGCTTAGAAAAACAGCATTTTACACATTTCCAAATCATCAGGCTCTCTTCCAATGGGTTGATATATTGTTCGGCCATTCATACTATGAACAGACCCCACGCCTCTCACTCTTCTTCGCCCCGTGGGTATCGTAGTCGGCCACTCGCGCACAGGTGTTTGATATCATGGTCGCGGCGCGACCTATAAACAGGTACCCTACACGATCCTGTGTCACTGAAATACTTGTAACATAGGTGGTCCACTCGTGTCGTTATCTCTGTACTCACACGTCAGTTCCTCGGCGCAGGGATCCTTCCTGACTGTGAACACACTTTCTTTGGCTCGTGATTTCGTCTGTAGTGGCGTTGAATCTCCTCCGATCCGGATGTTTGCCTCGCTGGTCCGCTGTAGAAGCAATGTTACGCGAACAGCACAAATCCACAACAGAATAACTCAACAAACGGCTAGGTCTTTTCATAACAGTAATTATTTGACAAAATTGAACGGTTGGTTTTAAACTTTAACTCAAAGTCTGTTTTTCGATAATGGCTTGTTTACTAAACTATCTTATCTCTCTGTGTGCGTGTGTGAATCTCTGCGATTTCCCAGTGGTAAATAAGCTGTAACTTAATCTATGTTTGGAGAAACGGTGTGTGTGTGAAACTCCCTTTTTCAAAGCCCTGATTGAGATATAACTTGTCTACTCAAAACGGTGTGTGTGGACTCTTACGACTGTTGGTATTAATTGAGACGTTAATCTCTGTTAAAAAACGATTGTGGGGGGGGCCCGGCTCCCTCGGGATCCAAGGGAATCACGACCAGCTCGGTCCGGATGTCCGCGCTAACTAACTTGTGATCGCCTTCTCGTCTCAACAACAAAGACGAAAAGCGTATAACTCATACTCTCTCTCTCCCTCTCTCTCTCTCCTTCTCTCTCTCTCTCCTTTATGCGTCCCTCTCCATCTCCTGGTCGTCTGGGACAATACGACACGGGTAATTACAATTCCCCGTTTTGGCTTTTTTTTCTTTCCTGTTATCGCAAAAGACTTATTCCCTTTATTTCTCTAGGGGGAGGCGTTCGCTCGCGACCCCCCAACGAGCTGACATCTATCTGTATCTAAAAGACCCTGGACCAAATTGTTCAGCTGGTCAAACTCATCCATTGTATCTGGATAATTGCTACAGACAACTTAAGAACCGATCTCAGACTCCTTGGCGCCATTCTCCCTCTTCGCCAAGACAACCGATTTGGGCCGAATATATACTAGTGGTAACTCTACCTCATTACTACGTAGGATCCAGCATCCTCGCTGAGATGCACACTGGTGCGCTAAGGCGCACGATCTCCGTTGGTTATAATCGTTGTTTCACATCTGCCCAATCCTTATTTTGTGTCAATTGGTGTAAATTGACATCTCCCAGACCGTCACCCTTCCCCCACACACAGAGAGAACAACAGGTAACACACTCAAAACAATAATAATCAAAAATTAAAAAAAAAACTGTACCTAAAAAATGGAACAAAAAGTTTTCTTTTTCTGTTCTGTTTTCTTTTGGTCTGTCCTTTTTTTTTCTCTTTCCAGTCTATTAAAACATCAGGACTACGTATGTATCTGTGTATGTTCGTATGCATTTTATGGTTTCTGTGTTGGGAGGTGGGTAGGTGACAAAATGAATTATTATGCATGCAATTAAAAGTGTGTTAATACAGATTGGAGCTCGCAACGCCCCTTACAAATTACGTCACCATCACCTTCTCCTCGGAATCGATCTCTACTTCTTCACTGGTCATCCACCTGGATTTCCGACAGGGGCAGCGATTCCTGCTCCCGCTCGCGATCTGGGTGAAGTGTACTCAAGGGTAACCCTCCCTTGCTCATGCACTCGGCTGTCGGTGTGCTCGCGCCGTCCAATTTCTCCCTATGTCTTTCTCGCGCCCTTTGTCTTTTCTGCAAAAGCTAACCCTATTATTTATGTGCACAATACTCACTAACATCGACCAAGCCCTATCGTGCCCGTATCTAGTCCTACATTTTAACGTGAATTTTCCCTTCCTGACGGGGTTAATCGAACCCTCCAATCTTTTTAAAGCTAATAGCTTGTTACCTTCTGGTTATGCAACGCATTTTAACACATTATAATACTTTCATAACTGTTCGATGGGGTCGACCGGTAATCTCAAACGATTTGGTAATTCGGCCTTAATCTGCCGAGATGATTATATTCGGCGACAAGTGTCTTAGCGATTGCATATCCAACTGTGCACCTGTGCACTCACTCGTCAGTGTCAACAACTGAAATTCTCTTGGTACGGACCTGTCTGGTTCGCATACCGTCACTATCATTGCGTCAGCCACCTCGGCCAGTTTCTCTTCGTTCCCTTCTCTGGGAAAACAATTCTCTCAGACTAACACCTGCTTGGCTCACATCGGCCCGGTAACATTCGATATCGATGCGCTTTCTCTGGCTGCATGCGACAGTAACCCTTTTGGTTCTTCCCTATAACTTCCAATTTCTTCATGATCATTCTCTCATCGCTTCCCGACACTGTCCCTAATTACTCATCGAGTGCCTCTCCCAGCAACGGGGGGGGGGGCACTGATTTCTTCTGCTTCGTCTGTATCAACACTATCTATCTTAGATAGGATCTCATATCCTTCTCTTCGCTTATCATTACTTCTGTGCCCTTTCGTAAGGCGCACCCCAATCTGTCATATTCACGGTGGTTCGAACATCTGTCGATTACTTCAACTTTCTTTTGTTTTTAAAACTCACTATATATCTGCCTGGTCGTTCGGCAACAGCCCATCCAGCTGCAGGTATATTACTACTTGTGATCGATCATTTGGATCTAACCACGACGACCCTCCATCGGTCCCAGTTATGCATCTCTTTCTATCCTTATATGTCCGTTTATCTCGGGGGGGGGCATCCGAGACTACTGTCCGCGCCACAACCACCAGCACCACACACGCATGGGGGCCTCCCTGCGCGCGGTGGAGCCAACAAATGCGACACAGCACAACCTCGGCCTCTCCCCCAGGTCCCTGACTATCTTTGGCTTGGCTTTCCTACTATTCTGTGGTGGGGCGTTCTGCTCCCCTCTACCGTAACTTCATAGGCAATTCCTCTACCTTTTTGGCTAACCGATTTTCTCTCAGTCTCTTCTGGAGCTGGGTAGGGGGTATTTTGCCGCTCTTCTCCCACTCGCTGGACTCGTCAACCGACCTAGCAGTCGCGTTTGATTCGATCTCTCTCTACGCGAGGGTTCATTGCTTCTTGGGGTTTCTCATAAACCGGCGAACAAAACCCAAGCCCGTCTTCTTCCCATTTAATTTCGCTATCCTTCACTACACTTATCATTCTGGGGGCCACCCTACTTTTTATACTCTGTGGGGTGGCCTCTGGGCGCTTCCCTGGTTCTTTACCCTAGCGTCAGGTGGCACACTAAGGTTCGGAATCCTAATTCCTCACCTCCGATCTATGCTGCTGTGCACCACCGACTCTCATGTCCGAACCGACCACACCTAGTGCAGTTCGGTCTAAACGTGCTGCGCGGGCGCTCATAACTTGTGGGACACTCTGCTGCTCTATGCCCCTCACCCCTGCAGGTCCAGCAGACTGATACCTGCCTGGCCGGGTCAACTTGCGTACGGCCTCAATCGCGGTTCGCTCGCTGGCGTATTGCCTCACCAGCTGCTCGCGGAGCTCCGTCCAAGTGATCCCCGGGTTCTCTACATACCTCCCCTCAATGAATCTCGACACTGGGCCCCTCGCTCCCTCTAGAGCGAGCAGCACCATCTCGTGATTTTCTAAGCCGTAAATAAAACTTTTCTTTTCGATTACCGCCAACCATTCTCTTAGATCGGCGGAATGGCCTCTGGTCTCATCTCCCCCCATATCTGTTATGCTATTTACTAGGTATTCCTCCGAACCCATTCCCCTTGCGTTCTAGCTTACACCCCAACAACAGAACTACCCAAACCGCGTGCAAAGTTTGGACAACAATCGACACACCGACAAAAACCGAGCAAGCGAACAAGAGAAATCAAAGATTCACTTACCGCCTGATCCCTCCTGCGTCTTCTGTCTCTGGGGTGGTGTTTGTTATTTTTCGAGTCCGTCCGGGCCTTTTAATCAATTGACTAAAAGTTCGCGATCCCAGACCGATCTCAAAGTCTAAAAAAACGTTTTTTTCTTTCAGTCTATCTCTTTTTCTATCTTTCTCTTTTTTTTTTCAAACACGGGGTTACATGCCCGTTAAACTGTTTCTCTCTTTTCTTTTCCTTTTTCTTTTTCTATTCTCTTTTTCAACCACGGGTGTACATGCCTGTTAAACTGTTTCTCTCTTTTCTTTTTTTTTTTTTTCTTTTTCTATTCTCTTTTTCAAACACAGGTGTACATGCCCGTTAAACTGTTTCTCTCTTTTCTTTTCCTTTTTCTATTCTCTTTTTCAACCACGGGTGTACATGCCCGTTAAACTGTTTCTCTCTTTTCTTTTCCTTTTTCTATTTTTCTTTTTTTTTTCAAACACGGGTGTCGACGTCCGTCAAACCTTTCTCTCTGCCGGTAAAAAAAAAGATCGTTTGATCTGCCGCGGATCTGTTTGTCTATTTTTTTTTTCAAAGTGTTCTGCCGGCAAAAAAAAAATCGTTTTTTGTGGCCGTGAGTTGGCTCTGTTCTTTTTTCTCCGTGGTTACAAGGCACTCCTCACAGTACCATGATCCTGGGTCGCGGCACCAATATGAACAAACACCACACGATCCCGTGCAACTGAAATACTTGTAACATAGGTGGTCCACTCGTGTCGTTATCTCTGTACTCACACGTCAGTTCCTCGGCGCAGGAATCCTTCCTGACTGTGAACACATTTTCTTTGGCTCGTGATTTCGTCTGTAGTGGCGTTGAATCTCCTCCGATCGGGATGTTTGCCTCACTGGTCCGCTGTAGAAGCAATGTTACGCGAACAGCACAAATCGACAACAGAATAACTACACAAACGGCTAGGTCTTTTCATAACAATAATTATTTGACAAAATTGAACGGTTGGTTTTAAACTTTAACTCAAAGTCTGTTTTTCGATAATGGCTTGTTTACTAAACTATCTTATCTCTCTGTGTGCGTGTGTGAATCTCTGTGATTTCCCAGTGGTAAATAAGCCGTAACTTAATCTATGTTTGGAGAAACAGTGTGTGTGTGAAACTCCCTTTTTCAAAGCCCTGATTGAGATATACCTTGTCTACTCAAAACGGTGTGTGTGGACTCTTACGACTGTTGGTATTAATTGAGACGTTAATCTCTGTTGGAAAACGATGGTGGGGGCCCCGGCTTCCTCGGGATCCGAGGGAATCACGACCAGCTCGGCCCGGATCTCCGCGCTAACTAACTTGTGATCGCCTTCTCGTCTCAACAACAAAGACGAAAAGCGTATAACTCATACTCTCTCTCTGTGTGTCTCTTTCTCTCTCTCTCTCTCTCTCTCTCTCTCTCTCCTTTATGCGTCCCTCTCCATCTCCTGGTCGTCTGGGACAATACGACACGGGTAATTACAATTCCCCGTTTTGGTTTTTTTTCTTTCCTGTTATCGCAAAAGACTTATTCCTTTTCTTTCTCTAGGGGGGGGGGCGTTCGCTCGCGACCCCCTAACGAGCTGACATCCATCCGTATCTAAAAGACCCTGGACCAAATTGTTCAGCTGGTCAAACTCATCCATTGTATCTGGATAATTTCTACAGACAACTTAAGAACCGATCTCAGACTCCTTGGCGCCATTCTCCTTCTTCGCCAAGAAAACCGATTTGGGCCGAATATATACTAGTGGTAACTCTACCTCATTTCTACGTAGGATCCAGCATCCTCGCTGAGATGCACACTGGTGCGCTAAGGCGCACGATCTCCGTTGGTTATAATCGTTGTTTCACAATACTTGTTTTTATTTGAGCCCAGAAGATAACTGGTTCAACAAATCTCATTCACCGCAAACTACAGCATTTATCTACGCACAGAAAAAACCCGTAGACTAAACAATGAATATGTGTCATCAGTCACTGCACAAAGAGTTTCTCCCTTCACTTGCGCTCTCTCACACCCTCTCTCTTTTCTTTCTCTTACTCCCTCTCCATTTCTCTCTTTTCTCTCTGACTGTTTCTTTCTCTTTTGCTCTCTTTTCTTTTTTTCTCTTATTTCTCTTTCTCTTTCACTCCCTCTCTCTCCTTCGACATTAACAAGAATAAAACCAGGACCATTGACAGTCCACCAAACCTTCCCACAACCCCTCTCTTTTCTTTCATATTCTCTCCACATCTCCCTTACCACCCGTGTTGACTAAAAATACATTTTAATGCAACAAGTGATAAAAGTATTCTCTTTTTACAAGTAACAATATCTTACAATCAAATCAAACCATTACAATGTATAAATGCGCGTGTTAGCAAAGAATTTTCTCATGTTTTCTTTACTAATTGTTCTATATCGACATATCAACCATTTTTAATCACTTAATTCATTTTTCAATTTCTTTTTTCTTAACTATAGTCCACTTTGAAAGTTCTTTTAAATTACGTCATATTCTTTTTCTGAAATACAAGTCTCTCGAAGGTCTGTTATATATTCTCGGGCAATTGTCCGTTTTCTTTTTATTTCTTTTCTTTAACTTCGTAACAGTTGCTTTTTTTAAATTAATCTATCCAACATAAAAAACGAAGTACTCACTGTTTGTTGACGTCATTCTCTCTCTCTCTCTCTCTCTCTCTCTCTCTCTCTCTCTCTCCACGTTGATCCCTCTCTGTCTTCGTTTTCCACTGGACCCCAACATTCTCGCTGTAGCACCCCGATTCGCACGCCCCCATGTCGGAGGCGCTGATCGCGGTCACTAATTACGCATTTGTTGCATAGCGTAATTAAATTAAAAGTCTCTTACGACCACGCTTCTCGAAATTGAAACCTTAAAAGCGTTTTCAAAACTTTTAACTACATTCTTTTACATTAATGTGTAAGCCTTTAAACTGTCGACATTAAACAAGTAAACTGTCCCTTCTTTTATATAGACTTTTACTTGCCTGTCGTTATCGCGGGGATTTATTTAGTGTTCATTTATGCGATGACCAAAGGTTATTACAAAACATCTTAACTCTTTTTTTTAACAATTTTTTCAAACTCTTAATGCATTTTATATTTTACTTTGTTTCGTCTGGCCGTAATTTCACTCTTCCTCCTCTAGTGGTCTACTGGTTGAACGCTGTGCCGTGGTTTCTCTGTTCGATCCTTCGTCTGTCAGTGATTCTAATGGTTGGGTTTTATGTTCTGAAAAATCAACACTCTTTGGTTCGAAAAAAATGGCTTTGAAGACATTTCGAGAGGATCAGAAAGTGGGTTTTATTTGTTTTAAGTAACGCCTGGGAGAGAGTCGCCGTCTTCGATTGCTGTCACTTTTTGGTTACCTTACCAAACTTCTAACTAGATGAGGGGAGATAGGTGGGTTTTTGTCTCATCTTATAGATTCAGTCCTAAACTTTTCGTCTACATTCTTGGACAATTTCTTCCGCTCTCTCTCACGACGATCTTGTCGCTTTGAGCTCCCATGGCGGACTGATCTCGATTGTCGCTCCGACAACAAGTGACGTCAGAGCCCATCGCCCCCCCCCCAGACGAATGTCACAACAGACTCAAATCGTCTTTGTGTCTGATCCTTGATCGGAGCATTTCGACTCGGGCATCATACATCAAATATATTATGACTTTTCAGAATGAGTCCCCATGAGTCATAGCTGTTTGTCCCAACTCATCACTGCACTTAATTCATACTTATTCCTATTTCTTTCACACACTTCATAATTCATACTAGCTAATTTACCCGTTTAAAATACAGGGACCGTCATAATGCAATAGTTGTACATCATCATCAGTAGCAGAAGTATTATTGCTACTTCTATTATTATTTCTAATACCATTATTATCATCATTATTATCATCATTTTATTATCACTATCATTATTATCATTATCATTATTATTATTATTAGTATCATTATTATGTACTCGCAGCTTTTGTAGTAGCATTCCATTACCAGTCGGTTCTTTGTTGTGGTCCATTTCTTTCTATTGTTTTTAGGTTTGTTCGTTTAATTCCTGCTTTCTTGTGCTTGGTCCGTGTCGTTGTCATATCTGACATTTGATGTGTTACTAATCGTTTTTCTTTCGTCCGTGATCTTGTTCCTGAAATTAAAAGAGCCAACATTCGTAAAGTGGGGACCGGGTCCCCCATGTTGGCCATCAAAAGGGCACCAGCCCATCATGACACTGAGATATTTCTTATTAGTTCCACGGCGTTTATTTGTACTTGTAGATAGTTATTATTCTGTTTATAGACATTTGGTGTTTGTGGCAACACCAGGCCCAAGCTTAGTTTACCTGTGATACTTTCACAGGGATAATGTTTCTCTTATGTTCATGAAGTTTAAGGTGCACTATCACACATACATGAAGACACATTTACGAAGAGAAAGAATAAATAAAAAATTAATTAATTATTTAATTAATAAACTAAATAATTATATAAATTAATAAAATAAATAAATAAAAAATAACTAATGATAATAATAATAAAAATAAATACATCTCTCTCAGTCTTTCTCTCTATCTATGTGTGTATATATATATATATATATATATACTATTTATTACATGTTTTTAATTCATTCATCTTTTTAAATTAATTAATATGTTTGCCTGATTAATTTATGCAAAGTTATCAAACGTCCGGTCGAGAATAAAAAATAACGAACACTTTTTTCTCACGTGACTAGTTACATTTTTTTAAATTTTAATTACTTATCTCACACAAAAAGGCGAAAGTATTTTCTCCCCATTCCGGAAGAGAACTCTCAGAAGCTAGTTATTAGTTAGCATTGAAATTCAAAATAAATATAACATTTGTATATCTACTAAAAAGACGTCTTCAATCGGCACGCTCAAGACTTTAAATGTTCACTGTATCCAAAAAAATAACGTAAACTACTACTACTACTACTACTATTATTAATATTATTATCATTATCATTATCATTATCATTATTAGTAGTAGTAGTATTATTAGTATTATTAGTAGTAGTATTATTAGTATTATTAGTAGTAGTATTATTAGTATTATTATTATTATTATTATTATTATTATTATTATTAATTTTTATTTTTATTTTTATTTTTTTACTCACTAGGAGTTATCACCCTGGTCATCGTCAGTGATCGCCCACTACCAACAACCTGTGGTATTCCCTGGAGTCTGAGTGACAACAAGTCTCCTCAGACTTCCAGTATGCTCCACCTCTTTTCGTTCATCACCGCTGATGACCTTGCGGTATCGCAACAGCCACCTACCACCGATTTCCCGCTGATAAGGGCCATTGGTGCCCTCAAGGGCCCGAGTGGCAACAAGCCTCCCTAAGGTCACAGCGCTCTTCCAGTGGAGGTCTGGTTTGCGCTTTCCCTCCTCGACCCTCTGTCCATAATTTTCGTAGCGTCAGCCTATGCTTGCGCCTCTCTCGTGCGGTTGTATTTTCCCCGGTTCTGTTGTCTTGTGCTTCCATGTGTTTGGTCTCCATTCGTTGCTTATGTGGGTTGGTATCCGCATTCGAGGACATTTCTCAGGATTGTAGCTGTTTTGATCATTACTGTCCTTCGTATGGTCTTAGTTATTCTTTTGATTCCTGTTTCTCCTAGTCTTTTCTCCATGTTTTTGGGGACTGTTCCTAGTGCTCCTACGATTATTGGTGTTATACTGACTTTCTTCATGTTCCATATTCCTTTCAATTCTCTGACAAGTTCAGTATATTTGCTTCTTTTTTCCGTCTCTTTGGTCTTCACTCTGTGGTCTGTTCGAACGGCAAAGTCTACGATTTTGCAGGACTTTTCTTTCTTGTTGATTATTATCATATCCGGTCTCCTTGCTGTTATGGGTTTGTCTGTTTGTACATTCATATCCCATATGATTTTGTGTTTTTCGTTTTCTAGTACAGTTTCTGGTTTGTGTTTGTACCGTTTTTTTGGATATTCGAAATTCAGTTGTTTGCGCATTTCCCGGTGTACTTCTTTTCCCACGCTGTCATGTCTGTTCTTGTATTCTCTTTGTGTTAGCTTGCTGCATTCACTTATTATATGATTTATCGTTTCGTCTCTTTGTCCACACATCGGCATTTGCTGTTTTCCTGGGTTTTATCTATCTTTGCTTTAATAAAGTTTGTCCTAATCGCATTGTTCTGTGCGGCCGTCAGCAGAGATTCCGTTTCTCTGTTCAAGTGTCCTTTTCTTAGCCATGCCCAGCTGTTTTCATTGGCTTCATCGCTTGTGAGTCTTATAAATCGTCCATGTAGTTGTTTTTCTTCCCACTTTTCCTTTCTTGTCTTTTTGTTTCTGGGTTCAGTTCTTCCGGAGTTGTTTGTTGGGCTGGTGTCTCTTGCTGTGGTGATCAGTCTTTCCGTGTTCTGGGTTACATATTTCTCCAGCTCTTTTTTGGTGTCTTCCACACAGTCTTCTATACTTACCAGTCCTCTACCTCGTTCATTTCTTTTCATGTAGAGTCTATCCGTATCGTCTTTTGGGTGCAATGCATTGTGCATAGTCATTAGTTTTCTAGTTCTTTGGTCAAGGTGCCTGACTTCTTCTTTGGTCCAGCCTATGAATGGTCCAGAGTATCTTATTAGTTGTACAGCCCATGTGTTTATCCCTTTTACTAGGTTTCTGCTATATAGTTTAGTTTCTAAGAGTTTCCTTGTTCTTCGTAGATATTCTTTTCCAATCTTCTCTTTCATTTCTGTATATTTGATTGTGTCTTCTTCCAGAACTCCCAGGTATTTATAACTAACTTGTTCTCCTAGCGCCCTCATCTCTTCTTGGTTGGGGAGTTCTATACCTTCTGTCGTCTCCAGTTTTCCTCTTTTGATCTCTAGCAGTGCACATTTTTCTATTCCAAACTCTATTTGGATATCCTGGCTTAATATCTTGGTTGTATTTATCAGTTTTTCCAGTTCTTTTCCGTTTTTGCAAACAGTTTAAGGTCATCCATGTACATCAGATGGTTTATTCTTTGTTCTGTATCCGTAAACCTGTATCCGGCATCACACTTTCTGAGTATGTAGTTGAGTGGCATCATGGCTATTATAAACAATAGTGGTGATAGAGAGTCTCCTTGAAAAATGTCTCTCTGTATTTTTATCTCAGACAGGTATTGTCCTCCGGCTGTCAGTTTTAGTCTCCATGTTTCCATTGCTTTCTGGATGAGATTAATAATCCTGTCTGGTATCTTGTATATTTTTAAGCATTCAATTATCCATGTTTGGGGGATCCTGTCGTAGACTTTCTTGTAGTTAATCCATGCCATGGTTATGTTCTTTTGTCTGCTCTTCACCTCCTTCAGAGTCTTTTGATCAATGTATAGTAGATCATGTGCCCTTCTTTGTCCTTTCCGGCATCCTTTTTGTTCCTCGGGGAGCAGTCCATGTTGGTCTAGGGATTGGTAGATTTGTTCTTTCAGTTGTGCTGTGAGAATTTTCCACATTATTGGTAGACATGTTATCGGTCTGTAGTTGCTGGGAGTCGTTTCTTTTTTGGAGTCTTTTTGTATTAATGTTGTTCTTCCTTCCGTCATCCATTCTGGTACGTCTGTTTTGCGGATACATCCACTCAGTTTCTGCGCTAGTCTTTCATGCAGGGTCGTGAATTTTTTAAACCAGTATGCATGTATTCCATCGTGGCCTGGTGCTCTCCAGTTTGCCATTTTTCTTAGGGTTTTCTTGATCGTTTATTTGTTGATTTCTGTTTCGGTTCCTTCTTCGATTTCCTGCAGTTCGTCTTTCATGTTTTTCAACCATTGGGCATTCTTGTTGTGCTTTTTTGGTCCTTCCCATATCTTGCTCCAGAATTGTTTTGTTTCTGTTGGGTTTGGTTGCTCTGTTGTTGTTTTTTCTCCATTTACGTTTTTGCAAAACTGACTTTCATTGTTTTCAAAGGTCCTGTTCTGTTTGCTCTGTTCTGATTTGTACCTGTATCGTCTCAGTCTTCCTTCTATTGCTGCTATCCTTTGTTTTTATTTCTTCATGTTTCTCATTTAGTTTTTCCTTGCGTTTCTGATTTTTGCTTCTCAATCGTTTCATGTCCTCCTTCCTTCTGTTCACGGTTTTAGCTTCTTTCCGAAGTTTAGTGATCTGGGTTTCCAGTCTGATTTCCCATCCAGGTTTTGTCGGTCCTCTTATTTGTCCATTCTCTTCGTTTCTTAGTTTCATACTTACCGATTTTGCCCCTGCATATATCAGGTTGTTTAGGTCTGTAATAGTTTCTGTTGGGATGTGTGTGAGGAGTCTGTTTACTCTTTCTGTTTCTGCTTGTAACTTCTTCGCTACTTCATTCCTGAGAGATGGGAGTTTTGTTTTGTTTTCTAACATGTATCGTATAATGTTCTCCACTTCACTTGCTTCTTTTTCG
>OY744522.1:31021823-31044323 GCA_963556195.1 Sepiola atlantica
TCTAGCGCTTTCGGTATCTCGACCGTCTTCATGAGGATGTTTCTTATTGTTACTAAGAGCCGTATTCGTAGTTTTATTATTAGTAATTTATAACACGGTGAGATACTCTCTATAAGCGAATGTTAGGGTAAAAAACATGTACGCACTATCGTAAGACTACTCCCAGTGACACTCCAATAAAGAAAGACAATGGCGATATACGATGATATTATACAAATATAAAAAGGAATAATAGAAAAGAACCAAATAAATTCTGGAAGCATATTCCATCTGCGACGATGTAGTAATGTACAATGTTCGGGTGGTAATTTTAACGACATTGAAATTACGTATTTTAAGAGTTTAATGTTGGGTATCCAGGCATATCACAGATAAAACGTTTTATGCGAAGTTACGTCAACTGGACGAACATGGATCGAGATATTGATAATGTATTTAAATTATGTAAAAAATGTGCGTTCGCAGAAAACTCGCCTCCCATAAAATTCAAACTTTGGTCAAGAATCTATATTGACTACGCCAGGCCATTGGTCGCGTTCTATTATCTGGTTGTAGTAGATTGCTACACTAAATTGCCAAAGATACTTAAGTTTAAAAAACAAACGACAGAAACAATAATTGCAGGAATTGTTCGCATGTTTCGAAGTCGTGGATTGTGTAGTTTCGCATAACAGTACTCAATTCACAGCAGTGAATTCAAAATGTTTTGTTGTTTTTATTTAGCGCAGAACCTCACAATCGCGCCATATCATGTGAGAAGCAATGGCCAAGTTCAGTGAGTTGTCGATACTTTTTAAAGAGCGCTAAAAAGCGAGAGGTAATCCACGGAGAAGGCCATACACGATTTTCTACAACTGTATAGAATTACTTCGAATAATAACGTTCCATCTTGCAGCCTGTGTCTTTCAATCGTAGGCGTGTACCTTTTCCTCCTGAGATTATCGTGGACGGTTCTGCTGTTGAGGTCAAATCGACTCTGAAACTTCTTCATTATTCTCTCTCATCAAAACTTGCTTAAATAGGCATTTCCTGTCTTTGCGATTATTATTTGTTCTTGTTAGCTCCTTACATCAAGTGGCTTCATACCTTGTCTGGAGCGATTTCCATTCATAAAAACTTAAGTGCAACTTTAAAACTACACTGCGACCAATGATAATAGCTTTCTAATAAAAATAGTTATTTGTCAATTTTAGAAATATTTTAAGAGGTTATCTAGCATTTTGTTATAAGAATGTCGCTAAAAACAAACATAAACTCATTGCTAGTATTTGCAAAATAATATATTGGTTTAAATCACCGAATTGTTACCGACCAATAGAATAGCTTCTTAAAATAAAACAGCCACAATTTACCTTAAATAAGGAATAAAATAAAAATGAATGACGGTTATGTATTACAACTAATTAACATAATTAAACATATAATAATAATAATACATAGTTCAATACATATAATGAACAAATACCTTATTTACTCACATAACACCATGAACCCTCATAATTTCACAAAGCCTTTTATTAACTTAATCAGTCATTTTTAATAGTGGCTGGTGGCACTACCCTCGCTTCAGTATTAATGAATTCCCATGAGTCGATTTTAGACGAGAATTAACGTGTGTTGGCATAAACATTTCGGTTGTTGATAGACCATAAGTTTTCTATTGGGCTTAATTTAGAAAAAAATCATCAAAGGTCACAATAGACAAATACTATGTTACTTAGAGCATTATTTTAAGCACTACTATTGTTATTGAAAATTTCTTCATTAGAAGAATTATTGCTAATTCTATGTGTTAAATAACGCTTGGTGTATGGTTTGATTTTGGATTCACGTATATTGGATCATAGTAAACAAAAAAACAATTAAACTTAGTTATAGTTGCACTAATAATTTAGAAAAATCATCAAAGGTCACAATAGACAAATACTAAAGGAAAATGATACAAACAACGTAAGTAGCATAGAGGATCATAAATTTAACTGTAGAAATAAAAGTGAGTGCCCGTTACAAGAAAAATGTTTAATGAAAAATGTAGTATATCTAAGCACAGTCTTCCCAGAGAATTATCCTAATTTGAAAACATTCTACATAGGGAGGTACTAATACTGATTTTAAGCATAGGTATAGAAACCATAAATGCTCATTTAACAACGTAGGTACTGATAGAAATGGTACTTTATTATCCAGATATATTTTATTCCTAAAAAGAAATGGCATAGTTCCTATAGTGAAATGGAGTATGTTTTCTGTGTTTAAATAAAAAACTGGCTATAATGTTGTTTCCAAATAAGAATGCTTTACTAAACCAGAGGGACGAGGTAGGTTACAATTGCAGACACTTCAAAAAGTTCACCTTAGATAAGTATTGTGAGAATGATGTAAACATTACTTTGTAAACAAAAATAAAATAAAATAAATAAATAACAAATAAAATGAAATAAAAATAAATAAATATATAAATTAATTAAAAATAAAAATAAATAAATAAATAAATAAAATAAAATAGCAATAAATGAATAAATAAAATAAAAATAAAATAAAAATATAAAAACAAAGATTAAACATTAAAATAACTTTCTCTTTAAACATAACATTAACACAATACAATAAAAAATTAAAATCTATGTATATGTATATGTATATATATATATATGTATATGTATATATATGTATATATATGTTATTTATTTATATATCTATATATATAGGTGTGTAGGTATGTTTGTGAGTGTATAAGTGTGTGCGTATAAGCGTGTGTGTGTGTATGTGTGAGTGTGGGTATGTCTGGTTGTGTATGCATGGAGTTAAGAAAAAGGAAACGGGCTGAGTCTAGCCAGTCCTGCCGATGGTTTGAGCTGACCGACTTTCTTATGCGTCGATAGGTAGGTGTCAAAATGTCATCTTATGCAAAAGGGTTTCTCGCCTGAAAATTTTAAAATGTAATTTGTCTTTTGTTTTTTTATGATTGTGTATTGGCGGATCTACTTTTTGCTCACTAGTATATCCCTGAGGAGGAGGAGAAGACGTTCTGAAACAATTATCGGATACTCAAACTATGTTTATTTTAATACAAAAAACTGTAATATATATTGACACTTTTGAAAAGTATTGGTTTTGTATATTTTGTTAATGATGGAACTTAACTAATATATATATATATATATATATTAATTCAAAAATGCCGTGCATCGTTAATATAAATGTATTGGATTCTAAAGAACTCGCGTTTCTCGTAAGCCTCTTCAGTGTAATTTACCTTTATATCTATTGTCTAATTGTTTTGATATTGTGAATTTCGCGCGATTATTTCCCGCCAGATAGGGTCAATAATAGATCGTCACATTAAATGCAACCAACACCAAGTTTTCTCTTCCATCAACAGCTATACAAAACCTTGCCAACCATCGATTGATATGACCGATAATATCCTTCCCGAGAAGCAAGAGTTTAAACAACTCGACTTGGCGTTTTCCGGACAACATCAGTTAAAATAAGTACAGAGAAGCCTGCTGCAAAGAAGGTAGTCTCCATCTACCGGGCTAGAAAACTAATCACACTTTCAAGTATCCTATCAGTTCCCCCGTGCCTGAAGTAATGTTGACAACAAATAGCTTCTCTCCTTTCGTGCAGAAAATAACTTTTAACCTAATATGTCCCGCACACTCTGCCAAGCTGAACCCCTGTTACATCACCGGTGATGTACCGCTCTTCTTATTTTACAAGTACTTCCACGGAATGTCTTCTGATGAACTTACTGCATTTGTACACCCGAACGTAAATACCCCCGACCCACTCGGCTAGCAGTAAAATACCACGCCTTCACTGTAGAACTCCTTATATACCAGACGATTTTCTGCTCTGATAACTTCTTCTCTCGGACCGCAGTTATTTAAGGTTTGTCCCTATAGATCTATCTCCTTTTGCTGCCCACTCACCTACTAAGTTTTGTCTCTATAGATCTAGCCCCTTTTGTAAAAGTAGCCTCTTACGCTTTGGTAGCAATATGTCTTGTTTTCAAGAATAATCTCCCGTTATTTTTAGAGTTGTGACGAATTCTAAATAATACAAAAACGCTATTTTTGATGTCCTGATTGTACTCTAATGTGCCGTGTGGAAATAGAAAAAAACATGAGAACAAAAAGAGAAAATGGTGCGAGCGCAGTGCACGTAACGGAAACGTTAATAGTCGATGTATAATCTAATGAAAGTCAATTTTGTCCGTACATACTGTATCGTTAGCATTCCTCTACGGATGTCGAGCGATTAAGGTGACAGACAATGAACAATAAGAGAATGCAATGCATTGGAAAATGGCGTCATCGTCTCTGTGGAAAACCTATTTGCAAATATGAAATCTATTTACAGAAATAATTCAATCAATGGTCAACAATGCACGTAAACGTCTACTTTGAAGAGTGATAAGAATAATACTCAATAACAATCGTATAGGAGGAATCTTTCTGTGCATAGTTCAAAAGAAATAGCTTCAACATTTATCGCCACTGTAGGAACCAGAAGTCGACCTGATACTCTGTGGTTTCAGCGAAGTCAAGCAGGAATACATGTGAACACGGAATAAAGGAACATGTTTTGTTTTGCCAAGGCTGTAAAAAGCTGCCGTCAGTTTTGATTGAAACTCGCACATTAAACCACAATGGTCTATCCGTGGATACACAATACTTTATGAAATAAAATGAGTAGTCTAATATAACTAGCGTCAATGAAAATGTTGGTACTATGCGAAAAATATGTAGAATGTAATAAAAGAAAATAAAGATACTACTATTCTTTATGTAAGAATACTTTAGTATGCATGAATGGTTCAGTTATTAACTTCGAATGCCACATAGTGTTCGAAATATGTGGATTATGCTGTTTTGTTATTCCGATATTCCTTAAACCACAATGGCCTATCCGTGGATACTCAATGCTTTATACTGGTGTCAGTGAAAATGTTGGTATTATGCGAGAAATATGTAGAATGTAATAAAAGGAAAAAGAAAGATAATACCATTGTTTATGTAAAAATACTTTAGCATGCATGAATGGTTCAGTTATTAACTTCGAATTCCACATAGTGTTCGAAATATGTGGATTATTCTAATCTGGTGTTTTGTCATTCCGATATTCTTAGAGTGTAAAATCTGTTTAATTTGAATGAATAGAATCAGTACCTTGAAAGTTTATGATAATCGATATTTTAAGAAGGAAAATAGAAAGTTATTTAGCTTAGAGAAAACCATGTTTAACATAAATTATATGGTTTAAAAACTGCAATAGAAAATGAGATCAAAAGAAAAATAAGTCAAATGTATGACTTCACAAAGCCAGAAAAGAAAGAGTTGGTGAAAGAGCACTCCGTGTGTAGAGTAGCTAACAGACTATACAAAATCGAAATATGAAATAATAACGATGCTAAGATGTGTGTCCTATATCCCGGTGAACTTAGGCGACAGCGTTAGTAGAGCGAGAGTTAAACTTGCCCCGATTTTTTGTATGGATGACTATTTTGGAAGAAACTGTTGAGCCGAATATAGTGTAAAAATTATTAAAAAAGAATGAAATAAAGACATATTTTCCAAAAACATGCATCGAGATTTGGCCAACATCGATGCAGAAGCAGATTCGAATATGCAGCTGCTAGAGAAAAAATCTATACTGGTCACTGAAAAAGGAGGAAAAATAAATGTATTCTATTATAAAGATTATATTAATAAAAGATTCACTTACTGTTTTTAGTAACAACATACGGAAAAAGAAGCATTTTAATCTTTTTTCCAATAGATGTCAGATTATCACAGTTCCTAACTGCAAGTCCAACTTTGGTTGTTTTTCTCCTAACAAGCTGTTCGAGAAATCGAATAGAAAATATGACATCAAAAATTAAATAATTTTCGTTTTCTTAGAATTAAGCATATAGAATTTTTGTACATTATTAATTACAGATAATTATTTTCTTTCCTGTTTGTTATCAGAAAAAAATTGGAAGTATGCTTTGTTAAGTGAATAATTTTACCATATATTTGTTATTTATTATATATATATATATATATATATATATATATATATATATATATATATATATATATATATATAATATCCATAGTGCTCGAGACATATGTGACACTATTTGTAAAGGAAAAGAAGCAAACGTCATATAATGGTCAATAATAGATGGATTATCTAAATTCAAAATTACTCTCTTAGAAAACATGTTGCCTATTAGAATTCATTCAAAGAAGCCGCTTAACCTAACCCTAACCTGAACCTAGAGCGCGCCTTAAGACCAGTTCGATCCTGGCACTCAGATTGTTCTTGGTATTGTGGGCGATACGGCTGATGCCTTTCTTTGCCGCGCTACATACATGATAGACAATAAGACAGCTATTAGGCGAGTTAGTGGGCAAATGTTGGGAGTGAATAAGTTGTGAAAATACTCAGAAAGACATTTCTGGGTTTTATCGGAGGTGCAGCTTGGAGCGGAGTCCAGCTGCAACACTATGGTACTCCCACAGCTACCGTCTCCACTCAGTACTTGACAAAAGTAGACAGCACCAGCACCTCAATTTGGCCATTTGAATTGAGTCAGAGTCTCTTTTCAAAGATGTGGCGTCGCATGAAGTGGCTGGAAACAACCCGGAAAGATCATCACGGCTTAATGGATCTAGGTCTACTTGGGGACCATTTGTTTTTCTGTGCGTTGTGTAACTGGTCATCAAAAGATGCAAAGCATCATGTGCTCGACTTAATATTTTACTTTGCTGTAGAGTTTCTTGGATTTCGTAAAGCATTTTTCTTTGCCACTGGCCATTAGTAGTTGACTCTGACTACTTGTATGAGGAGTAGCAAAGATCCTCGTTCAGTCCATGCCTTGAGTGGAACTTGACGCCGAATTTCACATCTCCGTCGCAATTCACCAGCTCAACTCTCACGAGATTGAGCTGCAGCTAATATTTCTTAAATTTTAAATCCGCGGAAACAACATGATTCATATAACTCTCTTTTAATATTCCAGCTCTTTCTAATTGTCTATCTTCAACAGGCAACAACCTCCACTAATAACACACGTAGATAGCTACCTTTGGCTCTATACTAACCATAACCCAACCCCTTACCTTTGGCTCTATACTAACCCAAACCCTAACCCTTACCTTTGGCGCTTTACTAACCATAACCCTAACTAATAACACACATAGATAGCTACCTCTGGCTCTATACTAACCATAACCCTAATCCTAAACCTAACCTTTGGCGTTTTATAACTATTCAATACTTATATACTGGAATAAAAGAATATAAAGTATTATCAAATTTGCATCGAACACCATGTATTATTTTCGTAACGTATTTTTCAGAACTAATACATAATATTATTAAAATTGTGAACAACTTTACGCGTGTACGTGTGTGTTACGTTTTTGTGACTGCCATGTTTGAATTAATATGTCAATTTATTTTAACTGAATATTTATTGAGATTAAAAACATAATCTCATAAAACAACATCTTATTTTACAAAAGTAAGTTCATTATGTAATTAAAGCCACCATAATTGTGTCTAATAAAGGTAATTATAAAAGTTTCATGAGACTTAATTGTTCGTGTAAAACAGGCACTATAACTCCTTAATGACACTTACTTGTGTGTAATTATAGAGAATATAATAGATTCATAAGCCTTACTTGCATGTAATAGCAGGAAGGGCCACACTTCCTTGACCTATACCTCACTTTTGACTTCTCGTGGTACCAGGTGTTAATGGTGCGTTTGATAAGTTTGGCCAGTAAACGTGGATTCATGAAAAAGCTTATATCTCGACCTCTCCATCGCTTCATTAAGCCGCAATGTTTACCCAAAACATACGCCGCTTTGGCAAGTTTATCGATCCATTTCTATATAAAGAGAAGTAACGATAGACAAAAGGTGTACAAAATATAGACATACAAAATAATCTATGAATAATTGTCTGTTAACGACGGGGTAACAACAATAAAATGTAGAGATCTCTAGTATAAACTACATTTATAAGATTGCTATTTTCTTGAAGTTAATATTTGTTTTGCTCAGCTATCAACGTGGTAACAAATGTGTTAAGTAATTAAAAAAATAAGGAACGGGCAAGGGAGCTAAACAATGACGAAGATTCATAATTTCATTTTTCTTAATCTCTTGGAATTATGAATTGCATTGTTAGAAAAATGATTGTTGCAAAACGCTTCATCAAAGCAAAACTTATAAAGTAATTTCTCCGATCTACAATAAAAGATAGCATGTTATTCGAGTTAGAAAACGAGTTGTATTGTGATGAACAAAATAAATGCATTTGATATTGCTAAGATAAAAGACATAAAAATGTTTATCCTTTTCAGAAATATTCTATGAGGATGAATCATTTGTATTATTTACATTAATAGGATTACAATACTAATCTTTTGTTCATATTTCAGCCGGTTTAAACCGCCGCAGAGTCACGGTAAAATACGTTGATTGACAATCAGTTTTAAGTGACAGCTTTCTGGTGGCTGAAGGTGTAATACATTCTACAGGCAATACTAACTAAGAAAAACATTATGCCTTACAGAACGAGAACAATATACCCGTTGATAATATGAAGTGTTAAGTGTAAAATTTCATCTTAGTTCTTGAGTTCGACAGAAAGATTCCCAAGTTCCAACAGATGCACCTGTAAAAATTCAGATCTACAATGAGAGAAGACAGGTTGTTCGAGTTTGAAAACGATTGTCATTAATTGTTGTTTATATTATTCAAGTAGTAGTGATCGTAGGGGAGACAACTCATGCGTTACTTGTTTATTATTTTAAATGGTAAAACATTCAAACGAAAAGAAAAAGTAAAAGAAAAAGATAAAACAAACACACTGTACAGTTAATAATACGTAAATACATTTCTATTAGAAAAGCTAGTTTAACGTTTTGATGCTTGTATAGTTAGTGTAAATACTAGTTTACCTGTCTCGTCATCTTTTTTTGTAACTCCTTGTTGTCATAAAGAACATAAGGACCATGATAAACATAGTCAATATCTCTTCCAGCCGGTACTAGCGCAGTTGCTTGCATAAACCCCACGACATATAACACCAGACCCCAGCAGAAAATCTCTTTTAAATACTTGATATTCTGGAACAGAAAAATAAGAAAAAATAAGTTTATAACTGTTAATTAAGTTTCTGCAGATTTGTGATGAAAATATTTTTTATTATTTTATAAAAAAAAACAATTCTGAGATTTAAATTTACTGTTCAAATTTCCTTCCATGTCATATTCCATAGTTATTTTTATACTTTATTAATAATATTGGCACATCGGTTCCTGTCAAATCATTAGTAGTTAAGCGATGTGAGGCCGCGACAGTTTTTAGATGGGTGACAATTTACGAATACAAAATGCTGCATGTAAATCCCATTTCAAGTTGGTTTGCAACCTGATGTCCGAATATGCAACTACAACGAACAGTTCTAAGCCGTTTGTTTTGATCTGCGCCGACTAGTAAACTCGCTTGAGGTTACTGATCGATTGCAGATTTCATATGAATATATAAGAGGTACAATTCAGCAATTAGACCATGATGGATGAAAGTTTAACTAACCGGATTTTTAAAGTTTTAATTTGATCAAACATGATTTGAAAAAATTTGAGTAAAACAAAAAGTTCTAATTTGATAAAACATGATTTGAAAACATTTGAGTAAAACAAAAAGTTATAATTTGATCAAACATGATTCGAAAAAAATTGAGTAAAACAAGATGTGGAATTGAGGAAATTGATGATCGTAATGTTTAAAAAGATTTAAATCTAGAAAAGTGCAATAAAAATATTCTCTTTGATCAGTTTCCGATTCAGCTTACTTTAATTTGGAGGAAAACTGAGAAATTCCGTTAATTAACAGACAAAACAATTCATGAATAAATTTTATCTAAAAAACTTACGCTTTACGATTCCTGTACATTCAACAGAAGCTTATCATTTATAAACGACCTCTCTGATGACATTGTGTATGAGATGGGTATATTTGCTGACAACAACACGCTCTACTTTTGTCATGTCGGTAAAACGGATGCGCACATATCCGAGGCAATGACTGAATCCTTTGAACGTGACTTCCAGTCTGTAGTGATATGGGGTCATAATTGGATGTTAACATTTAATGCTGCTAAGACAAAACCCTTTTCCTTCAACAACTACAAGCAACTTTTGCAACCACCGATTGCCATGGACAAATAACACCCTACATAAGAGTACAACGTGCAAACCCCTCGGCCTAACATTCACAAGAAACATTAATTAGAACAAATACATAGGAAACAGTGTGTCAAGGCGGTTGCAACGAAAGTGGTCTCTCTCTCAACCGTGTTAGAAAACTTCTCATGTTGATTGATGCGTAAATTAAATACAATTAATCTTCAAACTCTCTCAACATAATAGATAAGCTTTTTCAATTAATGATCTAAAAAAATAAAATATATATTTGAACCTTCTTTTGGAATTATAATTTTGCAATTGAGATATTATTCGCCAAATGACGTATTCTGAGAATAGATGAATGTAGGTATATAGAAAGAAAGATGGGGCTCTGTTTTTTTTAATGTTGCCTATGACGGGGCTTTAACGTGCAAGAGAAAAAAGCCATTGTAAACAGTTGCCAACAATTAGGAAAGTAAAGTATAGAACTGGTTATAAAACGGAGAGGTCTGTAAAACCGAAAACCCCTTTGAAACAGGCGAATCAAACACTTCATTACAATGACGGAATAAAGGTTGCGGTAATTATTAACCTTCTCGATAGAAATAAATAATAATTAGTTAACAAGAAATAATAAATATACTAAAAACCTGTACTCTCGTAAATGCCACCATTTTCATGTGCCGCGCGATGTTTTCCTGGTAATATTTCAAGTACAAATGAGAGACGCGTTTCTTTCAAGTTTTTATGGGTTTAAAAGAAACCATGACATTTTCCCCATTCGTCACACGCGTTTATCTCAACGCATGAATTAATTAACAATTACTATTACAAATTCAGAAACACTCCTACAGCATCAAGAATGAGACAGAATAATCGATTTACTAAATTGAAATGTTCGAATTGTGTAATTAATGAATTTTAAAAAGTAATTATAGGTTGATAAAGAGAACTAAACTCCAAACCAACATATCGGGGTTGCAGTGAACTGCGTCATAATAATCTCGGTTCGAGTCTATTAAATGAGTGAGTTGCTATAAGTCGTATTAATATCAATCAAAGACAATTATGTCTCGTACTCTAAATGTATTCCATGAAAAATACCAGTATACTGAAATCATATGCCCATAAGAGATTTAAGATGAAAATTCATATACACTAAATGTACAAAAGCAAGGAAATTCCCAAATTTTCACACTTTTATTGTCATTAACAGGGCTATGTATTTTACTGGTAGGAATTTTTCTTCAGCGCACCTCACACACTTAATCTACTCATGCATAGATATTTATACTGTAGTGATGTGATAATTAAATGGTTTGGTTGATATATAGTCATACCTTTAATGACGATAAAAGTGTAAAAATTTGGGAATTTCCTTGCTTTTGTACATTTAGTGTATATGAATTTTCATCATAACCCTATTAAGGGCATATGATTTCAGTATACTGGCATTTATCATGGAATATATATATTAACATCAGTAATTTCATTAACTATATGAAAATATGAGATTTTTAATAATTTCTTTTATCCTAAATCAATGTTAATATTATTGTATTTTAAAAATTGGTAAACGCAGCGATTATTGTTACTTTGAAAAGCCCTTAAAACCTGGAAATATGTAAGAGACATTTGAAGCACATAATGCTCCATGAGTTTAAACAGATTATCTCTGGAGCCGATGCGATTCGAAATATTCGCATAGCTTATGGAGAAGAATCACTGAATAAAGAACGTGCAAAAATGTCTTACAAAATTCAGAAATGAAAATGTCCTCCTTGAACGTGGAGACTGATCACGACGTTCAACTGTGTTTTATGAAGTGCCATCACATAAAATCCACGCAGATTCAGTTAAGGAATTGACAATGAAGCTCTCCTCAAACCATAAAACTACTAATCTTTGTCTACAGAAACTTAGAAAAATTAGTAAATCGCGAGTTCATAAGGTCCCCATTTCCCAAACTCAATAATCTTTCCTAGTTGTTCGAGATATGCCGATATACAGTTTGGTCCAAATACACACACACACACGCGAACACACACACATATATATTTATATGTATATACATATTAAATTAAAAATAGACTGACACGTAGCTATGAGGTATATTCCGATAACGTTCGTTGAATTCTCATGTCAGGTTGATTCTGTAGCAGGGGTTCGAAGCTTGCGACTGTCTGAGATTATCATTCCCTACGCTAATGAGAGCAAACGCCTGAAACGCTGGTGTGTGTGTATATATATACATATATATATATATATATATATATATATATATATATATATATATATATATATATATACGAGGTCTGTCTAAAAAGTATCCGACCTTAGGCCAGAAAAATATTTCAAATACGTGACGGGTTGTGACTCTAATCTCTTTCTAAGTAGGCCCCTTTGTGCTTGCACACACTTAGCCAACCAATCCATCCACCGCCGGAAACACTTCTGAAAGTCTTCTTTTGGAATAGTGTTCATCTCCGCCGTCGCTTTCTGCATTATCTCTTCTTTAGTCTCAAAACGAGAACCTTTCAGTGGCGTCCTCAATTTTTTAAACAACCAGAAGTCGCAAGGAGCTATGCCCGAAGAGTAGGGCGGATGGCGAACGACTGAAATTCCATGTTTAGCCAAGAAATGTTGGATCAATTAGGATGAATTTGCGGCGCCGTGCTCGTGATGCAGTTAGTAGTTTTTCGCGATTCACATGTTTGTCTTTTACGCCTAACTTCGTCACGGATACGCCGGGAACATTCTTGATAGTACTCCTTTGATACTGTTGCTCCTTCCAGTGCGTATTCCTGATGCACAATTTTACGAATATCAAAGAAGACAGGCAGCATCACCGTTGATTTTGCTTCGCACCTATCGCGCTTTCTTAGGCCTCGGAGACTCGGGATGCTTCTATTGCGACGACTTTTTGTTTATGGCTCACATCCAGTTATCACGGTGTTCAG
Organism: Sepiola atlantica; assembly: GCA_963556195.1. Classification (NCBI taxonomy): domain Eukaryota; kingdom Metazoa; phylum Mollusca; class Cephalopoda; order Sepiida; family Sepiolidae; genus Sepiola; species Sepiola atlantica. The sequence continues at coordinate 31,034,982 of OY744522.1, forward strand.
AAACACAGGATCAGTTTTGATGGTTTCCAGAAGGTCCTGTGCAACTTGAAAACATAGGTCCTCTTTTTCCGCGACAACAACTTTGGCATGAATTTCGCTGCCACGCTGTGCATGTTCAAATCATCACGCAAAATTGCATGTGCAGAAACTTTACTCACTCCGACCTCTTGGGCAGTCTTCTGCACGGTTCAACGATTATCTTGCGTCGGCTAATTTCGCACCCTCTCAACAACAGCTGCACTCCTAGCAATTTGGGGCCATGCCAGAACACTGGTCACTCTCCGCTGATGTGCGACCATTTTTGAATCGGTTGAACCACTCCAAACACCTGCTGAATCTTACGAATTGTTTTGCTTCAGGAATCACCAAGCTTTTGCCAAACTTGATACAGTACCTTTGCTCAACACGTTCAGCTATCTTGAGAGAATCAATAATCCGACGAACACGTTGTGTATTGATTTACTCCTCTCCAGGAGTTAGGCACAAGGCCAATTTTTATCTTACTCCCACAAGTAAGATGTGACCCAAGGTCGGGTCGAGAAAGTGGGGTTTAAAAATTGCCTGGGCAGCCCCGTCGGCATTCCCCGGTAGAGGCGCCTCAGGCAGTAAGCAATAAACTTACTCCTCCCCAAAGAGGGGAGGCGAAGCCTGGGAGGGTGCACCTCCTAGAACTGCACAGGACAGACCAATAGACCGGCGTAAATCAAGCCCCGAAGGCCAAGACAATACTAGTCTATGGGGTGCAGTATCCGTCGGAACAGATACTACATTTTGATCTTAGCCAAAAGGCCAAACATTCAACAGGTTGTGTAGCGCCCCACTCAGTGACGAACAGACAGCGACAAACGTGCAGGAAGGCGGTGATAAAATTCACACGAGCGCATGCAGGTGTCTTCCTGCGTAGAGTGGCGCCGCCTTAATGTCTCTATTTTGCACGGAAAAAATAAAGGTCGGATACTTTTTATAGAGGCCTCGTATATACAATTGAATGAACTATTGCTCTGATGATCAGCAATGTTAACTAAAAACTATATATTTCTCTTAACTTTGGTGTGAAACGCGCGTAAGATACAGAAAATATATTCTATTTGGAAAAATAAATGTAAAAAAGAAATGTCAGACAGGGAAAAAATACATGTGTACATCGAAATATGAAAATAAAGAAATTTTAAGAATAAATACAAATTATGGTTTTGAATTGAGTTATTGGAATGCAGCTATAAAGTGTACATACATATATATATATATATATATATATATATATATATATATATATATATATATATATATATATATATATATCATGTCATATAAATATTATTTAGTGCTATTTAACATTCCCACTGAATAAGATTTCTGATGATTAAAATCCGGACAGAATTCATGCGATGACCTAATATGTATGAAAATTTAACTGTTTTACTTGAGTATTCGCATTGTTAACGTTGGCTTCGTGTTATTATAATTGACCAATACTTAGGAGAGACGACGAGACATTATTTGTCGCTATTAAATCTTAATAATTATGACCAAATAAATATAGAATACGAAATATAATTGCGTTTAGTTTATACGTATATCAACTATATCATGGACTAGACTGAAACCAATATTACTAATGACACAATGCCGGCAAGAATTCAGTTAGTTCCGAGTTCCTCGTATCATTGAAATTAACAAATCGATTATTCTGTCTCGTTGTGTCTAACCGCCTAAGGGTGTATATAATATGATATAATTAACTTGTAGGAGTGTTTTGGAATTCGTTAAATACTTCTTAATGAATTGGAATGAAACGTACGTTACAAATGATGAAAATCCCTACACATAAAAGCAGTGAAAGAATTTAGTTTTTTTCATTTGTACTTGGCATTTCACGACAACATTGTTCATGACACGCGAAAAGACGAATTGAAACGGTGTACAGGTCGGTATCTTTATATATTTAAACTAGCAGGAAAACTCGACGTTGCTCGGGATCGAATAAAGAGCGCCTTTTTCACAATATTCGTTCACCATATTACTTTCTTTTTTATACCATTTCTCCCCTAATATAGGTTGAAGAAATTGAAATATCAGAAAACTCTCTGAATCAGTGTCTCATACAAATGATTAAGATTTGATGATAACCGAATGACCCCGATTGGGATTAATGGTGTTTAAAAAGAAAACTAGAAGTGTATAAAATGTAGTCTCAGATAATTTCGTATTTCAGAGATTTCCAAGTAATTTTGGCTGCAGGATAATCCCAGAATAAGACATTCTCACAGGACGTAGATGGGATCTGGTCGTTATTGCCTACCGTCATGCTGGCTATGAAATATTCGTTCCGCGATAAGCTTAATAAAAGCTAAAGCAATTAATAATGAAGTTTCTTACAGCTCACAGAGTGGGTAGACTATTGGCTGAGTTGGAAAGCGAGTTTTTTAGTACAGCTAACCGATCTGATGATAGTTGGTTTTCAGCCAAATATTAAAGGTTGTACTGTAAGCACAGTTTATGAGGAAGCTTCCTGACATGTAACATATATTTTTAAATAATATTTTGAAAGTTAAATTGTATGTTTACGGTATCGTCATAAAATAATTCATTAATCCAGATTGTTATTAAAACAGTAACTAATCCTGTTACTATTGTTTTAATCTCTATTTATGAAATTATTGAATGTAAATAGCTTCTCTAATATTTTTATATTCTTATAGTTTAGGATCTGCTTAGAATTTTAAAGCCAGAAATGACTTTTTATTCTCTAGATTGAATGCTTCAAAATTTCTTTAAAAATTCAAAAAGGTTATGAAGCATTTAATTCTTTTGATTTACTATTATCAAACGAGTACAATGACTGGCTTGTTTGCAAATATATTTTAGTAGATTGTTCTCTTGTAAGTACTTTATTTTTTAGTAAACATAATTTGATAAGCGGTAAGATGTGACACAAGGTCGGAAAGTGGGATTTGAAAAGCCAGCGCCCGAGAATTTGAGCACCGTGGCCTACAAAAAATGCCTGGACAGGCTCTTCGGCAGTGTTTGGTATACTGTGTGTGTGGGGCGAACCCAAAAACGGTCGCTGACGACAAAAAAAAAAGAAAGAGGAGTGGGAGGAGACAGGCGTAAGAAAATGAAATAAGGTTTTTATTTGAAGATACCGTCATGCTGGCTATAAAAAATCCGAGATTATAGTTTTCGACATGAAAATCAGACGGTATGATCAAGTGATAGAAGTAAAAAATAACTGCGACAAGTTTGTGGGCTTCTGCATTGGTGTACCTTAACAATGACCCGTTGGCTAGACATATTTGCCTTCAATATACTCTGGGTCTGGTTTAGTCTTGAACTCTAGTTGAAAAACAATTGATCGAATGTATTGAATGTGGTTAGTCCCATGGCACTTAACTAGTCGATACGGTAGCAGAGTGAATGTCACATCGAATCATTACTGCTCCTGGAACACACCGAATGACCAAAAACTACGCCCAACCTATAATCTTATAATTAAATTCATTAACACCCGGTACCTCCTTTTTAAAATCGATCCTCTCCATGGTTCTATCCGTCCCCGACACGCATACGTAGGTCGCCCTGCACCCGCCAATTAACTCCCAAATCACTTTGATGTGGAGCAAACATCAATATACTTCGTACCCTTCCTGTGATTCTAACTATTCAGTGGGGGTGAGGAGTCATCTTCGCGCACCTGCCGGCCAACATCTAAAATCCAAAGATGAAATCACATCTCAAAACTTAAAATTTAACACTACTCACACCATATCAATCAATGTAGTCGCGGACAAACGTGGGTCACAAAAATTCAATTTCCATAACTGACCACCGCCCTTTCTTGTGGTCCCACAGAATGACCATAACTCCGTTATTCCACCCCGTTCGCAATTTTAGCGTATGCAGGCTTTACCACAAGCCTCGCCACTAACCCATGGATACTCTAAAAAAAAGAGAGCATACGAGCAAACGCCGGGAATCCCTCACTGACTTTCCAAGCCTGTACATACTCTGTACACAAGGATTTTTCCCGATAAAAAACACAACCCTGCCTAAGGGTTTCCACAACCTGACCCAAACTGATTCTCACTGCCGTCAACCACAAATATCCATAATCCAACCTAGACACCTGAACCTATTGCATGGCTGACCCCCAAACTTAAACAACGATTTTGATTAACTGTTTTTTTTAATAACTTTTTTAAACTTTAAGAAAAGAAAAATTCATTGTCTTAGTTACTCTCAGAAAACAACCGGAAAAAAGGCTGACTCTCTCCTCTCCAATACAAATTATAAAACAATCTTACATAAAAAATCAGAACAATAAAAAAAATTACATTTTCATGCAAGTAAAATAAAAATTAAAACATCATCATTACATGTTCCTTTGTTTCAACAAACCAACAATATAAAAATAAATGACACACAATAAAAGAAAAATCTAAGAAAAACAGCATTCAACACATTTCCAAATCATCAGGCTCTCGTCGAATGGGTTGATATATTGTTCGGCCATTCATACTTGTTTTTATTTGAACCCAGAAGCTAACTGGTTCAACAAATCTCATTACCGGCAAACTACAACATTGATCTATGCACAGAAAAAAACCGTAGACTAAACAAGGAATATGTGTCATCAGTCACTGCACAAAGAGTTCACCCTTCACTTGCGCTCTCTCACCCCCTCTCTCTCTTTTCTTTCTCTTACTCCCTCTCCATCTCTCTCTTTTCTCTCTGACTGCTTCGTTCTCTTTTGCTCTCTTTTCTTTTTTTCTCTTATTTCTCTTTCTCTTTCACTTCCTCTCTCTCCTTCAACATTAACAAGAATAAAACCAGGACCATTGACAGTCCACCAAACCTTCCCACAACCCCTCTCTTTTCTTTCATATTCTCTCCACATCTCCCCTACCACCTGTGCTGACTAAAAATACATTTTAATTCAACAAGTGACAAAAGTGTTCTCTTTTTACAAGTAACAATAACTTACAATCAAATCAAACAATTACAATGTATACATGCGCGTGTTAGCAAAGAATTTTCTCATTTTTTTCTTTACTAATTGTTCTATGACGATATATCAACCTTTTTTAATCACTTAATTCATTTTTCAATTTTTTTTTCTTAACTATAGTCCACTTTGAAAGTTCTTTTAAATTACGTCATATTCTTTTTCTGAAATACAAGTCTCTCGAAGGTCTGTTATATATTCTCGGGCAATTGTCCGTTTTCTTTTTATTTCTTTTCTTTAACTTCGTAACAGTTGCTTTTTTTTATTTATCTATCCAACATAAAAATACGACGTACTCACTGTTCGTTGACGTCACTCTCTCTCTCTCTCTCTCTCTCTCTTTCCACGTTGATCCCTCTCTGTCTTCGTTTGGCTCTGGACCCCAAAATTCTCGCTGTAGCACCCCGATTCGCACGCCCCCATGTGGGAGGCGCTGGTCGCGGTCACCAATTACGCATTTGTTACATAGCGTAATTAAATTAAAAGTCTCTTACGACCACGCTTCTCGAAATCGAAACCTTAAAAGCGTTTTCAAAACTTTTAACTACATTCTTTTACATTAATGTGTAAGCCTTTAAACTGTCGACATTAAACAAGTAAACTGTCCCTTCTTTTATATAGACTTTTACTTGCCTGTCGTTATCGCGGGGATTTATTTAGTGTTCATTTATGCGATGACCAAAGGTTATTGCAAAACATCTTAACTCTTTTTTTTAACAATTTTTTCAAACTCTTAATGCATTTTATATTTTACTTTGTTTCGTCTGGCCGTAATTTCACTCTTCCTCCTCTAGTGGTCTACTGGTTGAACGCTGTGCCGTGGTTTCTCTGTTCGATCCTTCGTCTGTCAGTGATTCTAATGGTTGGGTTTTATGTTCTGAAAAATCAACACTCTTTGGTTCGACAAAAAGGGCTTTGAAGACATTTCGAGAGGATCAGAAAGTGGGTTTTATTTGTTTTAAGTAACGCCTGGGAGAGAGTCGCCGTCTTCGATTGCTGTCACTTTTTGGTTACCTTACCAAACTTCTAACTAGATGAGGGGGGGAGATAGGTGGGTTTTGTCTCATCTTATAGATTCAGTCCTAAACTTTTCGTCTACATTCTTGGACAATTTCTTCCGCTCTCTCTCACGACGATCTTGTCGCTTTGAGCTCCCATGGCGGACTGATCATGATTGTCGCTCCGACAACAAGTGACGTCAGAGCCCATCGCCCCCCCCCCCCAGATGAATGTCACAACAGACTCAAATCGTCTTTGTGTCTGACCCTTGATCGGAGCATTTCGTCTCGGGCAGCATACATCAAATATATTATGACTTTTCAGAATGAGTCCCATGAGTCATAGCTGTTTGTCCCAAATCATCACTGCACTTAATTCATACTTATTCCTATTTCTTTCACACAGTTCATAATTCATACTAGCTAATTTACCCGTTTAAAATACAGGGACCGTCATAATGCAATAGTTGTACACCATCATCAGTAGCAGAAGTATTATTGCTACTTCTATTATTATTTCTAATACCATTATTATCATCATTTTTATTATCACTATCATTATTATCATTATCATTATTAGTAGTATTAGTATCATTATTATGTACTCGCAGCTTTTGTAGTAGCATTCCATTACCAGTCGGTTCTCTGTTGTGGTCCATTTCTTTCTATGGCTTTTTGGTTTGTTCGTTTAATTCCTGCTTTCTTGTGTTTGGTCCGTGTCGTTGTCATATCTGACATTTGATGTGTTACTAATCGTTTTTCTTTCGTCCGTGATCTTGTTCCTGAAATTAAAAGAGCCAACATTTGTAAAGTGGGGACCGGGTCCTCCATGTTGGCCATCAAAAGGGCACCAGCCCATCATGACACTGAGATATTTCTTATTAGTTCCACGGAGTTTATTTGTACTTGTAGATAGTTATTATTCTGTTTATAGACATTTGGTGTTTGTGGCAACACCAGGCCTAGGCTTAGTTTACCTGTGATTCTCTCACAGGGATAGTGTTTCTCTCATGTTCATGAAGTTTAAATTGCACTATCACACATACATGAAGACACATTTACGAAGAGAAAGAATAAATAAAAAATTAATTAATTATTTAATTAATAAACTAAATAATTATATAAATTAATAAAATAAATAAATAAAAAATAACTAATGATAATAATAATAAAAATAAATACATCTCTCTCAGTCTTTCTCTCTATCTATGTGTGTATATATATATATATATATACTATTTATTACATGTTTTTAATTCATTCATCTTTTTAAATTAATTAATATGTTTGCCTGATTAATTTATGCAAAGTTATCAAACGTCCGGTCGAGAATAAAAAATAACGAACACATTTTTCTCACGTGACTAGTTACATTTTTTTAAATTTTAATGACTTTCAACTCACACAAAAAGGCGAAAGTATTTTCTCCCCATTCCGGAAGAGAACTCTCAGAAGCTAGTTATTAGTTAGCATTGAAATTCAAAATAAATATAACATTTGTATATCTACTAAAAAGACGTCTTCAATCGGCACGCTCAAGACTTTAAATGTTCACTGTATCCAAAAAATAACGTAAACTACTACTACTACTACTATTATTATTATTATCATTATCATTATCATTATCATTATTAGTAGTAGTAGTATTATTAGTATTATTAGTAGTAGTATTATTAGTATTATTAGTAGTAGTATTATTAGTATTATTATTATTATTATTATTAATTTTTATTTTTATTTTTTTTTTTTTACTCACTAGGAGTTATCACCCTGGTCATCGTCAGTGATCGCCCACTACCAACAACCTGTGGTATTCCCTGGAGTCTGAGTGACAACAAGTCTCCTCAGACTTCCAGTATGCTCCACCTCTTTTCGTTCATCACCGCTGATGACCTTGCGGTATCGCAACAGCCACCTACCACCGATTTCCCGCTGATAAGGGCCATTGGTGCCCTCAAGGGCCCGAGTGGCAACAAGCCTCCCTAAGGTCCCAGAGCTGTCCGCGCTCTTCCAGTGGAGGTCTGGTTTGCGCTTTCCCTCCTCGACCCTCTGTCCATAATTTACGTAGCGTCAGCCTATGCTTGCGCCTCTCTCGTGCGGTTGTATTTTCCCCGGTTCTGTTGTCTTGTGCTTCCATGTGTTTGGTCTCCATGCGTTGCTTATGTGGGTTTGTATCCGCATTCGAGGACATTTCTCAGGATTGTAGCTGTTTTGATCATTACTGTCCTTCGTATGGTCTCAGTTATTCTTTTGATTCCTGTTTCTCCTAGTCTTTTCTCCATGTTTTTGGGGACTGTTCCTAGTGCTCCTATGATTATTGGTGTTATACTGACTTTCTTCATGTTCCATATTCCTTTCAATTCTCTGACAAGTTCAGTATATTTGCTTCTTTTTTCCGTCTCTTTGGTCTTCACTCTGTGGTCTGTTCGAACGGCAAAGTCTACGATTTTGCAGGACTTTTCTTTCTTGTTGATTATTATCATATCCGGTCTCCTTGCTGTTATGGGTTTGTCTGTTTGTACATTCATATCCCATATGATTTTGTGTTTTTCGTTTTCTAGTACAGTTTCTGGTTTGTGTTTGTACCGTTTTTTTGGATATTCGAAATTCAGTTGTTTGCGCATTTCCCGGTGTACTTCTTTTCCCACGCTGTCATGTCTGTTCTTGTATTCTCTTTGTGTTAGCTTGCTGCATTCACTTATTATATGATTTATCGTTTCGTCTCTTTGTCCACACAATCGGCATTTGCTGTTTTCCTGGGTTTTATCTATCTTTGCTTTAATAAAGTTTGTCCTAATCGCATTGTTCTGTGCGGCCGTCAGCAGAGATTCCGTTTCTCTGTTCAAGTGTCCTTTTCTTAGCCATGCCCAGCTGTTTTCATTGGCTTCATCGCTTGTGAGTCTTATAAATCGTCCATGTAGTTGTTTTTCTTCCCACTTTTCCTTTCTTGTCTTTTTGTTTCTGGGTTCAGTTCTTCCGGAGTTGTTTGTTGGGCTGGTGTCTCTTGCTGTGGTGATCAGTCTTTCCGTGTTCTGGGTTACATATTTCTCCAGCTCTTTTTTGGTGTCTTCCACACAGTCTTCTATACTTACCAGTCCTCTACCTCGTTCATTTCTTTTCATGTAGAGTCTATCCGTATCGTCTTTTGGGTGCAATGCATTGTGCATAGTCATTAGTTTTCTAGTTCTTTGGTCAAGGTGCCTGACTTCTTCTTTGGTCCAGCCTATGAATGGTCCAGAGTATCTTATTAGTTGTACAGCCCATGTGTTTATCCCTTTTACTAGGTTTCTGCTATATAGTTTAGTTTCTAAGAGTTTCCTTGTTCTTCGTAGATATTCT
>OY744522.1:31049323-31084323 GCA_963556195.1 Sepiola atlantica
GAAGCAATGGCCAAGTTCAGTGAGTTGTCGATACTTTTAAAAGAGTGCTAAAAAGCGAGAGGTAATCCACGGAGAAGGCCATACATGATTTTCTACAACTGTATAGAATTACTTCGAATAATAACGTTCCATCTTGCAGATCGTGTCTTTCAATCGTAGGCGTGTACCTTTTCCTCCTGAGATTATCGTGGATGGTTCTGCTGTTGAGGTTAAATCGACTCTGAAACTTCTTCGTTATTCTCTCTCATCAAAACTTTCTTAAATAGGCATTTCCTGTCTTCGCGATTATTATTTGTTCTTGTTAGCTCCTTACATCAAGTGGCTTCATACCTTGTCTGGAGCGATTTCCATTCATAAAAACTTAAGTGCAACTTTAAAACTACACTGCGACCAATGATAATAGCTTTCTAATAAAAATAGTTATTTGTCGATTTTAGAAATATTTTAAGATGTAATGTAGCATTTTTGTTATAAGAATGTCGCTAAAAACAAACATAAACTCATTGCTAGTATTTGCAAAATAATATATTTGTTTAAATCACCGAATTGTTACCGACCAATAGAATAGCTTCTTAAAATAAAACAGCCACAATTTACCTTAAATAAGGAATAAAATAAAAATGAATGACGGTTATGTATTACAACTAATTAACATAATTAAACATATAATAATAATAATACATAGTTCAATACATATAATGAACAAATACCTTATTTACTCACATAACACCATGAACCCTCATAATTTCACAAAGCCTTTTATTAACTTAATCAGTCATTTTTAATAGTGGCTGGTGGCACTACCCTCGCTTCAGTATTAATGAATTCCCATGAGTCGATTTTAGACGAGAATTAACGTGTGTTGGCATAAACATTTCGGTTGTTGATAGACCATAAGTTTTCTATTGGGCTTAATTTAGAAAAAATCATCAAAGGTCACAATAGACAAATACTATGTTACTTAGAGCATTATTTTAAGCACTACTATTGTTATTGAAAATTTCTTCATTAGAAGAATTATTGCTAATTCTATGTGTTAAATAACGCTTTGTGTATGGTTTGATTTTGGATTTACGTATATTGGATCATAGTAAACAAAAAAACAATTAAACTTAGTTATAGTTGCACTAATAATTTAGAAAAATCATCAAAGGTCACAATAGACAAATACTAAAGGAAAATGATACAAACAACGTAAGTAGCATAGAGAATCATAAATTTAACTGTAGAAATAAAAGTGAGTGCCCGTTACAAGAAAAATGTTTAATGAAAAATGTAGTATATCTAAGCACAGTCTTCCCAGAGAATTATCCTAATTTGAAAACATTCTACATAGGGAGGTACTAATACTGATTTTAAGCATAGGTATAGAAACCATAAATGCTCATTTAACAACGTAGGTACTGATAGAAATGGTACTTTATTATCCAGATATATTTTATTCCTAAAAAGAAATGGCATAGTTCCTATAGTGAAATGGAGTATGTTTTCTGTGTTTAAATAAAAAACTGGCTATAATGTTGTTTCCAAATAAGAATGCTTTACTAAACCAGAGGGACGAGGTAGGTTACAATTGCAGACACTTCAAAAAGTTCACCTTAGATAAGTATTGTGAGAATGATGTAAACATTACTTTGTAAACAAAAATAAAATAAAATAAATAAATAACAAATACAATGAAATAAAAATAAATAAATATATAAATTAATTAAAAATAAAAATAAATAAATAAATAAATAAAATAAAATAGCAATAAATGAATAAATAAAATAAAAATAAAATAAAAAAATAAAAACAAAGATTAAACATTAAAATAACTTTCTCTTTAAACATAACATTAAAACAATACAATAAAAAATTAAAATCTCTTAACACATTACGCAAAATAAATATATGTATAATATGTATATGTATATATATATATATGTATATGTATATGTATATATATGTTTTTTATTTATATATCTATATATATAGGTGTGTAGGTATGTTTGTGAGTGTATAAGTGTGTGCGTATAAGCGTGTGTGTGTGTATGTGTGAGTGTGGTTATGTCTGGTTGTGTATGCATGGAGTTAAGAAAAAGAAAACGGGCTTAGTCTAGCCAGTCCTGCCGATGGTTTGAGCTGACCGACTTTCTTATGCGTCGATAGGTAGGTGTCAAAATGTCATCTTATGCAAAAGGGTTTCTCGCCTGAAAATTTTAAAATGTAATTTGTCTTTTGCTTTATTTATGATTGTGTATTGGCGGATCTACTTTTTGCCTACTAGTATATCTCTGAGGAGGAGGAGAAGACGTTCTGAAACAATTATCGGATACTCAAACTATGTTTATTTTAATACAAAAAACTGTAATATATATTGACACTTTTGAAAAGTATTGGTTTTGTTTATTTTGTTAATGATGGAACTTAACTAATATATATATATATATATATATATATATATATATATATATATATATATATATATATATATATATATATATATATATTAATTCAAAAATGCCGTGCATCGTAAATATAAATGTATTGGATTCTAAAGAACACGCGTTTCTCGTAAGCCTCTTCAGTGTAATTTACCTTTATATCTATTGTCTAATTGTTTTGATATTGTGAATTTCGCGCGATTATTTCCCGCCAGATAGGGTCAATAATAGATCGTCACATTAAATGCAACCAACACCAAGTTTTCTCTTCCATCAACAGCTATACAAAACCTTGCCAACCATCGATTGATATGACTGATAATATCCTTCCCGAGAAGCAAGAGTTTAAACAACTCGACTTGGCATTTTCCGGACAACATCAGCTAAAATAAGTACAGAGAAGCCTGCTGCAAAGAAGGTAGTCTCCATCTACCGGGCTAGAAAACTAATCACACTTTCAAGTATCCTATCAGTTCCCCCGTGCCTGAAGTAATGTTGACAACAAATAGCTTCTCTCCTTTCGTGCAGAAAATAACTTTTAACCTAATATGTCCCGCACACTCTGCCAAGCTGAACCCCTGTTACATCACCGGTGATGTACCGCTCTTCTTATTTTACAAGTACTTCCACGGAATGTCTTCTGATGAACTTACTGCATTTGTACACCCGAACGTAAATACCCCCGACCAACTTGCAGTAAAATACCACGCCTTCACTGTAGAACTCCTTATATACCAGACGATTTTCTGCTCTGATAACTTCTTCTCTCGGACCGCAGTTATTTAAGGTTTGTCCCTATAGATCTATCTCCTTTTGCTGCCCACTCACCTACTAAGTTTTGTCTCTATAGATCTATCCCCTTTTGTAAAAGTAGCCTCTTACGCTATGGTAGCAATATGTCTTGTTTTCAAGAATAATCTCCCGTTATTTTTAGAGTTGTGACGAATTCTAAATAATACAAAAACGCTATTTTTGATGTCCTGATTGTACTCTAATGTGCCGTGTGGAAATAGAAAAAAACATGAGAACAAAAAAGAGAAAATGGTGCGAGCGCAGTGCACGTAACGGAAACGTTAATAGTCGATGTATATTCTAATGAAAGTCAATTTTGTCCGCACATACTGCATCGTTAGCATTCCTCTACGGATTGCGAGCGATTCAGGTGACAGACAATGAACAATAAGAGAATGTAATGCATTGGAAAATGGCGTCATCGTCTCTGTGGAAAACCTATTTGCAAATATGAAATCTATTTACAGAAATAATTCAGTCAATGATCAACAATGCACGTAAACGTCTACTTTGAAGAGTGATAAGAATAATAGTCAATAGCAATCGTATAGGAGGACTCTTTCTGTGCATAGTTCAAAAGAAATAGCTTCAACATTTATCGCCACTATAGGAACCAAAAGTCGACCTGATACTTTGTGGTTTCAGCGAAGTCAAGCAGGAATACATGTGAACACGGAATAAAGGAACATGTTTTGTTTTGCCAAGGCTGTAAAAAGCTGCCGTCAGTTTTGATTGAAACTCGCACATTAAACCACAATGGTCTATCCGTGGATACACAATACTTTATGAAATAAAATGAGTAGTCTAATATAACTAGCGTCAATGAAAATGTTGGTACTATGCGAAAAATATGTAGAATGTAATAAAAGAAAATAAAGATACTACTATTCTTTATGTAAGAATACTTTAGTATGCATGAATGGTTCAGTTATTAACTTCGAATGCCACATAGTGTTCGAAATATGTGGATTATGCTGTTTTGTTATTCCGATATTCCTTAAACCACAATGGCCTATCCGTGGATACTCAATGCTTTATACTGGTGTCAGTGAAAATGTTGGTATTATGCCGGTAAACTTAGGTGACAGTGTTAGCAGAGCGAGAGTTAAACTTGCCCCGATTTTTTGTATGGATGACTATTTTAGAAGAAACTGTTGAGCCGAATACAGTGTAAATATTAGTAAAACCGAATGAAATAAAGGCATATTTTCCAGAAACACGCATTGAGAATTGGACAACATCGATGCAGAAGCAGATTCGCCTATGCAGCTGCTAGAGAAAAATCTATACTGGTCACTGAAAAAGTAGGAAAAGTAAATGTAACCTATTATAAAGATTATATTAATAAAAGATTCACTTACTGTTTTTGGTAACAACATACGGAAAAATAAGCATTTTAATCTTTTTTCCAATAGATGTCAGATTATCACAGTTCTTAACTGCAAGTCCAACTTTGGTTGTTTTGCTCCTAACAAGCTGTTCAAGAAATCGAATAGGAAATATGACATCAAAAATTAAATAATTTTCATTTTCTTAGAATTAAGCATATAGAATTTTTGTACATTATTAATTACAGATAATTATATTTCTTTCCTGTTTATTATCAGAAAGAAATTGGAAGTATGCTTTGTCAAGTGAATAATTTTACCATATATTTGCTATTTATTATATATATATATATATATATATATATATTTATATATATATATATATATATATATATATATATATATATATATATATATATATATATATATATATAATATCCATAGTGCTCGAGGCATATGTGACACTATTTGTAAAGGAAAAGAAGGAAACGTCATATGCTAGTCAATAATAGATGGATTATCTAAATTCAAAGTTACTCTCTTAGAAAACATGTTGGCAAATAGAATTCATTCAAAGAAGCCGCTAAACCTAACCCTAACCTGAACCTAGAGCGCGCCTTAAGACCAGTTCGATCCTGGCACTCAGATTGTTCTTGGTATTGTAGGCGATACGGCTGATGCATTTCTTTGCCGCGCTACATATATGATAGACAATATAGCAGCTATTAGGCGAGTTAGCGGCCAGATGTTGGGAGTGATCAAATGGTGAAAATAGTCAGAGCCATTTCTGGGGTTTTCCGGGGGTGTAGCTCGGAGCTGAGTCCAACTGCAACACTATGGCATTCCCACAGCCACCGTCTCTACTCAGTACTTGACAAAAGTGGACAGCACCAGCACCTCAATATAGTCATTTGAATTGAGTCGGAGTCCCTTTTCCAAGATGTGGCGTCGCATAAAGTGGCCTTCGCCGGAAACAACCCCAAAGATCATCACAGCTTAATGGATCTAGGTCTACATGGGGATTTAGACTTCGTGCCGACTGTAGGATAACCACTTGTTTTTTTCTGTGCGCAGAGTAACTGGTTATGAAAAGATACAAAGTATCGTTGACTCGACTAAATATTTTACTTTATTGTGGAGTTTCTTGGATTTCGTAAAACAGTTCTCTTTGCCAATGACCATTAGTAGTTGACTCTGACTACTTGAATGAGGAGTAGCAAAGATCCTCATTCAGTCCATACCTTGTGTGGAATTTGACGCCGAATTTCACATCTCCGTCGCAATTCACCAGCTCACATCACACGAGATTGAGCTGCAACTAATATTTCTTCAGTTTTAAATCGCGGGAAACAACATGATTCATATAACTCTCTTTTAATATTCCAGCTCTTTCTAATTGTCTATCTTCAACAGGCGACAACCTCCACTAATAACACACATAGATAGCTACCTTTAGCTCTATACTAACCATAACCCTAACCCTAATCGTAAACCTAACCTTTGGCGCTTTACTGCTATTCAGCACTTATATACTGGAATAAAAGAATATAAAGTATTATCAAATTTGCACCGAACACCATGTATTATTTTCGTAACGTATTTTTTAGAACTAATACATGATATTATTAAAATTGTGAACAACTTTACGCGTGTACGTGTGTGTTACGTTTTTGTGACTGCCATGTTTGAATTAATATTTCAATTTATTTTAACTGAATATTTATTGAAATTAAAAAACATAATCTCATAAAACAACATCTTATTTTACAAAAGTAAGTTCATTATGTAATTAAAGCCACCATAATTGTGTCTAATAAAGGTAATTATAAAAGTTTCATGAGACTTAATTGTTCGTGTAAAACAGGCACTATAACTCCTTAATGACACTTACTTGTGTGTAATTATAGAGAATATAATAGATTCATAACCCTTACTTGCATGTAATAGCAGGAGGGGCCACACTTCCTTGACCTATACCTCACTTTTGACTTCTCGTGGTACCAGGTGTTAATGGTGTGTTTGATACGTTTGGCCCGTAAAAGTGGATTCATGAAAATTACTGCATTTCCACCATTCATTAAGTCGCAATGTTTACCCAAAACATACGCCGCGTTGGCAAGTTTATTGATCCATTTCTATATAAAGAGAAGTAACGATTGACAAAAGGTGTACAAAATATAGACATACAAAATAATCTATGAATAATTGTCTGTTTGCAACGCGGTAACAACAAGAAAATGTAGAGATATCTGGTATAAACTGCATTTATCAGATTGCTATTTTCTTGAAGTTAATATTCGTTTTGCTCACCTATGAACGTGGTAAGAAATGTGTTAAGTAATTAAGAAAACCAGACTCATTTTATGGTGGAGTGAAAAGTTAGAATTTTAACGAGTATTGCAAGTGATAGCACAAAAAATGAGGGACCAATCAATATAACCAATTCAATTCTGCGACATGAATAGAGAGTCAGGAACGGACAAGGGGGCTAAACAATGACCAAGATTCTTAATTTCATTTTTCTGAATCACTTGGAATTATGAATTGCATTGTAAGAAAAATAAGTGTTTCAGCCGGTTTAAACCGCCGCAGAGTCACGGTAAAATACGTTGATTGACAATCAGTTTTAAGTGACAGCTTTCTGGTGGCTGAAGGTGTAATACATTCTACAGGCAATACTAACTAAGAAAAAGATAATGGCTGACAGAACGAGAACAATACACCCGTTGATAATATGAAGTCTTAAGTGTAAAATTTCATCTTAGTTCTTGAGTTCGACAGAAAGATTCCCAAGTTCCAACAGATGCACCTGTAAAAATTCAAATCTACAATGAGAGAAGACAGGTTGTTCGAGTTTGAAAACGATTGTCATTAATTGTTGTTTATATTATTCAAGTAGTAGTGATCGTAGGGGAGACAACTCATGCGTTACTTGTTTATTATTTTAAATGGTAAAACCTTCGAAGGAAAAGAAAATAGTAAAAGAAAAAGATAAAACAAACACACTATACAGTTTATAATACGTAAATACATTTCTATTAAAAGAAAAGCTAGTTTAACGTTTTGATGCTTGTATAGTTAGTGTAAATACTAGTTTACCTGTCTCGTCATCTTTTTTTGTAACTCCCTGTTGTAATAAGGAACATAAGGACCATGAGGAACATAGTCAATATCTCTTCCAGCCGGTACTAGCGCAGTTGCTTGCATAAACCCCACGACATATAACACCAGACACAAGCAGAATATATCTTTTAAATACTTGATATTCTGGAACAAAAAAATAAGAAAAAATAAGTTTATAACTGTTAATTTATTTTCTGCAGATTTGTGATGAAAATATTTTTTATTATTTTATAAAAAAAAACAATTCTGAGATTTAAATTTACTGTTCAAATTTCCTTCCATGTCATATTCCTTAGTTATTTTTATACTTTATTAATAATATTGGCACATCGGTTCCTGTCAAATCATTAGTAGTTAAGCGATGTGAGGCCACGACAGTTTTTAGATGGGTGACAATTTACAAATACAAAATGCTGCATGTAAATCCCATTTCAAGTTGGTTTGCAACCTGATGTCCGAATATGTAACTACTACGAACAGTTCTAAGCCGTTTGTTTTGATCTGCGCCGACTAGTAAACTCGCCTAAGCTTACCGATCGATTGCAGATTTCATATGAATATATAAGAGGTACAATTCAGCAATTAGACCATGATGGATGAAAGTTTAACTAACCGGATTTTTAAAGTTATAATTTGATCAAACATGATTTGAAAACATTTGAGTAAAACAAGATGTCGAATTGAGGAAATTGATGATCGTAATGTTAAAAAGATTTAAATCTAGAAAAGTGCAATAAAATATTATCTTTGATCCGTTTCCGATTCAGCTTACTGTAATTTGGAGGAAACCTGAGAAATTCCGTTAATTAACAGACAAAACAATTCGAAACAATTCATACATATATTTTATCTAAAAAACTTACGCTTTACGACTCCTGTACATTAAACAGAAGCTTATTCTTCATAAACGACCTCTCTGATGACATTGTGTATGAGATGGGTATATTTGCTGACGACAACACGCTCTACTTTTGTCATGTCGGTAAAACGGATGCGCACATATCCGAGGCAATGGCTGAATCCTTTGAACGTGTCTTCCAGTCTGTAGTGATATGGGGTCATAATTGGATGTTAACATTTAATGCTGCTAAGACAAAACCCTTTTCCTTCAACAACTACATGCAACTTCTGCAACCACCGATTGACATGGCAAATAACACCCTACATAAGAGTACAAAGTGCAAACCCCTCGGCCTAACATTCACAAGAAACATTAATTAGAACAAATACATAGGAAACAGTGTGTCAAGGCGGTTGCAACGAAAGTGGTCTCTCTCTCAACCGTGTTAGAAAACTTCTCATGTTGATTGATGCGTAAATTAAATACAATTAATCTTCAAACTCTCTAAACATAATAGATAACCTTTTTCAATTAATGATCTAAAAAAATAAAATATATATTTGAACCTTCTTTTGGAATTATAATTTTGCAATTGAGATATTATTCGCCAAATGACGTATTCTGAGAATAGATGAATGTAGGTATATAGAAAGAAAGATGGGGCTCTGTTTTTTTTAATGTTGCCTATGACGGGGCTTTAATGTGCAAGAGAAAAAAAGCCATTGTAAACAGTTGCCAACAATTAGGAAAGTAAAGTATAGAACTGGTTATAAAACGGAGAGGTCTGTAAAACCGAAAACCCCTTTGAAACAGGCGAATCAAACACTTCATTACAATGACGGAATAAAGGTTGCGGTAATTATTTACCTTCTCAATAGAAATAAATAATAATTAGTTAACAAGAAATAATAAATATACTAAAAACCTGTACCCTCGTAAATGCCACCATGTTCATATGCCGCGCGATGTTTTCCTGGTAATATTTCAAGTACAAATGAGAGACGCGTTTTTATGTGTTGAAAAGAAACCCTGACATTTCCCCATACGTCACACGCGTTTATCTCAACGCATGAATTAATTAACAATTACTATTACAAATTCAGAAACACTCCTACAGCATCAAGAATGAGACAGAATAATCGATTTACTAAATTGAAATGTTCGAATTGTGTAATTAATGAATTTTAAAAAGTAATTATAGGTTGATAAAGATAACTAAACTCCAAACCAACATATCGGGGTTGTAGTGAACTGCGTCATAATAATCTAGGTTCGAGTCTATTAAGTGAGTGAGTTGCTATAAGTCGTATTAATATCAATCAAAGACAATTATGTCTCGTACTCTAAATGTATTCCATGAAAAATACCAGTATACTGAAATCATATGCCCTTAAGAGATTTAAGATGAAAATTCATATACACTAAATGTACAAAAGCAAGGAAATTCCCAAATTTTCACACTTTTATTGTCATTAACAGGGCTATGTATTTTACTGGTAGGAATTTTTCTTCAGCGCACCTCACACACTTAATCTACTCATGCATAGATATTTATACTGTAGTGATGTGATAATTAAATGGTTTGGTTGATATATAGTCATACCTTTAATGACGATAAAAGTGTAAACATTTGGGAATTTCCTTGCTTTTGTACATTTAGTGTATATGAATTTTCATCATAACCCTATTAAGGGCATATGATTTCAGTATACTAGCATTTATCATGGAATATATATATTAACATCAGTAATTTCATTGACTATATGAAAATATGAGATTTTTAATAATTTCTTTTATCCTAAATCAATGTTAATATTATTGTATTTTAAAAATTGGTAAACGCAGCGATTATTGTTACTTTGAAAAGCCCTTAAAACCTGGAAGTATGTAAGAGACATTTGAAGCACATAATGCTCCATGAGTTTAAACAGATTATCTCTGGAACCGATGCGATTCGAAATATTCGCATAGCTTATGGAGAAAGATCACTGAATAAAGAACGTGTAAAAATGTCTTACAAAATTCAGAAATGAAAATGTCCTCCTTGAACGTGGAGACTGATCACGACGTTCAACTGTGTTTTATGAAGTGCCATCACATAAAATCCACGCAGATTCAGTTAAGGAATTGACAATGACGCTCTCCTCAAACCATAAAACTACTAATCTTTGTCTACAGAAACTTAGAAAAATTAGTAAATCGCGAGTTCATAAGGTCCCCATTTCCCAAACTCAATAATCTTTCCTAGTTGTTCGAGATATGCCGATATACAGTTTGGTCCAAATACACACACACACACGCGAACACACACACATATATATTTATATGTATATACATATTAAATTAAAAATAGACTGACACGTAGCTATGAGGTATATTCCGATAACGTTCGTTGAATTCTCATGTCAGGTTGATTCTGTAGCAGGGGTTCGAAGCTTGCGACTGTCTGAGATTATCATTCCCTACGCTAATGAGAGCAAACGCCTGAAACGCTGGTGTGTGTGTATATATATACATATATATATATATATATATATATATATATATATATATATATATATATATATATATATATATATATATATATACGAGGTCTGTCTAAAAAGTATCCGACCTTAGGCCAGAAAAATATTTCAAATACGTGACGGGTTGTGACTCTAATCTCTTTCTAAGTAGGCCCCTTTGTGCTTGCACACACTTAGCCAACCAATCCATCCACCGCCGGAAACATAATGCTCCATGAGTTTAAACAGATTATCTCTGGAGCCGATGCGATTCGAAATATTCGCATAGCTTATGGAGAAAGATCACTGAATAAAGAACGTGCAAAAATGTCTTACAAAATTCAGAAATTGAAATGTCCTCCTTGAACGTGGAGACTGATCACGACGTTCAACTGTGTTTTATGAAGTGCCATCACATAAAATCCACGCAGATTCAGTTAAGGAATTGACAATGGAGCTCTCCTGGAACCATAAAACTACTAATTTTTGTCTACAGAAACTTTGAAAAATTAGTAAATCGCGAGTTCATAAGTTCCCCATTTCCCAAACTCAAGAATCTTTTTTAGTTGTTCGAGATATGCCGATATACAGTTTGGTCCAAATACACACACACACACACACACACACACACACACACACACACACACACACACATATATATTTATATGTATATACATATTAAGTTAAAAATAGACTGACACGTAGCTATGAGGTATATTCCGATAACGTTCGTTGAATTCTCATGTCAGTATTTCTCTCTTCACATTAAAAAAGCTTAAATTCCCTTCTTGATGTGGTAATGTCTCGTGGCCGATTGGAGTCTAGGTTGATTCTGTACCAGGGGTTCGAACCTTGCGATTGTCTGAGATTATCATTCCCTACGCTAATGAGAGCAAACGCCTGAAACGCTGGTGTGTATATATATATATATATATATATATATATATATATATATATATATATATATATATATATATATATAAGCCCATAAAATGTATGCTTGGTCTTTTAAATTTAATATATTCTTCAATTGGATGATGAAGAAAAAGAAGAGAAAGAAAAACACTTTTTGACAAGGAGAATTGTAATTCCCGAAAGCTAAGATTAAAATATTTTTTTCTATTTTTAACACTACATATTGTTACGTTTTTTCAAATGTATATATATATATATATATATATATATATATATAAGACCGTAAAATGTATGCTTGTCGTTTGAAATTTAATATATTCTTAAATTGGTTGCTTATCTAACCTTGTCATTGCATGTGAAAACGGGGCTGACTGATATTATATCTCCTGAGGCTTTTTGCTAAACATCTTGTTATATACGAGGTCTGTCTAAACAGTATCCGACCTTAGGCCAGAAAAATATTTCAAATACGTGACAGGTTGTGACTCTAATCTCCTTCTAAGTAGTCCCCTTTGTGCTTGCACACACTTAGCCAACCAATCCATCCACCGCCGGAAACACTTCTGAAATCTTCTTTTGGAATGGTGTTCATCTCCGCCGTCGCTTTCTGCATTATCTCTTCTTTAGTCTCAAAACGGGAACCTTTCAGTGGCGTCCTCAATTTTTTAAACAACCAGAAGTCGCAAGGAGCTATGCCCGAAGAGTAGGGCGGATGGCGAACGACTGAAATTCCATGTTTACCCAAGAAATGTTGGATCAATTAGGATGAATTTGCGGGGCCGTGCTCGTGATGCAGTTAGCAGTTTTTCGCGATCCACATGTTTGTCTTTTACGCCGAACTGCGTCACGGAGACGCCGGGAAAATTCTTGATAGTACTCCTTTGTTACTGTTGCTCCTTCCAGTGCGTATTCCTGATGCACAATTTTACGAATATCAAAGAAGACAGGCAGCATCACCGTTGATTTTGCTTCGCACCTATCGCGCTTTCTTAGGCCTCGGAGACTCGGGATGCTTCTATTGCGACGACTTTTTGTTTATGGCTCACATCCAGTTATCACGGTGTTCAGAAACAAAGGATCAGTTTTGATGGTTTCCAGAAGGTCCTGTGCAACTTGAAAACATAGGTGCTCTTTTTCCGCGACAACAACTTTGGCATGAATTTCGCTGCCACGCTGTGCATGTTCAAATCATCACGCAAAATTGCATGTGCAGTAACTTTACTCACTCCGACCTCTTGGGCAGTTTTCTGCACGGTTGAACGATTATCTTGAATCGGCAAATTTCGCACCCTCTCAACAACAGCTGCACTCCTAGCAATTTGGGGCCATGCCAGAACACTGGTCACTCTCCGCTGATGTGCGACCATTTTGAATCGGTTGAACCACTCCAAACACCTGCTGAATCTTACGAATTGTTTTGCTTCAGGAATCACCAAGCTTTTGCCAAACTTGATACAGTACCTTTGCTCAACACGTTCAGCTATCTTGAGAGGATCAATAATCCGACGAACACGTTGTGTATTGATTTACTCCTCTCCAGGAGTTAGGCACAAGGCCAATTTTTATCTTACTCCCACAAGTAAGATGTGACCCAAGGTCGGGTCGAGAAAGTGGGGTTTAAAAATTGCCTGGGCAGCCCCGTCGGCATTCCCCGGTAGAGGCGCATCAGGCAGTAAGCAATAAACTTACTCCTCCCCAAAGAGGGGAGGCGAAGCCTGGGAGGGTGGACCTCCTAGAACTGCACAGGACAGACCCATAGACCGGCGTAAATCAAGTCCCGAAGGCCAAGACAATACCAGTCTAATGGGGTGCAGTATCCATCGGAACAGATACTACACTTTGATCTTGGCCAAAAGGCCAAACATTCAACACGTTGTGTAACGCCCCACTCAGTGACGAACAGACAGCGACAAACGTGCAGGAAGGCGGTGATAAAATTCACACGAGCGCATGCAGGTGTCTTCCTGCGTAGAGTGGCGCCGCCTTAATGTCTCTATTTTGCACGGAAAAAATAAAGGTCGGATACTTTTTATAGAGGCCTCGTATATACAATTGAATGAACTATTGCTCTGATGATCAGCAATGTTAACTAAAAACTATATATTTCTCTTAACTTTGGTGTGAAACGCGCGTAAGATACAGAAAATATATTCTATTTGGAAAAATAAATGTAAAAAAAAATGTCAGACAGGGAAAAAATACATGTGTACATCGAAATATGAAAATAAAGAAATTTTAAGAATAAATACAAATTATGGTTTTGAATTGAGTTATTGGAATGCAGCTATAAAGTGTACATATATATATATATATATATATATATATATATATATATATATATATATATATATATATATATCATGTCATATAAATATTATTTAGTGCTATTTAACATTCCCACTGAATAAGATTTCTGATGATTAAAATCCGGACAGAATTCATGCGATGACCTAATATGTATGAAAATTTAACTGTTTTACTTGAGTATTCGCATTGTTAACGTTGGCTTCGTGTTATTATAATTGACCAATACTTAGGAGAGACGACGAGACATTATTTGTCGCTATTAAATCTTAATAATTATGACCAAATAAATGTAGAATACGAAACATAATTGCGTTTAGTTTATACGTATATCAACTATATCATGGACTAGACTTAAACCAATATTACTAATGACACAATGCCGGCAAGAATTCAGTTAGTTCCGAGTTCCTCGTATCATTGAAATTAACAAATCGATTATTCTGTCTCGTTGTGTCTAACCGCCTAAGGGTGTATATAATATGATATAATTAACTTGTAGGAGTGTTTTTGGAATTCGTTAAATACTTCTTAATGAATTGGAATGAAACGCACGTTACAAATGATGAAAATCCCTACACATAAAAGCAGTGAAAGAATTTAGTTTTTTTCATTTGTACTTGGCATTTCACGACAACATTGTTCATGACACGCGAAAAGACGAATTGAAACGGTGTACAGGTCGGTATCTTTATATATTTAAACTAGCAGGAAAACTCGACGTTGCTCGGGATCGAATAAAGAGCGCCTTTTTCACAATATTCGTTCACCATATTACTTTCTTTTTTATACCATTTCTCCCCTAATATAGGTTGAAGAAATTGAAATATCAGAAAACTCTCTGAATCAGTGTCTCATACAAATGATTAAGATTTGATGATAACCGAATGACCCCGATTGGGATTAATGGTGTTTAAAAAGAAAAGTAGAAGTGTATAAAATGTAGTCTCAGATAATTTCGTATTTCAGAGATTTCCAAGTAATTTTGGCTGCAGGATAATCCCAGAATTAGACATTCTCGCAGGACGTAGATGGGATCTGGTCGTTATTGCCTACCGTCATGCTGGCTATGAAATATTCGTTCCGCGGTAAGCTTAATACAAGCTAAAGCAATTAATAATGAAGTTTCTTACAGCTCACAGAGTGGGTAGACCATTGGCTGAGTTGGAAAGCGAGTTTTTTAGTACAGCTAACCGATCTGATGATAGTTGGTTTTCAGCTAAATATTAAAGGTTGTACTGTAAGCACAGTTTATGAGGAAGCTTCCTGACATGTAACATATATTTTTAAATAATATTTTGAAAGTTAAATTGTATGTTTACGGTATCGTCATAAAATAATTCATTAATCCAGATTGTTATTAAAACAGTAACTAATCCTGTTACTATTGTTTTAATCTCTATTTATGAAATTATTGAATGTAAATAGCTTCTCTAATACTTTTATATTCTTATAGTTTAGGATCTGCT
This sequence comes from Sepiola atlantica, assembly GCA_963556195.1. NCBI lineage: Eukaryota > Metazoa > Mollusca > Cephalopoda > Sepiida > Sepiolidae > Sepiola > Sepiola atlantica. Next base: position 31,065,026 of record OY744522.1, read on the forward strand.
TAGAATTTTAAAGCCAGAAATGACTTTTTATTCTCTAGGTTGAATGCTTCAAAATTTCTGTAAAAATTCAAAAAGGTCATGAAGCATTTCATTCTTTTGATTTACTATTATCAAACGAGTACAATGACTGGCTTGTTTGCAAATATATTTTAGTAGATTGTTCTCGTGTAAGTACTTTATTTTTTAGTAAACATAATTGGATAAGCGGTAAGATGTGACACAAGGTCGGAAAGTGGGATTTGAAAAGCCAGCGCCCGAGAATTTGAGCACCGTGGCCTACAAAAAATGCCTGGGCAGGCTCTTCGGCAGCGTTTGGTGTACTGTGTGTGTGGGGCGAACCCAAAAACGCTCGCTGACGACAAAAAAAAGAAAGAGGAGTGGGAGGAGACAGGCGTAAGAAAATGAAATAAGGTTTTTATTTGAAGATCCGGGCAGCGGCGTCGAGAGAGAGATTTAAGCAAATTAATTGGTTTGCATGCGTCGCATTTTTTCAATAAGAGAAGGAAAATGAAGATTCGGGGGAAGACGTGGAGATCGTTCTGAACATGAGGTCGTAAAGCGAACGAAAGGAGAGAATAGTGCTGGATTTCTTATGTTGGACTGAACGACGTTTTTTTCACTGGAGAGAGATAGTAACATTAATTTCGACTTGATCTTGGCGACACTTCTGTTTAACTGTTCCGATACTATTTCTTTATTTTATCTACACTTTATGTGTTCGCATTGGAACGTTTCGTTCGCAGGTTTAGAGTAAATCTTCACGGGATTATTTTTTTTGGTGCTTGCACCACAATGAAGTAGTCCGCCTATGCCGACCACGGGACTACCCTTGTAACGAGCAGTGCCGAGATTATAGTTTTCGACATGAAAATCAGACGGTATGATCAAGTAATAGAAGTAAAAAATAACTGCGACAAGTTTGTGGGCTTCTGCATTGGTGTACCTTAACAATGACCCGTTGGCTAGACATATTTGCCTGCAATATACTCTGGGTCTGGTTTAGTCTTGAACTATAGTTGAAAAACAATTGATCGAATGTATTGAATGTGGTTAGTCCCATGGTACTTAACTAGTCGATACGGTAGCAGAGTGAATGTCACATCGAATCATCACTGCTCCTGGAACACACCGAATGACCAAAAACTACGCCCAACCTATAATCTTATAATTAAATTCATTAACACCCGGCACCTCCTTTTTAAAATCGATCCCCTCCATGGTTTTATCCGTCTCTGACACGCATACGTAGGTCGCCCTGCAACCGCCAATTAACTCCCAAATCACTTTGATGCGGAGCAAACTTCCATATATTTCGTACCCTTCCTGTGATTCTAACTATTCAGTGGGGGTGAGGAGTCATCTTCGCGCACCTGCCGGCCAACATCTAAAATCCAAAGATGAGACCACATCTCCAAACTTAAAATTTAACACCACTCACACCATATCAATCAATGTAGTCGCGGACAAACGTGGGTCATAAAAATTCAATTTCCATAACTGACCACCGCCCTTTCTCGTGGTCCCACAGAATGACCATAACTCCGTTATTCCACCCCGTTCGCAATTTTAGCGTATGCAGGCTTTACCACAAGCCTCGCCACTAACCCATGGATACTCTAAAAAAAAGAGAGCATACGAGCAAACGCCGGGAATCCCTCACTGACTTTCCAAGCCTGTACATACTCTGTACACGGGGTTTTTTCCCGATAAAAAACACAACCCTGCCTAAGGGTTTCCACAACCTGACCCAAACTGATTCTCACTGCCGTCGACCACAAATATCCATAATCCAACCTAGACACCTGAACCTATTGCATGGCTGACCCCCAAACTTAATCAACGATTTTGATTAGCTGTTTTTTTTTATAACTTTTTTAAACTTCAAGAAAAGACAAATTCATTGTCTTAGTACTCTCAGAAAACAACCGGAAAAAACGCTGACTCTCCTCTCCAATACAAATTATAAAATAATTTTACATAAAAAAATCAGAACAATAAAAAAAATTACCATTTTCATGCAAGTAAAATAAAAATTAAAACATAATCATTATTTGTTCCTTTGTTTCAACAAACCAACAATATAAAAATAAATGAGACACAATAAAAGAAAAATCTAAGAAAAACAGCATTAAACATATTTCCACATCATAAGGCTCTATTCGAACGGGTTGATATATTGTTCGGCCATTCATACTATGAACAGACCCCACGCCTCACACTCTTCTTCGCCCCGTGGGTATCGTAGTCGGCCACTCGCGCACAGGTGTTTGATATCATGGTCGCGGCGCCACACGATCCTGTGTCACTGAAATACTTGTAACATAGGTGGTCCACTCGTGTCGTTATCTCTGTACTCACACGTAAGTTCCTCGGCGCAGGAATCCTTCCTGACTGTGAACACATTTTCTTTGGCTCGTGATTTCGTCTGTAGTGGCGTTGAATCTCCTCCGATCGGGATGTTTGCCTCGCTGGTCCGCTGTAGAAGCAATGTTACGCGAACAGCACAAATCGACAACAGAATAACTCAACAAACGGCTAGGTCTTTTCATAACAATAATTATTTGACAAAATTGAACGGTTGGTTTTAAACTTTAACTCAAAGTCTGTTTTTCGATAATGGCTTGTTTACTAAACTATCTTATCTCTCTGTGTGCGTGTGTGAATCTCTGCGATTTCCCAGTGGTGAATAAGCCGTAACTTAATCTATGTTTGGAGAAACGGTGTGTGTGTGAAACTCCCTTTTTCAAAGCCCTGATTGAGATATAACTTGTCTACTCAAAACGGTGTGTGTGGACTCTTACGACTGTTGGTATTAATTGAGACGTTAATCTCTGTTGGAAAACGATGGTGGGGGCCCCGGCTCCCTCGGGATCCGAGGGAATCACGACCAGCTCGGCCCGGATCTCCGCGCTAACTAACTTGTGATCGCCTTCTCGTCTCAACAACAAAGACGAAAAGCGTATAACTCATACTCTCTCTCTCTCTCCCTCTCTCTCTCCCTCTCTCTCTCTCTCTCTCTCTCTCCTTTATGCGTCCCTCTCCATCTCCTGGTCGTCTGGGACAATACGACACGGGTGATTACAATTCCCCGTTTTGGCTTTTTTTCTTTCCTGTTATCGCAAAAGACTTATTCCCTTTCTTTCTCTAGGGGGGGGGCGTTCGCTCGCGACCCCCCAACGAGCTGACATCCATCCGTATCTAAAAGACCCTGGACCAAATTGCTCAGCTGGTCAAACTCATCCATTGTATCTGGATAATTGCTACAGACAACTTAAGAACCGATCTCAGACTCCTTGGCGCCATTCTCCCTCTTCGCCAAGACAACCGATTTGGGCCGAATATATACTAGTGGTAACTCTACCTCATTTCTACGTAGGATCCAGCATCCTCGCTGAGATGCACACTGGTGCGCTAAGGCGCACGATCTCCGTCGGTTATAATCGTTGTTTCACATCCGCCCAATCCTTATTTTGTGTCAATTGGTTGAAATTGACATCTCCCAGACCGTCACCCTTCCCTCACACACAGAGAGAACAACAGGTAACACAATCAAAACAATAATAATCAAAAATTAAAAAAAAAAACTGTAGCTAAAAAATGGAACAAAAAGTTTTCTTTTTCTGTTCTGTTTTCTTTTGGTCTGTCCTTCTTTTTCTCTTTCCAGTCTATTAAAACATCAGGACTACGTATGCATGTGTGTATGTGCGTATGTATTTTGTGGTTTCTGTGTTGGGAGGTGGGTAGGTGACAAAATGAATTATTATGCATGCAATTAAAAGTTTGTTAATACAGATTGGAGCTCGCAACGCCCCTTACAAATTACGTCACCATCACCTTCTCCTCGGAATCGATCTCTCCTTCTTCACTGGTCATCCACCTGGATTTCCGACAGGGGCAGCGATTCCTGCTCCCGCTCGCGATCTGGGTGAAGTGTACTCAAGGGTAACCCCCCGTTGCTCATGCACTCGGCTGTCGGTGTGCTCGCGCCGTCCAATTTCTCCCTATGTTTTCTCGCGCCCTTTGTCTTTTCTGCAAAAGCTAACCCTATTATTTATGTGCACAATACTCACTAACATCGACCAAGCCCTATCGTGCCCGTGTCTAGTCCTACCTTTTAACGTGAATTTTCCCTTCCTGACGAGGTTAATCGAACCCTCCAATCTTTTTAAAGCTAATAGCTTGTTACCTTCTGGTTATGCAACGCATTTTAACACATTATAATACTTTCATAACTGTTCGATGGGGTCGACCGGTAATCTCAAACGATTTGGTAATTCGGCCTTAATCTGCCGAGATGATTATATTCGGCGACAAGTGTCTTAGCGATTGCATATCCAACTGTGCACCTGTGCACTCACTCGTCAGTGTCAACAACTGAAATTCTCTTGGTACGGACCTGTCTGGTTCGCATACCGTCACTATCATTGCGTCAGCCACCTCGGCCAGTTTCTCTTCGTTCCCTTCTCTGGGAAAACAATTCTCTCAGACTAACACCTTCTTGGCTCACATCGGCCCGGTAACATTCGATATCGATGCGCCTTCTCTGGCTGCATGCGACAGTAACCTTTTTGGTTCTTCCCTATAACTTCCAATTTCTTCATGATCATTCTCTCATCGCTTCCCGACACTGTCCCTAATTACTTATCGAGTGCCTCTCCCAGCAACGGGGGGCCACTGATTTCTTCTGCTTCGTCTGTATCAACACTATCTATCTTAGATAGGATCTCATATCCTTCTCTTCGCTTATCATTACTTCTGTGCCCTTTCGTAAGGCGCACCCCAATCTGTCATATTCACGGTGGTTCGAACATCTGTCGATTACTTCAACTTTCTTTTGTTTTTAAAACTCACTATATATCTGCCTGGTCGTTCGGCAACAGCCCATCCAGCTGCAGGTATATTACTACTTGTGATCGATCATTTGGATCTAACCACGACGACCCTCCATCGGTCCCAGTTATGCATCTCTTTCTATCCTTATATGTCCGTTTATCTCGGGGAGGGGCATCCAAGACAACTGTCCGCGCCACAACCACCAGCACCGCACACGTATGGGGGCCCTCCCTGCGCGCGATGGAGCCAACAAATGCGACACAGCACAACCTCGGCCTCTCCCCCAGGTCCCTGACTATCTTTGGCTTGGCTTTCCTACTATTCTGTGGTGGGGCGTTCTGCTCCCCTCTACCGTAACTTCATAGGCAATTCCTCTACCTTTTTGGCTAACCGATTTTCTCTCAGTCTCTTCTGGAGCTGGGTAGGGGGGGATTTTGCCGCTCTCCTCCCACTCGCTGGACTCGTCAACCGACCTAACAGTCGCGTTTGATTCGATCTCTCTCTACGGGGGGGTTCATTGCTTCTTGCGGTTTCTCATAAACCGGCGAACAAAACCCAAGCCCGTCTTCTTCCCATTTAATTTCGCTATCCTTCACTACACTTATCATTCTGGGGGCCACCCTACTTTTTATACTCTGTGGGGTGGCCTCTGGGCGCTTCCCTGGTTCTTTACCCTAGCGTCAGGTGGCACACTAAGGTTCGGAATCCTAATTCCTCACCTCCGATCTATGCTGCTGTGCACCACCGACTCTCATGTCCGAACCGACAATCCCTAGTGCAGTTCGGTCTAAACGTGCTGCGCGGGCGCCCATAACTTGTGGGACACTCTGCTGCTCTATGCCCCTCACCCCTGCAGGTCCAGCAGACTGATACCTGCCTGGCCGGTGCGGGCCTATCGTACTCATTTTGAAGGTCCCATGCCTTCCTTCTAGGATCGGAGTCTGCCTCCCAATCCTCTCCGCCCCCTCTCTCCATTCGGGGCCCCGGACTCGCCCTGCTCCCCACCGTTTTCCTTCTCTCAGGCCTTTCCTCGCCATTGCCTCTATCTACACGTTCCCCTAGTCTTATACTGTCTCTCGCTAATCTCTGGGCCTCCGCTAGTGTGAGCGGGTGACCCCTTAGTACCTCCCTCTGGGTCTCTCTAACACCTAACCCGTCTACCAGGGCATCCACCAGGATTGCCTGGATGGGACCCGTATTTCGGATCGCCCCATCTGGGAAGGCTTGAACTGCCAATCCCTGGATTCGTTCGACTAACTCGTCGAGTCCCTCGCCGTTGTTTAACCTTAGCCGGGTCAACTTGCGTACGGCCTCAATCGCGGTTCGCTCGCTGGCGTATTGCCTCACCAGCTGCTCGCGGAGCTCCGTCCAAGTGATCCCCGGGTTCTCTACATACCTCCCCTCAATGAATCTCGACACTGGGCCCCTCGCTCCCTCTAGAGCGAGCAGCACCATCTCGTGATTTTCTAAGCCGTAAATAAAACTTTTCTTTCCGATTACCGCCAACCATTCTCTTAGATCGGCGGAATGGCCTCTGGTCTCATCTCCCCCATATCTGTTATGCTATTTACTAGGTATTCCTCCGAACCCATTCCCCTTGCGTTCTAGCTTACACCCCAACAACAGAACTACCCAAACCGCGTGCAAAGTTTGGACAACAATCGACACACCGACAAAAACCGAGCAAGCGAACAAGAGAAATCAAAGAGTCACTTACCGCCTGCTCCCTCCTGCGTCTTCTGTCTCTGGGGTGGTGTTTGTTATTTTTCGAGTCCGTCCGGGCCTTCTAATCAATTGACTAAAAGTTCGCGATCCCAGACCGATCTTAAAGTCTAAAAAAACGTTTTTTTCTTTCAGTCTATCTCTTTTTCTATCTTTCTTTTTTTTTTTTTTAAACACGGGTGTACATGCCCGTTAAACTGTTTCTCTCTTTTCTTTTCCTTTTTCTATTCTCCTTTTCAACCACAGGTGTACATGCCCGTTAAACTGTTTCTCTCTTTTCATTTCCTTTTTCTATTTTTCTTTTTTTTTTCAAACACGGGTGTCGACGTCCGTCAAACCTTTTTCTCTGCCGGTAAAAAAAAGATCGTTTGATCTGCCGCGGATCTGTTTGTTTATTTTATTTTTTTCAAAGTGTTCTGCCGGCAAAAAAAAATTGTTTTTTGTGGCCGTGGGTTGGCTCTGTTCTTTTTCCCCCGAGGTTACCAGGCACTCCTCACAGTACCATCATCCTGGGTCGCGGCACCAATATGAACAAACCCCACACGATCCCGTGCCACTGAAATACTTGTAACATAGGTGGTTAACTCGTGTCGTTATCTCTGTACTCACACGTCAGTTCCTCGGCGCAGGAATCCTTCCTGACTGTGAACACATTTTCTTTGGCTCGTGATTTCGTCTGTAGTGGCGTTGAATCTCCTCCGATCGGGATGTTTGCCTCGCTGGTCCGCTGTAGAAGCAATGTTACGCGAACAGCACAAATCGACAACAGAATAACTCAACAAACGGCTAGGTCTTTTCATAACAATAATTATTTGACAAAATTGAACGGTTGGTTTTAAACTTTAACTCAAAGTCTGTTTTTCGATAATGGCTTGTTTACTAAACTATCTTATCTCTCTGTGTGCGTGTGTGAATCTCTGCGATTTCCCAGTGGTAAATAAGCCGTAACTTAATCTATGTTTGGAGAAACGGTGTGTGTGTGAAACTCCCTTTTTTAAAGCCCTGATAGAGATATAACTTGTCTACTCAAAACGGTGTGTGTGGACTCTTACGACTGTTGGTATTAATTGAGACGTTAATCTCTGTTGGAAAACGATGGTGGGGGTCCCGGCTCCCTCGGGATCCGAGGGAATCACGACCAGCTCGGCCTGGATCTCCGCGCTAACTAACTTGTGATCGCCTTCTCGTCTCAACAACAAATACGAAAAGCGTATAACTCATACTCTCTCTCTCTCTCTCTCTCTCTCTCTCTCTCTCTCTCTCTCTCTCTCCTTTATGCGTCCCTCTCCATCTCCTGGTCGTCTGGGACAATACGACACGGGTAATTACAATTCCCCGTTTTGGCTTTTTTTCTTTCCTGTTATCGCAAAAGACTTATTCCCTTTCTTTCTCTAGGGGCGGAGGCGTTCACTCGCGACCCCCCGACGAGCTGACATCCATCCGTATCTAAAAGACCCTGGACCAAATTGTTCAGCTGGTCAAACTCATCCATTGTATCTGGATAATACCTACAGACAACTTAAGAACCGATCTCAGACTCCTTAGCGCCACTCTCCCTCTCCGCCAAGACAACCGATTTGGGCCGAATATATACTAGTGGTAACTCTACCTCATTTCTACGTAGGATCCAGCATCCTCGCTGAGATGTACACTGGTGCGCTAAGGCGCACGATCTCCGTCGGTTATAATCGTTGTTTCACAATACTTGTTTTTATTTGAACCCAGAAGATAACTGGTTCAACAAATCTTATTCATCGCAAACTACAGCATTTATCTACGCACAGAAAAAAACCCGTAGACTAAACAATGAATATGTGTCATCAGTCACTGCACAAAGGGTTGCTCCCTTCACTTGCGCTCTCTCACCCCCTCTCTCTTTTCTTTCTCTTACTCCCTCTCCATTTCTCTCTTTTCTCTCTGACTGTTTCTTTCTCTTTTGCTCTCTTTTCTTTTTTTCTCTTAATTTCTCTTTCTCTTTCACTCCCTCTCTCTCTCCTTCAACATTAACAAGAATAAAACCGGGACCATTGACAGTCCACCAAACCTTCCCACAACCCCTCTCTTTTCTTTTATATTCTCTCCACATCTCCCCTACCACCCGTGTTGACTAAAAATACATTTTAATGCAACAAGTGATAAAAGTATTCTCTTTTACAAGTAACAATAACTTACAATCAAATCAAACAATTACAATGTATAAATGCGCGTGTTAGCAAAGAATTTTCTCATTTTTTCTTTACTAATTGTTCTATATCGACATATCAACCTTTTTTAATCACTTAATTCATTTTTCAATTTCTTTTTTCTTAACTATAGTCCACTTTGAAAGTTCTTTTAAATTACGTCATATTCTTTTTCTGAGATACAAGTCTCTCGAAGGTCTGTTATATATTCTCGGGCAATTGTCCGTTTTCTTTCTGTAATAGTTTCTGTTGGGATGTGTGTAAGAAGTCTGTTTACCATTTCTGTTTCTGCTTGTAACTTCTTCGCTACTTCATTCCTGAGAGATGGGAGTTTTGTTTTGTTTTCTAACATGTATCGTCTAATGTTCTCCACTGCACTTGCTTCTTTTTCGTTGAGTTCTATCTCAGCAGGTTCTGTGGTTCCGCAGTCTTCTATCTCACCTGGTTCTGTGATTCCGTAGTCTTTAATCTCTTCAGTTTCAGTGTGTATGTTTTGCCCGTCCTCTTCTTGTGGTTTCTCCTTCGGTGGTGTTTCTTGCTCCGTTTCGCCGTTAACCTTCTGTCTGATTTCCGTCAGTTCCATCTCCGAGAACCATCGTCGCTTGAGGATCTGTCTTGCTTGATCTGCTATCCTTTGTTCCGTTGTATTGTAGTCACTAGCAATGTCCCAGAGATGTTTCATTCGTTTTCGGTAGCCTTATTCTGTAGGGTAGCGGCATTCATAATAGCACTCCATCACCTGGTCTGTGTCCTTGTGATACCTGGAATCAGAGAGGTTATTATCATTATTATCATTATTATTATTATTATTATCATTATTATTATTATTATTATTATTATTATTATTATCATTATAATAATTATTATAATTATTATAATTATTATCATTATTATCATTATAATCATTATTATTATTATCATTATTATCATTATTATCATTATTATTATTATTATTATTATTATCATTATTATCATTATTATTATTAGTAGTAGTAGTAGTACTATTATTATTATTATTATCATCATCGTCATCATCGTCATCATTATTATTATTATTATTATTATCATTACGATTATTATTATCATTATTATCATTATTATTATTACATTATAATTATTATCATCATTATTATCATTATTATCATTATTATTATTATTATCATTATTATTATTATCATTATTATAATTATTATCATTATTATCATTATTATCATTATTATTATTATTATTATTATTATCATTATTAGTATTATTATTATCATTATTATTATTATTATTATTATCATTATTATCATTATTAGTATTAGTAGTAGTATTATTATTATTATCATCATCATCATCATCATCATAATTTTCGTCATCATCATCATCATCATCATCATCATCATCATCATCATTATCATTATTATTATCATTATTATTATTATCATTATTTTTATTATCATTATTATCATTATTATCATTATTATTATTATTATAATTATCATTATTATCATTATTATTATCATTATTATTATTATTATCATTATTATCATTATTATCATTATTATTATTATTAGTATTATTATTATTATTATTATCATTATCATCATCATCATCATCATCATAATTTTTATCATCATCATCATCATCATCATCATCATCATCATCATTATTTTTTATTTTTTATTTATTTATTTGAATATTTTGATGTCTTTATTAAGAGTTCCTACACAGGTTATCACCAGAAATTACTCACTGATACTAACCGGTAGCGTTCACTGGAGTCTGAGTGACAACAAGTCTCCCCAGATTTCTAGTGCTTTCCACCTCTTTCGATAACCTTTGCAAATGACTTTCTGTTATCGCTAACCATTTATTTTTCACTGGAATTTGGGTGACAATCAATTTCCACAAGGTCCCAATTTTCATCACACTCATCCCGTTGAATTTGGTTAGTGCTGCCCCTTCTCGGTTTTTCGCTAAACATTGCAAATGCCCTGACGCGGCCGTTTCTCTTGACTTGTAACCTCCCTGCTCCACTTTGTCGAGAATATTTCTATTTTTAAATTTTATATAACCTCGTTGCACGTTAATTCATTAAGGGATACGTATACATTAGCTAAGTGAACAATTTGAGTAGCTTCGCCGGCATCGACACCCTTTTTTAAATCATGGAACATTATAGGCCTCAAATACCCCTTAGATACTTTCAGTATTTAAGGGATATCACACTTTTAGCGAATAATACTGCTACTATTCTATTTATTGAGCTAAATTGTTAAAACATTATAACCACTTTTGAAAATTCAAAATAGTATCGGTACCTCGAATTTAAGTTACACTCGTCCCTCTTCTTAGAAAATCACATTCACTCTATTGTTTAAAAATATTAGAAACTATTTATATTAGATCCAGGCGATTCTCTATCATTAAACGGAGAGAAATTTTTCTTGGCCTTAATGTTTTTCTATTCAATTATTCCTCTGATATCCTTCCATGTAATGTATTTGTCTTATTACATTTTTCTCAATTTGTCTCTGTTAACGATGCACAGAACCGGTGTGATTACCTTTTAGTCTGTTATCGTTTTAATTTGCCAGTATAATTGCTAATTAAAATATAGTCTTTTACTGTCATTATAAAGATTAAGCAGTGAAATGTATGCTTGTTCTTACAGATTCGATCGATTCTTCTATTGACTGTTTAAAAAACCTGTCCTTGTATTTTGTATTCAGTACATTTATAACAGAGAATTTTCGGTGCTTATTTATATATAACATAGATTGTGGAAACTTTCATATTTTTGGTAAATCCCGTAATAAAATTCATTCAATTTAAAAAGAAGATACAAGACGGCGATTACTTTTTTTTTTATTAAATAAGCATTTTATTTCAGGGTTTCAGGGTTTTATTTATCAAATTAGATTTAAATCCAACAAAATTGAGTATTTCCTTGTTTGTGTATTAAGCATAATTTGCAAGATTTTTTGCAATGTTCATTCATCCATTTACGGTTCTTTGTTCATTCCGTACCAGCCGCCCATGTCTTGCATTTGTCTACGCCGTCAATGTTCTCGCAATCCCCTGCAAAAAAGAAAGAAACAGAACAGAAAAATCACGTTTGATCTTTTTGCACAATCATGTTCAGGTTACATATTTAAATTCAGTTCAAATTCTACGCTTAAGAAGTTGTTTATATTTGAAAATAGCTGTTTAAAAATTATTAATACATTAGCATTTAGCGTATATATATATATATATATATATATATATATATATATATATATATATATATATATATATATACATATATATATATATACATATGCAAGTGTCATTAAAGACCACGGAGTTCTCTCTTTTTACGATCTTTTTTGTCAATTTCTCTTCGGTTTTCGGGTGTTAACCGGTGGAGTATGACACCTAACGTTGTATCGTGGGCCATTCCTCTAGCGCTTTCGGTATTTCGACCGTCTTCAGGAGGCTGTGTCTTATTGTTATTAAGAGCCGTATTTATAGTTTTATTATTAGTTATTTATAACACGATAAGATACTCTCTATAAGCGAACGTTAGGGTAAAAAACACGTGCGCACTATCGTAAGACTACTCCCAGTGACACTCCGATAAAGTAAGACAATGGCGATACACGATGATTTTATACAAATATAAAAAGAAATAATAGAAAAGAACCAAATAAATTCTGAAAGCATATTCTATCTGAGACGATGTAGTAATGTACAATGTTCAGGTGGTAATTTTAACGACATTGAAATTACGTATTTTAAGAGTTTAATGTTGGGTATCCAGGCATATCACAGATAAAAAGTTTTATGCGAAGTTACGTCAACTGGACGAACATGGGTCGAGATATTGATAATACATTTAAATTATGTAAAAAATGTTTGTTCGCAGAAAACTCGCCTCCCATAAAATTCAAACTTTGGTCAAGAATCTATATTGACTACGCTAGGCCATTGGTCGGGTTCGATTATCTGGTTGTAGTAGATTGTTACATTAAATTGCCAAAGATAGTTAAGTTTAAAAAACAAACGACAGAAACAATAATTGCAGGAATTGTTCGCATGTTTCGAAGTCGTGGATTGTGTAGTATCGCATAACATATATATGTTTGTTATTTATATATCTATATATAGGTGTGTATGTGTGTTTGTGAGTGTATAAGTGTGTGGGTATAAGCGTGTGTGTGTGTGTATGTGTGAGTGTGGGTATGTCTGGTTGTGTATGCATGGAATTAAGAAAAGGGAAACGGGCTGAGTCTAGCCAGTCCTGCCGATAGTTTGAGCTGACCGACTTTCTTATGCGTCGATAGGTAGGTGTCAAAATGTCATCTTATGCAAAAGGGTTTCTCGTCTGAAAATTTAAAAATGTAATTTGTCTTTTGTTTTCTTTATGATTGTGTATTGGCGGATCTAATTTGGGCTCATTCGTATATCCCTGAGGAGGAAGCGAAGACGTTTTGAAACAATTATCTGATACTCAAACTATGTTTATTTTAATATAAAAAACTGTAATATATATTGACACTTTTGAAAAGTATTGGTTTTGTTTATTTTGTTAATGATTGAACTTAATTAATATATATATATATATATATATATATATATGTATATATATATATATATATATATATATATATATATATATATATATATATATATATATATATATATATATATATTAATTCAAAAATGCCGTGCATCGTTAATATAAATGTATTGGATTCTAAAGAACTCGCGTTTCTCGTAAGCCTCTTCAGTGTAATTTACTTTTACTTCTATTGTCTATATACCAGACGATTTTCTACTCTGATAGCTTCTTCTCTCGGACCGCAGTTATTTAAGGTTTGTCCCTATAGATCTATCTCCTGTTGCTGCCCACTCACCAACTAAGGTTTGTCTCTATAGATCTATCTCCTTTTGCTGCCCACTCACCTACTAAGTTTTGTCTCTATAGATCTAGCCCCTTTTGTAAAAGTAGCCTCTTACGCTTTGGTAGCAATATGTCTTGTTTTAAAGAATAATCTCTCGTTATTTTTAGAGTTGTGACGAATTCTAAATAATACAAAAACGCTATTTTTTATGTCCTGATTGTACTCTAATGTGCCGTGTGGAAATAGAAAAAAAACATGAGAACAAAAAGAGAAAATAGTGCGAGCGCAATGCACGTAACGGAAACGTTAATAGTCGATGTATAATCTAATGAAAGTCAATTTTGTCCGTACATACTGCATCGTTAGCATTCCTCTACGGATGTCGAGCGATTAAGGTGACAGACAATGAACAATAAGTGAATGTAATGCATTGGAAAATGGCGTCATCGTCTCTGTGGAAAACCTATTTGCAAATATGAAATCTATTTACAGAAATAATTCAGTCAATGGTCAACAATGCACGTAAACGTCTACTTTGAAGAGTGATAAGAATAATAGTCTATAGCAATCGTATAAGAGGACTCTTTCTGTGCATAGTTCAAAAGAAATAGCTTCAACATTTATCGCCACTATAGGAACCAGAAGTCGACCTGATACTCTGTGGTTTCAGCGAAGTCAATGTGAACACGGAATAAAGAAACATGTTTTGTTTTGCCAGGGCTGTAAAAAGCTGCCGTCGGTTTTGATTGAAACTCGCACATTAAACCACAATGGTCTATCCGTGGATACTCAATACTTTATGAAATAAAATGAGTAGTCTAATATAACTAGCGTCAATGAAAATGTTGGTACTATGCGAAAAATATGTAGAATGCAATAAAGAAAATAAAGATAATACTATTCTTTATGTAAGAATACTTTAGTATGCATGAATGGTTGAGTTATTAACTTCCAATGCCACATAGTGTTCGAAATATGTGGATTATGCTGTTTTGTTATTCCGATATTCCTTAAACCACAATGGCCTATCCGTGGATACTCAATGCTTTATACTGGTGTCAGTGAAAATGTTGGTATTATGCGAGAAATATGTAGAATGTAATAAAAGGAAAAAGAAAGATAATACCATTGTTTATGTAAAAATACGTTAGCATGCATGAATGGTTCAGTTATTAACTTCGAATTCCACATAGTGTTCGAAATATGTGGATTATTCTAATCTGGTGTTTTGTCATTCCGATATTCCTAAAGTGTAAAATCTATTTAATTTGAATGAATAGAATCAATAGGTTGAAAGTTTATTGTTACACCGGCCGTTCTTACACAGGAGGAACTGCACCGGTTGTCACTATAAATAGTGCGAGTCACCAGAGAAGAAAAAGCACAGTCTTGTAACTGTATAGCCAAGTGCTAGTCAGTTTCTTACTTTCTTAATACACTTGTTAAACCAACCCTCGACTTGACTTCCTTTATTTATTATTTACTGTTGGACAACTTCACAACATTTTTGATAATCGATATTTCAAGAAGGAAAATAGAAAGTTAATTAGCTTAGAGAAAACCATGTTTAACATAAATTATATGGTTTAAAAACTGCAATAGAATATGAGATCAAAAGAAAAATAAGTCAAATGGATGACTTCACAAAGCCAGAAAAGAAAGAGTTGGTGAAAGAGCACCCCGTGTGTAGAGTAGCTAACAGACTATACAAAATCGAAATATGAAATAATAACGATGCTAAGAAGATGTGTGTCCTATATCCCGGTGAACTTAGGTGACAGTGTTAGTAGAGCGAGAGTTAAACTTGCCCCGATTTTTTGTATGGATGACTATTTTAGAAGAAACTGTTGAGCCGAATACAGTGTAAAAATTATTAAAACCGAATGAAATATAGGCATATTTTCCAGAAACACGCATTGAGAATTGGACAACATCGATGCAGAAGCAGATTCGCATATGCAGCTGCTAGAGAAAAAATCTATACTGGTCCCTGAAAAAGGAGGAAAAATAAATGTATTCTATTATAAAGATTATATCAATAAAAGATTCACTTACTGTTTTTAGTAACAACATACGGAAAAATAAGCATTTTAATCTTTTTTCCAATAGATGTCAGATTATCACAGTTCTTAACTGCAAGTCCAACTTTGGTTGTTTTTCTCCTAACAAGCTGTTCAAGAAATCGAATAGAAAATATGACATAAAAAATTAAATAATTTTCATTTTCTTAGAATATAGAATTTTTGTACATTATTAATTACAGATAATTATATTTCTTTCCTGTTTATTATCAGAAAAAAATTGGAAGTAAGCTTTTTCAAGTGAATAATTTTACCATATATTTGTTATTTATTATATATTATATATATATATATATATATATATATATATATATATATATATATAATATCCATAGTGCTCGAGGAATGTGACACTATTTGTGACGGAAAAGAAGCAAACGTCATATGATGGTCAATTGAAGATGGATTATCTAAATTCAAAGTTATTCTCTTAGAGAACATGTTGCCAAATAGAATTCATTCAAAGAAGCCGCTAAACCTAACCCTAACCTGAACCTAGAGCGCGCCTTAAGACCAGTTCGATCCTGGCACTCAGATTGTTCTTGGTATTGTAGGCGATACGGCTGATGCATTTCTTTGCCGCGCTACATATATGATAGACAATATAGTAGCTATTAGGCGAGTTAGCGGCCATATGTTAGGAGTGATCAATTGGTGAAAATAGTCAGAGAGCCATTTCTGGGTTTTCTCGAGGGTGCAGCTTGGAGCTGAGTCCAGCTGCAACACTATGGCATTCCGACAGCCACCGTCTCCACTCAGTACTTGACAAAAGTGGACAGCACCAGCACCTCAATATAACCATTTGAATAGAGTTGGAGTCCCTTTTCGAAGATGTGGCGTCGCATAAAGTGGCCTTCGCTGGAAACAACCCCAAAGATCATCACAGCTTAAGGTATCTAGGTCTTCATGGGGATTGAGACTTCGTGTCGACTGTAGGCTAACCACTTGTTTTTCTGTGCGTAGAGTAACTGGTTATGAAAAGATGCAAAGCGTCATTGGCTCGACTAAATATTTTACTTTATTGTGGAGTTTCTTGGATTTCGTAAAGCAGTTCTCTTTGTCAATGACCATTAGTAGTTGACTCTGACTACTTGAATGAGGAGTAGCAAAGATCCTCGTTCAGTCCATACTTTGTGTGGAACTTGACGCCGAATTTCTCATCTCCGTCGCAATTCACCAGCTCACATCACACGAGATTGAGCTGCAGCTAATATTTCTTAAGTTTTAAATCCGCGGAAACAACATGATTCATATAACTCTCTTTTAATATTCCAGCTCTTTCCAATTGTCTATCTTCAACAGGCGACAACCTCCACTAATAACACACATAGATATCTACCTCTGGCTCTATACTAACCATAACCCTAACCCTTACCTTTGGTGCTTTACTAATCTTATACCTAACCTTTGGCGCTTTACTGCTATTCAATACTTATATACTAGAATAAAAGAATATAAAGTATTATCAAATGTGCATCGAACACCATGTATTATTTTCGTAACGTATTTTTTAGAACTAATACATGATATTATTAAAATCGTGAACAACTTTACGCGTGTACGTGTGTGTTACGGTTTTGTGACTGCCATGTTTGAATTAATATTTAAATTTATTTTAACTGAATATTTATTGAACTTAAAAAAACATAATCTTAGTTTACAAAAGTAAGTTCATTATGTAATTAAAGCCACCATAATTGTGTCTAATAAAGGTAATTATTACAGTTTCATGAGACTTAATTGTTCGTGTAAAACAGGGACTATAACTCTTTAATGACAATTACTTGTGTGTAATTATAGAGAATATAATAGATTCATAAGCCTTACTTGCATGTAATAGCAGGAAGGGCCACACTTCCTTGACCTATACCTCACTTTTGACTTTTCGTGGTACCAGGTGTTAATGGTGCGTTGGATACGTTTGGCCAGTAAACGTGGATCCATGAAAAATCTTATATCTCCATAATAACCTCTCCGTCGCTTCCATAAGTCGCAATGTTTACCCAAGACATAC
This sequence comes from Sepiola atlantica, assembly GCA_963556195.1. Classification (NCBI taxonomy): domain Eukaryota; kingdom Metazoa; phylum Mollusca; class Cephalopoda; order Sepiida; family Sepiolidae; genus Sepiola; species Sepiola atlantica. Next base: position 31,082,733 of record OY744522.1, read on the forward strand.
GCCGCTTTGGCAAGTTTATCGATCCATTTCTATATAAAGAGAAGTAACGATAGACAAAAGGTGTACAAAATATAGACATACAAAATAATCTATGAATAAATGTCTGTTTGCGACACGGTAACAACAAAAAAATGTAGAGATATCTAGTATAAACTACATTTATCAGATGCTATTTTCTTGAAGTTAATATTCGTTTTGCTCACCTATCAACGTGGTAGCAAATGTGTTAAGTAATTAAAAAAATCAGACTCACTTTATGGTGGGGTGAAAAGTTAGAATTTGAACGAGTATTGCAAGTGATAGCACAAAAAAGAGGGACCAATCAAGATATCCAATTCAATTCTGCGACATGAATAGAAAGTCAAGAACGGGCAAGGGAGCTAAACAATCACCAAGATTCATAATTTCATTTTTCTTAATCACTTGGAATTATGAATTGCATTGTTAGAAAAATAATCGTTGCAAAACGCTTCATCAAAGCAAAACTTATAAAGTAATTTCTCCGATCTACAATGAAAGATAGCAGGTTATTCGAGTTAGAAAACGAGTTGTATTGTGATGAACAAAATAAATGCATTTGATATTGCTAAGATAAAAGACATAAAAATGTTAATCATTTTCGGAAATATTTCATGAGGATGAATCATTGTATTATTTACATTAATAGGATTACAATACTAATCTTTTTTCATATTCCCGCCGGTTTAAACCGCCGCAGAGTCACGGTAAAATACGTTGATTGACAATCAGTTTTAAGTGACAGCTTTCTGGCGGCTGAAGGTGTAATACATTCTACAGGCAATACTAACTAAGAAAAACATAATGGCTGACAGAACGAGAACAATATACCCGTTGATAATATGAAGTCTTAAGTGTAAAATTTCATCTTAGTTCTTGAGTTCGACAGAAAGATTCCCAAGTTCCAACAGATGCACCTGTAAAAATTCAGATCTACAATGAGAGAAGACAGGTTGTTCCAGTTTGAAAACGATAGTAATTAATTGTTGTTTATATTATTCAAGTAGTAGTGATCGCAGGGGAGACAACTCATGCGTTACTTGTGTATTATTTTAAATGGTAAAACATTCGAAGGAAAAGAAAATAGTAAAAGAAAAATATAAAACAAACACAGTATACAGTTAATAATACGTAAATACATTTCTATTAAAAGAAAAGCTAGTTTAACGTTTTGATGCTTGTATAGTTAGTGTAAATACTAGTTTACCTGTCTCGTCGTCTTTTTTTGTAACTCTTTGTTGTCATAAAGAACATAAGGACCATAAGGAACATAGTCAATATCTCTTCCAGCCGGTGCTAGCGCAGTTGTTTGCATAAACCCCACGACATATAACACCAGACACAAGCAGAAAATCTCTTTTAAATACTTGATATTCTGGAACAGAAAAATAAAAAAAAAATAAGTTTATAACTTTTAATTAATTTTCTGCAGATTTGTGATGAAAATATTTTTTATTATTTTATAAAAAAAAACAATTCTGAGATTTAAATTTACTGTTCAAATCAAATTTTTAGATGGATGACAATTTACGAATACCAAATGCTGCATGTAAATCCCATTTCAAGTTGGTTT
>OY744522.1:31089323-31291823 GCA_963556195.1 Sepiola atlantica
GAAATTCCCAAATTTTTACACTTTTATTGTCATTAAAGGTATGACTATATATCAACCAAACCATTTAATGTAAGTACTTTATTTTTTAGTAAACATAATTTTATAAGTTTGGTTGTAATATTTATTTATCTACCTCCCACAGCGGTAAGATGTGACACAAGGTCGGTAGGGGCGCCTCTGGCAGTAAGCAATAAACTTACTCCTCCCCATATAGGGTGTAGTATCTATCGGAACAGATACTACACTTTGATCTTGACCAAAAGGCCAAGAAGAGCTGTAATTTACGCTATTGATTTTTAGGAAGGGGTGTCTATTGATAACAAAGTCTCGTCCGTGGTCGTTTTGTGAAAGCAAAAACTATGAACCAGGAGCAGTGGCACGGCCTAAAAGAGCTTAGCAACAAGGCATGAAGGACCGAATTTTTATCTAGTGACAATAATCCAAGTCAAAAACATCTCAACCTTTTAGTGTCAGATATATCCTATAGACGGACACAGAACTGCTGATTCTGTTTCTTTCAAAACAACATAGAAACCTTCTAAACATGTTTGAATGGATTAATGGTAATTAAAAATAATAATGTGTTAGTCACAAAGAGACGAGAAACAAATACACATACACAGTCACACAAAACTGGTCACAGAATTTTATTAATATAAAGATAGTACAGGAATTGTAAGACGTTAGGATTACAGATGAAAAACAAAATTGCTCAGAAAATAGATACACTTACTGTAACATACGTAATTATATTTACGAATGTACACAGTTTGCCTCCAAATTAAAGTAAGATCAATATAAAAGGATCGACGATTAAATTCTTAATTTATTTCTTCAACGATTTCCTCAGTGTTATACAGCTTTGTTTGTGTTTCCTTGACTGTGCATTGTGTTTCGTTTTTTTTGTATATCAATTCCTGTCTGACAGAAAACTCTTCTAGCCAACAAAACATTGTTAACTCGACTGACGGAGTTACAAAAGCGTCAAAAATATAAAATATGGGTGCTGACACTACAAAACGTAAAACAACATTGTATTGATCAATAAAGTTTTCCGTAATTATATTTACGAATCTACACAGTTTGCCTCCAAATTAAAATAAGCTTAATAGAAAAGGATCAACGATAAAATTCTTCACTCATTTCTTTATGAATTATGTTTCATCTAATTATACTTTTATTGTATCGATAAATCAATTGTTTTTCCTTTCGTTACTATACAGATTTGAAATCGTGCAAATACATTCAGAATTACTACAGTTATTTACCTTCTTTGCACATGTATGAAACCACAATCGTGCCTCAGTTAATGGAAAAATAATAATTAGAGTTCTAGTAATTGTATGCAATTAATTGCTTACAATAACTACGTATGTGTCGGCATTGAATAATCCAAAAAGGATTGACTTGCGATGAAACAAGCCAAAACATTTAATAAAGTATTGAAACACGAACACACGAACTGACCAAATAATCATATTAATATAGAGCTGTAAATGTTCTACTTTATATCATTTAAACTAATGTCCCCAGTATCTAAGGTTACAAAATAAACATTTTGTCACGTGTTTGCTCTTATTCACATATGAAAGTATAAAGGACAAGAAAAGTTGACAACTTAAAGATCTTCCGTATATTTTAGAAAGGTTCACTGTGAATCAGAAGCGTCTGCTAAATGTACAGGAATCGTGAGACGTTGGGGTTTATAATGAAATACATTAAAAATAAATATTGTGATTTAGCTCTGAAAATAAATACAATAAACCCACTCTGTCAAAGTAAATATGAGACTACAAAATAACAATAAGATACCATCAAAACTCGGTGTTGCCCGGGCGCAATAAAGTAATAATACAGTATTATATTTGGTAAATGGTATATGTTAATCAGCATGTGTGTTATGATATAATTTTACACTTAATAAATGGTATATGTTGAATAAAATTGTGCCCGATACCCTAGATAATATATTACACTTAGTAATGAATATATATTGAAGTGTAAAGTGCTCAATGCGCTTGATAGAACAGATGTCTGTAAGAATAGATTATTACACTTAGTTAGGGATATATACCGAAGTGATCAATATCCTTTATAGAGCCGGTGTGTATGCTAATATAGTGTTCCATATGGTAAGTGGTGTATGCTAAATCCGTAGGTTTTCAATACCTACGATAGAGCAGGTGTGTGTAATAATACAATAGTACATTTCCTATGTGGTTAGGGTTAGAGTTCCAGTTCTGTTTTAATTATATTTTTATCAACTTTGTGTTGCCTGGGTGCAATAACTTTAAAACTGAAAGCTTAAGTAGATTTCTGACATTATTATTATGTGTACTCACTAGGAGTTCTCACACAGATCATCGTCAGTGATTGCTTACCGACAACAACTAGTGGTATTTCCTGGAGTCTGAGTGACAATACGTCTCCCCAGACTTCTAGTGTTCTTCACTTCTTTTCGATAACGATGCGGTATCGCAACAATCTCTTACCATTGATTTCTCGCTGGTAAGGACAATTGGTCTTCTCTGGGATTTGGGTGACAACAAGCCTCCCTAAGGTCTCAACACTCTCTCCACTTTTCCAATGGAGGTCTGGTTCGTGCTGTCCCTCTTCGGTCTTCTCATCCTCCTCGACCCTCTACAAATATGTTGGTGTCAGCCTAGGCCGGCACCAGTTAAAAAATCAAAATAAAAAATAAAAAATATATTTATACATAAAAAAATAAAAAATAAAATAAAATTAAAAAAATAAAAATTAAAAAAATAAAAATTTTCTTTTTAACTTTTAAATATTTTCCTTTCAATTCCTTTTCTTTTTCTTTTTCTTTTTCTTTTTCTTTTTCTTTTTCTTTTTCTTTTTCTTTTTGTTCTTTTCCTTTTCTCTTCCCTTATTTAAAAAAAAAAGAACTTTTTAAATTCTTTTTAATTTTTTTTTTGGGGGGGGGGGGAATGGCGGAGAGGGAGGAGCTTATAGTGTTTCTTGTAATTTCTGTTTCTTGGTTCATTTTTGTGTAGTGATAGCTGAGGCCGGTGTAATTTATTGGGGGGGAGATTATGAAATGCTGTTTCTTGAAGTTTCTGTTCCTTGGCTCTTGTTGTGGTGTTCTTCGCGTGGTCTTATTTTCTCCGTTGTAAATTCCTTGTGACTGGTTAGCCTTTGTAGCTTATGTGTGTTAGTTTCCGCATTCGAGGATTTTCCTTAAGATTGCAGCTGTTTTGATCATTGCCGTCCTTTGTATGGTTTCGATAGTCCCTTTGATACCAATTTCTCCCAGTCTTTTCTCCAGGTTTTTTGGGATTGTTCCTAGTGCTCCTACAATTATTGGTATTATAATAACTTTCTTGATGCTCCATATTCCTTTCAGTTCTCTAGCTAGTTCTGTGTATTTACTTCGTTCTTCCGTGTCTTTGATTTTCACTCTGCGGACTGCTGGAACGGCGAAGTCTACGATTTTACAAGATTTTCCTTTTTGTCTATTATAATAACATCAGGTCTCCTTGCTTGTATGAGTTTATCTGTTTGTATATCCATATCCCAGAGGATTTTGTGTTTTTCGTTTTCCAGCACTGTTTCTGGTTTATGTTTGTAACATTTGTCTGCATATTCGAAATTCAATTGTTTACACAGTTCCCTGTGTATTACTTTCCCAACACAATCATGTCTGTTCTTGTATTCTTTTTGAGCAAGTTTGCTACATTCACTTATTATATGATTTACTGTTTCGTCTCTTTGTCCACACAGTCTGCATTTATTGTTTTCCTGGGTTTTATCTATTTTAGCTTTAATGTAGTTTGTCCTAATCGCATTGTTCTGTGCAGCCATCAGCAAAGATTCCGTTTCTCTGTTCAAGTTTCTTTTTCTTAGCCATGTCCAGCTATTTGCGTTGGTTTCTTCTCTTGTGAGTTTTATGAAACGTCCATGTAGTTGTTTTTCTTGTCTGTTTGTGTCCAATTTCGATGCTTCCTGCGTTGTTCGTTGGGACGGTATCTCTTGCTGCGGTGATCAGCCTTTCTGTGTTCTGGTTTATGTATTTCTCCAGCTCTTTTTTAGTGTCGTCCACACAGTCTTCTATACTTACCAGTCCTCTTCCCCCTTCGTTTCTCTTCAAGTAGGGTCTACCTGTATCGTCTTTTGGATGTAATGCATTGTGCATAGTCATTAATTTTCTAGTCCTCTGATCAAGGTGCCTGAGTTCTTCTTTAGTCCAGTTTATGAATGGTTCAGAATATCTTATTAGTGATACTGCCCAGGTATTTGTTCCTTTGATTAGGTTTCTGCTATATCATTTTTTTCTAAGAGCTTTCTTGTTCTTCTCAGGTATTCTTTTCCAATCTTTCCTTTCATTTCTGTTGATTTGATTGTGTCTGTTTCCAAAACTCCCAAATATGTATAGCTCTCTTGTTCATCTAGCGCCCTCATCTGCTCTTGGTTGGGTAGTTCCATGCCCTCAGTCGTCTCCAACTTTCCCTTTTTAATCTCTAGCAATGCACACTTTATTATTATTATTATTATTATTTTCAATACATGCAAACAGAAGAGAGGAATGGGGGTAATTGGAGGAGAAAGAGGGGGTGAAAGAACAGAAGAGGGAAAACCTTAGAAAGGGGACAGACAGAAAGATAGAGAGACAGATGGAGAATGGTAGAGAAATAGAAATTTTAAAATAAAGAGGTTACACACACGTTTTAACCTCTCCTATTTTGTTTTTGTCATGGCCACCGGCAACGTCGGGTAGCTATACTAGTATATAATAAAAAACAAAGCAGACCATTCACTTACGTATTGTGTGGATCACAGCATTAATTGTTTTCTCTTTCATTTTTATGCAGACTTAAAATCGTTTCATTTCATAAGCACCAAAAACACAACAAAATACAGGTATGCCAATCAGTTTCTGTACAAATTTATTTAATAAAATAAAATAATATAAATACGTAGATTGGTTATTTATCAGAATTTGAAAATGTGCAGAAATGAAATTTAATGCAGAAAAGTGTAAAATCTTACATATTAGAGCAAAGATATATAAAATACGAATACGAAAAGAAGTGAGAATAAAAACGCAGATGGAGTACTTGACACGCAATTAAATTTTGCTGGTATATTTAAATCTCAAAATCATTTTCAAATATCGAAAATTAATTTCGCATCATAAATAAAGACAAAATTATAACTTATTTATTTTTTCCCATCTTTCTGTTCCAGAATTGCAAAAGCTTAAAGATGATTATCTCATTGTGTCTTGTATTGAACGTCGTGAAGTTAATTCAAGCAGTTACGATCCCACTTGTTGGAGAAGACCTGAAATTCGCCCTGGATTACCACAATGAATTAAGAAGAGGAGAGAAAGCTGCTAACATGATGAAACTGGTAAACAATCATTTACACTATCAATACATGCACCAAAAAGTATAAACAACTTTGTTTAAAATCTTTTAATATCTAAATATTTTACTTATTTGATAACTTTAGAATGTGAGTTCCTTAGTCTTTTCCGTTTTCCATATCTTTACATTATTTCATGTAAAGAAGGGATTAAGTTTTTATTATATCTGTGGTAGCATTGTCTCGCAGTCTAGGGATTCAATTCAAATCAATGCCCTATACAAATACCAAACACAAAGTTTCTCAAGTAAAATGTTATGTTGAATTCAATGTTGATACTAAATCGGTAGTATAGTCTTTATAACATTATCTGTGAGTTTCTGTTCGGCCGGAAACATCTAAAACAACTTATTTTATGTCTAACTTGAAATTGAAAACAATAGAAAGAAATAATAACAATGTAACACTTAGTAATAGGTATATACTGAATCGTAAAGTGCTCAATACGTTTGATAGAGCAGATGTCTGTAAGAATATATTATTACACTTAGTGGTATATATCGAAGTGATCAATATCCTTTATAGAGCCGGTGTCATTGATTATATAGTGTTCCATATGGTAAGTTGTGTAAGCTTAATCCGTAGGTTTTGAATACCCACGATAAAGCAGGTATGTGTAATAATACAATATGACATTTCCTATGTGATTAGGGTTAGAGTTGGATTAGGTTTTAATTATATTTTTAAGGGAGATCAACTCTGTGTTACCTGGGACGATGACTACTCATATGTCCTCCGTCAATAACTATGAATATATAAATGTCTTTTATATCTTGTCATCTCTAAATAACTATGAATATATAAATGTCTTTTATATCTTGTCATCTGTAAATTACTATGAATATATAAATGTCTTTTATATCTTGTCATCTCTAAATAACTATGAATATATAAATGTCTTTTATATCTAGTCATCTCTAAATTACTATGAATATATAAATGTCTTTTATATCTAGTCATCTCTAAATTACTATGAATATATAAATGTCTTTTATATCTAGTCATCTCTAAATTACTATGAATATATAAATGTCTTTTATATCTAGTCATCTGTAAATTACTATGAATATATAAATGTCTTTTATATCTAGTCATCTGTAAATAACTATGAATATATAAATGTCTTTTATATCTAGTCATCTCTAAATTACTATGAATATATAAATGTCTTTTATATCTAGTCATCTCTAAATTACTATGAATATATAAATGTCTTTTATATCTTTTCATCTCTAAATTACTATGAATATATAAATGTCTATTATATCTTGTCATCTGTAAATTACTATGAATATATAAATGTCTTTTATATCTAGTCATCTGTAAATTACTATGAATATATAAATGTCTTTTATATCTAGTCATCTGTAAATTACTATGAATATATAAATGTCTTTTATATCTTGTCATCTGTAAATAACTATGAATATATAAATGTCTTTTATATCTTGTCATCTGTAAATTACTATGAATATATAAATGTCTTTTATATCTAGTCATCTGTAAATTACTATGAATATATAAATGTCTTTTATATCTAGTCATCTGTAAATAACTATGAATATATAAATGTCTTTTATATCTTGTCATCTGTAAATTACTATGAATATATAAATGTCTTTTATATCTAGTCATCTCTAAATAACTATGAATATATAAATGTCTTTTATATCTTGTCATCTGTAAATAACTATGAATATATAAATGTCTTTTATATCTTGTCATCTGTAAATTACTATGAATATATAAATGTCTTTTATATCTTGTCATCTGTAAATTACTATGAATATATAAATGTCTTTTATATCTAGTCATCTGTAAATTACTATGAATATATAAATGTCTATTATATCTTGTCATTTGTAAATTACTATAAATATATAAATATCTTTTATATCTAGTCATCTCTAAATAATTATGAATATATAAATGTCTTTTATATCTTGTCATCTCTAACTTATTATGAATATATAAATATGTTTAATATTTAATCAGCTCTAAATAACTATGAATATATAAATGTCTTTTATATCTTGTCATCTGTAAATTACTAGGAATATATAAATATGTTTTATATCTAGTCATTTGTAAATTACTATGAATATATAAATGTCTTTTATATCTAGTCATCTCTAAATTACTATGAATATATTAATGTGTTTTATATCTAGTCATCTCTAAATTACTAGGAATATATAAATATGTTTTATATCTAGTCATCTCTAAATTACTATGAATATATAAATGTCTATTATATCTTGTCATCTCTAACTTACTATGAATATATAAATGTGTTTTATATCTAGTCATCTGTAAATTAGTATGAATATATAAATTTCTTTAATATTTAGTCAGCTCTAAATAACTATGAATATATAAATGTCTATGATATCTAGTCATCTCTAAATTACTATGAATATATCAATGTCTTTTACATCATTCATCTGTAAATTACTATGAATATATAAATGTCTTTTATATCTAGTCATCTCTAAATTACTATGAATATATAAATGTATTTTATATCTTGTTATTTGTAAATTACTAGGAATATATAAATGTATTTTATATCTTGTCATCTGTAAATTACTATAAATATATAAATGTCTTTTAAATCTAGTCATTTGTAAATTACTATGAATATATAAATGTATTTTATATCTTGTCATCTCTAAATCACTAGGAATATATAAATGTCTTTTATATCTTGTCATCTGTAAGTTACTATAAATATATAAAAGTCTTTTATATCTAGTCATCCTAAAAATCTATGAATATATAAATGTCTTTTATATCTTGTCATCTGTAAATTACTAGGAATATATAAATGTCTTTTATATCTAGTCATCTCTGAATTACTATGAATATATAATGTCTTTTATATTTTGTCATCTGTAACTTACTATAAATATATAAATGTCTTTTATATTTAGCCATCTCTAAATGACTATTAATATATAAATTTCTTAAATATTTAGTCAGCTCTAAATAACTATGAATATATAAATGTATTTTATATCTAGTCATCTCTAAATTACTAGGAATATATAAATGTCTTTTATATCTTGTCATCTCTAAATGACTATTAATATATAAATGTGTTTTTTATCTAGTCATCTCTAACTTACTATGAATATATACATGTCTTTTATATCTAGTCATCTCTAAATAACTATGATAATATAAATGTCTTTTATATCTAGTCATCTGTAAATTAATATACATATATAAATGTCTATTATATCTTGTCATCTGTACATTAATATAAATATATAAAAGTCTTTTATATCTTGTCATCTCTAAATGACTATTAATATATAAATGTCTTTTATATCTTGTCATCTGTAAATTACTAGGAATATATGAATGTCTTTTATATCTAGTCATCTCTAAATAACTATGAATATATAAATGTCTTTTATATCTTGTCATCTGTAAATTACTATGAATATATAAATGTGTTTTATATCTAGTCATCTCTAAATTACTATGAATATATAAATGTCTTTTATATTTGTCATCTGTAAATTACTATGAATATATAAATGTGTTTTATATCTAGTACTCTTTAAATTACTATGAATATATGAATGTCTTTTATATCTAGTCATCTGTGAATTACTATGAATATATAAATGTCTTTTATATCTAGTCATCTCTTACTTACTAGGAATATATAAATGTATTTTATATCTTGTCATCTGTAAATTACTAGGAATATATAAATGTGTTTTATATCTAGTCATCTCTAAATTACTATGAATATATAAATGTCTTTCATGTCTAGTCATCTCTAAATAACTATAAATATATAAATGTCTTTAATATCTTGTCATCTGTAAATTACTATGAATATATAAATGTCTAATCTATCTTGTCATCTGTAAATTACTATAAATATATAAAAGTCTTTTATATCTAGTCATCTCTAAAAATCTATGAATATATAAATGTCTTTTATATCTTGTCATCTGTAAATTACTAGGAATATATAAATGTCTTTTATATCTAATAATCCTTAAATTACTATGAATATATAAATGTCTTTTATATCTTGTCATCTGTAAATTACTATGAATATATAAATGTCTTTCATATATTGTCATCTGTAAATTACTAGGAATATATGAATGTCTTTTATATCTAGTCATCTCTAAATTACTAGGAATATATAAATGTCTTTTATATCTTGTCATCTGTAAATTACTATGAATATATAAATGTGTTTTATATCTGGTAATCTCTAAATTACTATGAATATATAAATGTCTTTTATATCTTGTCATTTGTAAATTACTATAAATATATAAATGTTATTTACATCAGTCATTTGTAAATTACTATGAATATATAAATGTCTTTTATATCTAGTCATCTCTAAATTACTATGAATATATAAATGCTTTTTATATCTTGTCATCTCTAAATTACTATGAATATATAAATGTCATTTATATCTTGTCATCTGTAAATTACTATGAATATATAAATGTCTTTAATATCTAGTCATCTCTAAATTACTATGAATATATAAATGTCTATTATATCTTGTCATCTGTAAATTACTATGAATATATAAATGTGTTTTATATCTAGAAATCTCTAAATTACTATGAATATATGAATGTCTTTTATATCTAGTCATCTGTGAATTACTAGGAATATATAAATGTGTTTTATATCTAGTCATCTCTAAATTACTAGGAATATATAAATGTCTTTTATATCTTGTCATTTGTAAATTACTAGGAATATATAAATGTCTTTAATATCTAGTCATCTCTAAATTACTATGAATATATCAATGTCTTTTACATCAGTCATCTCTAAATTACTATGAATATATAAATGTCTTTTATATCTTGTCATCTGTAAATTACTATGAATATATAAATGTGTTTTATATCTAGTAATCTCTAAATTACTATGAATATATGAATGTCTTTTATATCTAGTCATCTGTGAATTACTAGGAATATATAAATGTGTTTTATATCTAGTCATCTCTAAATTACTATGAATATATAAATGTCTTTTATATCTAGTCATCTGTAAATTACTAGGAATATATAAATGTCTTTTATATCTAGTCATCTCTAAATTACTAGGAATATATAAATGTCTTTTATATCTTGTCATCTGTAAATTACTAGGAATATATAAATGTGTTTTATATCTAGTCATCTCTAAATTACTATGAATATATAAATGTCTTTTATATCTTGTCATCTGTAAATTACTATGAATATATAAATGTCTTTTATATCTAGTCATCTCTAAATTACTAGGAATATATAAATGTCTTTTATATCTTGTCATCTGTAAATTACTAGGAATATATAAATGTATTTTATATCTTGTCATCTGTTAATTACTAGGAATATATAAATCTATTTTATATCTTGTCATCTTTAAATAACTATGAATATATAAATGTCTTTTATAGCTTGTCATCTGTAAATTACTATGAATATATAAATGTCTATTATATCTTGTCATTTGTAAATTACTATGAATATATAAATGTCTTTTATATCTAGTCATCTCTAAATTACTATGAATATATAAATGTGTTTGATATCTAGTCATCTCTAAATTACTATGAATATATAAATGTCTTTTATATCTAGTCATCTCTTAATAACTATTAATATATAAATGTCTTTAATATCTTGTCATCTGTAAATTACTATGAATATATAAATGTCTTTTATATCAGTCATCTGTAAGTTACTATGAATATATAAATGTCTTTTATATCTTGTCATCTGTAAATTACTAGGAATATATAAATGTCTTTTATATCTTGTCATCTGTAAATAACTATGAATATATAAATGTCTTTTATATCTAGTCATGTCTAAATTACTAGGAATATATAAATGTCTTTTATATCTTGTCATCTGTAAATTACTATGAATATATAAATGTGTTTTATATCTAGTCATCTCTAAATTACTATGAATATATAAATGTCTATTATATCTAGTCATCTGTAAGTTACTATGAATATATAAATGTCTATTATATCAGTCATCTGTAAATTACTATGAATATATAAAAGTCTTTTATAACTTGTCATCTGTAAATTACTTGGAATATATATATGTCTATTATATCTTGTCATCTTTAAATAACTATGAATATATAAATGTCTTTTATATCAGTCATCTGTAAATTACTATGAATATATAAATGTCTTTTATATCTTGTCATATCTTAATTACTATGAATATATAAATGTCCTTTATATCTACTTACTTTTAAATTGTGGTAAATATATAAATATATTTTATATCTAGTAATCCATGAGTTAGGATAACTATAAAAATATATATTTATATCGTGTTTTCTAGTAGACGCTATGAAAATATGAATGTATTTAATATCATGTTACTTACAATTGCTATAAATATATAAATGTATGTTTTATATGGTCATCTCTAAATTGCCATTTAAGTTTTTATCATTATTGTTTTTTGCCAGCCAATGTTATTAATCTGTTATAATCCTTTTCAGTACAGGCAAGTGTAATTTAGCTGGTACAGTCGCTTCTATGATGTGCCTGTGTCAGTAAGCTGTTCTAATCTGTTCTATTACATGAAAGTGTCAAAACTCTTTATAGGTTGCTACCATTACATTGCAATTGTCATTAAACTTTTATTATTATTATTATTATTATTATTATTATTATTATTATTATTATTATTATTATTATTATTATTATTATTATTATTATTATTATTATTATTATTATTATTATTATTATTATTATTATTATTATTATTATTATTATTATTATTATTATTATTATTATTATTATTATTATTATTATTATTATTATTATTATTATTATTATTATTATTCTGATTACTAGGAAGTGTCATTAAGCTATCATGAACAGTTTCCACTACTTGCAAGTTTTATTAAGCAATCTAATCGCTGTAATTATTCGCAAGTGTCATTAAGTTTTTTAAATCCCTGGAAAGTGTCAATTATATGTTGTAATCTATTCTCTTACTAGCAGATGACCTTAAGCTGTTATACACCCTTATATATCTCATCATATGTAAATTACTATAAATATATGAATATATTTCATAACTTTTGAACTTTAAATTGCTATATATATAAATCTATTTTATATCTAGTTTCCTCTTAATTGATATATGTATGAATTTATTTTATATCCATTCATCTCTAATTGCTGTCATTGGCGCATCACAAACATGCTCATATATTTATTTATATTTCTCAGTCTCTGTTTTCACCTTTTTATACGTGTATATATATAAATATTTATAAATATATATATATATATATATATATATATATATATATATATATATATATATATATATATATATATATATATATATACATATATATATATATATACTATTATTTCCAGGTATGGAATCCACAGCTGGCCCGAGAAGCTGGAGATTTGGCTAAACGTTGCAACTTTGAGCATAGAAATAAAAACGAACGTGGTGAAAATTTGGCCTTTGACACTAATCCAGGAACAGCACACGAACGTATCAAAAGTGCCATGGATGCCTGGTTTGAAGAGAAGAAACTGCACAATTGGAGCGCCGATAGATGTTCGTCCAGCTGCCATTACACCCAAGTTAGTGTCATTAAGCTATTATAGCATCTTAATTTACAAGCAATTAACAATAACTAAGAAGTTATGATATATGTCTTTACTACAAGTGTAATGGTGGATTTAAAGACCTTGTGATTACAGATAAGTACTTATCATTAAATTGATATAATTGCTTTCATCACGTATTAGTGTCAATAAGCTGTTTTAATCGTTTCTATTACTAGTAAGTGTCAATAAGCTATTATAGATATTGTCACAATAAGCCATTAGGTTTCATCAGTAGTTAAAATGTTATGGACTCTGTCATTACAGACATGTATCAGGATTATTTTTAATGACTATTTCATAGTGCTTAACATTGAATAGATCAAGCAAGTTTCATTATAATCCCTGTTATTACAAGCAACATTATTTTTACTGTTATAATCCCTGCAATTACTAGCAACTGCCATTTAGCTGTTATAATTCCTGCGATTACTAGCAACTATCATTGATCTGTTATAATTCCTGCGATTTCAAGCAACTGCCATTTAACTATAACAGTTTAATGGCACTGGCTACTAACCGTAGGACTTATGATAAGTCCTGCGATTACTAGCAACCGCCATTAAACTGTTATAATCCCTGCGATTAGTGCAACTGCCATTAAGCTGTTATAATCCCTACAATTAGTAGCAACTGCCATTTAACTTTTATAAAATTAAATTACTAACAACTGAGATTTTGCTGTTATAATCCCTGCGATTACTAGCAACTGCCATTAACTATTATAATCTGTGAAATTATTAGCAACTGCCATTAACTGTTATAATCCCTGCGATTACTAGAAACTCATATTCTCTGTTATAATCCTTGCGATTAGTAGCAACTGCCATTAACTATTATAATCTGTGAAATTATTAGCAACTGCCATTAACTGTAATAATCCCTGCGATTACTAGCAACTATCATTAAGTTGTTATAATCCCAGCGATTACTAGAAACTCATATTCTCTGTTATAATCCCTGCGATTAGTAGCAACTGCTATTAACTGTTATAATCTATGAAATTATTAGCAACTGCCATTTAACTGTTATAATCCATGCTATTACTAGCAACTGCCATCAAACTGTTATAATCTATGTAATTACTTGCAACTGTCTTCAAGCTGATATAATCCCTGCAGTTGCAAGCAAGATTAATTAAACTGTTATAGTCCCTGCGATTACTAGCAACTGTCATTAAGCTGCTATAATCCCTGGGATTACTAGCAACTCTGATTACTAGCAATTGCAATTGTGCTGTTATAATCTTTTTATTAGTCAAAAACGTCATTAATCTGTCACAATTGCTACAATAAGACGAAACTGTCATCATCCCTTCGATTACATGCAACTTCTATTAAGCGTTACAGTCCCTGCGATTACTAACAGCTGCTATTTAACTGTTATAATCACTTAAATTACTAGCAACTGCAATTAAACTGTTATAATCTCTGCGATTACTAGCAACTGCCATTAAGCTGTTATAATCCCTGCAATTATTAGAAACTGCAATTTAGCTGTTATACTCCCTGCGATTACTAGCAACTATCATTAAGCTGTCATAATTCCTGCAATTTCTGGCAACTGCCATGAAACTATTATAATTCTTGAGATTACTAGCAACTGCCATTAATCTTTTAGAATCCCTTCGATTACTAACAACTTCCATTAATCTGTTAGAATCCCTTCGATTACTAGCACCTGCCATTAATCTGTTAGAATCAGTTCGATTACTAGCAACTGCTATTAATCTGTTAAAATCCCTTCGGTTACTAGCAACTGCCATTGAACTGTTAGAATCCCTTCGATTACTAACAACTTCCATTAATCTGTTACAATCCCTTCGATTGCTAGCAACTGCCATTTATCTGTTAGAGTCCCTTTCGGTTTCTAGCAACTGCCATTAATGTGTTAGAATTCTGTAATAAAAAACACGTGTTACTTGGAAGCCAAGCTTTATTCAACTAAAAAAGGAATACAAAAAGATGGCAGATATGGCCAGTTTTAATACGCGTCACCTGACGACTTCCGGCTCCGGTAGCACGTATGGAAGCCCATAACATTCTTCCTTGCTAGAAAGAAAAAAGATAGTGTCTTCAATAATTTAAGTTTTACCTTTTACCTTTTTTTTACTTTTGTCTTTTACTTTTTTTACCTTTACGAAAGCAATATTACATTCCTTCAACATATATATATATATATATATATATATATATATATATATATATATATATATATATATATATATATATATATATATATATTACTTGCTACTCCAGCCAATCTCCATATCAATTGGGAAGTTTTGGTTCCCGACTAGATCGCTTTAGTTCAGGCTGGGTCAATGTATCATCATAGGCCCCGTTATGACATGGCTTTGGTACCTGACTGGATCGCCTTAGTTCAGGCTGGGCCAACTAGTCATCATAGGCTCCGTTATGGCATTGTATATTATCCTGTACAAAGTGGTTCCCTCTTTCTTGTTACTCAATAGGAGACTTACATATTTTTGAGTTTCGGGACAAGGCGCTAAGTCACGAACAGACACGGTAGAGTTTCGTCCATCTGGGTACCTGATGTGTGCATAAGTCGGGTTACTGTTAAGGAGCTCAACTTGGTTTACAAAGGGTTCGTTTTTGTTCCTTACAAACCTCCTTAGCAATACGGGTCCAGGTGTCATTAGCCAAGAAGGAAGCGAGTTTCCATTGGATGAACGGTGCTAGAATGTGAAGAAACGTTCATGCGGTGTGGTGTTAGTTGCCGTACACAACAACGATCTCTGTGAGTGGAGCACCTCGGCAAGTACAAGTTCCCAATGCTTTTCAGGCAGGTTACGTGATCTAAGAGCTAAACGAATCGCCTTCCATATAATGCCATTAAATGCAATTAATCTGTTAGAATCCCTTCGATTATTAGCAACTGCCATTAAGTTATTACAATACTTGTGATTACTAACAATTTCCATTTAACTGGTTTAATCTGTGCAATTACTAGCAAGTGTCATAAAGGTGTTTAAATTCATTTGAAGTTCCAAACAACTGTCATTAAGCTGTTGTAATCCCTGAAATTACTAGCAACTGCCATTTAAGCTGTTATAATCCATGCAATTACTAGCAACTGCTATTTAGCTGTTATTATTTTTGCATTTACTAGCAACTGCACACACAGAAGACCATGTCTGTAGTCCCGTTGTAAGGTTGAAAATCGTATTGCATTTTTAGTAGGACGTCTTCTAAAAGGATGAAGAAGCGGTCAAAGAGAATGTGGGCAAATATCTTACTTGCGATGCTCAGTAGTCATATTCTCAAGTATTAAAAAGTGTTACTATGGTTTCATCACAGAAGTCACTGGGGAGAGTATTCGTCTCCCAGATCTTGAATATGAGGAGCATAAGACAGTTCCTCAGCTCGGGGCCATCAAGAATGAGGAGCTTCGGTGGGACATTGTCAGATCCAGTGACGAACAGGATGTTGAGGGGTCATTCAGAGGAGATCATCTAGGCTTTCAATGTGATCGTTAAGGAGGTCTGCAAAATGGAACCTCACTCTTGTCAGAATGTCCCTGCTGTTCGTAATAGTTGTGGCCTCATCTACGTCCTTCAAAACACTAACTGATGACCATGTAGAACTCTGGATTTGTTGGTTACTGCATAGAAGCCGTGCAGATCTCGCTGGCAAGCGTAGTTTTGTATTGCTGCAGCTTTTCCTTGCCACCAGGTATTCTGGGCTTGTCACATCCTTGTTTGACAGTCTGATACAGCTTGCTTGTGAGAACTTTAATTATCAGCTGCATGCTGGTACTTTAAGATCAAACGTTCTTGACGTTTAGCTTCGATTAGAGAGGAGATGGTACCGTCACTCTCGTCGAACCAGTCCTGTCTTTTCTTAGTTATGTAGTCGATGGTTTCCTCTGCGGCACGGGTCATGGTGTCTCTGAGGGTTGTTCAGTAGTGATCTACTGTGTCGTGACCCATAGGGTCTGCAAGGTGATGTTCACAGAATTCTTTGACGTTTTCTGCCAGCTGTGAGTTGAGGAGCTTGCTACTGTTAAAGTGTCGGTGTTGTACGCTGCTGTGTGCCCTTCTAGGTAGTCGAAGGGTCATCATGGTAAGTAAGGAGATCAGTAGTCCGTAGTTCATCCAATAGTCGTCCGCCATGGGCATAGATAGGGTGATGCGGATCTCTCCTTGGCCTCCGGCTCTGGTTAAGACATAGTCCAGGATGTACCAGTTTTTGCATCGGGGTGTGTCTCCACATCGTCTTCTGTCGTGTTGGTAGCCTAAAGATGGTGTCGGTCACCACGAGTTCTGGCTTTGCACATAGACTCAGTAGGAATTGACTATTTCTGTTGCAATGCCTGATACTGTTTTTGCCACGGATCCCCTGACACAGGAATTAAACTTACCGAGATTGTTATTAGCAGACACTACCTAAATGGTGTTGTCTGTCTGGGTGTAAAAAACAGCAGATTTGTCTTCGTCGGTTGAAGTCCGAGTCGGTGTATACACAGAGATGAGGGTGAATGTCTGTCCCATGTGATGAGAATGCTGGCAATCAGTGTGCACTCAATGATGGTCGTCAGAGTGCGATTGTGTTGCTGCACGAGCTGAGACCGGATAGCGAAGCCAATGACATATGTGCGTGGCTCCTTGTGGTTCTTCTCTTTTCAGAATATTGTGTATCCCGTTCCAGCTTCCGTGATGTTGGCCTCTTCGGGTAGTCTGGTCTTGCTAAGGGTTGCAATATTGACGTTGAAGCAAGTAAACTCCTTGCAGACGAGAGTTGTACACCGTTTAGGGCTGTTGGCGTTCGACACGCACATATACTTAAAACCTTCTTGTTGATGCGACCGCATAAATGGGATGTCCGCCAACCTCGCTAAGCTTGTCAGCAACCTTTGCCTGAAAGAGGCATACCCCCCAATGCAGCAGAGATGGTGGGATCATAATATATCATCAGCATTTTAGGATAAAACAAATTGCTTCAGACTAGCTTAGCCGTTTAACTTCAACTACCGCCTTCTATTACTTGTAAGTATAATTGAGCTGTTTTAATGCCTTTAATTACTAGAAAGTGTCATTAAATTGTTATAAATCCCTCCATTACTAGAAAGTGTCATTAAATTGTTATAAATCCCTCCATTACTAGAAAGTGTCATTAAATTGTTATAAATCCCTCCATTACTAGAAAGTGTCATTAAATTATTATAAATCCCTCCATTACTAGAAAGTGTCATTAAATTGTTATAAATCCTTCCATTACTAGAAAGTGTCATTAAATTGTTATAAATCCCTCCATTACTAGAAAGTGTCATTAAATTGTTATAAATCCCTCCATTACTAGAAAGTGTCATTAAATTGTTATAAATCCCTCCATTACTAGAAAGTGTCATTAAATTGTTATAAATCCCTCCATTACTAGAAAGTGTCATTAAATTGTTATAAATCCCTCCATTACTAGAAAGTGTCATTTAGCTTTTATAACGCTTTCATTACTAGCAAGTTTAATTAAGCTCTAGTAATATTTCTATAACTAACTAGCGTCATTAAGCCATTATAATCTCTTTTATTACAATTAGCTGTTATAACTCCTTTCCATTAATAGTATGTGTAATTAAGCTGTAATAATCACTTCAATTACTAAAAAATATATAAAAACATTGCAATTAGAGACATGTATCAAGTTGCTTATATTTTCGCTGCAATTAAGTGTCATGATGCTGTTATAATCACTTCCATTACTAACAGTTGTAATGTGTCTTTTATAGCGCTTGGCATTAAATAAAACAGGAAAATGTAATTGATCTGTTATAACCTTGTTCAATTACTAGCAATTTTCATCGAGCTGTTATGATTGCCAATCCCTTCAGTTACTAGCAAGTATTATTAAGCTGTTATATATATATATATATATATATATATATATATATATATATATATATATATATATATATATATATATATAAGTTATGAGGTTGAAAAAGACTAGATATACATTCGGATTGTACACATTATAAGTTATTTTGACCATAACTAGGTCTCCTCGGATGTATTTCCAACCATCATTCAAACCTAAATGAAAGAATTTTAACACCTTTATATATCTGACAATTATTTTAAAATAAAGTAAAAATAAAGAATAAAATAAAAATAAAAAGAATTTCAACGATATTCTATTTCCTGATTGGTCTCTATAATATAGAAGGGATGGGAAGGGTGATTATGTTAATTAATAAATTAGGGTGGTGGCATTAACGGAGTATAAAAATATGTAAAATCAAAGTACAAAAATAAAATAGGTTTCTTATCTTTACAAGAAGTTAATGCTCGATTTAAAAGGTGGATTATAACTGATCATGATTAAAACTTAAATGTGTCCGTTTAAAAGAATAAGAAGTTTTAAAATTATGTTACAATGCGAAAGTGTGGATTCAGTTTCAGATTGCGAATGTTATACATTTAAAAATTAAATTTATTACGTTTTTAAAAATTTAAATACGGAACTTACGATTAAAATAGAATTTGTGCAGAGTCAAACGATCCCATCGCAACGTCAAATTCAATACCGTTTTTTAAAATCCAATTCACTCCATTGTGGACTAGAAATGATCTCCGACAAACCAATATTATATCTTATTGTTCTCTTGAAATATTCGAAAAGTTTCTCGCATAGTTTATACTATTGGTTAACAAGTCTTTAGAAATGGAGGGATAAAAATCTATTATGTCAAATTGAATGAAAGAGGCTTGATTCTTATTATTCATTTTTTTAAACCAACCAATAGTGTCTCCTGAGTCCTTCCATAGTGGGAATTTATATTATATATACAATTAGCAGAATAGTAGACCCTAATTTGATAGGCCTGTATAGGGATGATGGACTGATTATAGTTCCTAAAAGCAATGGCCCCTTAGTATCAAGTATACAAAAAAAGTTGTGTAGAGCATTTAAATATCTAGGTTTAAAGACCGATATTACATCAAATTGTAAGGAAGTAAACTTCCTTGATATTACATTAAATTTAAAAGAAGAAACTTTCAAACCATATATCAAGGACAATCAAACTCCTATATGTAGTATCTAATCGTACATTTTGGAAACGACAACGGTTACTTCCCTTGCACTAATCATTCTGTAATTATTTGTAATCTGTAATTATCTCCCTTGTATTTTTCTTATGTATATAAACAATGAGTGCTTACGTGTAACTTTCTTAAGCACCGGGCGACCGACCAAGTAACATCGTGTTTGTGTCCTTTTTGACCTCTGTCCCCTTTGCTCGTATTACTTCTTACTTTCAGTGAATAACCACATCACAACAACTGGCGACGAGAATTTAAACGACAAAACTCACAGAGTATTCGAACATACGAGCTTACGTTTTTTATTAAAAAAAAAACAAAAAAAAAAACAGAATGTCTCACAACGGTCCAATGCATTTTCCAAGTTTTAGCGTCCACGAAAATCCGAGTACTAACGGAAATTGGCAAAAGTGGTTGGACAAACTTGAGAATCTGTTCGTGGCTTTCGATATTCGAGGTGACGATAAGAAGAGAGCGTGCCTACTTCACCTTGCCGGAGACGAAGTTTTTGATATTTTCCACAACTTTACGGAGATACAAAAAGGCGTCGGTGCAACCGTCGAATCGGATGGATCAAAAATACCAAACACCTACGAAGTAACAAATAAGTCACTGACCGACTATTTCACACCGCAAAGAAATATATCTTATGAGATCTTCAAATTTCGACGCGCATCGCAGAATGTTGACGAAAGTCTAGACTCATTTCATGTGAGATTGAGGACATTAGCGTCCACGTGTGACTTCATGGATACAGATCGGCAGATACTCGCACAGATCGTCCAAGGCTGTTCATCCTCTAAGGTCAGACGAAAGGTACTACGAGATGACTCCACACTCAAACAAGTGTTAGACGAGGCCAGAGCAATTGAATTAGCTCGCACAAGAGCCGCAGACATCGAAAGACAAGAGGTGGTTAGTGCCCTGTCGTCCCATAACAATAAACGAGACCGGAGGCAGTACACACGCTAAGAAAAAGAAAAAATAAATACCGACGAAAAACGCAACTACGGACACACACAAGGCAGTAATTGCCAGTTAACTCCGAGGACCCAACCACGTGGCCAAGACGCCGGACATGTCTGCCACTACTGTGGATACTCAGCAACTTATGTGAGGTGTCCTGCTAAGGGACAAGAATGTAGGAACTGCCTGAAAAAGAACCACTTCGCAAAAGTGTGCAATTCAAAACCGGTAAGACAAATTTCCTACTCATATCGAAAGGATATTGAATCCCTTTCTACGTCGAGTGATGAGTCTGTCTACACAGTAAAAATTCCCACGTTGACAAAAACACCCACAGCCACCATCCTCGTTAATGACTCCCCAGTGACCTTCGTTTTGGGTACCGGTGCCAGTGTAAATATAATGTCTGGACGCACGTACGACGGTCTTCAGTACAGACCGAAAATACACAGCACTGCTACACAGATATTTGCCTATCGGTCCAGGAAAGCCATGCCAGTCCGTAGATTTATCACTACCCCCATCGAATTTAAAGGAAGACGCTGCAAAGCAAACATGTTCGTTATCGACAATGTAAACCCCTTGTTCGGACACGATCTATAAAATCTACTCGATTCCCACTCTGCTGAGGCACTGGGTATGATATCCTTTAATTTTACGTTTTATGTGACAACATCTATCCCAGATAAATTCCCCTCATTATTCGACGGAAAGATGGGAAAAATTTATGGACCCACTGTTAAGCTGCACATTGATACTTCGGTCCCACCGGTGACACAGAGACAACGGAGAATACCATTCCACATGAGGAAGGACGTTGAGTCGGAACTCAAATGCCTCAAGGAGATGGACGTGATTGAGGATGTTACTGGACCTACCCCCTGGGTAAGTCCCGTGGTGATAGTCCCCAGAAAACCGAGTGGCGTGCGAATCTGCATAGATATGCGAAAAGCGAACGAAGCTATTCAAAGAGTCAAATATCCCATGCCGACCGTGGATGACTTGCTTGCAGATTTAAACCACTCAAAGGTGTTCAGCAAGCTAGACATGTCGAGCACGTACCACCAATTAGAGCTGGGGGAGTCCAGCAGATACATCACCACGTTCACCACACATGCTGGACTATTCCGATACAAGAGATTGTTGTTCGGAGTAAATGCAGCTTCTGAAATATTTCAAAAGGCCATTGCTGATCTTTTGAGGGGCATTCCAGGAGTCAAAACATTATCGTCTACGGACGTGACCAAGCCTCACATGATGCCAGTTTGAGGTCCACGCTGGAACGTCTACAAAATGCCGGGGCCAGGCTAAACAGGAAAAAGTGCTTTTTCTCGGTGAAACAGATCACTTTTTTTGGACATACCTTCAGCGAAAAAGGGGTGTCACCAGACCCAGACAATATTGCAGCAATTGCCAACTGCAAATCGCCCACCAACGTTGGAGAAGTGCGCTCATTCCTGGGCATGGTCCAATATGTGGGCAGGTTCATCCCGCACTATGCCACTGTTACCGAGCCACACCGACAACTTACAAGAAAAGACAGAGAATGGAGGTGGTCAGCGACTAGAGAGGGCAGCGATAAAATTACAAAAGGCCCTGACTGTAGCTGGAGTTATGGTCTAAGTCGATCAGAACAAGGAGACAAATATCCTGATAGACGCGAGCCCCGTTGGACATGGGGCAATGACGGGAAAGTCTTGTGTTATGCCAGTCGTGCTCTCACAGATGTGGAACAGCGATACTCGCAGACGGAGAGAGAAATGCTAGCCGTTGTATACGCTGCTGAGCATTTTCATCTTTATTAGTATGGGTCAAGGTTCACCATCACCACTAACCACAAACCACTTCTCGGTATTGTAAAAAGTCTGAAACCAGCAACGTCCAGAATCGAACGCTGGCGCCTACGCTTCATGCAATATGAGTATAGCTTAGTATACCGGCCGGGAAAAGATGACCAGAACCCCGCCGACTACCTCAGCCGACATCCTCACCACCAACCCAAGAGAGACAATTCGGCTGAGGCATATATAAGATACGTGGCTCACCATGCCATACCTAAGTCGATCACCCTCGAAGAGGTGAAGCTAGCCACTAAAAAAGACCACTTGCTACAGAAAGTGATGATTGCACTTTCAGATGGAAAATGGAACGACCCGCAGTTATCCAATCTCACAAGTGTCAAAGATGAACTATCTGCATATGATGGTCTCATCCTTCGAGGTCACCGCCTGGTGGTCCCGTCCACCCTGCAGAAAAGAAGCGTAGATATAGCCCACCGCACACACCAGGGCATTGTTCAGACGAGGCAGCTAATGAGGGAAAAGGTCTGGTTCCATGGAATTGACAAGCTGGTGGAGGAGACAGTGCGCAACTGCATCCCTTGTCAAGCTACCAACTCAACATCATCACACCGTGAGCCCAAACGCACCACACCACTCCCTGCTGCGCCATGGACTGAAATATCCCTGGACTTCGCATGACTTTTCCCATCTAGAGATTATGTGCTAGTCGTCATCGACGACTACAGCAGATTCCCAGAAGTAAAGATACTCCCCTCGACATCAGCAAAAGTGGTCATTCCCCGCCTCGACGCAATCTTTGCCAGACAAGGATACCCCGATATTGTCAAGTCTAACGATTTATGAGGACTCTAAACAAGTATTTCGCGCCACCACTGTGGAGGGCCTGAACTGGAAAACCCAACTAATTCATTTTCTAAGGCAATACAGGCCCCCCCACAGTACAGCCAAAACTTCTCCATTCGAAGCCCTCACTGGAAGGAAGATGAAAATCGGCATACCTGCTGTTCTGAAAGAACCCATACCAAAGTCGATTCACACTCACATAGCGGAGAATGATGCACGAGGGAAGAGAGACAAAGGCCTCTCCCCTTTGCCTAGGTGACAAAGTACTTGTCAGGCAAAAACGTCTCAACAAGCTATCCCCACCGTTCGACCCGAAACAACTGACGATTATCGGTATAAAGGGTAGCATGGTGACAGCACAAAGAGAAGACTACCAAATTACCCGAAAGTCCTCTATCTTTAAGCGAATATCTCCAGATAACACTCCCAGAGAAAGTGTAGAATCAGACTCTAAAGATGTGTTATACTCACATCCACAACAGGAAAACTCAGACTCCAGACACGAAGGCCAGACGCGACTACCGCCCACACTGGCAACACCAAAACATAACCCACCAGTGGTAAGACGCAATCCAACGCGGAAACGACTCCCACCAATATGCCTCGAAGACTATATCAGATAGACAGATAAGTGAGTAAAGTCTCTATTCTGTCTTAGAAATTTCAGTCAGCTCCCCTGAAGAAGAAACAGATTCTGATTCTGAAGAATCGAAAGTCGACATAAGTAGTTTTCAATTATGTATTTTACAAAAAAAAGAAAAGAAAAACGATTCTTCCTTGACTGAGACAATTGTTTAATCGGTGAAATATACTTTGAGGGTTTCCCTTTGAAATCAGAGAATCCCCTTGGACATATTGCATACATAGATGATGGACAATAATGGACTGTACTCCCTCCCCTTACCATACGTACGCACGCGTACATTTAATTGAGTTGGAGAGAGGTGTAGTATCTAATCGTACATTTTGGTAACGTTAACGGTTACTTCCCCTTACACCACTCATTCTGTAATTATTTGTAATCTGTAATTATCTCCCTTGTATTTTTCTGATGTATATAAACACTGAGTGCTTACTTGTAACTTTCTTAAGCACCGGGCGACCGACCAAGTAACATCGTGTTTGTGTCCTTTTTGACCTCTGTCTCCTTTGCTCGTATTACTTCTTACTTTCAGTGAATAACCACATCACAACACTATATACATAAACGTAAAATCTAATCACCCGAAATGCATTAGTAAACATATTCCAAAAACAATAAACACCAGAACTAACAAACTATCATCCAATATAAATATTTTTAACGCAAGTAAACATACATCTGATAATGCATTAGGAAACAGTGGTTTTAAGGAAAAATTAAGATATGTTGAAGAGACAAATAAAAGCAAACCTAGGAACAGAGAACGGAGAATTATCTGGTTCAACCCTCCATTCTGTCAACTATCCAATATTAATATTCGTAGAACATTCTTAAATTTATTGGACAAGCATTTCACCAAAAGTAACCCGTTATATAAAATATTCAACCGTAAAACGGTAAAAATTAGTTACTCGTGTACAAAAAACTTGGACAACATAATCACTTCTCACAATAAAAAGATTTTGGAAACAACAACTAACAAGAGTATTGATTTACTCCTCTCCAGGAGTTAGGCACAAGGCCAGTTTTTATCTTACTCCCACAAGTAAGATGTGACCCAAGGTCGGGTCGAGAAAGTGGGGTTTAAAAATTGCCTGGGCAGCCCCGTCGGCATTCCCCGGTAGGGGTGCCTCAGGCAGTAAGCAATAAACTTACTCCTCCCCAAAGAGGGGCGGCGAAGCCTGGGAGGGTGGACCTCTTAGAACTGCACAGGACTGATCCATAGACCGGCGTAAATCAAGCCTCGAAGGCCAAGACAATACCAGTCTATGGAGTGCAGTATCCATCAGAACAGATACTACACTTTGATCTTAGCCAAAAGGCCAAGATCTAACAAGAGTAAGGACAAGGAGAAAAATGCAATTGTCGTATTGAAAGTAACTGCCCGCTTAAAGGAAACTGCAATGTAGATAATGTAGTGTACAAAGCGACAATTTATCCACAAGAGAGCACAAATGATAGAAAAATATATATAGGAATATCTGCTGGCAATTGGAAGCAACGCTTTTACACACATAAACATTCGTTCTCTAATCCGAATATCACCAATATAACCGAATTAGCAAAGCATGTGTGGTTTCTAAAAAATATGGGATTAAAACACATCATTGATTGGTCTATACTATGTAAGTCAAGCACTCCGGGGAGTTTCAGACATAGATGCAATCTATGTCTGGAAGAAAAATTAGGATCCTAAAATATGCGGACAACAATATCTTAAATAAAAGGGACGAATTATTGGTAAAATGTAAACATTGGCACAAATTTAAAATAACTAACCTGTAATTTTTTTCTCTTTTGTAAATAAAACCTATATTAACTTCGCTATACTTTTAATTTATCGTCATATAAAAAAACATTTTTTAATCGTGTGCAATTTTTCAATAATAAAACCTATATTAACTTCGCCATACATTTAATTTATCGTCATATTATAAAACATTTTTTATCGTGTGCAATTGTAGTACCTATTTTAATCGTAAGTTCCGTATTTAAATTTTTAAAAACGTAATAAATTTAATTTTTAAATGTATAACATTCGCAATCTGAAACTTAATCCAAACTTTCGCATTGTAACATAATTTTAAAACTTCTTATTCTTTTAAACGGACACATTTAAGTTTTAATCATGATCAGTTATAATCCACCTTTTAAATCGAGGATTAACTTCTTGTAAAGATAAGAAACCTATTTTATTTTTGTACTTTGATTTTACATATTTTTATACTCCGTTAATGCCACCACCCTAATTTATTAATTAACATAATCACCCCTTCCCATCCCGTCTATATTATAGAGACCAATCAGGAAATAGAATATCGTTGAAATTCGTTTTATTTTTTATTTTATCCTTTATTTTTACTTTATTTTAAAATAATTGTCAGATATATAAAGGTGTTAAAATTCTTTCATTTAGGTTTGAATTGTGGTTGGAAACACAACCGAGGAGACCTAGTTACGGTCGAAATAACTTATAATGTGTACAATCCGAATGTATATCTAGTCTTTTTCAACCTCATAACTTATTCATGCTCTGTTTGAATGGACATGGAGCTCTCTGATTCGAATTCCTATCGAAAATAATCGAACCTGAAAACTATATATATATATATATATATATATATATATATATACATATATATATATATATATATATATATATAAGTGAAGGAATGATGCATATAAAGCAAGTGACGTCACGCTATGTTATTACTACCATTTACAGTGCTCTACTTTTTAACGAGGAGCTTCAAATATATATATATATATATATATATATATATATATATATATATATATATATATATATATTACATTATTAACAAGCTGTGTTAGTTGCTTCTACAAAATATCAATAGGCTGGTTTAGCTAATCCCACAACAGGTAACTAAGATTAATTATGTTTCAGTAGAAAATGTTACAGACATGTATCAAGGTGCTTTATACTTCCTTCCATTATCAGTCAGTTTCATTTTTTCTGCTAAAATCCTTTCCATTACATGTAAGTGCAATTAAGCTGTCATAACAGATTTCCATCTGTTATGGTCCCTACCATTTCTAGCTAATGTTATTAAGCTGTTATAATCAATTTCGATCATCACTAAGTGTAATTCAGGTGTTATAATCTTTTATATTACTAGCAAATGTACTTAAATTGTTATAACCCCGTTATTACTGTTAAAAAAGGGGTTGAGGAAAAAGGTACGTGCTGATTGTGGGTTTGACCTCGGGGGGGGGGGGCGGATTTTACCAACAACAGCAAAGGTAGTTTTTTCGTTAGAAATGGGGGTGATAGAAATTGTAGGAGATAGTTACAAAACTTTAATATTCAGGTTATACATCCTCTTAGGTCACCAGTGTCCTTTGACTCAGTAAATACCAGACGTTGGATTTTGCTCCATAGATAAATCCGATCTCTGCACCATTTATTATTGTTACAAGTGGGGTCGCTAAAGGCGTATTTCTTTTTGAAACCCTACCTTCGACTGCTTCCGGTCCCCTTCTGGATATTGCCCCATAAAATATTTTACCAACATTACTAGCAAGTGCCAGTTAGCTGTTAAAATCCCTTCCATTACTAGCAAATGGTATTAATCCCTTCCATTAATAGCAAGTGTTATAATCTTTTTTATTGCTAGAAAAAAGTTAATTAACCTGTTAGAATCGCTTCCATTACTAGCAAGTATAACTAAGCTGTTATAATCTCTTCTATTACTACAAGTGTAAATAAGCTGTTATACTCTTTTCCATTATTAAAAGGGTGATTAAGCAGGCATAATCCCTTCCATTACTAGAAAAGTTATACTACTAGCACTGTTAAATATATATTATATAAATATCAGGTGTAAATAATGTAATATTATCTCTTTCGTTATTGCAAGTGTCATTAAACTATTATAATGCCTTCCATTACTAGAAAATGTAATTAAGCTGTTATTACCCATACCATTAGAAGGGTAGTTTGGTATGGTAGTTTTGTTTTACGGCATATCAACCCTTTTTGGGTTATTTAATGCCGAATCTGGTCTTGTTTTCTTCTCTTCTTTTGTTTCTTTCCCCTTTTAATATCTGTTTCTATTTAACCCATAGTTGGGACCCTAACAGGTACTACCACTCCGGGTCAGGGTGGACCTGGGAGCAATGGTAATTAAGAGGAGGCTCCACATTCCCCAAAGTCCGTAAGCCGGATCTCACCATCGGATGTAGTTTAAGGTCATATCCAGGACCGGGAGTAGGGTAGGAAAAATAAAAATAAAAAAGGGGAGGGAGAAAAGGAGAGGGGCTGTTGTTTTTGGTTTTGGTTTTGTAGAACATAATTAAGTTTTACAAAAAAAAAAAAAAAAAACGTCAATGTAGGTGAATTTCGTCTCAGGGAGCCACAGGGCAGCCTGATCTTGTATCACCAGCCATTAGAAGGGTCATTAAGCTGTTACAAATCATGCCACTATGGGTCATTAAGTTTTATTATGCTTTCCTAGTTGCTACCATTACAAGGAAATATGCTTAGTCAAGATTTGTATGGACTCTGCGATTACAGATATGTCAAGATACTTTTATATTACCTTCTAATTAAAAGGTAATTTCATTATTCTGTTCTAATCACTACCATTACTAACTATTATTACGATTTGTTCGTATTAAAAGGAAGTAAATGCCATTAAGTTGTTATACTTGCAACCAGGTAAGATCAGTTAAGCTTTTTTAATCGCTGCCATTACTAATTGTTATAAAGATGTTTTAGTAGTCATGAAGAACATATGGTCTTATCATCACGAAATTGTCTCCGGATGTTTTTATAATCTCAGCAATTGCAACCAAGTAAGACTTATTAATCTGTTATAGTACCTGTAATTACATGCAAGTGCGGGTCATAAATCTTTTATAGTACAAGTCATTACAAGCAAAATGTGTCATGAAGCTGTTGTACATGTATCATGAAGCTGCTATTGCCCTTGGCATTAAAAGCAAGTACGAGTCATTAATTTTCCATAGTCGCTGTCGTTACTTGCAAGTAATTGTTATTTAGATGTTTTAGTACCTACAATCACAGACAAGTGTCATAATTCTTTTATAGTGTAAGCCATTACATGCAAGTAAGTTTTATGAAGCTCTTATCGTTCCTGTCATTATATGCCAGCAATCATATTATACGCATAATTCAAAGAATCCTATTTTATTTTTTGTGCCATAGTCTTTCTTCTTCTGTTTTCATACAGCTTGTTTGGGCAATAACCACAGAAGTTGGATGTGCATTGGAGAAATGTGATTCTCTAAATGCGTTTGGAAGAATGAACAAAAATGCTTTCTATTACGTCTGTTTTTACAGCCCAAGGTAAGTGAATTTTGTATTAATTCAATTCAATATAAAATATATATTTAACAACGCCCAGTACAAGTGTTGTAGAGATATATAATAATGAAATAAGATTACAAAAATAAAAATTCAATAACTACAGACTGGCAATCATATTTTAATCTCAAAGCCCATCAAGCGATTTATTTAATCAATCTAATGATAGTGCTTCATACATATATAAGTATAACACATTTAATTTTTATTCATCATTTTTATATCATGTTACCATATATAATGAAAATTATATATATATATATATATATATATATATATATATATATACATATATATATACATGTATATATATGGTACAGACAATCAGTACTACAGCAGTACCATTGGTTTCAAGCTCAGAAGGTGTTTACCTTCCGCCTATCTTCAGCTTTTATTGTTATCTGGTAAGGAAAATGGGTAGTCTCGCATCAACTCTCGTTTGGATACGTTATTTGCTTTGAAGTGTACAATTAGAATCGTCTAAATTGTGTGTTCAGTAAAGATATGGGAGATTAAAAAGTGTAATAAAGTCAGAAAAAAATTGATATGGATTATATATATATATATATATATATATATATATATATATATATATAATCCATATAAATGTTTTCGGACTTTATTACACTTTTTTAATAAAATGAAAGTTGAGCACTGTTAAGAGATATCAAAAATAGACATTCACTTAAGCTATCAAGAAAAGCTCCGATTAAGTTTGTTTAGTCTTCTAGATTGTATTGATGTTTATAGCCCGATGTATAAGTTAATTTCTCCATATCATGTGATAATTTTCTAAGGGCTGAAGGCTATAGCAGAAGCGTGCGGAGTCAAAGGTAACTCTGTGAACCGGGTTCACGTTTTTTTACTGTATGAAATTATTACCCCTATGCACTAGTGAGAGCATAAGCTCAAAATGAGGTCGTGTGTAGGTAAATATAATGTAATATTTATTTATGAATATTATATATACTAGCAAATCTATTCGCCCTCCGGTCGCATATGTTTGCTAGTTGTTTTATTTAATTGCTCAGTAAAATGTGTTTGGTTTTTTTTTTACAAAAAAAAAGAAAGAAAATCACCCTATCCTTTATTTTAATAAATAAAAGACAGAATTAATGATGACATAGTTTTTAAACAAAATTTACCCTTTGCGACGTAAAATGTAAAACAGAAAAATGAGGAAAGTATTTTAAATACATATGGAAATCTGAAAAAAAAAAACAATCGTGTATATTTGCGAATATTAATTTATTAGAAGCTTTAAAACAAATTAATTATGTCGATTTGAAAGACGCGTAGTGTTTAGGGAAATTTTGGAATGGGTATATATAGGAGCTGATAAGTAGATAAAAAAATAGAGCAATCAAAACTAATAATATAGTTGAGTACAATTAATAGAAGTGATAGTATAGTTGTGTGCTTCAGACAGATACCAAATCTCTGTTAGTAATAGAAGTACAGTAGTACAATTTATAGAAGTAATAATATAGTTTCGGCTTCAGACAAACATATACCAAATTTCCATTATATATATATATATATATATATATATATATATATGGAGTAAATAATGTTTTTCAAGTGTTTGTCAATACGGAATCACTCCTTATGACATGTGTGATAACTCTTATTCTGTAATCCATAATAATACTTGGGCCACAGTAAATTTAACAGAAAGTTTAATTTACTTTACTAAAAGTAGAAAAAATGTATTCATCGAATAAAATTGACAATTGAAATATCCGGGTTTTTCTGTACTTTAGATAATTTAATAATTAAATGTTAATCTCTTCTCGATAAAATAAATGTTAACTATAAATGACTTGAACAAAATGAAAATGTATTTAATTTAATTGAGAAAACTGCTGATGAGATTATTTTGCATGTTTTAAAGATTTCAACTAAGAGAAATAGTTGTTTAGTTAGAAATTATTAATGATATGAACTGATCGTTTCAGGGAATACGTTCATCTTTATTTCGCTCCTAATCCCCATCCCTATTTCTTTCTCTTTCTTCCACTTCTTTATACATACTCTCATCCTTTCCCATTAACTCCTCAACCGGAATTGGAATCATCCAACTTTCACGTCTTGATAGAAAATCCTCCGTTCCCGCACTAACTTCGTAACAGTAAGTGGGTTCCTCTTACTTTATTTACCGACATAACGTCCACTGCTTCTGCCTCGAATGAAAGCGTGAAACAAAATAAAGGAAAAGTAGCGAATAATAAAATAATAATAATAATAATAATAATAATAATAATAATAATGATAATGATAATGATAATAATAATAATAATAATAATAATAATACTAATAATAATAATAATAAACCACCGAACTAGCCAAAGAACTGAAAACTATATGGAGCATGAAGAAAGTCAGTATAATACCAATAATCGTATGAGCACTAGGAACAACCCCGAAAAACCTGCAGAAAAAACTGTGAGAAATTGGAATCAAAGGGACCATCCAAACCATAAAAAGGGCGGCAATGATCAAAACAGCTGAAATCTTAAGGAAAATCCTTGAATGCGGAAACCCACCCGCATAAGCTACAAAGGGTAACCAGTCACAAGGAATTTACAACAGGTAGGAAACAAAACCACACAAAGAACACCACAACACGAACCAAGAAACAGAAACTGCAAGAGACATCACTTCATAATTCCCCCCTCCCCAATAAATTACACCGGCCTCAGCTATCACTACACAAAAATGAACCAAAGAAACAGAAATTACAAGAAACACTATAATCTGGGGAGGATTGTTGTCACTCAGACTCCAGGAAATACCACTGGTTGTTGTTGGTGAGCAATCACTGACGATGATCTGTGTGAGAACTCCTTGTGAGTACAAATAATAATAATAATAATAATAATAATAATAATAATAATAATAATAATAATAATAATAATAATAATAATAATAAACCAGACCTCCACTGGAAGAGCGCGGACAGCTCTGGGACCTTGGGGAGGCTTGTTGCCACTCGGGCCCCAGAGGGTACCAATGCCCCTTATCAGTGGGACATCGGTGGTGGCTGGCTGTTGAGATACCGCAAGGTCATCAGCGGTGATGAACGAAAAGAGGTGGAGCATACTGGAAGTCTGAGGAGACTTGTTGTCACTCAGACACCAGGGAATACCACCGGTTGTTGGCAGTGGGCGATCACTGACGATGACCAGTGTGATAACTCCTAGTGAGTAAATAATAATAATAATACCTAAGAAGAGAAACGCCGGCTACAAATTTGCAGACACGAAAGAAAAAATAAATCACGTCATGTACATGAACGGCCGGAAGCTATTTGCAAAGAAAGATACTCGAAAAGTTGATAAACACATCCGGAATCGTAAGCCAGTAGAATGGAATGGAATTTAGAAGAGAAAACTGTGTACTAGTAGAGATTAAAAGTGTCAATCCTGGGATAGCAGAGGATATAGTACTACCATACCAAATGGAGATTAAGGCACTTGAATATCTGAGTCTTATTGGAGCAGATGGCATAAAATTAACATGAATGAAAGAGAATATGAACAACGGCGAAGAACAGGTAAATACTGAGGAACCACATCATATTGTACAGTAGAAACCTGATGAGGAATAAATACATGGGCATCTTCCTTCGTACGATATTCTTGACCCTTTATGAGCTGAACAAAAAAGAAGTACTAAAGCACCTGAACAAAAACATTAGAAAATTAATGACTATACACAATGCTCCAAACCCAATGGTAAAACTGACAAACTACACCTAAAAAGAGAGAAGGGGAAAATGATTGATAAATATAGAAAAATGTGTGGATAATGCAAAAAAGAACTATAAAAATCCATAACCCAGAACACAGACATGCTGACCATCGCAGCCATGAACAATACAGGATGCATGTTTTCCAGCTACAAGACTCTGGCTATATAAAAGCGATTTAAGAAAATCAAGATGATCGCAAACAAGATAAGCCGACCAGATATGAGTTGATGCTAATTGCATAAAGACTTTTCCTCGATCGTAATAAGTGGTTAAACTATGTTTCAAGCATGCGGTGAAGATCCCTGAAACATACAATTCAGCAAATTATAATCATTTTGTTGTATAAGGATTACGCGATTAATAAGTAAATTGTGGTCTTGGATGAGTTCAGACATGACGTTCTATTAGACAGTCGAAATGTTCCCCAACTAATTTTCAACCTCGAAGGGTCACGTAGTCATTTGAGTAATTTTTATTGCTATAGAAACAAATTTAACAAATTGTTATTGATATAAAAAAAAATTTAACAATTTTTTTTATTGATATAGAAACTAATTTAACAAATTGTTATTGATATAAAAACAAATTTAACAATTTTTTTATTGATATAGAAACAAATTTAAAAAATTGTTATTGATATAGAAACAGATTTAACAAATTGTTATTGATATAGAAACAAATTTAACATTTTTATTAGTGATATAGAAAGGTATTAAACAAATTGTTATTTATATAGAAACAAATTTAACAATATTTTTATTGATATGAAAACAAATTTAACAATATTTTTATTTATATAGAAACAAATTTAACAAATTGTTATTGATATAAAAACAGATTTAACAAATTGTTATTGATATAGAAACAGATTTAACAATATTTTTATTGATAGAAACAAATTTAACAAATTGTTATTGATATAGAAACAGATTTAACAAATTGTTATTGATATAGAAACAAATTTAACAAATTGTTATTGATATAGAAACAGATTTAACAAATCGTTATTGATATAGAAACAAATTTAAAAAATTGTTATTGATATAGAAACAGATTTAACAAATTGTTATTGATATAGAAACAAATTTAACAAATTGTTATTGATATAGAAACAAATTTAACAATTTTGTATTGATATAGAAACTAATTTAACTTTTTTATATATAGAAACAAATTTAACAAATTGTTATTGATATAAAAACAAATTTAACAAATTGTTATTGATATAGAAACAAATTTAACAATATTTTTATTGATAGAAACAAATTTAACAAATTGTTATTGATATAGAAACAGATTTTACAAATTGTTATTGATATAGAAACAAATTTAACAAATTGTTATTGATATAGAAACAAATTTAACAAATTGTTATTGATATAGAAACAAATTTAACAAATTGTTATTGATATAGAAACAAATTTAACAATTTTGTATTGATATAGAAACTAATTTAACTTTTTTATATATAGAAACAAATTTAACAAATTGTTATAGATATAGAAACAAATTTAACAAATTGTTATTGATATAGAAACAGATTTAACAAATTGTTATTGATATAGAAACAAATTTAACAAATTGTTATTGATATAGAAACAGATTTAACAAATTGTTATTGATATAGAAACAAATTTAACAAATTGTTATTGATATAGAAACAAATTTAACAATTTTGTATTGATATAGAAACTAATTTAACTTTTTTATATATAGAAACAAATTTAACAAATTGTTATTGATATAGAAACAAATTTAACAAATTGTTATTGATATAGAAACACATTTAACAAATTGTTATTGATATAGAAACAAATTTAACAAATTGTTATTTATATAGAAACAAATTTAACAAATTGTTATTGATATAGAAACACATTTAACAAATTGTTATTGATATAGAAACAGATTTAACAAATTGTTATTGATATAGAAACACATTTAACAAATTGTTATTGATATAGAAACAAATTTAACAAAGTGTTATTGATATAGAAACAAATTTAACAAATTGATATAGAAACAAATTTAATTTATTTTTTATAGATTTAAAAACAAATTTAAATTAATTCTTTATTGATATAAAAACAAATGTTTAACAAATTGTTATTGATATAGAAACAGATTTAACAAATTGTTATTGATATAGAAACAAATTTAACAAATTGTTATTGATATAGAAACAAATTTAACAATTTTGTATTGATATAGAAACTAATTTAACTTTTTTATATATAGAAACAAATTTAACAAATTGTTATTGATATAAAAACAAATTTAACAAATTGTTATAGATATAAAAACAAATTTAACAAATTGTTATTGATATAGAAACACATTTAACAAATTGTTATTGATATAGAAACACATTTAACAAATTGTTATTGATATAGAAACACATTTAACAAATTGTTATTGATATAGAAACAAATTTAACAAATTGTTATTGATATAGAAACAACTTTAACAAATTGATATAGAAACAAATTTAATTCATTTTTATAGATTTAGAAACAAATTTAAATTAATTCTTTATTGATATAAAAACAAATTTTTAACAAATTGTTATTGATATAGAAATAAATTTATCAAAATAAACAAATGTATAAAAGGAACAATCAATGCTTGAAGCGCCAAAATCTTAGATAAAAAAATGTATTAAAATATAATTAAAAATATCGTAAGCCTCTTACCAGACGCGAAACCGCGATCAATTGGTTAATAGTCGGGTAACATATCTAATACGAAAATTTTACGCATAAAAGCAAACTGCACAGTACGAATACCCTGTCTCTCTCTCTATTCAACTCATTTCTCTCTTTCGAAGCTGTCATCTAATTCGGCCACTCCAGTCCTCCTTTCCCTCACCGTTCTAAATAGTCTATAAACACGGCTGCCTTTCTCATCCATTCCCCAAGCTGTCCGCAAACACACTCTCTTTTCTTTAAACTGCCAAAAACTTCGTTAACTTTGTTCTAATACAGTAAAGTAAAATGTAGTCTATATGTTATCTAAGTAAAAAATCAAGATGGCGACGGGAATGGGTGTTTCAGAGAAAACAACGGGGCATAGATGTAAAGAAAGGTAAAAAAAAAAATAATTGTTATAAAATAGTATTATAATTAAACGAGATAATATATTATTATTTGTTACCGAAGTAATAATAACATGTATTTTAAGAAAATGGTTAGTGTTTATATACTAATCACGTTAATGACAGTTAATTACGACGTCATTTACAAAACGTGTACAACAGTAGCACATACGTTACTAACCGTGTTCTCTAAAATATAATAACTAATGTATAGTCTATTAGTTTATAAAAATGAATTATATATATATATATATATATATATAGTCTCGGAAGTTTCTCAACCATTAAAACTATATAAAAAAAAAATTATATAAAAAAAAAACTTATAGTCTCAAGTCTTCCAGTGGAAAATCACTCATGTAAGTCAATTTATTTTTTACAGTTATTATATTAGTTAGTTTCTAACACTATTTTAAGGGATCATCAGTTGTTTACCATGAAAAACTGTTTCGAGGATGACTAAAAAGGATTTACCGATAATTTCAGAA
Organism: Sepiola atlantica; assembly: GCA_963556195.1. Classification (NCBI taxonomy): domain Eukaryota; kingdom Metazoa; phylum Mollusca; class Cephalopoda; order Sepiida; family Sepiolidae; genus Sepiola; species Sepiola atlantica. Next base: position 31,126,366 of record OY744522.1, read on the forward strand.
CTATATTAACCTAATGCTATATCGTGTGTCTTTAACAACCATATACCTAACAATGTTCACCCAACTTTTCATACATTTACTCCAGATATTTGAGAAGATATGGCTTATAAGCTGAAGCGTGACCAAATTTTGCCCTAACGAGCGCTTGGGTTAGCGACAAGGATATCGTCAAATAGCTAAAACTGTGTCGCAAAACGGTTTACAACACTTGGGAACAAAATGAACAGTCAGGCACACCTCCAATAAACCAATTCCAGGAGGAAAGCGGTCAATTCGCAGCAAAAGTGTGATTTCTGCAGTAAAGAAGTGGATTGACCGAAATCCTGAAAGAAATGCCAGAATAATTGCCAAACAGATGAGTATCTCAAAGTCTTCAATGCAAACAATAATGAAGGAGGATCTAAAGTTTACTCTATATGAAAAGAAGTCTAGACAGTTAATTTAGAGGCCTAAATGAAAGAACAGCTGGACAGATGCAAGTTGATGTTATAAGAGATCAAGCATTCCCAAGCACAGTTCTTGATTTGGTCTGACGAGAAAATGTTCATGGTGGAGGCGCTGACCAACAGGCACAATGACAGAGTTTATGCACGTAGCTCCGGGGACTTGTCTCTAAATGCTAATAGCCATTTGAGACGTTAGAAGCCTCAAAACGAAACGCTAGTTGACATGGCGAATGTGACTCAAAGGTGGTGCAAGGACAACTTTCGGTGTTTTTAAGACAAAACAATGCGACCGTATACTAGTCTCTACATCAATTCAATGGACTTCACAATCTGGTCAATCTTCGAAAACGAAGTGTCAACTCGTTCCTAACCCAATACGGACTCATTAAAGGGAGTCATTTGTTCTACTTAGGCCAAGTTGGACAGATAAGAGCTACGACGTACTTGTGCTTCGGTGACAACCCATGTTGAGAAAATGATCAAAGAAAAATGAGGCCATTTTGATATGTTACTTTTGTTCTAAATATACTCCTAAATCATTCCGTCGATGCATTTTCTCATTATCCTTATAGATTTATTTATTTATTTTATACGTACATAAAATAATCCATTGACACGTGTTTCTGGCTCACAGCCGTCATCAGCATGGCTAACTTAGACAAGATCGAACCTTCGATATTGATGTCTATAGTCCAGCGTATATATATATATATATATATATATATATATATATACTATTGCTCTATCTCGTATATTGAGCTAATCCTTTTCACAATAGGTTCCATCTACTAAAAGTTTTCACTTTGGTTTATTTTGATCCTATATATATATATATATATATATATATATATATATATATATATATATAACAAGGCGATCCATGCATACATGCGACTGAGGTCAACGACTGGAGGTGGACATGTGAAGACCAAAATTACCACTAAATAATAATTACAGAGAAAAGTTTTAGTAAGAAATTTCATAGTAATGTCCAGTAATTAGTAACTATACATATTATTAGGAAGCAGCTTATAATAATTGATTTATTTCCATCAAATCAAATGTAATCGCCTAAACAAAGTAGAATCTCGTATTTATTTCCATCAAATCAAATATAAAAAGTACAAAAATATTAAAGAACAAACTTCACAGAAAATCACTTTATTCAGCATTAATATGACACATTTTTTATATTTCAAAAATCATGAGTCAATTTGTTTTTATTGACTACTTGATTACAAAAATATAATCACATAATTACAATCAGAAAACAAATTCAACATTTTATAAAACAAAATACTTTATGAACAAAATAATGGTTGTCAAAATTTATTAGGTTTGTTATATATACAATTTTTTTTACAGAAAATGAAGAAAATGCTTATTTCTTCATCATACGATCATACATATTATACACAATCTTAATAATGAAATCAACTTACATTAAGAAGAACACTAAACCAATACAATATATGTAAAAAGAGGGGAAATATAAAACATATCTGAAAACTACTTTGAAAATTATGCATTATCAATACCGATTATGTTGTCATGAGAATTGTATAAAGATTTTTATTTTATAAATTAAATTTTACGATAATTTCAAAACTTTTAATGCTGGTTATTGAATTGCCATAGGTGAATTAAATAAAAAAAATGTTAATATTGGATAATATAAACCTTTGCTCTCTTTTCATGCAAATACCTTTAAAAATCTGACGGAAAGATAAAAAACAAACAAACAATTATTTAAGAATTTAGAGTGGAAATATATATAAGTTTCTTATATAAAATTAACATAACATGATCCCCTATTTCCGGGCTATTCTTGTTTTTAGAGCAGTTAACTTAAGGATTTTTATCAATAACCTTAAGTCCGCGTAGCAAGGTCATAAAAAACACAATCGTATAAAAATAAGTAGAACAACTATTGTCCTCATCCCTTAAACTCACGCACAAGATTTATCTCTTATAGCGTGAAAATGGTTTACTGACTCAAAACGAGATAATGGCATAGAAACGGAGTATCATTTTACGTTAAATGTATATGCGAAACTGATCCCGCACTCTGAATTCTAAAACAATTATTATTTCTTCTTTCTACTAAGTTTTTCAAGGTGTTCACACGTAAGCATCTAAAAAGGCAGACTCTCATTCTTTTAATGCATAAGTTTCCAATCAGTTATCAGATATGTTTTACATTTCCCCTCTTTTTACATTTTATTGGTTTTATGTTCTTTTTAATGTAAGTTGATTTTATTAAAAACAGATCGTATGTATGACCAACATAACACATTTTGAAAAACTTATCAGAATTGTTTCTCCGAACAGTATTTGCTTTTGTAAAATAATAATATGTATAGTTCTAATTACTGAACATTACTAAGAAATTTCCTACTAAACCTTTTTTCTGTAATTATCATTTATTATAGATTGCCTTGAAATTTATCCACACTATACAATGATATTTAATACCAAATTATTTTCATCCGTAATATTTAGGTGTTGCAGAGAGCATTAAGTAGAACTGCGATTAATACAAAAAAAACAGAATAATTGCAAAAAAATGTACCTACATAAAGGTTCTTTTCCCAAATACTTTCACTTTGGACACATTTTTTCGTGAGAATCTGATAAATTGATAAAACTTTCATGTTCATGTAGCTCCTAATATGGACTGAAACTGTATAAGTAAGAATACATGGGTCAAAAATACAGAAGCCAAAAGGTCGGTATAAATATCCGGATAAAACACACTATTACCAGTTAATCGCCAGCGGCGATTCATAATAGCCTCTCTGATGGTTTTTATTGAAAAGTCAGTAATTCAAAAGATTTTTAAGAACGGCTGACATGTAATGGGACAAGGGAGATAATTCTGCAATGTTTTTCATGTTATTATTTCTCCTACCCCTAATTAACTTTAATCCATTCAAATTCAAATGGAAGAAATATATATTTTAAATGACCTATTTAATTTATTGTAAAAGATATATAGAAGAATAGTATTGGTAAATTAGTAGATCAATTATATTGTTATACACCAAAGTTATCCCAGATATTGTTTCAATAGTTAGCCAATGCTAAAGTCTACCAATTAGTAAAGTGTTCAAGTAAAAATACGATAACAAAAAAAAAGATAACATTGACATGTTTTGTCTATTAATATAAACGCAAATATACGAGCATAGATCTAAATTATTCTTCGCCATATTAAGGCTATCGTGTTAACTACTAACTGGATATTATATTAAGTAAGCTAATATATTATAGCAAGTGGGTATCATATTACTTTAGTATGTTTAGAATTGGAACCATCAAAATAAGATTTAATGAATCAGCACAAATAATAATGGAAATAGTATTAATTAATAACAAAGGTAATAGATCGTGCTATAATAATAATGGTCTCCGTTCAGTATCAATGGATACCCCCTGTAAATGTACCTGCGCATTGTATTGTAAAGCAAGGGTTGCACAATCCCTTGAATCCGTACTGCTTAATTTCAGTGGACGAGCACAAGAAGAAGACGAAAAAGAAAAAGAAGATACTCTGGACCATTCCTAGGCTGGATTAAAGAAGAATTCAGGCATCTTGATCCGAGGACTAGAAAATTAATGGCCATGCACCACGCACTACACACAAAAGACGATACGGACAGACTCTACGTGAAAAGAAAAAAAGAAGGAAAGGGGCTGGAAAGTATAGAAGACTAAGTGGAAGGCACAAACAAAAGAGCTGGATAAATACATAACCCAGAATACAGAATGCAAAAAACCGTCATAACAAAAAAACTCGAAGAAGCACCGAAACCAGAAACAAAAAGACAAGAAAATAAAAGTATCATGATTGAAATTATTTGGGAAACGAACATTTGCGTATTGACTTTTTTCATTTTTTAATTTGTCGTTTGTTTCAACATTTTAATGGCACTTCGACCCAATGCTCTTTAAAAGATGTCTAAAATGGATAAATAGCCGACGGATCTGGACATGAAACAATACATTATTTCCTTGCTCTTGTGTTTTTTTAAACTACCCATTTTTGCCGATTAAGTTAACAAATCCATTAGAGAGCTGAATGAAGTTGAAAATCTGAAGACATGTATTTAGAAAAGCAACCGTTTAAGTATTGACTTGTTTAATTTTTGTTCCAATCGAGTTGGACCTCTTTGACGCACGTGTAAATATCATGCATTTATTCTAATTATAATTTGTATTGGATATTATTTTATAGCTTAAACAAATCTCTGAAAATACATATACAAATTTTAAAGCGTTTTTCATTTTTTAAGATAGAGCTTCCTACATGAATAGTTTAATACGTATATTCTTATAATAGTTCTATGAAAATTATATTATTATAATCAGAATGTTTAGAGCAATCAATATTTATATAGAGTGAACATATATAAATATATGTTTATTATATATACATTACCGTCGAACATTTTAATGTAATCATGCATTTATGTGTTGTATTTCTATTTTAATATATTTGTATGTTTTTCTTTGTTCTCGTTTAGGGGAAATTGGGATAAAGAAGTTTACAAGAGGGGCGCGCCTTGTAGTAAATGTCCAACAGGAGCGACATGTGAAAATGGACTCTGCGTCGGTAAGCTATTCTATATGTATGACTATCGACTCCTAAATATATATATATATATATATATATATATATATATATATATATATATATAATCCGAGTATGGTATAGATCCACAGAGTATAAATCCAGGGGAGTTGAACCGGGTTTATGAGAGTGCTCAATAAAAATATAGAGCAAAATATAAATATAAATGATAATTTATTTCATTTTGACTACAAAATTGATTTTGTTTCACGAGAGCGGTTTGTGTGGCTCCCGTCCTTCAGGTCTTAAAATAAAATTATGCCTGTTAGAATAAGTTCACAATCACACAAAGTTTTATGACAGGAAGTTAAAATAAAAATTGAATAGGAATAGAAAAAAAAGAAATAAAACAAAACAAAACAAAGACAAAAAACACAGACAAAAATAATGATAAAAAAGAATGATAAAAATAAAAATAAAAACAACAATAAAAACAAAGGTAAAAATACAATTGAGAAGAAAAAAAAGAAAAAGGAAAAGGAAATATTAAGAAATATTAAGAGCTACACGGGACATAAAAAGAAAAATGGAGAGAGAGGAAGAGAAAGCATATTTGACTTGGTGGTAGGGGGGGGAGCGAAATATTATTTATTTATGAATAATACATTGAGAAACATATTTAGCTTCCCATGACAATAGAGTTATGTTTTATTCGGTGGCTGTTGAGATTCATCTTCACATAAAGATTAGCGATTGAAATTTTAACGAGAGTGTGTGTTATCACGTGATAAGCAAGTACGTCATCATAAAATATTGGAAGTCATCAGTATCTGAATACCAATCTAGCCTTATGTATTCCCGAGCGGATGTGTGCTTTTTTTTTTCAATCAAAAATCGAATATTTTACGCAGTTAAAGGTATGTAAAACATTAAATAATTTTCGGTAAATGGTGGAAGATTCCACTTTCCCTTTACCAACACCGTCTTTCTGAAATAGTTCGAGCACACATAGCAAGTGCTGCCCGTTTCATAGATCGGACTTACTGACACACGGCTGTTACGCACTCATTCGTCTCATTTCCTGTTCATAAAATTAATTTTGTTCTGGCCAAATTCATGGCCATCAAGTCCATCGCGAGTTTATAGTTGGTTATCGCTCCTAACTTTTGATCGACTTGGAGCTAAAGAATTTCTGGCCTTAAAAAATTCAAACCTGCTATCCTTATTCAACACAGGGGCAGAAACAGCCACTAAATATTTATCCTATTTCAACAACGACACATAACTCAAGGCATTATAATACTTCCAGGAAGTTTTGAATAATGGGGTAATTCGGTTTGTATTTCATTCGCCCGGGTGCCACTATGAGCGATGATAAGTGCCCCAAATACAATATTTAATTGTGCCCTTACATGCTTCTGCGGCATTGCTAAGGACTGCCTAGTCGACGTACTTTAAATCAACCAATAAACCAATTCAGACTCTCATATTCCTAGCTTATGTTTAGTATTGACACACTCTTGTCAACTACATGAGATATTGCCTCCTTTCATAGAATCGTCTCCACGTCACTTTCCGACATAGTCTCGAATAGTACAATGAATGCCTACCCAACTTTTGTGGCCTTGAAGGGCCGGCAATAATGAGGCCAGACACAGTGGTATAATTCACAAAAGTGTATTAACAAAAGTATGTTACAGAAAGTATGTGTCTGATTCTAGAGGCATAACTGCCACCAATAAATGCCACAACGCTTAGTCGTAACTGTATTTATTGTGTCTGGGTAAGCCCATTAAATTAGCTTACCCAGACGCAGTTATGCCCCAAGAATCAGACACATATTTTCTAAATATGTAGATACACTTACTTTTTAAGCCTTGTTACCTTGGGGTTGACTTCCATTAAATCGATATTATTTTCTTTTCCTTTTAGATGTTTGTTTCTTAGAAATTATTTGCGGGACTTGTAATTGGAACATGTCAAACACGACGTTTACAAATTCTTCTCCTGCAATATTGTCTTCTACAACATCGGAATATTTTTTCTTGATTTGGTTTAAACGTCTCTTGTGGGTAAATTTTAGCTGATTTACCATGTAGTGAATATTCCCAATTCTTTTATCTATCATCTCTATAGAGGTTCTAGGTGAAAAAACGTGCACACATGAAAAGAAAATCAAAATTTCGACTCCTGAATTGTATTAACAATTCCTCAAACACGATGACGCAAACTCTCAAAGAATCCGACTCTAGAATTGTATTTAACAATTATCCAAAACACGCCGATTCTCAAATCGTACTCGAGAATTGTAATTAACAATTCTTCAAAACACGACACTCGTCAATCGAGAAACCTGACACAAAACGCCAATTCAATTTCTTTCTCCTTTTCTCACTGAACACTCGACGTATTGTAATTTTATTTTCACAATGGGAGGAAAGTTTCTACTCATTTTATTTCAACGTGAATTCGCCCATGTAAAACAATGCTCATTTGCATAAGTGGATATTTGTCCTTGCACGCAAATAACAAAATTCTATCTTGTAATCAAAACGCTCTGGGTCTAATCTTTGATGAACGACACACAGTCCGACCCTCACTCTTTTATTTCGTGTACTTGCATGCTTGTTGCTTCACTCCCCTCATTATCTCTCGGTCATACATAATGCAGGGTGGTGATGGCCTTTTGATACGTGCGCTTCTTCGAAGTAGGACATCCACTCCAGTTACTGCTTCTGAAGAAGTTTCCGCTTTTGAATCATCAAACGAAGTTTCTGCTTTCATATTGTCTGCGAAGTTTCTGCTTTCATATTGTCTGCGAAGTTTCTGCTTTCATATTGTCTGACGAAGTTACTGCTTTCATATTGTCTGACGAAGTTACTGCTTTCATATTGTCTGACGAAGTTACTGCTTTCATATTGTCTGACGAAGTTACTGCTTCTATATTGTCTGACGAAGTTACTGCTTTCATATTGTCTGACGGAGTTACTGCTTCTATATTGTCTGACGAAGTTACTGCTTTCATATTGTCTGACGAAGTTACTGCTTCTATATTGTCTGACGAAGTTACTGCTTTCATATTGTCTGACGAAGTTACTGCTTTCATATTGTCTGACGAAGTTACTGCTTCTATATTGTCTGACGAAGTTACTGCTTCTATATTGTCTGACGAAGTTACTGCTTCCATATTGTCCGAACTTTCTGTTTCTCAATTCACGACTCGATTCCCGTGAGGATTACTTGTGTTGCCTATTAATATTTAAGTCCCAGACGACACATCACTTTCATCATCATTTTCCTCGGTAGTTGAATAGTCCGCCTCCGAAGCAGTGCGGAGATCGCGTATGTGACGTAAGATTCCATCAACCAGAACAGATAGCTGACTTACCACGCCAGTTACTTGCCCCTGTTTGAATTTGGTGGTACACAGACTGCCTGTTTTAGAGGTTTGTACATTGTTGTAATTGTAAAGATCACCCCAATTAGGTAGTATTTAACTTTTGAACCGCGTATAAAATCGTTTATCGACCATCTCTACTGTGTCTAAGAAAGCCGATGCGACAGAAAATAAAATATACTCGGCCTTTTTGTTTGTGAAATTAAAATTCTATCGTGTACCCAATTTCCACTCGGCCAACATTTTGTCACTAATAACAATACTAACTTTTGAGTTGACCCATTTTTTACCTTTCCACAAGTCTCACCCGCAGTCTCCCCTAACGCCGTTTTTACAACTCATTCTCCTAGGGTTCGATTTTCATAACTCATGTAAATAAGACATTGCAATTTCTCAGTACAGTTTTCCAAATCTTTACTAGCGTATTTAATTGTCCTAAATCCTTCGGAGGGTCCCATCACTTTGTCATCGAACTTCTTCCCGTAGTCCAGGTACTGGTCCATCTTTAACACGTTAACGCCGCGCTTACACATTTGTCACAAGCGTTTGTACATACAAACATGGAATTTTAAAAATCTAGATACGTTAACAATAGCCAGTTGTTCCTTGAATGTCTCTAATGCATTTTGTCACTCCTAAGTCTACTTAGACATGACATACGGCTTTGTCAGAGCAATAAATGGGCAGGCTAACCGGTTAAAAGATAACTGGAATGACTCGCTTATAGTAGCTGATCCCCCCAATAAATCATCGAACTTAATTCCACTTGTCAATGACGAAATAATGTTTTTATTTTAAACACAGCAAGCGATAGTTGAGGTTAGTTCAGTGCGATAAATCTGATCATAAACAGTAGAGTTGCGTCCAATGCCAAACACTGAGTTTCACGGTCGGGCTGGATGAATTAGAGAAATAGTTCTTGAGCAAAAACGGCCGATTGCGGATGTTATATGTAAAGTGACCAATGAAAATTATTCCTGGGTAAGGTACGTAGAACTTGGCTGAACAACGCCATGTAATGAATGAATTATGCGACAATCGCAATTTTTATTCAGAATTAAAATTAGAATTTGGCTTGAGAATTGCATCAGTCGTCAATACTCAAGTTTAGAGAGAAAACCGACGTTTTTGCCCGCTCGAAATAATTGCTTATTCCACCAGGAGAAGTAAAACAATGTTCGTCCTTTTCATTCGCAAACTTCATCACCGACTGTTCGGTAATTTAGCGAGTCAAAATCGAAACCTCAACCCAGTGCAGAATCAGAAAGGTATTAACCCCTAATCAGTGAAAAACTTTTTGTAATTGTAACTACATATTTCACGAAAATATATATTCTTATTTTCATTATTAAGAATATTTCTTCCAGTTTTTTATATCTCGTTTATTTATTCTTTAATGTATTTCTTATCCATCAGTTGACGTCCTTTTTTCTGATCAACCACGGTTCGGACTTCGGATTTGTTAACACAACATAAAGAAGGGTCGGTTTGGTCAATGGAGACTATACGACATTACTAGTTTTCTTTAGGAAAACAGAAACTTAATCAAAGTTGACATCCCGAGAATATAGTTAAAGTCAGCGACGCCACATCAGCCCAAACACGAATCGAAGCGACCGAACCTGAGAGCTATATTATTGGTTGCTACGAGGGATACCCGCGAATAGGACAGTTGCATCATATTCTAAGTGTGACGTGATCAAACTGTGCGTCACAAAACAACCTAGTCCTCTCTTTCAAGAACTGGCAGTTTGACAGTTCCACCTTAAGCACGTGATCCTCCCAATTACCTTATCTAGATGTTTAAAAGGTTCAGTGTGACCCTTGAAAAACACCATGATATCGTCCATGAAGGTCAGTGAAAAATCGTCCATGCTGTGTAAAGACTCCAGGGGCATTTCAAAGACGGATTGGCATCACTCAAAATTCGACCAAACCGGCATGGCGCGTGCCAATACCTTATCCTGAAATATAAGCTCGGAAATCAGATGGATATTTTCTTAATATAGCCAATATCTCATCGATTAGGGGTTAAGGTACAGACAACGGTTAGCTAATCGCATTCAGGTTTCGAAAATCAACACAGAAGCGATGCACACCTTCCGTTTTTCAACGATAAATATTGGAAAACTCCAAGCCAACCCTGACCTCTTTATTACATCCGCACCCAAAATAGTGTCTATCGCTTCATCCACTAATTTTGTTTTGTTGATAAAAGACAGATATAGCCTTAGTTTAATTGCAGGAAGTGATCACTCGCATTGATCCTCATCTAAACCGCCCAAATCCTTATCGGGATAGATTATAACGTCCCGGGTATCCATAAATAACCGTCTCGTTTGTTCACCATATTTCTTCGTAACAACTAAATCTTCTTTCCTTACATGACTACACGTGCGCCATCTTTTTCTTTTACCTACATTTGTTAAGCGCGCCCGTCTGACCTGTCTTATCAGTCGAGTGTATCCCAAAAGTTCTTATTTCTTCATCTTTACGGTCCTACATGTAGTGGTAGCCATCAACACAGGGATCGTATCAACTCCCTTGACCACGATTCCACTTAAAGTTACCCCTATCTTCATGACTTTTATATCACTCTACGGGTGCTATTTGTTACAGTTCAACGCGGTTTGCCTTCTCGGTGGTCTTCCTCTTTACACGGTCAGTCTGCGCGTCTACAAGCAGGGCGTCACTGACCGCTATTAACTTGGCTAGATTCAAGCTCAACTGGGCTTTCCTCTTCTGCAGTCAGTCTTTCCCAGTATTATCTCACTGCAGAGGCCCGGGTTCACGTAAAATTGAAAATCGCTTTAGACTCCAGCCAAATGCATCGATAACCAGGCGACTCCCTTATTTTTATATCGCTATCGTCAGCTTGATTAACAACAACATCCGGTAGTTAGTCGGCAACTGTCGGTATATCCTCGAACGTATAAGAGACATGGCCGCTCTGGTACTGATCAAAGTCTTTATCTGGGTGTCCCTTATCAAAAACTCGCATGTCAGTTTGTTCTCCACCGTAACTTCTCGGCCGTAACTTCTTCAGTGTTCGACCTCAGACGAAACTTTAAAGTTTTTCCTCAGGCCCCATGACTTACATTGTTCTCGTATTGGGATCACCTAAGCTGTTTAAACTCGTAACTCCTACGGCAATGACAGCTAGTAACAGCGGTTAAACCTTAACCTCTACCTATTGCTCGTTGTATTGCTCAACTGTAGACTTTAAACAATATTTTTACCAGTATGTTTTACCTTAAGAGACTGATTCGTTGTCTCGTCGTACCCTGTGTGGGCCTCAAATAAATACTAGTGTACTAGTCTTTCGCAATTTTCCGTCGGGGCAGGCATCTATATAGCACAGGACTAATTTTAAACAAGCTTTGTTGATTGAATGAAACTAAGTATTATTTAAGATCCTAAAAACCTAGGGATCTTATAACCTTTGTTACCCCTTGGATTTTGTCCATACCAAACTCTCAGTTAAGAAAATGCGTTCAAGTGTTCAAGTGTATAAAATATATGCTGTCTAGAACATGGAAACAACTTTATAATTCAATTAAATGTCTTCTTTCTTTTCTTTCTTACAATATTACAGGTGGTAGCGGTGGTAAGTAATCATTTTTTGTCGAAATCCGAATATTCTTAGCAATTAAATGCATGTAAACATTAAATACGTTTTCATTAAAGAATGTACGAATCTAAATTGCAATCTACCGATATATTTCATCAAATTCTATGCTGCATCTGTGGTTTAGTCGCCAGTTGAGTTATCCCCCTTTGCAAATCGGCTGTTTGGAGTCTCTAACCGCTAGATGGCTCTAGTGGGGAGTCAATTTGCATAGGGGTGAATTGAACAGTATTAAAACTGTACTCTTTTGATTGAAGAGTCGTTGTTGAAGTGAAGTGGATAAAGAAAGAGATGCAGTTAGCAGTTGGTGGAGAATACATAAATCTTATTTTTCAAGAACTTTCCTTTTACGGATAGACCAGAGTATCTTTTGAAACTCTCAGGTGGTTGCTCTTATGAATTTAACAAAGTAGTGATGAAACACACCTGCAGGTCATGCGAAGCACGTACAACGAAATACGTCTCGTTTCAAAGTTGTACTCCAGATGTAGTTTCGCATAATAATACTCTAATGGTGATGTGGAATGGTGATATCTGTTAGTAATTCAACCCCCTGTTTCATTATCAGTTGTTTCGATTTTCAGACTCGCTCTTTCCCTGGATTGCATACGCTAGTTGGGACAAAGAGTCTGCTAGCTATGACGTGAAATAAGGCACATATAATATTAGCGATACCAGACAAATTTAACATCCTATTTAATGGCTCAGATTCGTTCTGTTAAACTTTCAGAGGCTGAACTGGGGTTGCAGTGTTTGGCATTATATTGACGAGCGAAGTTGTCTCATAATTGTATACATATAGATTAATGTCATTGTTCCCTCGAACAAAGTTAGCTTGCATTGTGTTTACAATTGTTAAACGAGAAAGACGTCAGTGTAAAGTTTCGTTTTCGCTGAGTACACAGTAAACCTAAGGACGGCTTTATTTTATAAATAATAAGAGGATAATGGCCGCTGTTGCACTGCCGGTTCCTCTATTTTATTTTGTTGTTAAAAACATTTCTCAATAAATAATAGTAACAATGTTTAAATAGATAAAATGCTGCATATTTTGGGGGAATTTAGTGATGAGCTTAAATAGAAAAAATGTGGTTTATTTTATTTGGGGTGTAATAAGAGCTAAATTTAAAATAAAAGAAGAAAGTGATATTTTTTGTTGAAAAAAGAAAAGAAAAAAGGAAATTTCTACTAATTTATTTTATTTGGCGATGGTATGTCGGAAGATCTAATGCAATGGGTTGTTATGAGTTGTTATATATATATATATATATATATTCATCAATGTTTCGTCTTTATTGTAAGACTTCCTCAGAGTTTCCCCCTTCCCTCATCTTTCCCCAGCCCCTCAAAATCCATGCCACACCTCACCACGCCAAAAACCTAAGCCCCCTTTCCTATCTCCCACCCTAAGACAAATTCACTAATACTCTCAACCCTCCCCTTTTTCACTGCTGCCTTAATGGTACCCACTCAAAGCTTTCCATATTTATTTCACTATTCGCCACTATTGAATTTTCGCAGCCTGGGCCCTCGTCCAGCGCTCTTAGTAGCCACGACTACTACTTTTCCGTATCAACCCATCATGTCAACCCAATATTTCGATGTACTTGAATGACATTTTTCTTAAAATTATCATCCTGAGGAAGTCTTACAATAAAGACGAAACGTTCATGAATATATAAAACAATGTCTCTTGGTTTTTCCTTTTTCATATCCCATATATATATATATATATATATATATATCGTCGACCGTGTTCAACCATGAATGACACTTGCCGATCCAACCGGCTAGTTTCAGCATTTAAATATATATATATATATATATATATATATATATATATATATATATACGCTAAATGTTAATGTTAAAATGCGTTATCTATTAATTTTATATCAATAGATATTTTCAAATGTAAACAATTTCCTAAGTGTAAGGATTTGAAGTGAATTCGAATATGTAGACTGACCATCGTTGTGCAAAACAAATTAAAGGTGATCGTTTACATTTTATTTATTTCTTTTTTGCAGGTGCTTGCGCGGACACGCACAACACAGCAGAATGCCAAAAATGGGCTAGTCGTGATGAATGTACAAAGAACCCCAAATGGATGAAGGGAAATTGCAAGAAATCTTGCAAAGTATGCTAAACACTGAAACAGAAAAATGCTTCATTTGTTCCATTAAAATTTTATTTGATCAAAAACTGAAATCTCGAAATAAAATGCATATTTAATAAAGATAATTGACTTTGTGTATATTCCTTTTAAATTTAATTAGTTTTATTTGCTAAAAACTCTGAAAGTGTCTATAATATATCTTATATCTGAATAAGCACCGAAAATTCTTTGTTGGCAATGTACTTACTACAAAACACAATCACAGTTTTTATTTAAATTTAATTTAATTAGTTGTTTTTACAGAATTTACCAAGTACTCAACGAAAAGATGAAAAGATGTAGATTCGAACCTAATATCTGTGTACAATAAAAAATTTTTTTAAAAATGTTGATATTTAAAAAAATTCAAGTCTAAAAAGATATTTACATCCAACAATTGTAGACATACATATGAGAAGATAATTAAACAAAATTGTTTTTTGTTTTTTTAAACAATTTAGTTCAATACTTAAAATAGTCGAAATGTTATTCGGTAACATTGTGGTTCGGTTCCTTGTCGGTTTACTTCATTTCTGCCGTTTACATGCACCCTTTTCGTCAAGCAAGTCATTTAATACGATTATTTTAAAATTAAACAAATCAATCACATTTTAAAGAATAATTTATTTGCGACTTAAAATCTATAGAAATATTGATATTTCTACTAGTTGTGTAGTAATAATATCATTTTATTAATAAAAGTATGATTTTTAATACTTCGTTAGTTTTAAAGAATCCTCTCACTCCCCCTCTCTTCCCATCTTCTTCTTCCATCTTATATGCTGATAATATTATACGGTGAAGAATTTGGTTAAGGCAGCGATTATTATTTATTTAACAAAAGTGTTTATAATTATTTTTAACAATTTAGCTCAATACATAGAATAGTAGAAGTTTTGTTCTGTAAAAGTGTGAACGCCCTTAAAACCTGAAAGTATCTAAAGGATATTTGAAGCATATAATGCTCAATCATTAGAGAAAAAAAGTATCTCTGCAGCCGAACAGACTCGAAATACTCACTTAGCTTAATCACTTATCCCTGCATAAATGAACGGGCAAAGAGGTTATATAACATTAGGAAATGGAAATATTCCTGACGAAAAGAAGCAGAGGAAGGGGGAGGTCCAAGTCAGGGGAAACAGCCGGGTCAGCGCACTGGCAGTGTTTTGCAAAAATACTGCTTTGCGACTTCGGAACCTGTCAAGGTTTCAATAACATAGAAGGTATTACTGCTCGCAATCTGATCAAGAATGTATATGAGTAGACGCCGCAACTGCTAACATAAGTTGGGGCTGTCCGAATCTTCTTTCTCTCTACAGCAGCTTCTAAGGAACATTCGTTTCTTTAACACTTGGGGGTACTACATACACGTCCGTATTTAGTTTAGACCTAAAAACCTGAATAAACAGAGAGGGGAAGGTTGTAGCCGTTTTTTATAATAGCCCCATCCCTCTACACACGGGAACCAGTTTGTTTGGCGTATGTCAATTCACACGTCAGAGCCTACCATCTGATAAGTGCTTTCATGCTACGACAACCGCCTACCTTTTTACATAATTTTCCCAATGAAAAAGAAAAGAAAAATGTTTTAAGGAGTTAATAATAATAATAATAATAATAATAATAATGATGATGATGATGATGATGATGATGATGATGATGATGATGATGATGATGATGATGATGATACCTACGCAATGAACAACACAGATAGCACATGAACAAGAAGTAAGAAAAACAAAGAAAAGTGGAAAGAAAAACAACTACATGGACGTTTCAAAAGACTGATAAAAGGAAAGACACATGAAAATAGTTAGCCATGACTAAGAAAATGATACTTGAACAGAGAAACAGAATCATTATTGACGGCTGCACAGAACACTGTGATTAGGACTTACTACATTAAAGCTAAAATAGATAAAACCCATATAAACAGTAAATGCAGACTGTGTGTACAAAGAGACGAAACATTAAATCACATAACAAGTGAATGTAGCGAACTAGCACCAAAAGAATACAGGAACAGACACGACTGTGTACGAAAATCAGTACACTAGAAACTATGCAAACGACTGCATTTCGAAGACGCGGACAAATGGTACAAACATAAACCAGAGACTGTAGTAGAAAAGGAAAATCCTAAAATCCTCTGGTATATGGAGATGTAAAGAAATAAACTCACACAAGCAATTAGATCGGATGCCATAGTAATCGACAAGAAGAAAAAATCCTGCCAAATGGTAGATTTTTCTGTACCAGCAGACCACAAAGTGAAGATCAAGGAGACAGAAAAACGAACCGAATACATGGAAGTCGCCATAGAATTTAAAGGGATGTGAAGTATGAAGTAAGTCAATATAATAGCATTAATCGTAGGAGCACTAGGAACAATCCCGAAAACCTTGAAAAACAAAGTTATTTTCCTTTTATTTCGGACTCTACAAATAAAACATCGCCACAACAAAGCCACAAAAGAAAAACCTCGTAATCTGCTCTCTATTTAGGCAACTTCGGGTACATTATTTTCATTTAATTTTACACCACTAGTCTGGGCTGTTTTTGTTCTGAGACGTTGATAGTACATGATGTTGGAGCTTTTGGCTATTGTTTCCGACTGGTAGTATAGCAGTTCTAACTCTTAGTGCTAAGCGCAGCTGCTCTATCAATAGTTGTATAATATCGGGATAACTGTAGTGCAATAGTGCGCATGAAAAGTGACCCTCTATTTATGTCCGGTGAGCTTTTCAGAGGCCACAATCCTATCGATAAAAACTCGGCTAATCGTCTACTTGTGTGAACTTTGTTCTCTGACATTCGACCAACCCCTACTTTGTCCAACCCACTCGATCGATTAAGAATATAGATGACTAGGACAATAAAAAGAAGAAAAAACGAACCCACTAGACGATTCCAAAAAAATAATCTAATGGAGTGTTACCTTGAGGGTCTCAAATATCTGAAGACTTAGGACTAACTTCGATGTTGTAGAATCCTTCCTCCTTGTTAATTCTCGTGATAACTTAGCACTAAGCGAAACTAATGTACACCCTCAATCTCTTTTAATTATTTCTACATGCCAGGACACATCCCACTTCCGCAAAAACTCTGACGAGCATATGCACGGGCTTTGAGTCTCTAGCAACCTTCGCTTGACTCGGGAGCATAATCTACAATCAAATGATCAGGTGTACCTGCGTGTTAGATTAACCCTACAACATAGCGTTAGTTCTCTATATTTCCTCTACCGATCTCCTTCAATCCAGCACAACCCTACTCGGCCATGTCTCTGATAGTGTAGACGCAGCGCTTTCCTTAGATCTGCCTAAATGCATACATGTGGGGATTTTAATGTCAACCATAGAGATTGGCTTATTTCACCGAATTACAACGATACAGCTAGTAACAGCAAGCATAGTTTCTCTATTGCACATTTTGTTTCACAACCCGTAACTGTTGCGGCCCGCTTTCCAGATCGTGAAGATTCCCGAGCCTTACCTCCTGCCCTATTCTTGACAAAACTGCCAGGGTTAAGTGTGACGGATCATCATAGTCCACTTGGGAACGTTGATCACCTTGCCATAATTGTGTATCTCACGTTAAAGCTACGACTGCAAACCGAAGGGCCTTTACTTGAAACAACGATATATTGCCAACAGGTTGACTAGGAATCCCTCAGAAATCTAATCAGTAATGTCCCATGGAATTAAACTTTTTATGTCCCTGCTGAACAGTGTGAACATAAGAGGAAGCGATTGTCGCCACGCGAATATTCTATAGTAAGATCCACTCTCACAAATTGTGTACTTCGACCTATGCAGCTACTATTCAATCGCCATAAGTATGCTAAAAAGAGACAAAACATTATAGAATCAAGAAATCACTGTAAGAGTGTAATAGCCGCAGCTAAATGTAGGTATACCGAGGTGACTAGAAAACGCATTGATTCACAAAAATTAGAAACTCGCGATTTTTTATAAATGTTTTTTATAAATGTTTTTTGTAAATGTTTTTTATAAATTTTTTTTTTATAAACCCAAAACACACACACATAAGTGAGTGCATTATTGTAAAAAAATAGTTCCATTATGGGGAGGATTCCAGGAGAGAAAATCGATATTTATATTCAGTTTACAGCTTTAAACATTTACAGAATTCTGATAAGGTGTTTATACGGAATCACGGTCCCTTGTTTACAAGCCTGCTGACAACGTAAATAAATGCTTCGAAACATGTGTGTTTTGCAATTGCTTCCTTCGCAAAATTTATTGAAACATATTAAAAATCCATGGAATTGCATAAGCATAAACCGTTATAATGTTAATATAGTTAGGATAGGCGGAAAAAAACGTTCGCATTCATTCATTTAGATAACATTTAAAACAATGGCAAGTTCCATTGTCCACGTGAAACGCCGAAATGAAAAATATAGTCGCGATCTTTATAAACAAGGAGAAATTTGCTAGCTAAGGAAGAACGATAACTTTCATTTCATAATTTTCTAGTTTAAAACAAAAATAGTTATAGACTTTAGTTATCGATCTTCCTTAGCTAGCCTCTTTCTCGACTTGTTTAGACGGCGATTATATTTTTCGGACCTAATTTTTTTTATTTCGGCGTTTCACGCGTACAATGAAATTTAGCAAAACAAAAAAACATAGACAACCCTAAATTGTGTTTTTAGTAAAACAGGATTTAAGTAAAAAAATATATATTAGTTGTTTACGAGTAATGTCGAAACCTATTTCACTCTAAATAATTTACGTTACTGAAATAGGCAGACATCAACCCCAAATAAAATGAGTTTTTTCAGACTATTGTTGATAGAATAATCTGAATAAAAAAAAACTTTTCATATTTACGTCTCGTAAATTAAACGAAAATAAAATAAGAGAAGAAATGCCAGCATGGCTGTTTATTATTATGTATTTATCGGGGAGGGCGGGGCGAGGCGGGGCGAGGCGAGGCGAGGCGAGGCGAGGCGAGGGCGAGAATTGTTTGTAATAGAAGTTATTAAGAAAAAACTTCCAATTTAAACAGAAAATTCAATTTCATTGGTTTGTACTTTAAGTGAAATGTATATTTATAATTTTTCAGGAGAAAATGTTGAGCTGATATTATTTTCTCTTTTATTTCGTAAAGAAGAACATGCGCTTCGACAATAACTTCCTTTGGTCGCAAATTCTTGCTATCGGAGATGCTGGTATTATGGTTAACCTACATATACTCCACTGATGCCCTGACTTAGAGGATGGTATGATTACGAACGAACACCCTCAATAAGTAGGATGTCATTCCAGGTAGCACGGTCATGACAACAAAACTCATATTCCATTACTCATCCACAATAAAAGATAATACAATAAAGGAGAATGTAATAGCTGGGGAATTTCCCTCACCCTACACACCCTTAAAAACGGAGGAGGTAATTCATGGTAAGACGGTTTACTGACCACAGAACCGAGACTACACTACTTACTCCCATTAAGACATATTTCGATTAAATCGAGTTTTTGTTTTTCATTCATTTAAAAATGTCGTCATAAAACAGTTATTTATTATTGTTCCTCCGCCCTTTTGGCTATGGGCAAAGTTTATTTTTGTACATATAACCATATTGATGAAAAATAAAAATGTGAAATCAATTTGGAGATATCTTAAGTAGGATAGTCCCGATAGTAAATATGGTATTGTGGTATTTGAGATTATTCTAGTTAAGAGTAGGATAGACATTTTTATCATATTTGACGAAGGATGACTAACGACCTCCATTTTCCCCACACTTGTTTTGCCTTGTGCCTAATTTGTTTCAGATGTAAATTTTTATATTTTGTGCAAACAAATATTTCAAAGTGTAGTATCTGTTTTTGTTACGATCTTGTGATGGCTTTATAGAGAACAGCTAATCGGCTATCTACTGTCATGTTAAAGCTATATCACTTTCCTTCCGAGGTTTGGGTGGGGGGCTCTTTCTCTGTCCCACTTCTGCACCCTTTTCGAGACATCTATATTTCGACCCATTTTGTAAAGTAACTTTGACCCCTAATTGTTAATTAGCTGGTTTACTTGTTTTCGATATTTATCAGCGCCCCACTCCGAGCTCAGATTAAGCAGGTGGGAGGCTTAGGTTGACTAATACCAGTAGACCGTTGTGGTCTTTTCATTCTGAAGCGGCGGTATCGAACAAGAATTCGGAACGGAGGATAAACAAAGAGTGCGGCCCTACAGCATATCGTTGTTCGGTTCGGGATGTGGTACAGCCGGTAGCGTCCAAGTTGACCTTTGTTCGGTGGTACTACTCCCGGTAGTACTCCAATTGCATCGGTGTCTGGTTCGGAGATTACTACACCCGGTAGTGCCCCAGTAGCGTCTGTGTTCGTATCGGAGTGTGCTACATTCAGTAGTACCCCAGTTGCTTCGGTGTCCGGTTCGGATAGTTATTGCACCTAGTTGTGTTAGTGACAGCATATGCTGCACCCGATAGTACCTTTGCTGCGTTCGAGGCTGCCTTCGGTGACACCTTGTTCGAAAGGCCGTTGGGAGAATTGAGAGAAAGGTCTGCCACCAGCAATCCCCCGTTCCACAAAAAAACACATCCCCGGGGACGATGAGCAAATAGTATTCGGTAGACTTGGTACGAGCAAAAGCAAGTTACAGATCATATAAGTTTCCAGTGTGCTACCCCGGAGAGACTGCAGTATGAAGTGGAATTATAAACGCTTCCATATATAGAGTTTTCTTCCTCGGAAAGTGAAGACTCAAAACTCACACCAATAAGACCATCCAGATTCAGAACGAGAATAGGGGCCGTTAACAAGTCATCAGCTTCGGGTGCTACCGGAAAAAATTCGATAGCAAGCTAACGTTTCACAGATTCTTCAATTCTGGTTAGTCAGCAACCGTAAAACCAGTTCCAGTGACTCCAACAATTGCGGCGACTTCAGTTTCAACAAAAACAGGTCAAGAGACTCCATTGACGACCAAGAAAACTCAGGAGAAAGTATGAGGACCGAGGGAAAGTTATCGTCAAAGGCATATAGCCAACTCTTCGAGAATAATACCAGGAGTACACCGGCGGTAACAACATCCAAATGCTCCCGGGTATCCTGGAAGAATTGACAAAGAGAGTTGTGGGTCTGCTAACATTTGACATCAGAGCAAAAGGATTGACTGGGGTTCCAAAATAGACCCTTATAGAAATGGTTAGGGCTATGATAATTACAGACTTTTGATATCACGCTTAGCGCATAGCCACTCAACACCAATCTCCAACCCCTCCTCTTTGGCTGAGCAGAATACCCTTCAACTTTTAAACATCCCTTAGACTGTCCTCATTCTCAATCCTGCGACATGTGATCAAAAGAAGATAAGGAAGCCATTACCATACCCGCACCCTTCCTCCTACCATAAGACAGTAAAGAACTAGAGATCCTCTGCATACAATTGACCTACCAACAGAGAAAGTCACGCAAAAAGCTACATATTTTCACCCATGTCCATAGCAAGGATGTACAATATGTTCAAACTTCAGAGACACCCCCTTGATCACCACTTTCAACCGATGAGGCAGAGGTAGTCGCACATGGCGAATGTTGGAGGCAGCCAAAGCGTTGATCTCGAACATAAAATTACTGACAGAAGATCATCTCAGTTTACAGCAGCTAGCAGTCAAATGTGAAGGAAAGGTCCCTCTTTATATTTTATTTGTCGGGCACTTAAAATAACTGTTGTGGTTGCAAGGTTGAACAATAATTAGTGAGGAAGACAATGAAGACGCAAACAACAAGGAGAATGCAATAATAAGTGTATTAAAGAAAAGGTATAGTTACAGTATATACAAATGAAGGTGTCGAGTCAGAGAGTCTTGGTGGGAGGACATGTACGCTCTTCGGCGTCACTTCCGGTGGCATTTAGGTAACACACACTAAGGCCAACCTAGGCTTGCCATTTATAGTGTAACGTTATTCGTATATGCAAATGAGTGGTTGCCACCACAACAATAACATTCCCTTTGGACGTTCGACGCGTGGTGCGAGAAGAACGATTTACGTCCGAACTGCTGACAGGCAGTCTTGGCCTGGCCTTCGGCGTTCTCATTCCGAAGGTATTTAGTTCTGTGTGTGACACTGAATAGATATAGTTATCATCGTCGTGTATCTAGCTAGTTAGAATGTGAGGGGCATGAGAACCCGGAGCAGAGCTGCTCGCGTGCTGAGGGAACTTGTTGCTATTCAGGAGACTCAATTCAGTTGGTGAATGGTGATAGTCATGTGCTGACTAATGACTTTGATGTCTTTTTAGTCTTGCTAGTGAGACGCACCCTGTCTGCAACGGTGAGCGTCGTTCATGCAGATGCGGAAAGTAGGCGGTCCAAAGTTGATGTTGACGTTGATAACAGTGCCTTTCGAATCATTGCGGTTTATGCCCCCAATTCTGTTTGCTAGATGGTATTCTGTTTTCGACAGTTGAAGGGGTTCTATACGGGTCCGAGGCGGATAGTTTTAATATGGGATTAGAATGCTATCCTTTCTCTCAAGATAGATGAGACCTGGAAAATAGCGGGTCAGATAATGTGAAAGCAGTCTGTTTGTCCTGATAGCTCCATTCGATTGTGTCGACATATTTCGTCTAAATAACCCGGGGCTGGAGATATGGGCGTGGTCTAATAGTATGCCTTCCTATTTAAGCACTCAATAGGATCGGATATTAGTTAGAAGGGACGACGTAGATATTTTATCTTGTCCAAAGTCCCACTGGCTTTGACATTCGGACCATTAATTAATTATGAACGTTTAAATTTTAGTGCAGAGCTTAAATTAGCCGGATACTAGAAGTTTAATTGTTTTACTGGAGATACGCGATTTCCGAGTGGGGGTGGTAATGTGGAGTTAGTGGTACTAAGGTTAAGGTTAGACAGTATATTGTCAAATACTGGCAACACCTCGCTCTAAATAGGGCTATAGTGGGAATTCGTTAGACGATAAACAAACCCGGGCGTTTTTTAGGGGATTCTCTATATGCAGCGCTAATTAATGGGGACCTCAATCGCTTGACTAGAGAGTGGTATGAAGATGAAGTAATTAGGGCTAGGTAAAATAAAGTTTCGAATCTAGCTGTGAACGTTGACGCCGTTGAGAGTAACGCTGTTCTACGTCGTGGTTCGGACGGGTACATTCAGAACGTGAAAAATCTGAAAAGACATACCCTCGTATCGACTCGTGAAATTTACGAATGTTTCAGTAAGAATGCAACCAGGATTTTGACAGTTATTTAGTTGACTTGCCCCGCTTACAGGCGGCCAAAGCGGAGCACTGTTATTGCATGGGTCCAGAGTGCAAGATCATTACTGCGTCTTCAGAACTTGATGGTTTGCCATATGAATTATACTTGAGGCTGTCGCCCATGTTTGTAGGTCTTCTGAAGGATGTGTTTGCTCAGGTATCTATCTCTGGACAGATTACTAAGGGAGAGATAACATTGCTGAAGAAAAAGAAACGGCATGGTGTAGGGATTATAGGCCCAAACACGAAGTTACAGATTTTGGAAAGAGTTCTTGAGAATCGTTTCAGGGTGTTCTTAGCGACTTGGTTAAACCGGAGCAGAATTATGCTGCGAAGGGGAGATCAATTTAAAACCACTTGCAGCCGCACTGATCAATTTAGATCAGTCCAAAGCTTTTCATAGGGTCGATCATCGTTTCTATGGGATATGTTCCAGAGGCCAACGCTTTCAATCCGGACTTCCGTAAGTGGGTCTCTATTCTGTATTGTCTGTCTACGATAGCGTTGCAAGTAAATGGTAGGCTTTCGGAGTAGTTTGTGGTTCTTCCGACAATACGTCAGGTTTTTCGCAATCGCCCCTGCTTCATGTTCTGGCGTTAGAGCCCTTCCTTAGTATATTAAGGGATTGAGTTGCGAGACCAGTCCTGCACAGAATTGCTCTTCCTGACAGACCGCGATTTCTGCGTTTGCCGATCATATCACCGTCGTTTTCGTGTCAAACCGTACTGACATTGTAACGGTACTTAAGGCGCTCGCTAGGTATGAAGAAGTTACGGGAGCCGTCATCAATCGTAGCAAGACAAATGGCCTGTGGTTGGGAGCCTGAAGCGGAGAGTCCACACCTCCAGGTATTTTAGCTGGTCACATGACCTTGTTCGGATCCCTGGTATTTGGCGGGAACCAGGTCTCTTGCTTGATAAGAATTGGTCGTAAGTACAGTCAAAGGTCGAATCGTATGAGGGGACTTGGATATGAAGAAACTTTTCTTAAAAGATGGCGCTTAAGTGTGCGCCACTTACGTCTTTCCTCTCATCCGTTATTGACTGGCTGCGCCGCCGAACATTTTAATGGTTTTCACGCGTTGTCTCTTTTCGCTTCTTTGGGAGAGAGAAAAACCGTGTGTTCGCAGAAAGGTCTGTACTTACCGTCCGAATGCCGGATTTAGAAAGTCATAGACATTTCCAAAGATTGGCTTTTATGGGTCTCACTTTGTTAGAAGATAATCCGTTTGGTTGAACGCCCTCGTAAGAGAGAGACGCAGTTCTTCCCGAATTGTCGGGACAAGGGGATTTGAAAAAAACTGTATAGGAAATTAGTGATCAGTACCGCTTCGGATCAGCTTGGGAGCGGCTGGGATAGTCGGAGGAAGATATCCGCTCCTAGTGGAGTTGGGCGTCAGTCCAAGGGTTATGTTAAAAACTCTCAGTATTCTCTGACGTGGCGACTGGTTCGGTACGCACTGCCCTTCTATGTCAAACTATGCAGAGATGGTTTAAGGAACGATCCCTTATGCCCACGCTGTGAGGATCATGAAAAAGAAACGTCCGAGCACGCCTTCTTCACTTGCAGCAAAGTTCAAAGTATGTCAGAGACGTAGCGGCTTGCATCGACATCGAGCAGACGTTAGTCTTTGATGTAGCATCCGTTATCAACAACGTAGCCTCGCCGTCGTCTATGTAGAATTGTTTCTCTAGCTATCTTAGCCGTAGTGAGATTAGTCACGTGGGTTATACGTTTTGATTAGGTTCATGAGGTTGGATCTGTTTCCAATCGAGGTCTGGTCGTTTACTTTAAACATCAGCTTAAAGTGAAGATCAGATGCGATTCGAAAGGTTACATCGCAACGAGGCCAATAGGACGTGTGCGCATGATAGTTTATGCTTCCGACAAGAAGCCGGGTAAAAATGTATGTTCCCTGCCTAAGCATGGTACGTGAGCATGGGTTTTGCGGTACCCATCATTTAAAAAATTAAAATAGACTCTTAGTATAATGAATGATTCCTGGTCCTGTTTTAGTTTTTGGTACTAGAGAGCCTCCACAGATGCCCACTCCCCTTAATTGCCCGTTGGTCATCCCTACATGTTTCTATCCTTGAGGAGGCCGTCAATTCATATATTTAATCCCGATCTTTGTTTATTTTTTATACCTGTCTTAGCCTACACTCCCATTTAGAGACTGACTTTCTAGTTTTTGTAAACCTGGAAAGTAGTGGACGGTGTGACACTTAGCTAGTGCCTTACTAACCTGCCTCCTTAGATTTTGGGGGGGATGGTTCTTCATTTTATTTTTTGGGGGTTGTCAATTGTCCCACTCTCGATCATTACTCATTTATATTTGTAAATAAAGTTTCGTTGAAACCATTTTCAGTAGGATTAAAGCCATGAAGTGAAGGCAATAGTTTGTTGTTGTCAAAAAATAACATTCGACCACTACATCCCTCAAAACAAATAGGGCGTCATGCCTAAACCAAATGAAATTATTTATTGTAATTTTTATTTTTCTAAATATAAATTGGCAGTTTGGCAAAGATCTAAGTGTACTATCTGTTCTACACATCTGAGAGATCATTGACGTTTTACTAATGCCGGGAGTTTTCATATAAACTATCTGCCTTGTAAATGAACTTTTAAAGAAGTTTTTAAAACGCTATCCTTTTTTTATAAAATATTTTAAATTCATTTTATTAATAATTATGCGTATATAGAAGACCATTTAGCAATACAAACAGAATATAATGTCACAGAATATTAATTTATTATGAACTTAAAAAATAAAGAAATATAAAAATTATTCATATCCAAATTTCTTTTAGGGAGTGTCGAAATTACTATATATACGGTATTTGAAATCATTATTGTACCATTAGAATTTAATAAGCCTAATTAGTTTTATGCTAATATAGTTAGGATAGATGGAAAAAATATTTCGCATTTATCCATTTAGATATCTATACCAGAGTAATATGTATACCAACTATATTTTACCTGTAACTCGACATGTATTTTCAAGAATACCTGAATGAGTAAATATATTACCATCAATGTAACGGAGAGCGGCCGATTTTTCTACAAGCTATTTCGGCGATCGGAGTTGCGCTGCGATCACGATAGAGGAACCGATTTAAGTGCCATGTTTGACGAACAGGCCAAAGTGTGGACGGTGTCGTGGAAGTGGTCAGGTGATCAACCACCTGGTAAAATCAAAAACAGGGTGCCTGAATACTCAGTACCCGCTCAAATTTGCCAGGACTATAGATGTGAGCTTCAAACATAGCTGAACAATGGATGGCTACTTCCCTATCCTGAAGACAAACTAGGACCCCCAAAGGGCATAATTCCGATAATGGCAAAACTTTCCAGCAGAACAAACCTAAGGTGCGGCCAGTTTTGGATTTTCGCGAACAGAATGAGCACGTCGATGTCTACACGGCACATGCAGACATATGTGCACACAAGCTGAGAGAGTGGCGAACGAAAGGCCCTAATGTATCAGTGCTCGATCTGCGGAGGGCTTACCTACAGGTGCATATGCATCAATCCCTGTGGCCATACTAGACTGTCATATTGGAGGGGAAGAGGTACTGCTGACGCGCATGGGTTTTGGACTCAATGTGGCACCAGCCATTATGCTAGCTATTTTAGACGCTGCATTGTCGATGGACGACTCTATTCAACGGGCAACAGCAAGATATATCATAAATGAAAACATAGTGTTCGCAGCTAAAGTGAGGCAGCATCTGGCAGACTTTGGATTGTTGAGTAAGGAACCTGAACGGCTGCAGGACGGTGCACGAGTACTCGGCTTGAAAGTTTGGCAGGAATGCAATATGCTAAAATGAGAACGAGGTAACGAGGTAACGAGATCCCGACTATGCCACGCAGCATCACAAGACGTGCCGTGTTTTCTTTGTGTGGAAAACTAGTTGGGCACGTCCCAGTGGGCAGATGGATCAGAATGGCAGCAGCATTATTCAAAATGAGAGCAGTCGCAGTTACCGAGGGATGGGACGATGGGGTGGACGATATTCCGTTGACCACAATGATGACAGAAATTGTTGCGATAGTGCACGAAGGAGACCCCGTACGAGGCAGGTGGTGTGTTGACGGTCGTGAGGTCGATATATGGGTTGATGCAAGCTTTTTGGCGATCGGAGTTTCGCTGGTGCAGGATGGAGCTGTGATAGAAGATGCAAGTTGGATACGCAAAGCAAAGGATACACAGCACATGAATTTGGCAGAACTCGATGCTGTACTAAAAGGCATTAATATGGCGTGTATGTGGGAAGAATCCATATTGCATCTTTTTACTTACTCTGCCCGTGTGCACAAATGGATAATAGATACCCTTACAGGGAAGTCTAGAGTGCATACTAAAGCAGTAAGCGAAATGATGATAAGACGACGACTGGGTGCGCTCTTAAGCTTGATAGAAGAGTACAGGTTGTCAGTTGACATTACCTTAGTAAAGTCAGAATATAACCGAGCGGATAGTCTGACACGCGTACTGGAACGATGGTTTAACTTAATTAGAAAAGCAGGTTAACCTCAGGGCCATGCGTGTGCTGTATCAGCACCCAGTTCAGAATCCAACCGAATCAGGGCTATCCATCGCAAAAGTGGTCACCCATGCATAAAAAGGACGTGGTACTTTGTTAGAAGGGTCGACCCCACGATTTCTAAGGCATCCGTCAGGACAGTAGTGAGAGAGTGCAAAGAGTGTCAGTCGATCAATCCGCCGTCCGTGTGCTGGCTGAAGGGGAACTTGGATGTCAGTGATAATTAGTATCGAGTGGGGATAGATATAGCGCATTATCAGGGGAAGCACTATCTGTCGATCATTGACTGTGGGCCTACACGGTTTACTATTTGGCGTTGTCTCAGACGGCAAGACGCAGCAAGCATCATGGACCAATTAGAAAATGTATTTTGCGAGCGCGGGCCACCAACTGAGATACTCCTGGATAATGACCCAGCATTCTGCAGTAAGAGTTTTAGAGACTTTATAAATGAGTGGGGAGTTCGACTGCGATTTCGCTGTGCACATAGACGTTGTGTTACCCTTGACAGCTCCCGCTAACATGATCCATTGTTACACGGTCAGACTGAAGGGCATCGATATGGTGTCCCCCGATGATCCCGAACGGCAACACTTGTGTTACAAGATGGGAGATCGTGTTTGGATGAGAAGTCCGAATGGACGGTGTACATCCCCTTATGCAGTTGGACGCGTTACAGATGTGATTAGCCCACATAATGTCTTCATTGATGGGATGCCTCAGCACGTAAGGGGCGTACGGCCCGTTATAGGCTCAAATACATCGGAAAGTGGAAGTGACAGTGATTCGTTTACTCAGACTGCGCGAGTGATCACTATGAGCGCCGCAAATAGCCCCATGCTTAGCACAGATGTATCGGGTGATTCTTCTGCAGACGAGTCATCGGAAGAGGAAGTTTTGGTCCCATCACCGCGGAGAAGGTCAAAGAGTTCAAGGCCTTGTACAAATGCATCGGATGCTCCCCCTGCGGACGAGTTATCTGAGGAAGAAGTCGCAACCGTATTACCGCGGAGAAGCACCAGAAAAAAAGAACTGCACCAGGTTGCTACATGTGTGATCATGAGATCAGAGGGAGTGTAACGGAGAGCGGACGATTGACGTAAATGCAAACACTTGTCGGCGCCGTTCAAAGAGGCAGCGTCCGGTATGCTGTGTGTGTGGGGCGAACCCGAAAACGCTCGCTGACGACAAAAAAGAAAAATGAGTGGGAGGAGAAAGGCGTCAGAAAGTCAAATAAGGTTTTTATTTGACATTCCGGGCAGTGGTTTCGAGTGAGAGAATTATGTAAATTAAGTTGGGTTGCATGCGTCGCATTTTTTTCAATAAGAGAAGGAAAATGAACATTCGGTCAGAGACGTGGAGATCGTTCTGAACGTAGGATTGTAAAGCGAACGAAAGGAGAGAATAGTGCTGGATTTTTTTATGTTGAACTGAACGACGTTTTTTTTACAGTTTAAAGAGACGGGTTTTTTTCATTTAGACTTGATGTTGGCGACACCTCTGTTTACCTGCTTCGATATGATTTCGTTATTTCTTTCTACAATCAAGATAGCTTATTGTTATTTAAATCAATAATACAATACATAACTTTGAAATACTCTATATATAGTAAAGATGATCGATCTAAGAGAGTCATTGAAATGGCTTATCTATTTTTAAACAGTTTATGATGAATTAATATTTGATGTTATTCAGTTCCAATTTTGTTGCCCTATTTAATCTACTTATGTGCAATAGTTTCGTCAATATTAACAGTATCATCTTCGCTTCCGCCCTTAAGGCTCGCATTCACAAATATCCGGGGACTTCGAACCAACATTAACGACGTAGAAGCTTTTCTCTTGACAAACTGCCCGGATATCCTAGCTCTAACTGAAACGAACCTTCAATTCTCAATTCCCTCTCACCACTTTGACATGACTGATTACTTTCTACTCTACCGTAAGGTCTCTTACAAACATATGCATGGGCTAGGAGTTTATGTTCGGAACACCCTCTCCTATACTAGAAAACATAGGTTAGAATCAGATGACCAAGCTTACATGTGCTTTAGATTGACCCTACATCACAGCGTTAGTTACTTATATTTTTATACCGTTCTTCTTCGCCCAGGACGGTACCCTGCTTGACTCTGTCCCTGAATGCTTAGATAGAGCCCTCTTACTCGACTTGAATGCCCAAATGCATGTATTTGGGGATTTTAATGCACATCATCGTGACTGGTTGGGATTTCCCAGCGTTACTGGTCAGCTGGGAGCTCTACGTTTAATTTCTCATCAGCTCCCGATCTCTCACAGACTGTCACTTTTCCAACCCGCCTTCCTAGTCGTGCGGACCAGCAAGCCTCACTTCTCGACCTGTTCTTGACCTCACTACGCGATGATTGTGTGGCGAATGTCCATAGCCCGCTCGGAAACTCTGATCTCGTTGTAATAATGATATTTATCACTTTAAAACTCGTCCATAAGCCGAAGAGCCGTTGCTCAAAACGACGAGAAACTATGAGCAGGCTGATTTTGAATCCCTCAGGGATTACATCAGCGACGCCCCATGGTGTTTAACCTTCCCACTCCCTGCTGATCAGTGTGCAAATGAGCTAACTGAATGGGTCAAAGCAGGCATTGATGCTTATGTCCCCACGTGAAAATTCTTCAGCAAACCCCACTCTCCTCAATGGTGCACCTCAGAATGTACAGCTGCTATTGCTGAGAGGCAGAGGCATTCCGAAAATTCGGCCGCCATAAGTCAACTGCGAACAGACAAACATTTATAGAGGCAAGAAATGATTGCAAAGTAGTGATAGATGAAGCAAAGAGAAAGTATACAGAG
The DNA here is from genome assembly GCA_963556195.1 of Sepiola atlantica. Classification (NCBI taxonomy): domain Eukaryota; kingdom Metazoa; phylum Mollusca; class Cephalopoda; order Sepiida; family Sepiolidae; genus Sepiola; species Sepiola atlantica. Next base: position 31,157,231 of record OY744522.1, read on the forward strand.
ATAACAAAAAAACGCATTCAGTCTAAGAAACTAGGTGCTCGTGATTTCTGGAAAATCTACAATAGTGTGATGAACAATCGACAATCGACAATTCCCCCGTTATCAAATAACAACGATGTTGTTTGCACGGCAACTGATAAGGCTGAACTACTGGCCAAGCGTTTTACTTTAAACTCTAATTTGGACTCAGAAAAATACCCCCTCCCCAAATTGCCATTTCGGACTGAAGCAAGACTTGATAACCTGGTCATCACCCAATCTCAGGTCAAAGTCATCGTAAAAAACCTTGACACCTCCAAAGCCTGTGGGCCTGATCTTATACAAGTAATAGTAATAAAGAAATGCTCTGCCGAACTTGCCCCTGTCCTCTCCAAACTATACAACAAATGCCTTGCTGAATCTTGTTTCCATGATAGCTGGAAAATTGCCTCTGTGGTACCAGTATTCAAGAATTCTGGAGATAGAACTGATCCCTTAAACAACCGACTAATCAGTGTACTTCCGATTTTTGCTAAAATCTTTGAATCATTAATCAATCTCGCTGTAGTCAGGCACCTAGCTAATGCTAAACTTCTTTCTGGTGATCAATACGGATTTAAACAAGCACGATCTATCGCAGATATTCTAACTGTCATCGCTGAACGATTATATCATACACTCGACAAGGCAGGTGAAGCTAGGGCGATAGCGCTCGATATATCTAAGGCCTTTGACAAGGTCTGGCATGAAGAGTTTATCAGAAAACTGCACTCATATGGTATTACTGGACAAATATTTAATATAATTAAATCCTTCCTAACAAAAAGAAAAATCCAGGTTGTCCTCTATGGCTGTTCATCTAAACAACATGACATAAATGCTAGTGTATCCCAAGGATCTATCCTAGGATCTCTACTGTTCCTGATTTTCAAAAATAACCTTAGATAGGAATATTTGCTGACGACACTACGCTCTACTCTCGTCATGTGGGCAAAACCGACGCTCACATATCTGAGGCAATGGCTGAATCCTTAGAAAATGACCTCCAGTCTGTAGTGGATTAGGATGAAAAATGGATGGTAACTTTTAATGCCGCAAAGACAAAGCTACTTTCCATCAATAACTACAAGAAACTTCTCCAACTACTAATTGCCACGGCAAATAACACTCTACCTGAGAGTTCATCATTCAAACTCCTCTGCCTAACTTTCACAGATAACATGAAATGGAACAAATACATTTAAAACATTACCAGGACTGCTGCAAAGAATGTAGGCTCCTTCTACCGTGCTAGTAAACTTCTCACACCTGACATATTCCTATATCTCTACAAAGCCACCATCCGCCCATGCATGGAGTATTGTTGCTACATATGGGCTGGTGTATCCCACTTTGACAAGGTCCAAAAAAGAGTCGCCAACTTAATAAGTCCTTCTCTATTCACCATCTTTCAGCCACTATCCCACTGCCGCAATGTTGCATCCTTGTGCTTGTTTTACAAGTACTTGCATGGACTGTGCTCTGATGAACTTGTTGCTCTGTTCCTTCACGACGCAAATTCACTAGACCAACTCGACAATTTGCCAAATCGGATCCATTCACTGTGGAGGTCTCCTAATGCCGAATAGCTTTCTACTCTAAAAGCTTCTTTCCTCGTGCTGCTGGACTCTATAACTCCCTCCCTGCTTCCTGCTTTTCTTACGGTACTGACATGCAAAAATGTAACACTAATGTAAGCAGACATCTTATTGCACAGCTCCCAATTTAGGCTGACCCCCCCCTAAGAAAGACAAAAAACTCTCACTCTTTTTCTCAGTAGCCCCTTACGTCTACAGTGGCGGTCTGCCTTGTTTGGGGTGAACTATCTTAAAAAAAATGAATTATTTTAAAAGTTTAATAATAAAAATAGATTACTAAAGAAAAACTGTACTTAACATTGCCCGCAAGAATTCTTACCGGTTCGGTATAAGCGAGAAGGAAAAAAAGAAAGAAGAAGGTTGCTAGCAAGCAAGTTAGTTACTGATTGTCTGTCTCTATCAAATTTTTCAAATTTTAAATCTTGGCCTTTGCCAACTTATCTATCCCAGCAATTTCCTCTGATGATAAGATTTTGATCTTTGAAAAGCCTGGATTAAAGAAAAACTTAATGGAATAAATTGCTTTTTTGCAGAATATACCTTACATTGAGCAACTGAATTGAAAAAAGATCTGCCTCCGTCGCTTTTCTAATTTCTATTCATCCTTCTATCTATCTATCTGCTCTATCCGGTATATTGAGCTGTATACTTTTCACAATATGTTTTACCTTTCCTAAAAGTTCGCTTTTAGTTCTCCACTTATATATATATATATATATATATATATATATATATATATATATATATATATATATATATATATATATATATTGTTATTATTCTATCTAGGCAAGGCGTTGTAGTCCAATGGTAAGACGCTGGACTATGGACATCAATATAGAATATATATATATATATATATATATATATATATATATATATATATATATATATATACTATACGACATAATCACGTTGGCACAGCAGTTCTCGTTAGATGACCGAAGTTAAGCAACGTTGAGCCAGGCTAGTACTAAATAGGTGACCATTTGGGAACCCAAGGCGTTGTATGTAGCCTGGAGAGGTTATGGACACTACCAGGTTCTATCATGCTCACAGAAAAGTTATGACTGACTCCCGGACGTTATGGGAAAACAACAATACATGAATGTTTCGTTGAAATATTTGATATATTCAATTATTCATAAATAGAACGTGGTTGCCGTACGGGTAATGATGTTATAACCTTTCACATATGAAATTAGTTCCGACTTTTGTTTTACATGAAAAAGATGTATGTAATTCTGTATTTTTCTTGTTTTTATCAACATTTCATCTTTGAATGAAGTATTCATTTTGTACGTAACATATTTGATGAAATGTAATCGCAGCAGAGCAGTAAATAATTTACCATTTCCCTTACCTTGGTGAACGCTAACTTTTTAAAGCATATATCATTCTTTAAACTCATGAACAACACATGTTATTAGGAGACACCGCCATACATGGAACAGCGGATCCTAAATATTGCAATATCGTCGTAAATGGAAGAACTTAGAATGTATCTGCTATGCCGGTGTTGATGTAATAACCTTACACCTCAGTTATTATGGCCTAGCTGTGCCGTGGAAGTAATTGAGAGTCCTATACATTGCAATATCAGCTGAAATCGAAGAAATCATAACAATAGAAGTTGTGTTGATCTTATAATATTTCAGCTAAATTATTTTGGCCTAGCTGTGCCATTGAGGCAATTGAGAGTCGTATCTTGGTCCCGGCAGCAAAAGTTGGTATGCTTATGCCGTGGGGGTCATACCAAATACAACAGCACAATCAGATCGTATTAGTAACAATGAAAAAGCTTTTCATATATCCTCCCTGAAAATCTTAAGTTGAACTGTAAATAAACAAGCCAGGAATGTTTATTTGTTTACTAGAAAATAATTTAAATAGAAAACAGTTTCTATTTGTTGATAATATTAATACGTGTTTCGGGGTTTGTTTTCACTTACCGCGAGGAAAGCATTATCTGATGATGAGCAATAAAAGATTCTGTAAAGCTGTATAAACACTCTAGGGTTGTTTGATAGACCAGATGGCATCACTGGGCTGGTGAATCTTTGTCCCATTTGAGGGTTCTTGATAAGGTGCAGATACGTATTTGTAATTTGATTGGCCACACGCTTTCGTCTTCTCTCCACACTTTATCTCAAGGACGTAATGTTGCTGGTCTCAGTCTTTTCTATAAATACTATTATTGAATGCGTTCTTCAGAATTGTGCGATCAATTCACTGCTTCCTTTTTTCCAGTTTCTTTGATTCGTTGGTCTAGTGGTCCCCATCAATTTGCTGTGTTTGATACCTCGTTGTAATACAGCTTCCTATTCCAGTAGCTTTTTTCCAAAAACTGTAGGCTTGTGGAACCCCCTTCTTGCTGACTGTTTTCTTCCTACCTAGAGCCTAAGTCTTTTCAAGACTAAGGTCAATAGGATCTCCTGTCTTTGCGATAATCATCTTTCGTTCTTGTTAGCCCTTTACATCAAGTGGCTCTATGTCTTGTCTGGAGAGATTACCATAACAAAGATACGTATCAATAACGATTGGTTATATGTCTGTCTGTCTCTCTCTTGCTCTCTCTCTCGTTCTCCTTCTCTCTCTCTCTATATATATATACATATATATATATATATATATACATATACATTACGCTGACATATTCTATATATATTAACTGAGATAGAAGAGCTAATAAGAACCTAGCTGCCGTATGTTTAATTATGTTATTATAACGGCATACTTGGAGCAGTGGATTTGAAATATTGCAATATCAGCTCAAATCGAAGAACTTATTAGAATGTATCTGCTACGCTTGTGTTGATGTAATAACATTTCGCCTTAATTATTCTGGCTTAGCTGTGATGTGAAGGTAATTCAGAGTCGTAATTCAGAGTCGTATATTGGTCAGGGCACCAAAGGTGGTCTGATGATGCTGTGGAGGTCATACAAAATGCGACAGCACAATCGTGCCGCATTAGTAACAAGTCAATGAAAAAGCTTTTCATATATCCTCCCTTAAAATCTTAACTTTAACTATAAATAAACAAGCCAGGAATGTTTAATTGTTTACTAGAAAAGAATTTAAATAGAAAAAAAGCATTATCTGTCAAATTATAAGCAATAAAAAGATTCTGTAAAGCTGGGTAAACACACTAGGGGTGTTTGACAGAGCAGATGGCATCACTAGGAATTGAAATAATCCCGCATAACACGCGAAGGACGATTTCTCTCGGTTTTATCTTATTAGGGCCACCTGCCAATAAGCGGACGTTTAATTAAAGTTTGAAAAGCAGGTGGGTTTCCTAACAGGTTCAATCTATCATCGATTAGGAGTAAGGGGATATCACCAACGGTTTGGGGATTGCGTTCAATTCTCTGAAGTCGATAAAAAAGCGATATCCACGTCCTTCTACACGATCACAATCCGGAAGCGGCAAGGCGACCTTCCTATCACGCCCGAACCCAGCATTTCGTCTTTCGCATTGTCCGCCATCTTTTTTTTTGTGGTTCAGAATACGATAACGCCTTAATTTAATCGGGGATGGTCGCCGGGATAGAACTCCAACGCTATCGTCGTGGTTTTACCCAAATCCTAATCCGTGTCGGCTATTACGATCCGGTTATCCATTAGTAACTGCCCCATCCTCATTATCTTCATACGTTGTCTGGTAGAGTTTATCATGTAATGCCTTATCGCTGGGCATTCTTCCTGCATAGTATACAACCGTCTACGGGTGGACCATAACATCCTATGCCTTACTACCAAACTACTACTACTGAACGCTTTTGCTAGAAGAACCTTTCTTCCCTCCACGATTAGCCGGGTCAACGCTCCACTGGACTTTCTTCTCCCGCAACCAATCTTAACCCCGTATTTACTTTCTGCACAGATGTGGGGGGTCACATAAAATTTAAAATCGTCTTGCATTCCGGACATTAGCATCGGCTATTACATAAATTCTTATCTCGGTACCGTCAACCTGATTGACCACGAAGTCCGTTTGACGCAATCTTTGCTCTGTCCGCATCTGTCGATAGGTCGATCATCTTAAGGACACCGACGCTCCAATATCGATTAAAGTCTTTAGCTTTAGTTTTCCCCTGTCGACACCTAACGGCTGAGCTCGTTCTCCTCTGTCAACAGTGATGAACGCTTGTTTTCTTTTGCATCTTGTATCTTGTCCATCTGTTCTGGTTCCAAACACGCGTTCATCTCTCCATCGCACAGCTCGCTACTATGAACATAGTTACTCGGTTAAAATGTTCACCCTGAGATCAATTATCTCGCCTTCTTTTATATTGGCCTCTCTAGGAGAGTTCATACTTTTTTCTTTTTAAACATCTTTTTTAAGAATTTAATAATAAATGAGGCTAAAAGCCTTTAAAAGCATGTTCAGATGCGATATTTATTAATAAAATAAAATCATGACAGATTTTTCCTTTTTCATTTTTTTTACTTTGATCTTTCGAATTATAATTTCGGTAGATACCTAGCATTTTCAGAGTATGAAGAGAAGTTGTAACAGTTCCGTATGTTTGTAGCAGTTCGTACTAATAGAAAATGGACGTGGTGATGGTAGAACGGTTCACTCACTTTTGAAATATGAGGTAACGCGCATGCACGCGAGATTTTTATTAAAATAGGAGAGGTCATTTTTTTTTTTAAATATATTTTAAACAATTTAATAATAAATAAGGCTAAAAGCCTTTTAAAGCATGTTTAGATGCGATATTTATTAATAAAATCAGAACAGATTTCTGTTTTATTTTTTTTTTTTTACTTTGATCTTTTGACTAATAATTTCGGTAGATACCTAGCATCTTCACGGTATTAGGAGAAGTTGTAATAGCTCTGTATGTTTGTAGCAGTCAGTTTATATTTATAAAATATTTAAATATAACATTATAAACTAAATGTTAAATCATAATTATTGTAAGCAAAATATATTTTTAAACAATTAATTTAAATTATTAACACCAAACTTTCCCTGTTAATATGTATACATATATATATATATATATATATATATATATATATATATATATATATATATATATATATATATATATATATATATATATATATATATAAAGAGAGAGAGAGAGGGGGGAGAGAGAGGGGGTGATAGAGAGAATTGATTTGAATGAACTGCTAGTAAACTGACATCTATATATTTTTAAACAATTAATTAAAATTATTAACACCAAACTTTCTCTGTTAATATATATATATATATATATATATATATATATATATATATATATATATATATATATATATATTTAGAGAGAGAGAGAGGTGGGAGAGAGAGAGAATGGATCGGAATGAACTGCTAGTAAACTGACATTTACCACACAAAAATTACACTAATAAAAATAATTAAGAAGAATATCCATTAAATATTTTCTTTTGTATTTTTTATAAGTTTATACACAGAAACTATTTCAATATTCATGGCATTTTAAGTTCATATCAAGAGAAAATTTTATTGTAATTTGCATATAATACAATAACCTTTAAAATTACAAATGAACCACTGCCTGTTGATAATTGCAACGGGTGTGTTCAAATAATGTTTTTTGTCAGAAAATCAATTAATTAATCTATTTTAGCATATACTAATATTTATATTGCATTTTCCGATTAAATCCAAGGTAGACACAGCAGATGTTGATGGATGATGGAATGAAGTAGGGTCAATAGGGAAAAACGAAATTGCGACAGAGAGAAGGTGGTTAAAGTGGAAGCAAGAGAATGGTGGTCAGACCGGATGCGGTGAGTCAAAGATTTAATACAACTGCTGTGACCAGTCAATATTTCATTAGTACCTTCGTCAAGAAAGTTAAGTTTTCGGTCAAGTTTGTAACTGTCTGTTTGTTTGTTCTGAAATATTGGATAGAAGTGATTTAATTTTGGAATAATTAAGTCAATAGTCAATGTCAATGTCACGTGATATGCGACAGTCACACTTTTGACGATAACGTTGGTTTTGTTCATCGTAGAGACGCATTTTTTTGGCACTATTGTAACCAATGACGCCCGCATATTATATGACGTTGACTTTAATCAATTCGCTCAAGGTCGAAATTTAGATTAAATTTCAATCGCCGATTATTTCAAATTTTATCTGATGCTCTTTGATTACAGTTTTTATGTCATTAATAATATACATATATATATATATATATATATATATATATATATATATATATATATATTTATATATATATATATTCCATTAATATATATATTCATATATGCGCATTGAGAAATAAAGATAAAATATATATTTAAGTTATATCCTAGCTTGTATAGTCAATGCTCGCTATACGAGATAGAGCACTAGTATAAGTTGATAAGTGATGAGAATAAAAATTGGATAAAATGCAATATTTATTAAATTATCAATTGTTCAAACAAGGGTTGTATAGGGAAATCTTTTTCTCTTCTTTAATCCATGGGTTTTCAAAGGGTAATCCGGTAATGAATTTAAAGCAACTTCACTTACACAACGAACAATATTAATCTAAATTTTCTCTCTCAATTGTCAAACTTCTAATTGAAATGTCTGCCCCATTTGTTCCTTCTTGAAGTAATCGTTCACAGCATATGCCACCTATACAAAATATAATTACGAACAAAGGTACTTTTCCACTGAAAATCGAGTGTCCCTATGCGAAACGGCCCATACACTTTAAAGTTGGTATCCTTTCATATTCTTTCATTTTTACACAAGGCAACATTTAATCCTCCTTTTTATTTAAAACACACGCCCCCATGAGCATCAAATATCATTTCGATCACATAATCCCGTTCCCAAATCGGCACATTACGTTCTCTCTGAGGTTGTTTCCATTGCAATTTCCTCACCTTCATTGTCCTCATATTTGGTGCTTACATCTCCACTGTTTACATGAACCATGCGCCTTGAATCTAAAATGTCCCGTGGCATCCCATCGACGCTCAAGATTTTATGGAATTGCACTCCAGTATTTACTCATCTTCCCTATTGCGTCGTACAACGTGCAATCTGTGGCTTCACCTAAACCTCTTCTCCTATTTGGTTTCTGACTGGTCCTTGCTCATCAATATTTGGGAATGTATCTTTTGGGTACCCCCATTCATAATTAAAAATTGATCTATGCGGTACTGTCTGCTCCATCTGTCTAACCTCGAGCGCCATGTTCTAACAATTTTCCGCAGATAGTGAACGACTGACGTCTATTCATGCCTTTTCTCATATAGGATCTCGTTGCCACTTCTGAACATCAGCTCACGTTCATCAGTGTATTTCCCAGTGCCTCTCCTCTGTCCAGGGATTCTGGCGGCTTTGCTGTTAGCTCAAATCCTTTAAAATGTTCCACATCTTCTACTGTCGATACCTTTGTCACACTTACCATTATGTCATCAATGTACGTATCAGTGACCTTTATTGTTTTATTTCCTTTCATTAAAACAGTTTTTAGAACGGCTGCCATAATCTTTGGTAAACCATTAAGTCCAAATCCTAACCGTGTCAGGCAGTAAGTCCGTTCTTTGATAGAAGACCACCTGGTACTGTCATAGTTCCTTTGCTACATGTAGTTGCAAGTAGGCAGACTTAAAGTTCACAATTGCAGATCCTTCTGCCAACTATCTCCACTTTCTCATATTTTCCTCACACACATCTATTATATCGCTCCCCGTATGACACGCTACAATACGGTTCAATTTCCGAAAGTCTAATACTGGCCTGACTTTTTGTGGTCTGGGACACTGTCATCAATGTTAAGACATCTTTTCCTTCACTCTTCTATGGTAAGAGAATACACTCCACTATGTTTTTCTTATTCCCCAGAAAAATCTTCTAATACTTTACTTTGTTCTGTAACACTGGAGGCTTTCCCTATCTATTTACATCTCACTTTCCATTTCCTTCCATCAAAATCTGCTTCAAAGTCTTTGTCCTCGATTTTGCGAACGTTCAGCCGATGGACAGCTTCGGCGTAGTGTAGATCTTTAAACTTCAATTCAGTTTGTTTATAGTAAACCTCTCATCTCATTACACCCATTCTAATTATGACGTCGATCATGTGGTCCATTATAATCACTTCCACTCTTATTCGTACACTAAAATATTTTATTCTGCTTGGCGGGTTCTTTTACATTTTAAGTCCCTTCCATCTACTCTTTTTATAGTGCCAATCCTGCCACACCCACTCACAAGTTTGAAATTGAATAAAGTGTTGGTGCATCCTGTATCGACAAGTGCCGTCATTACAGTATTATTCACTGCTACTTCCATCATTGGAATAGGGTCATACTATGCCTTCATTCGCTTGCCACAGAAGTTCCTCCTTGTTCATGTCCTTGAGCCCGACAACAATACCTCGAATGTGCCCAAATTGTCCACAAGTATTGAACCTTACCCTGGCTCTAGGTGGTTCCGTACCATTTTTAATTAAATGCGGTATTCGAGATCTAAGGCACCGAATGGTTGATAATTCTTTTTAACCCTCAGTTCTCAGTATAGTGATTTGTGCACTCGCTGCCACCCATAGTCTCTAGCTTTCTTTTGCTTACTAAAAGCCGTTAAGTCGGTATTAGTTTGCTCACGTCCATTCTCTCTACGTGAGGTAACTGTTGCAGTGCCACAGATACGTCGTCTGAGAATTAAGAAATGTAAGAGAAAAGAAGGGAATGTATATGAGGATTGGAGGAGAGAGGGAGATGAAGGGACAGGGATACGGAGGCGAATGGGGCAGAAAGGGAGGTGAACCTGATTTAAAAAGGTCAGCTCGTTTGAAGGAATAAAATCGGATAAAATTGATACTAAGGGCAATTAAGGAAATGGAAAGGATATGCCAAGTACGAGAAATTGCCAAGAGTAAATGACGGTGAAAAGATTTAAATTAGTGAGAGTTTGTTAAAAATATAAATCTAAGATTAGATTCTTAATAAAGTCTAAAATAATCTGCAAGAAAGCCAATGCCAACATAGATTATGAAATAATAGACTAAAAGGAATTAAGAGGTTAAGTTTACATTAATGAATTTAATTAAAAGGGTCTTAATTTAATAATAGTATTTCAAGGACAAACATTTTTAAGTTTGTGAGTAACAATAGATAAGTTGCAGTCACATTAGCAAACTCATTCTGGAAGTAAACAATAAACGTACAAGATACCCGACAGGATTATTAATATCATCAAGAAAGCAATTAGAACATGGCGATTAGAACTGACAGCTGGATGACAACACCTGACGGAGATCAAAATACAGAAAGGTATATTCCAAGGAGACTCCCTATCATCACTACTGTTTATCATAGCCATGATGTCACTCAACTACATACTCAGGATATGCCGGATAAAAGTTCACAAGGACAGAACAAATAATATATCACCTCATGTACATGGACGACATGAATCTATTTGTAAAAAGCAGAAGACAACTGGAAAAGCTGATAAATAAGACCAAAATCGTCAGCCAAGACATTCAAATGGAATTCGGAATGAAAATATGTGCACTGCTAGAGATGAAAACGGGAAAGCTAAAGACGTCCGAGGGCATGGAACTACCTAACCAAAAGCAGATGAGGGCGCTAGGCGAACAAGACAGATATATTTAGGTGTTTTGGAAGCAGACACCATTAAATCAACATTAATGAAAGAGAAGATTCGAAAAGAATATTTGAGAAGGACAAGAAAGCTCTTAGAAACAAAATAATATAGCAACAACCTAATAAAAGGAATACATACCTGGGCAGTATTACTAATAAGATACTCTGGACCATTCATAAGCTGAACAAAAGAACAACTCAGGCACCTTGACCAGAGGACTAGACAATCAATGGCCATGCACAACGCACTACATCCAAAAAAAACGATACAGACAGACTCTACGTGAAGAGAAACCAAGAGGGAAGAGGACTGGTAAGTATAAAAGACTGTGTGGACGACACTAAAAAAAGCTGGATAAATACATAAACCAAAACAGAGAAAGGCTGATCACCGCAGCAATAGACATCGTCGCAGTGAACAACTTAGGAAGCGCCAAAACCAGAAACACACAAACAAGAAAAGTGTTGTAGACCCGTGCTAGGGGTCACAAAGAAATAAACCACAAATAGTGACAAGGTTAAAATATAACAATGTATTTATCATAAAGCAATACAGAACGCCACTAATGTGGTAAGAGATGAACGGGTTCATAACATGCGGTAAAACATGGTATGAAAATCTCTTCTGAGTCTCTGCAACCAGTGGTATTTATTATACCTGGTTGATACCATCAGTTCTCCAATAGAGGTGATTTGTACCCACAAGAAAAAGAAAAGTGTGAATAAAAACAACTACATGGGCGTTTCATGAGAATAACAAGAGAAGAGACGATCGAAAATAGTTGGGCATAGCTGAGAAAAGGACACCTGAACTGAAAAACGGAATCCCTACTGACTGCTGCACAAAACAATGTGATTAGGACCAACTACATTAAAGCTAAAATAGATAAAACCCAGGTAAACAGTATATGCAGATTGTGGCAACAAAGAGACGAAACAGTAAATCACATAATAAGTGAATGCTAAAAACTGGCCCGAAATAATACAAAAATAGGCATCACTGCGTACACTGATAAACTCATACAAGCAAGGAGACCATATGTCATAATAGTCAACAAGAAAGAAAGATCCTGTCAAATTGTAAATTTTGCCGTCCCAGCCAACCACAGGTTGAAGACCAAAGCGACAGAAAAACGAAGCAAATACACTGAACTCACCAGAGAATTAAAGGGATATGCAGTATGAAGAAAGTAAATATAATACCAATAATCGTAGGAACACTAGGAACTGTCCCGAAGAACCTGGAAAAAAGAGTAGGAGAAATTGAAATCAAAGGTAAAACTGAGACCATACAACGGACGGCAATGATAAAAACAGCTTAAATCTTAAGGAAAATCATTGAATGCGGAAACCTTTCATCGTAAGTTAATAAGACAACCCAATCACATGCAAGGTGCACCAGGAAGAGAACAAAATCACATAAAGAACACCGCAAGTACCTAAAGAACAAGAAACTGCAAGGTATTTAATAAACTTACCCCCCCCCCCTAAAAAAGTGATGGCACCAGAACCGGCCGAAATTCATTATCAAAGGTATAGTTTAAAGGTATTCCGAAGATTAGAAGAAACTAAAATTTAAGGGAGGTCGTCAAAAAGTATAGAAATAGGGATTTGGAGAAAAAGATATTAACAATGATAGATTTTAAATCGTAAATAGATTATTCTTTTAAATATGATTTTGGTTGATTCTTGGAGAAAACGGTGCATATAAAGAGCGGAATTGTTTCCATTACAACTACTTTTCATTTGTACAATATTCACACCAGTAACTTCATTTTCTATATGAAAAAATGTTTTATTTAAATTCCTTTTATCCTAAATAAATATTAATATTTCAGAAGTTAGAAAATTTGTGAACGTAGCGATTATTATCACTTTGAAAAGCCCTTAACACCTGGAAGTACCTATGGGATATTTCAACCACATATTGAGTTTAAACAGGCTATTTTTGGAGCCGAAGCGACTCGAAATATTCGATTAACTCATAGAGAAGAATCCCTGAATGAAAGAACGTGCAAAGATGTTTTACAAAATTCATGAAGTTCAATTGAGTTTGACGAAGTGCCATCACATAAGATCCCTGCAGTTTCCGTAAAGGCATTGGCAATGAGGGTCTCGTCAACCATACAACTGCTCATCTTTGTCTACAGAAACTTAGAAAAATGAGTAAATCGCGAGTTGAACTCTGAAGATAAATTTTTATTTTACAAGCTTAGGAAACTTTCCAATTTGTTCAAGATGCTGATATACAGTTGAGTCTAAATACACATAAACACACACACACACACACATATATATATATATATATATATATATATATATATATATATATATATATATATATATATATATAGTAAGCAATGAAAATATATATGGCAATCAAGCTACACAGAGGCTCCCGTGTTTCATCCCCGGGGGGAATCGTCAGACTAAATGCATTTAGCCTGACGATTCCCCCCGGGGATGAAACACGGGAGCCTCTGTGTAGCTTGATTGCCACATATATTTTCACTGCTTACTACCTAGCTCTACTTACGTATCGAGCACTGTTGAAGTAAATACGAAAAACTGATACATAAAAAATTATATCTCCTTATAATATTTTATGTGGATACATGAAGTACTAATATATATATATATATATATATATATATATATATATATATATATATATATATATATATATATGAAGAAGAATGGAAAGGAATTAGAGAAGAATGCTCTATCCTGGATATTGAGCTGTATACTCTTCACAATAGGTTTTACCTTTCCTAAAAGTTCGCTTTTAGTACACCACTTTATATATATATATATATATATATATATATATATATATATATATATATATATATATATATATATATATATCCATTAATAGATATATACCATTAAATGAACTATCGTGCTGATGATCACAATGTTTAGTAACAATTATATATTTCTCCTGACTCTGCTGTAAAACGCGGATAAGATATAGAAATAGTATTCAATTTGGAAAAAAATAAATTAAAAAATCTTTGCTTGTGAGACGAAGAAAAAATTCTGGTATTCACCGAAATATAAAAATAATGAAATTGTAAGAAATAAATGACAATTATTGGTTGGAATTCTATTATGGTCATTGGAATCCAACTATAAAGTATATATATATATATATATATATATATATATATATATATATATATATATATATATATATATATATATATATATATATATATATATATATACATATAGATAGAGAGAGAGAGAGAGAGAAAGAAACAAATAAAAGTTATGAAAATGCAAAATCTATTACTTCTTTAGTTGTTCAAAACAAGGTATATTCAATGAAAGAGTAGTAAGTTGTCCTTCCTTAAGCCATGGCCTTTCAAAAATGGGGTATTATCATCAGAGAAATACTAATAGATAAGTTGGTAAAAGAAATACCAAAAGTTATCATTTTAATATATATATATATATATATATATATATATATATATATATATATATATATATATACACAACATACATATTATTTAGTTCCATTAAACATTCCCAATGATATTTATGATAATTATAATCCAGACAGCATGTATTCGATTACCTAATATGTATGAAAAACTGTTTCTTTAATTATTCTCATTATCAGCGTTGGCTTCATATTATTATATTTGCCTAATACGTATGAGAGACGACAAAATATTTTTTTTTGGGGGGGGGGAACGCGTTGCTATTATATGTTAATTATACAGATTGAATAAATGAAGAGTGCGAAAAATAATTTAGTTCATACTAGTAGCAACTATTTCACTCAATAGACTAAAGCCACTATTACTAATGACGATACAACGATGACCGTTCACTTGATTTGGGCTTTTCCATCGTAATTAGCGTATAATTGAAATTAACAAATCGATTATTCTGTCTCGTTGTGTTTAACATCCCAAGGAGGTAAATTAAAATTATATAATTAACTTGTAGGTGTGTTTTTGAATTTTTTAAAATATTTCTTAATTGATTAGTGAATTAGAATGAGATGAAGGTGACAACTGATGAAAATTTCCACACATAAAAGCAGTGAAAGAATTTCGTTTTTCATTTGTACTTGGCATTTCAGGACAACCTTGTGTATGATATCTAATCAGACGTCTTCCAGCAGTGTACAGGTCGGTATCTTTATTATATTTATTACAAGCAGGAAGACCCAAGATTAAATGAGGAACATGACCATATTTTTATTCTTCATGCTTATAACACCATATTAGTTTCTAAACACCCGATTATCTCTCTGATTTAGTTGGAAGAAACCGAAATTTTGGAAAACTCTTTGATATGGTTTAAATTTGATGAAATTACCCCGATTTAGGGTAATTGTATCTAGAAAGAAAACTAGAAGTAAAAAATGAAGTTGTTTCAGATCATTTCGTATTTAAGAAATTTCCAAATAATTCGGACTGCAGTATGATCCCAGAATTAGACATTCTAGCAGGACGTAGATAGACATCTTGTGACGGTTGCACATGGCTATGATATATTCGTGTCATGATATGTCGGCAACCAGCTGAACCAATGGATAATGAGGCGGCTTACAGTTCTCAGAGTAGATAGACCATAAGCTGGGTTTTAAATCCAGCTTTTTTCTACTAAATGCTCTTACGATAGTTGGTTGTCAGCCAAATCTGAAAGGTTGTACCAGGAACAAAGTTTATGAATGGCCTTTCGTGGCATGTAGTGTGGGTCGATGCGTTAGATTTTCAGAATTCCTGTGTAGGTTTTAATCTAATTCATTCATTATATCAGAAACAAACATCACTAATTCAGGAGCATTTTCATCAGCCCATTATGGGTATTGTGTATCCACACAGGTTCGCAATAATCTAGAGGTTCTACCACAGACGCCAATTGAGGTATACGCAGTACGCTATAACGAATTCTTCTAACGTGTACGATTCGAATAGTGGACTTGTTCTCAAGTCGAAGTTTCACTGACAAGTACTTTGCGTTAATCTCTGCACTCAGATCCTAGTTTGCCATGTCAGTCCTTGGAACAAAACGTATTTTTTATGTTGTTTGTAAGTAAAGTTTCTAACGAAGTATTTGAGAATATCTTCCGAGAAATTGTCTATTTAAGCACTTCCTTGTTTTACAGTATACAAAATCGATTTTGCAATTTAGCAGGAAGGAGTTCTAGTCTTATCTACACTCCTTTTATCACAGAAGATATGTTGTTAATTGTTACACCGGCCGTTCTAACAGAAGGGAAAATACGCCGGTTCTCACTATAAATAGTGCGAGTAGACAATCACCACGGAGAAAAAAGACAGTATTGTAACTGTCTAGCCGAGTACCAGTCAGTTTCCTTACCTTTGTACCTTTTATGTTAATACACTTGTTATCTTAACCCAACCTCGACTTGACTTCCTTTTACTGTTGGACCACTTCACAACATTAATCTATCTCTATTCTATTATTATTTCATTTGACAGTGAAAAACATTGATAGCAAGTTCTCGTCTTGCAACCAGCACTGCAAAGAAACTCGATATTACCTGTCAGCAATAAAAGTAATAATACAGTATTATATTTGGTAAGTGGTATATGTTAATCACCATTGTGTTATAATACGGTTTTACACTAAATAAATAGTATATGTGTAATCAAATAGGGCTAAGCTATATAGAGCAGGTGTGTGAAATAATATAATATTACACTTTGTAATTGATATATAATGAATCGGAAAGTGCTCAATACGCTAGATGGAGCATTATGTGTAAGAATAGATTACTAAACTTGGTAAGTAGTATATGCTAAATCGGAAGTGATCAATATCCTTTATATAATAATATCGTGTTACACTTGGTAAGTGGTATATTCTGAATCAGTAGGTGCTCAATGCTCTAGACATAGCAGGTATGTGTAATAATACAGTAGCATCTTTCCCATGTGATGTATGCTTTATGGAGAAAGAGAAGACAAGAAAGTTATCGATGTCCGAGAATAATTAAAACAAATATAGGTGTCAGCAAATTAATAAGAAAGGGGGGATGAGAAATGCTGCGTTACTTGGGAGTTAATGAACACAAATAAAGATTTTATTATATTTTTAAAAGCGACAGGAAACTCGATGAAATAAATTTAGGTTCCATTATATTATAAAAAAGTAGGGGAAGATAAGAAACTCGACGTTTCCCGAGAATGAATGAAAACAAATATAGATTTCATTATATTTTAAGGGGCGACAAAAAAACTCGGTGTTGCCTATGAATACATAAAATAAATATAGGTTTCATTATATTATTAAGGAGGAGGGGGATGAGAAACTCGATGTTGCTCTGGAATAAATTAAAACAAATATAGATTCATTATATTTTAAGGAAGGGGGTGACAAGAAACTCGGCATTGCCTGAGAATACAATAACTTTAAAACTGAACACCTAGGTGTATCTTTTATATTACTATTATTATTTTCAATGCATTTAGACAAAAGAGAGGAATGGGCTAAGAAAAAGTGACAGAGGTGGTCAGGAAACAGGAGGGGTGGAACGTTGGAGGAGGACATACAGAAAGATAGAGAGGCGTATGGAAGCAGTTAAAGGAATAGAAGTTTTAAAATAAAGATGTTATACACATGTTTTTATTTCTTATATATTTTATGGCCCCAAACAACGCCCGGTAGCCATACTAGTTTATAATAAAAAGCCAGTCAAACCATTCACTTGCGAATTGTGTGGATAAAAACATTAAATATGTTCCTTTATTATCATGCAGATTTAAAAACGTTTATTGGTATAAGAAGAAACACGCAACGAAATGCAGGTATGTCAATCAGTTTCTTTTAAAATTCATTTAATACAATTAAAAGCAAAGAAATACATACATTGATTATTAATCGCAATTGAAAAATGTGCGAAAATTAGATTTAATACAGAAATGTGTAAGGTTGGAGCAAAACTTATGAGATACGAATACGAAACAAAGTGAGAATAAAATAGTAAATGGAGAGTTTGACATGGAAGTAAATTTTGATGGTAGATTTAAATCTCCAAATAATTTTAAAATAAAAAATAAAACAAAGTGAAAATTAAACAGTAAATGGAGAGTTTGACATGGAAGTAAATTTTTATGGTAGATATAAATCTCCAAATAACTTTAAAATAAAAAATAAAACAAAGTGAAAATTAAACAGTAAATGGAGAGTTTGACATGGAAGTAAATTTTTATGGTAGATTTTAATCTCCAAATAATTTTAAAATAAAAAATAAAACAAAGTGAAAATTAAACAGTAAATGGAGAGTTTGACATGGAAGTAAATTTTTATGGTAGATTTTAATCTCCAAATAATTTTAAAATAAAAAATAAAACAAAGTGAAAATTAAACAGTAAATGGAGAGTTTGACATGGAAGTAAATTTTGATGGTAGATATAAATCTCCAAATAATTTTAAAATAAAAAATAAAACAAAGTGAAAATTAAACAGTAAATGGAGAGTTTGACATGGAAGTAAATTTTGATGGTAGATTTAAATCTCCAAATAATTTTAAAATAAAAAATAAAACAAAGTGAAAATTAAACAGTAAATGGAGAGTTTGACATGGAAGTAATTTTTTATGGTAGATATAAATCTCCAAATAATTTTAAAATAAAAAATAAAACAAAGTGAAAATTAAACAGTAAATGGAGAGTTTGACATGGAAGTAAATTTTTATGGTAGATATAAATCTCCAAATAATTTTAAAATAAAAAATAAAACAAAGTGAAAATTAAACAGTAAATGGAGAGTTTGACATGGAAGTAAATTTTTATGGTAGATTTTAATCTCCAAATAATTTTAAAATAAAAAATAAAACAAAGTGAAAATTAAACAGTAAATGGAGAGTTTGACATGGAAGTAAATTTTTATGGTAGATATAAATCTCCAAATAATTTTAAAATAAAAAATAAAACAAAGTGAAAATTAAACAGTAAATGGAGAGTTTGACATGGAAGTAAATTTTTATGGTAGATTTTAATCTCCAAATAATTTTAAAATAAAAAATAAAACAAAGTGAAAATTAAACAGTAAATGGAGAGTTTGACATGGAAGTAAATTTTTATGGTAGATATAAATCTCCAAATAATTTTAAAATAAAAAATAAAACAAAGTGAAAATTAAACAGTAAATGGAGAGTTTGACATGGAAGTAAATTTTTATGGTAGATTTTAATCTCCAAATAATTTTAAAATAAAAAATAAAACAAAGTGAAAATTAAACAGTAAATGGAGAGTTTGACATGGAAGTAAATTTTTATGGTAGATATAAATCTCCAAATAATTTTAAAATAAAAAATAAAACAAAGTGAAAATTAAACAGTAAATGGAGAGTTTGACATGGAAGTAAATTTTTATGGTAGATTTTAATCTCCAAATAATTTTAAAATAAAAAATAAAACAAAGTGAAAATTAAACAGTAAATGGAGAGTTTGACATGGAAGTAAATTTTTATGGTAGATTTTAATCTCCAAATAATTTTTAAATAAAAAATAAAACAAAGTGAAAATTAAACAGTAAATGGAGAGTTTGACATGGAAGTAAATTTTGATGGTAGATATAAATCTCCAAATAATTTTAAAATAAAAAATAAAACAAAGTGAAAATTAAACAGTAAATGGAGAGTTTGACATGGAAGTAAATTTTGATGGTAGATTTAAATCTCCAAATAATTTTAAAATAAAAAATAAAACAAAGTGAAAATTAAACAGTAAATGGAGAGTTTGACATGGAAGTAATTTTTTATGGTAGATATAAATCTCCAAATAATTTTAAAATAAAAAATAAAACAAAGTGAAAATTAAACAGTAAATGGAGAGTTTGACATGGAAGTAAATTTTTATGGTAGATTTTAATCTCCAAATAATTTTTAAATAAAAAATAAAACAAAGTGAAAATTAAACAGTAAATGGAGAGTTTGACATGGAAGTAAATTTTGATGGTAGATTTTAATCTCCAAATAATTTTTAAATAAGAAATCAAATTAATTTCCTATCACAAATAAAAAAGAAAACTCAAATATGATAAATTTATATTCCCCATCTTTCTGTTTCAGAATCTCAAAATCTTGAAGATGATGTTCTCCTTCTGTCTGGTGTTCTGTGCCGTGGAGTTAATTCAAGCAACTACGATACCAATGGTTGGAGCAGTTCAGAAATTCGCTCTAAGTTACCACAATGATCTGAGAAGAGGCGAGAAGGCTGCTAACATGATGGAAATGGTAAACCATTATTTACACCCAATATCAATACAGGCACCAAAAAGTAACACTAGCTTATTTACACATATATATATATATATATATATATATATATATATATATATATATATATATATATATATTAATTAGTTAATTCAGTTCCAATCCTTGATAAGAAGCTGGCAGGGCTTTGAAGCAATTTCGGGCGCTCAAACTATGTTTATTCCAATATATATATATATATATATATATATATATATATATATATATATATATATATATATATATAATCCAGTCAAGGGAAGCATTTACGGGATAGTAATTCAAAGAATTTCAACCGGTCTTATAAAAAGTGCTCAATATCAAATAAGGCTTTTATATATGATTATTTTTATTTATACAGACATGTACAAAATCTGCGACATTGACATGTCGATGTTATCGATCAACAGCTGTTATAAACTAAGATCTCATCAGACAGAGTTAAAATCTGATCTTAACCTTAGATCATACTTGGAAAAAAACAAATATGATATAAGGTATTAAACACTTAAATATTTAATAAAATATTTATAGTATATATATATATATATATATATATATATATATATATATATATATATATATACCACTCTTTTCAGGTATGGAGCAAAGAGCTGGCGCAAGAAGCTGAGGATTGGGCTAAACGTTGCAACTTTGAACATCGAATGGAAAAAGACCGAGGTGAAAATTTGGCATTTAACAGTAATCCAGGAACAGCACACGAACGTATCAAAAGTGCCATGGACGCCTGGTTTGACGAGAAGAAACTGCACGATTGGGGCGCATTTAGATGTTCGTCAAGCTGCCATTACACTCAAGTAAGTGTCATTAAGCTATTATAGCTACTGCAATTACACATGGATGCTTTTATAGCACATTTATTTACAAGCAATTAACAATAACTAAGAAGTTATAATACATGTATTTACTAACAAGTGTAATGGTGGATTTAAAGACCTTGTGATTACAGATAAGTAATTATCATTAAATTGATATAATCGCTTTCATTACGTATTAGTGTCAATAAGCTGTTTTAATCGTTTCTATTACTAGTAAGTGTCAATAAGCAATTATAGATATTGTCACAATAAGCCATTAAATTTCATTAGTAGTTAAAATGTTATGGCCTCTGTCATTGCAGACATGTATCAGGATGCTTTTATAATGACTATTGTATAGTGTTTAACATTGATTAGATCAAGCAAGTTTCATTAAGCTGTTATAATCCCTTTCATTATTCAGAAACGTCATTAATCTGTTACGATTGCTACTACCATTACGCGTAAGTTTCATTATCCCTTCGATTACAAGCAACTACCATTAATCTGTTATAATCCCTGCGAGTACTAGCAACTACCATTAATCTGTTATAATCCCTTCGATTACTAGCAACTGACATTAATCTGTTATAATCCCTTCGAGTACTAGCAACTGACATTAATCTGTTATAATCCCTTCGATTACTAGCAACTGACATTAATTTGTTATAATCCCTTCAGTTACTAGCAACTGTAATTAATCTGTTATAATCCCTTCGATTACTAGCAACTGACATTAATCTGTTATAATCCCTTCGATTACAAGCAACTACCATTAATCTGTTATAATCCCTTCGATTACTAGCAACTGACATTAATTTGTTATAATCCCTTCGATTACTAGCAACTGCAATTAATCTGTTATAATCCCTTCGATTACTAGCAACTGCCATTAATCTGTTATAATCCCTTCGATTACAAGCAACTACCATTACTATGTTATAATCCCTTCGATTACAAGCAACTACCATTAATCTGTTATAATCCCTTCGAGTACTAGCAACTGACATTAATCTTTTATAATCCCTTCGATTACTAGCAACTGACATTAATTTGTTATAATCCCTTCGATTACTAGCAACTGACATTAATCTGTTATAATCCCTTCGATTACTTACAACTGACATTAATTTGTTATAATCCCTTCGATTACTAGCAACTGCAATTAGTCTGTTATAATCCCTTCGATTACTAGCAACTGACATTAATCTGTTATAATCCCTTCGATTACTAGCAACTGACATTAATTGGTTATAATCCCTTCGATTACTAGCAACTACCATTAATCTGTCATTATTCCTTCGATTACTAGCAACTACCACTAATCTGTTATAATCCCTTCGATTACTAGCAACTACCACTAATCTGTTATAATCCCTTTCATTAGTCAGAAACGTAATTACGCCATTAATGCTTCATTACGTTTTAGTGAAAGTGATATTGACTGCCATTAGTGACACGTATCAAGATGCTTGTATAATGAATCTTTTATAGTGTTTAACATTCAATGGCAAAATCAAGTGTAATTAATAATGTTTTTAAAACCATTTTTATTAGTCACAAACGTCATTAAGCTGTTACGATTGCTACCATAAGACGTACGTGTCATTAATCTCTTCTATTACTGACAACTGCCATTAAGCTGTTATAATCCCTTTGATTACTAGCAAGTGTCGTCAACTAGCTATCGTCCCCATAGGCTCCCACTCGTGTCTGAGCACCGGGTTCTGTCGCCTGTCTGCTATCCTCTTTATTGATGTTCATGATTGATGTGGCTTCGAAAGCACAGTCTGTGGTAGACGATCCGTGTACAGTGTTCACAAGAATAGGTAGGAGGCGGACGAGATTGTTCACGCAGCTCTTTTTCCCTCCTTCGTCTCGCCTCTTCATTTCCCTCCCATCATCAAAGTCCGCAATGCCTTGACGTGTTGCTTTTCTCCACGTGTTCCGGTCCTTGGCAGTTTGTTTCCACGATGACGGGTCTATGTTGGTTATGGCCAGGTTGCGCATCAGCTGTTTTCGGGTCTGCTTGTTGATGGTTCCGTTGGCAAGCTCGCGATAGAGTATTTTCTTTGAGGAACCTTAGTTGATCCATTCTGTGGACGTGGCCTGCCCAGCGGATGATGGTGGCCTGAACGCTTGTCGTTGAGGTTCGATACAATAATTATATGTTCGGGGTATGATTCTTGCAAGAGAATTTGTTTCAGTACTTTTTGCTGGAAGCACTCGAGGTTGTTTTCATATCACTTCTGTATAAGGTATATGTTTTGCACGCGTATATAAGTGTTGATAGAACTACTGCCCGGAAGACCATGATTTTAGTGACCATCGTTAGTACATAGTTGTTGAATACATGGTCCTTTAACCGACGAAATGCGAAATAGGTTGCCCTGGTCCTGTTCTCCACACTCTTCTTACATGTGGGAGTAGATTTTAAGATGCTCCCTAGATATGAAAACTGATCCACTTCCTCTATTAGTTGGTCATTTACAATAGGGTTAGTGTTTTGGGGCAGCAGATCAGGTGGATGTTGGATGAGTGTCTTGGTTTTGTCTGAATTTACTTACATCCTAAAACGTTCGTAGGCTGTGTTGTATGTCTCAGCTAACGTCGGTAGTCTGACCTGGGGTGGCATTGCCGTCAGCATACTGCAGTTCCCGTACTAAACTCATGATTGTTCTAGTTCTGGCACGAAGTCGGGCGAGGTTGAAAACGCCTACATCCATACGGAAACGAAGGTCGATTGAAGGCGTGTCTGGTGGAATCTCATTAAGCAGTGCTGCTGTGTAGAGAAAGAAATACGCTGGAGCCAGAACACACCCATTAACACTAGCACTAATATACTTAAATGCTTATAATACCTAATAAACATAGTTAAATTTTCCCGCCATAATTAATTATAAATCTCACTCTAGGTCTTTACCTGTTTGTCATTATTCCACTGACGATGGACCCAGACGGGTCAGAAAGTACTCTGGACCAACATGTACACTATGGCAGTTTCATCAGCCAATTTCCTTCCGAGATTAAGATTTTAATCCGGAAAATTGAAGGGATCAAAACTAAAATAGCCAGACAAAAATTGTCGGTTATTTTTAATAATACGTGTTTTAAAGAAAAAATGCTGCCTCGATACACATATATATATATATATATATATATATATATATATATATATATATATATATATATATATATATATTTCATTATTAGCAAGCTGTTGTAGTCGCTTCTACCAAGTGTCAATAAGCTGGTGTATATTATCCCACGACAGGCTATTAGGTTTCATTATGTTTTAGTAGAAAATGTAATGAAAACTGCCATGATAGACATGTATCATAATGCTTGTATAATCCCTTCTATTTTTATTCATATCACTTTATCGGAAAATATTGTAAATACATATGTAAATTTGAGAATACCAGTTATAAGTGTTTATTTCTAAATATGAATTTATTAAAAGTTTAAAAAGAAATGATTTATGTAAATTGCAAAACCCATCTGTTGTCTTACCGACTTTTGGTAACAGTATATAAAGAAGTTGAAAAAGAATTATAATAAGTAAGATTCTTTACACGTTGTGTGTTCGAATCGCAGTCTCGTCTTCAAATTTATTTCTACTTTATTTATATGTTATGTTATTTAATGTTATTTCATTTAAATAAAGTAACGTAATTCTAAGGTATACAAAGATTATGAACGCTGACTTGAAAAAAAATAATTAAATAGTAATTACCCGCGTCCACATCCGCCCCCCTCTCTTGCATTTACAAAAATTCTCGCGGACAGACAGACAGACAGACAGACAGACTGAGAACATGTTCGTTGTATTATAAAAAAAGTGTAATCAAGCTGTTATTATTCTTTCAATTACTAGTTAATTCCATCAAGCTGTTATAACTGCTTTCCATCCCGAGCAAATGGTATTAAGCTGTCTTAATCGCTTCTATTACTAACAATTATAATGATTAGTTTATAGCGCTTGACATTAAATGGAAGTTAATGCCATTATTTTCTTTATAATTCCTGCAAATACAATTCTGTGTCATTGCGAATCAAGGGAGATAAGTCTACAATGCCTTTTATCATCACAAAAATGTCTCCGGATGTTTTTATAATCTAAACAATTGCAACGAAGTAAGATTTATTAAGCTGTTGTAGTTTCTGCAATTACCGGCAGGTGAGTGGTATAAATCTTTATAGTCAATGCCATTACATGCAAATAAGTTTTATGAAGCTCTTATCGTTCCTGTCATTATATGCAACCAATCATATTATACGCATAATTCAAAGAATTCCATTTCATTTTTAGTGACATATTTCTTTTCTGTTTTCTAACAGCTTGTTTGGGCAAAAACCACAGAAGTTGGATGTGCATTGGAGAAATGTGATTCTCTAAGCGCTTTCGGAGGAATGGTAGATGATGGTTACTTTTATGTCTGCTTTTACAACCCAGCGTAAGTGAATTTTGTATTTATGTACTTAAATTCTAGAGATGAAAGATGAGAATAAAAAATTGTAAAGATACAATATTTATTAGAACATCAAACGTTCAGAGCAAGGAGCTTCATATCCTTAATCCATGGGTTTTCAAGGATAAACTCCTTTCATCAGAGGATAGGGAAAAGCCGCCAATATAATTGTAAATATTATCGGCAACATTTAACGTTATAATAATAATAATAATAATAATAATAATAATAATAATAATAATAATAGTAATAATAGTAATAAAAGGAGTGAAATAAAAGCATAAATACTGTCACCTACATTGACTCAAATAACAAATTAAGCAGAAAATTTCAGTGCATATTCACACCTTTAACGACGAGAATCTAGC
Organism: Sepiola atlantica; assembly: GCA_963556195.1. Taxonomy (NCBI): domain Eukaryota; kingdom Metazoa; phylum Mollusca; class Cephalopoda; order Sepiida; family Sepiolidae; genus Sepiola; species Sepiola atlantica. Next base: position 31,183,352 of record OY744522.1, read on the forward strand.
GAGTGCTACTTCTTCTCTCTTAACATAGACTGGCCATATATCATATAAAATGGTATACTATTAGAAAGGCGAGTCTTTACGACCCCGGTTCAAATGAGTGTAATTTATGTTTATACGAAGTATTGGATATCTTGAAAAACAGTTTTGATATGATAACGAATACAGGTGACATTGTTATATTTAATCTATTAATATAAACACAAATATACTAGAATCAATATAACTCAATGTATTGGTCTATTTAATATTATAGTCACTTGGCAGTTAATATTATTGCTTTAATATGGTTAGAAGTAGTTTAAATATATGCTGGTACTTTGTGTTTATTTTTTATAGATTTAATATAACAATGTCGTCTGTTTGGGGTTATCCTTTTGTTTTCTGAACACTCTACTAATTGTGAGATTTTATCAATAGCCTTCGCTAACTATAGAAAATACGTCTAACAATATTTCATTAGCCTCTGATTTACTATTATATAATGAATCTACCAATAATTTACCCATAATAATTCTATATTTGACATAAATTAAATAGGATAGTTTTTAAAAACTATCTCGTAATTTTAAATTCATCAGGCTTCATCCTAATTAGTATTTATTAAATGACTATCGATGGATTAAACAAATTTAGCTGCATAGATGATAAAATAAGACTCATTTTAGACATTCCTGCACTGCCTCATTAGCGGCCAGCCATTCTGACACATATTTTTAATTACTTTCTTTTAAATAATAACAGTCTGATAGGCCGTTTTGAATCGCCGCCAAATCTCTACTGGTAATGATGTTTTCTGTGCGGATATTTATAGCGGCTTTGGTCTTCTGTCTTTTTTATTCATGGATGTTTACCAATACAATTCATAAACCGATTAAGAGCTGCAAGAAGATGAAAGTATTAGCATTTTATCCGATTCTGAGGAGAAGAGATGTCCTGATCAAAGTTATTTGAGATAATAATCATTCCGTATTGACTTTTCATTTTTCAAATACTCGATTGTTTCAGCGTTTTAATAACAGTTCAATATAATGCTCTTTGAAAGACGTGTAAATATGGATTCAGTTTTCAAATACTCGATTGTTTCAGCGTTTTAATAACAGTTCAATATAATGCTCTTTGAAAGACGTGTAAATATGGATTCATATTTCAAATACTCGATTGTTTCAGCGTTTTAATAACAGTTCAATATAATGCTCTTTGAAAGACGTGTAAATATAGATTAATCGCCGATGGATCTGGACTTGTAATGATGAATATTTGTCCGAATTTTCATAGAAGCTTATTTCTATTCTGTCTCTTATAAACCATCAACTGTTGCCGATACAGTTCACAGACCCGTTGGAGGGTTGAATGAAGATGAAAATCTTTTTTATATTATTGATTTCGACGAAGAGACATGTAAAGATTGAACTTATTTGGTAAAACAACCGTTTAAGTATTGACTTTTCATTTTTCAATTTTACGTTTCAATCGCAGTTAGACAGAATCCTCTCTTTGAAACACGTGTAAATATTTTTTTTTAACATACTTCACCCCAAACAAGGCAGGCCGCAACTGTAGACGTAAGGGGCTACTGAGAAAAAAGACAAGGGAGAAGGTTGGGAGGGTTAACCTAAATTGGGTCTTGTGCAGCGAGATGTCTGTTTACATTAGTTTTAAATTTCTGCATGTCAGTACCGTCGGGAAAACAGGGGGCAGGGAAGGAGTTCCAGAGGCCAGCAGCACGAGGAAAGAAGCTATTTGAGTAGAAAGCTCTCCGGTATCTGGGGACTTCCAAAGTGAATGGATGGGATTTCGTTGATTGTCGAGTTAATCTAGTGAATTTACGTCGAGGGGGCACCAGAGTAGCCAATTCATCGGAGCACAATCCATTGAAGTATTTATAAAACAAGCACAAGGATGCTACATTGCGGCGATGGGACAGGGAGTGGAGCTTGGTTGACAGTGAGGGACCTATTAGGTTGGTGACTCTTTTTTTAACCTTGTCAAGGAGCGAGGGACTAGTAGATGATGCACCAGCCCAGATGTGGCAACAATACTCAATGCATGGGCGGATGGTGGCTTTGTAGAGATACAGGATAATGTCAGGTGTGAGGAGTCAACTAGCACGGTAGAGGGAGCCAAACTTCTTTGCAGCAGCTTTGGCAATGTCTTCAATGTATTTGTTCCAATTATGCATTGTTTAAATTATAATTTGGTATTGGATATTAATTTATAGCTTAAACAAATTTCTGAAACAATATATACAAATATTAAAGCGATTTCCATTTTGAAAATAAAGCTTCCTGCATGAATAGTTTAATACGTATGTTCTTATAATAGCTCTATGGAAGTTATATTATTGGACTAAGAATGTTTAGAGTAATCAATATTTATAAGAGTGTACATATATAAATATATGTTTATTATATATACATTACGTAGAATGTGTATGAACATTTTAATCCAATAATAGCTTTATGTGTCGTATTGATATTTCTATATATTTTAATGTTTTCCTTTGTTCTCGTCTAGCGGGAATTCGGATACCGAAGTTTACAAGAAGGGCACCCCTTGCTCTGTATGTCCCATGGGTACAAAATGTGATAAAGGACTCTGCGCCGGTAAGCTATTCGAATTTCTCTTAGAAATGAATGACTAAAATAAAAATTGGATAAAATACAATATCTATTAATTCATCAATTATTCAAACAAGGAATATAAAAACAATTTTCTTTCCTTAATCCATGGATTTTCAAAAATAAAATCTATCTAGTATATCGAGCATTGACTTATACCTATATGGTAGTATATAAAGATACAATATTTATATTTATTGTTTTATTTGTGTGTGTATATATATACATATATATATATATATATATATATAATATTTGTTTTTTGTTTATTATCTATGTATGTGTGTGTGTGGATTATATGAAGATAAATATCTTATATTATATCTTATTGTTATAAGGAGATGTTCGATATTATGGAAAAGAAATATTAAATGATCAAAACATGAACTTCGAATATATATATATATATATATATATATATATATATATATATATATATATATATATATATATATATATATATATATATTCTCTCTTATTTGTTTCATTTTACTTGAGTCAGAGTTCTCAGAAATCAAAAGGCCAGTTCCTGGCGCTAACACTTGGTCTCTATATGAGATACATATATCGAATATTCCATTAAATCTCTCCTTTACTTGTCAAACGTTGAGTTCGTAATTAAGTTAAGAACATTAATTTTCCCTTCCCCAATTGACCAGTTTACTATGTTATAGTATATCTTTCTTGTGGTTGGTTTGTCTTACCGGATTCTAGGACAAGAATTTATCTTGTCTGGTGGAGTATCCAGCTAAGTGCTGTAACTTGAAGTACCATTACTTGGAGAAGGTGCACCATTCCTTGTATGAGCCGGTGTACAGCCGTGTCGAGGGGATCTTATTTGGGGCTTTTATTACTATGTTATTTTGAATATATGGTCAGGGATTTATTGTAAGGTGAAGTATCCTTATGTTATCCTGACAAACCCTTGTACAAAGGCACCGAAGCACTCGAGGATTGTGCCTGGTAGGTATTAATTTAGACAAATGTTATTGTATAGCACGGAATGTTTTTGTTTAATAAGTCTTTATATATATATATATATATATATATATATATATATATATATATAGAGAGAGAGAGAGAGAGAGAGAGAGAGAGAGTGAGAGATGGATAGATAGATAGATAGATAGATAGATAGATAGATAGATAGATAGATAGATAGATAGAGAGATAAGATAGTTCATATTGTATTTCAATAACCATGGTTTATTTTATTACTTTTATTTTTATTTTTTAACATTTCCAAAAAATTTTAATTTCTGTGAGATATATTTTAACGGTCCGTTTCATTTGCCTTGTGCCAAACAACATTTGTATGTCAATATCGTCTCTGCAACAACTACAAAATCATCAGAAAAAATTCACAAAGAGTAAAAAGTTATTGGATTAGAGTGTCTTCAAAACACCTACACTATACATCATAAATGTTTGGAAATGTGAAAAAAAAAAAGTAATAAAATAAACCATGGTTATTGGAATATAATATAAACTGTTTTATATTCTGCTTTGTTATCAATAATTGACAAGCATTGAACTGAATCTTCAAAGGAGACTACAAAGTAACAGGATCTGATGGTATATGGTAATACATATATTGTCGTTAATAATTAATTATATATGTGTGTGTGTGTTTCATTAAACAGAAGTGTAAGTTTAGTCTTGTTCTTTTTCTGATCCAATTTTTCATGTTAACAGGCCAGCGATCTTATGTTGTGTTTCAGTGTGAATATTAACTCGCCATATTTGCAGACGTTTTTGACTAGCGTGAGTCGTCAGCAGGCACATGATTATGTTACAAATTAAAAATGGATGATCAAGAACGTTTTAAACACATTTTAATATACTCTCCCCACTATCGTATCGAGCTTGACTAATGGTAGGTTTACGTGTTGGAATGAAACAAGAGTTTTAGTAGAAATCGCTTCAGACAAGGCATGAAGCCACATGTTGTAAGGCACGACAAGGCTACAATTTGAAACAGCGGGGATGGCAATGTTTTTTTGTTAATATACCACGGAAATTTATTTTTTAATATTGTGTGCGATTAGATGTGGGTAGTTAGAGCTGTGAGATGAAGCGTGGTGGCATGTAAGGCGGAACAAGATACTTGTCCTAGTCATGCCAATAAATGTCTTGTTTTCGAGACACATTCTCACATTGGGTATTTGAACACATTCTTGAGCGCTGGGTTATTTTTTATTATCAAGTCAGACGTTTTAAATCTTTTATAATATATGGTAAATTGCAATTTAGGGTTAGGGTTACGGTTACGATTAGGGTTATACCTTCTCTTTGCTTCATATATTACAGTCTTACAATTATTTCCTGACACTATAAGTTTATGTATATTTTACTTGTGGCGGTTAAATTGTCGTGATGCTTGTTGCCTCTGTGCAATAGCAGCTGCATAGTTCGAGGTGAACCATTGTGAGGAGTGGAGCTTGCTGTAGAATTTTCGTATGGGGACATGTGGTTCAAACGCCTGCTTTGACCCATTCAGTTACCTTATTTGCGCACTGATCAACAGAAAGAGAAAAGGTTTCGCTCCATCGGGCGTCTCTGATGTGATCTCTGGTCGATTTTCAATCAGCCCGCTTGTAGTATCTCGTTGTTTTGAACAACGTGTCATCAGCTTTGGAAGAAGATTTTAGGGTGATATCAATCATTACCACTAGGTGATCAGCGTTCCCGAGCGAGCTATGGGAATTCGTCACACAAACCTCGGGCAGTGAGATTAAGAACCGATCGAAAAATACAGCTTGCTGGTCCAAACGATCAGAGACGGATTTGAAAAGTAACAGGTTGTGAGAGTGCGTGCGCTATGGAGAAACTTACCTGGAGTTACCAGCTGCGTCTGTATAGCTGAAGATTCCAAGCCGGTCACGGTGATGTACATTGAAATCGACAAATACATGTATTTGGGTACTCGAGTCAAGTGAGAGTGTTGTATCTATGCTTTCAGAGACAGTGTTATACAGGTACAGCCTTGGGTCGAAGAAAAACGGTATAACAATTATAAGTAACTAACGCTGTGATGTAAGGTTAATCTAAAGCACACGTAGGTTTAATCATCTGATCCTAGCCTATATTCTCCAGTCAAGGGAAGGGTGTTTCGAACATAACCCCCTTCCCCTTGCATATGTTTGTCAGAGTTTTACAGTAGAATGTGAGGTATTTAGTCATGTCAAAATGGTGTAGGGAGATTTAGGATTGTAAGTTTGTTTAACTTAGTGCTATATATCCGGAGTGTTTACGAGAAGAAAGGTTTGTGCGTCATGGATGTTGGTTCTAAGCCGTCGGATATTCGTGAATGATATCCTAAAGGACAGGGGCGAAGTTTATTGTCAGGTGTCTGGTTTAAGTTTGTGCACTTTTCTTTGTACTATCATTTTTTTAGATAGAATTGGGAGGGTAAAGTGGGTGCTTGTTTGGTGCCTATAAGCATACACAACCAGACAACTAGTCGAGACTAGGGCAATGGTGTGTAGTCTTCTTGAAATCCCACTGGGGATAACTGTAGGGTTCACTTTCTATGCGCAACATGATACGAACTGTTATCCACGATATTATACAATTATTGGTGGAGCAGCCGCTTTTCGCGCCACCGAAGAGTTAGGGCTCCTGTACTACCAGTCGGAAACAACAGCCAGACAAGCTCTCTAACCTGTACCCTTAATCTGTCGGAACAAGAGCGACCCAGACTAGTCATGTTTCCGTATGTTCTTAGTTCAACCATCATTCGATCGCTTTTGACCTTCGTAGTCGTCATCAGGAGCATATTTTTATTTTTTGCTTTTAAGAAGACTTGACAAATTGTGTTTTTTGTACTTTTCTTGAAGATTTTTGATCGGAGGAAAGGAAGAGTTGAAGAAAGCAAAGGGAGTGGTTGAGTCTATTATTTTCTTTTATTTGTGTATTCATTAGTTTTTTTTTGTTTTTTTATATTTCATTTTATTTATTTATTTATTTATATGTATTATTTATATTTGCATATGTATTACTTTATTTTTTATTATTATGGAGTACGTTTAACATGTTAGTACCGGTATTAAAAGCTATTTTGTTAATATTGGGTTGTTTTATTTTAATAACTGTTGCTTCTAGTATTTCAGTTCAAGTATACAATTGTTTTTGTATGATTTTGGTGTTACTGTTAGTATTTTTCGTATATCGACCGACTGTAGGGTTTTGTTATGTGAAGTAAAGTGGTGTTGTGTTGCCAATATAGGTACTATATATTTGTTCTGTTTGGTTCGTAGGAAGACATCCCTCAAAATTGCATATAAACTTATATACAGGATGATTCATAAGTCACTTAGCTATTTATTTTTGAAATTCTAAAGTTAAAAAATACGGTAATACAAAACAGAAAGTTTATTCAACATATTCATTTATGGGAGTTTAAAATTACAGCAGATTTTCAAAATGTCCTCCTTCGTTCTGCATGCATAGCTCCATTCTTTTTTGCAAGTAATTTACGACTCTTTGTAGCATTTTTGATTGATTAATTTTAACAAACTCGGCAGTGATTTTTGATTTGAGGTCGTCATTGCCTTTCAACAAGTGTGGGAGATTCATCAAATTTGGCCATATGAATAACAATAAAAATTCGCTCTTCAATTGTAAATGACATACTGCCTGAAAAAAAAAGCACATATGATGATTTACACAAATTCAAATAAATAAAAATAAATATATATAGAAACAAATATATGAACGAACAAATTAAAAATAACAAATAGCAGTAATTAGAAGGTAAGATAACAATTATCAAAAGTTCATAGTATGTTTGTGCTTCATATGGTAATCATTTAAAATAGCTAAGTGACTTATGAATCACCCTGTATTACGTTAGTGTTGCTTAATATTTAGTTAATATAAATAAAGAGAAAGAGAATGATAGAAAGCGAGAACAAAGTTGTTTGTATTTGTGTCGCGGCATCACAGTTAATAGGTTTATATATGAGCCGAACTAATCATAGATTTAGAATCAGCACCGTCGGTCCGCGGTCCGATGTCCTAATCGATGTCAAATGTTCTTCATCCTTTTTTCTAATTCTAATTTCAAGGTACGTAAAAATAACATTAGAAATGCGATTTAAAATACATCGTGGTAGAAAAACAGTTTAACCGACAAAATGAGATTTAAAAAAGCAGGACACACAGACAATGGAACCTACAAAATGCTATTTCAAACATAAGTCAGACAGTTGAACTGACAAACAGCGTTTCAACACATAAGGTTAGAAGACAGTAAGTTGAACCTACACGTTGAAATCTTCAACAAAAACGTTACAAACCGACAGTTGAATCGAAAGTTGAAGCGATAAAAAGCGATTGATAACATAAGCTTAGCAGACAGAAAGTTAAACCTACACGTTGAAATTTCTAACAAAAACGTTACAAACCGACAGTTTAATCGAAAGTTGAACCGACAAAATTCCATTGTAAACCAGAGACCGACGAACAATCGAAGAGACAAAATTCAATTTTAAGAATAACCGTGACAGACCGACAGTTGTACCGACAAAATGCAAGTTTAAACATAAGTGTGAGAGAACAACAGTTGAACCGACAAAATGTTTTTGCAACATAAGCGTGACAGTTGAACCGAAAAATGATATATCGAATATTTTAGCGAATTTTAGCGGATTTATTACTTGATAATTAGTCGTCATTAAATAGTGGAAGTCATTATGAACTAGATACATATCTAGTCTTACATATTTCAGGGTGCTGGTTTGCTATGTGATAGAGATGCGGAGATAGACAATGTGCGTAATGGCTGATATCGTATGATTAGTGCAGTATGAAGTTGGATCAATGAGAACTCCGAAATAGTTTATTGGTGAGCCTAAGCAAGTGACATGCAACATATTTGAAATAAGATCAGTTGCTTTTTAGATCCGAGAGATGAAACAGGTAATATGAGATCCTAATCAATCTGAACGTTTAGAACATTTGTTTCCCGCGGATTTGGCCACAAGAAATTCACAGTTAAAAAAATGCAAAACTATAATTAAAATTTACAAAATATATGTTATCTTTATACAAATAGAAACATTTAAAAGTTAATTAAATGTTTTTTCTTTTCTTTTTTCTAATATTCAGGCCACGACGGTGAGTAAAAAATTTCCAGTCAAAATTATGAATATTATAAGAAATTAACAACATTTAAAAATTAAATAATCTCTTCTGTTAAATTTTGTAAAAGTTCAACTTGATTTTTACCAATAGATTGTCATGAAATCCCACACTGTATCGTTTACATAGGTCTGTTAAATCTGATTGTCTCGGCAATTTTACAAATAATGATGTAAAACGTCTGCAAGGAACCGCTGCAATTACAACAACAAGCGACTTTTTTTATATATACTACAAACTCTTTTGCGGAAAAGTTAGTTTTTGGTTCTTTTTTCACATCATGACGCCTGAATTGCATAGACTATTGCATAGACCTATCCTGACGCCTGAATTGCATAGACTATTGCATATACCTATCCTGACGCCTGAATTGCATAGACTATTGCATAGACCTATCTTGACGCCTGAATTGCATAGACTATTGCATAGACCAATACTGACGCCTGAATTGCCTAGACTATTACATAGACCAATACTGACACCTGAATTGCATAGACTATTGCATAGACCTATCCTGACGCCTGAATTGCATAGACTATTGCATAGACCTATCCTGACGCCTGAATTACATAGACCATTGCATAGACCTATCCTGATGCCTGAATTGCATAGATTAGTGGGAACAAGCGCCATTTGGCCAAACCGCTGAGGCAGTTTAGGCAGAGTATCTTTTTCATCCAGCAAAATATTGAAAATATTATTTAAATTACTGATCTAATACATGTTTATTTCATGATACTTAAATGTTAACCTTAAGGACATATGTGAAAATAGATTTTTTATATTCACATATTATTTATTTATAAATAAAGCTAGACATGATGCAAGATCCTAATCACTCGGAGCGCATAGACATTTCTTCCACTTTGTTTTCTATCAGAAAATCTGAGTTAAAAAACGATTCCATAATTAAGATATATAAAATATATGTTGTCTGTAATTTAATAAAAACATTTTTTTTAAATTAATTAAATGTCTTCTTTCTTTTTTTCTTCCCAATATTCCAGGTGGTAAATATGGTAAGTAAACTTTTTCTGTCAGAAAATCAAAAGATTTAAGCAATTTAAAGAATTTAAAGGGTGTAAGAGTTCAATTCACCTTTTACCAAACTCCTTTTTCTTAAATAGTGTGAGCGCACATAGTTTGCGTCTACACGTTACATAGATCGAACTTACTGACACACAGATCCCCAGTACGGCTGTCCCGCACGTATTCGTCTCATCTTCTGTTAATAAAATTGATTTTGTATGGCAGCAAACTTCGTCTCGAGTATAAAGTTGCCTAACTTCTGATCGACTTCGGGGCAAAGAATTGGTATATTTATGGCCTTATGAATTTCAAACGTGCTATCCCTATGTCTAATCCAACAGATGGACAGAAACCACCACTAAATGTTTATCTTATTCCAACAACGATACACATCACAAAGCTTTATAATGCTTCCATAACTGCAAAGTTAGGTCCACGGGCAATCTCTAATTATGAGGTAATTCTGTTTGTATTTCAAACAAGTCCCTCAACAATCGTCCGGGGGTGACTATGTTCTCTGTGTGCCCTTATATGCTCCTTCAGTATTGCTTAGGGCTGCCCAGTTCAGTGTACCTGTCTAACAACCGCCAGCAATTAGAAATATTGTTGAACGAACCCATTCACTTCATGTATCTCCTCGTTCATAGCCATGCTGAAGTTACACAACTCCGCTCAGGAGAGGGGCGTACATCTGGGAAATCAACCAATCCAGGCTCTCCCTATTCCTAGCTACTTCAAGATTTCTGGTTTTTATTATCGACACACTCTCGTCGATTAGGTGAACTAGTGCCTCTTGGTTTTCCAATATATCTTCCATCTTTCTCAGAATCGTATTCATGTCACCTTTCGAAATTCTCCCGAATAGTACATTGAGGAATTTCCCAACTAGGAAGGCTTATGATTTACCATTGTATAATTCATCCACCAATAAATTCATAAAACAATGTCATCATTTCAAATTCATCCTAATTAGTATTTGTTAAATGAATTTCGATTGATTAAACTAATTGATTGCATCGATGATAAAATAAAAAAGCATTGCAGAATCTCCTTCCCTGTCGCATCAGTTACAAGCAATTTTTTTAAATCTGTTGAATTACCTCCTTTTAAATAATTAAAAGCTGATATACGTGTTTGAATCGCCACATATTCGAGACTGGTAATGATGTGTTCTATCCGGATATTTACTGTAGTCATGCGTATGCAATTTTTACATGTTAGAATGTATTCATGTGTCGTATTTAAATTTCTATACATTTTTATGTTTTTCCTTTGTCCTCTTTTAGCGCGACTTTGGAGAAAGAGGTTTACATTTTCTATAAATGTCTAAATCGAACGAAGTGTGAATGGTGACTCTGCGCTGGTAAGCAATTTTTACTAATCTGTTGTCTCTGAAATGTCTGACTATCGACTATTATATATATATATGCAAGATTCTCTAGCACATCTCTGTATATAGAGTAATTTCGACTTTTCATCTGTATCTACAGTCTCAATAGGAAAATAACCGAAAACTTCAAAAATAAATCTTCTACACCTATCACTTACAGCATTTCCTTAACTATGCGTACATTTCGTCCCCGTTTAAAATTATTACATTTATTCCGAATGAACTGCCTCTCTCAAGTACGTATATAAAAAGATAGATAAGAGTTGCACTATCTATCCATTTATTCCTCACACGCAACACTTTGACACAGGGTTATTTTCTTCAATAGATATAATTATTATTGATTCCCCGTGTATTATTTTATCTTGTAACTCATAATATTTCCTACATACTACACTTCATCACTAAAATTAATAAGCGCTCCCTCATTTTCGCTTATATTTTACCTGGCGTCCTGAATGTATTTGAGGAATAAAAGAATATCGATATGGGTGTATTTTAGCAGTGCTGTCTGCCTATTCATAATACTTTTAATCATTCTTAACAATGCTGGAATAGATTACAGAACATCTCAAATCACATTCAAAATGGCGTCTTAACCTGAATCTAAGGCTCTTCGTTAGTAACTTTATCTTAAATAAATAGGTATTAATATTGTTGTTATATAAAACAAAACAAAACATTGATAACTACGTTTTAACCTAACATATATGTAATTAACTATAACTTTACTGAATTTATTTCGTATCTTAGATATCAATGTATTCATTTCATAAGTGTTCTCAGTTCAGATTTAATACGTGGAGTTGTTTCACGCTTCTTCCAAAGACTTTTTTTCCAATTTCAACGCGATTAAACTGTTATTCAAACTTAATGATTCTTTCCTCTTATTTGAAAATCTGATATTTACTTTTTTTTAAAAACATTCCATCACTCCTGCATTGATCGAGAACGAGTATTGACCTATATGCGTCACCACATTTTGAAAGTTATTATTTATGGATCATTATTGCTTCGCAAAAGTGGATACTGATCTTTTGTTAAAAAATTAGTTAGCATATTTATACCAGAAAAACAACTATCTTCTTCCGTTCCATTAAAAAAATCGTGTTCCAAATATCCTTTCGCCACCAGCTCCCTGACCTTGTCTCCCAGCCGGTTTAACATCATTTTATATGTCTCCAGATAGATCATCAGTGTAATGAAACATTTTGACCTGGTGATAAAAAATCGCAGGTCATTTTGAATACAGTGTTCGCAATGTGTTCTCACATATTTAATTCGATGACTACTATCAGTACCACATTCTCTCGTCCAAAATACGGGTAAAAACGCTTTTTTCTGCCTCGTCTACAATAGTCCTACAACGTCGACAACGCCACATCAAGCCACATCAGAGATATTAGCCCGGGCACGAGTGGAAGCGATTGAGCTTAGAGACTACATTATTGGTTGTTGCGAGCAATTGTAGTACATTTATCGGTGACCGCGAACAGATCAGTTGTATCACATTCCAGGTGTGACGTTATCAAACCTTGTCTCTTTCAGGAACTAGAACTTTGGCAGCTTCAACTTGAGCCCATCCTCTCGTAACCTTCCTAATATATCCTGTAGGTGTTTAAAATTATCCTCGTTACTCTTGGAAGACACCATAGTATAGCCCATGTAGGCCAAGGAAAAATCGTCCATGCTAGGTAAACACTCCAGAGGCATCTGAAAGACTGAATGGCATTACTCAAAAATGAAACAACCCAGCATGGCACCGAATGCTGTTTTCTCTCGGTCGTAGTCTTACAGGGCGAATCCATGTACCTAAAATTTAAGGTTGGATCGGGATGAAGTAGCCTAATAAGGCCAATATATAATCGATTAGTGATAGAGGTACCGACAAACGTTGATCGCGTTCAGTTGTCGGAAATCGACACAGAAGCGATGTTCAGTGTCTCTTTTGATCCAAGACTAATATCTAAAAACGTCAAGCCAACTATAGCCTCTTTATCACACCTGCCTTCAAAATTTCGTCTATCGAACTAAGAACTTATCGAACTCTGATCCACAAACGTCTTGTGGATCAGAGTTCGATAAGTTCTTAGTTCGATTCTTGCTACTAACTCGGTCAATCGTGCAGGTTCAAGTGCCAGAATCAGCCCTGAAAGGAAGTGACTCTTTTACCCATTCAACATTTTAGGGCGTCCTTCATCCGACTCCCTTTCACTATCTTACAATAATTCACAAAACCAAGAGAACTTTGTAGAGACGACACATTTGCCGGATCTGGCATATCTTTTATTGCACTCGCCTGCTGTGGGTGTGATCTTGTAACATCTTTGTTTATAATTCGGCTAAGATATTTTATTTTTATTTTTGTTTTCGTTTGTTTTAGATCACCATAAAAGAAACTCTTAGTTAAGTAAACGCGCTTTCACAGTTAAGATTTATGAAATATATGCTGTCTGTAATCAAATAGAAACACACTTTTAATAAATTCAACGTCGCTTTTCTTTTCTTTCCTTCAATATTCCAAATTTTAGTGGTGTTAAGTAAACGTTTTCTCTTAAATATCGAATATTTCTAGCAATTAAATAAATATATATATATATATATATATATATATATATATATATATATATATATATATATATATATATATACGTTAAATGCTAATGCAAAAAATGCACTCTTTATTTTAGCAGAATTTTATAATGTGATCTGAACAAATTAAAAGTGATTGGTTTTCTTTTTGTTTCTTTCCTTTTTGCAGATATTCCAATGACTTTTACATCACATAGATGTGCAAGAGATAGGCTGGTACTAAGCTATGTACAAATGTTCAACATTTTTCAGGATTTCTTTTGTAAAAAATATTGTAAAGTATGCTAAATACTGAAACAAGAAAATACTTGATTTGGTGGATTTAAATATTTTTTGATCAAAAACTAAAATCTCGAAATAAAATCCTTATTTAAACAAATATTCATTATTTTGTTTCTTCGTTTTTTTATGTTTTTTTAAATTATTTATTACAGAATTGACCAACAACTCAGCGCATTTATTCGAGATCCTTTCTTAAAATTTCTATAATTTATATTATATCTCAATTTTCATCGAAAGTTTTCCGTTGTCAATGTACTTTATACAAAATGCAATGACAGGTTTATATAAACTGCCAATATAAGAATCCACTAAATTTGTAATGTTAAACATATATGTAACTTCCACATATATATATATATATATATATATATATATATATATATATATATATATATATATATATATGTGTGTTTTTAAATTCCCGAAACAGTTTTTCATGGTAAACAACTGATGATCCCTTAAAACAGTGTTAGAAACAAACTAATATAATAACTGTAAAAAATAAATTGACTTACATGAGTGTTTTTCCACTGAAAGACTTGGGACTATAAGTTGTTTTTTTTTTTGCTTTTTTTTAATATAGTTTTAATGGTTGAGAAACGTATGCGACTATATATATATATATATATATATATATATATATATATATATATATATATATATATATATATATATATATATATATATGATAGCAATAAAAATACCATATTTTAATTACCTATTATGATGACAAATTAAAATAATAACAGATGAAAATGTTATCTCACCTATGCTGATAATACCACTCTCTATTCTGGTGTTGTTTCTCGTCCATCTCCCTCGGATCAATCGAAATATGCAGCTGATCTAGAAGTTGACCTGGGTTCAGTAGTTGATTGGGGTATGAAATTGCTCGTTTCGTTTAAGATTTTTGTAGTCGTTGAAAGAAAGGAGCTTTGTATTTGCAGCATTAAATGTTACCATAGATTTATGACGCCAACTCCACTACAGAAAGTCACTTACTAAAAATGCAGTCATTGCTTTGGATATGTGCGCGTCCGTTTTACGCACATGACGAGATTAACGCGTGTTGTTGTCATCAAATATACCCATCTGAGACACAATGTCATCAGGGAGGTCGTTTATGAAAATCAGTAACAATAAAGGTCCAAACATCCATTCCTGGGGTACGCCTACATTTATGTCATGTTGTTTGGATGAACGGCCATAGCAGACAACCTGCATCTTTCTTTTAGATAGGAAGGCTCTAATTATATTAAATATGCTCTATCTCTTCAAATCTACCGTCATACACTGTATGTGGTGCTGTTGTCATATTTGGGCTGGTTTATCTCTGTTGAGAGTCATTGATAAGGTGCAGAAACGTATATGTAATTTGATTGGTCACAACCTTATTCGTCTCTGCACCCTCTCTCTCACAGACGTAATGTTGCTAGTCTCAGTCTTTTCTATACATACTACTATGGCATGTGTTCTTCAGAGTTATGTGATCTATTCCCCGCTTCTTTTGTTCCAGTTTGTTTTACTCGTTTGTCTAGTGGCTTCTATCAATTTGCTGTTTTGATACCACATTGTAATACATCTAAGATAGGCATTTTAGTAGCTTCTATCACAGACCTGCGGAGTTGTGGAACTCTCTTTCTGCTGACTGTTTTCCTTTCACTAATATCCTTGATCTTTTCCAACATAAGGCCAATATGCGATAATCATATTTCGTTCTTGTAAGCACGTTACATCAAGTGGCTTCATGCCTTGTCTAGAGCGATTTAAATACTAATTTTTTTAAATAATTCGCATTAAGAATTATAGCGACGAGTATTGTTTAATCATTACATCCCATCTTTTACTGCTAATTTCAATGTAGTCCAAACTACAACTATATTTGAATGAATAAATGTTAGAATGATTATGGTCGGGGGAAGAACATGTTTTCGAATAAATGTTAGGATCAGTTCGGTCAAAAATTGTTGTACAGCCAAAGCGATAGGTTTAGTAGTAATATATGTAATAAATATAGTATTCACTTCGAAACGTAATTAAGTTTTTAGTTCGGTATGAATGCAGACTCATATATTATCCCCTCTCTCTCTCTATTTGTCTCGTTTACTATCTCTCTCCCTTTATCTCTCGCTCTGTCTCTCCCTCTCTCTCTCTCACTCTCTCTCTCTCTTTATATATATATATATATATATATATAGTCTAAAGAAGCTTTGAGTCATTTAAAAAAAAAAAAATTTTTTAAGTAAAATACAGTTTAAATTCCCAGACAAACTAACTAAATCCAAGATATTGCAGACTTAACATTCGTTGGAAAATTAATAAATGAAAAAATATAAGTAAAATAAAAAAAAATAAAAATAAAAATAAAAAAGGGGGGTTAATTATCTAAGAGTGAAACAAAAACAGGAGACCTTAAGCGTCTAATATTAACACGGGGATCATCAGCTCTTTACCATTTAACTGTTTCGGAGATTTAAAAACAGGGCAGTTTTAATATTCATGGCTCTCCAATGGTACTGATTATACGACCATTTCCCCAATAATCAAGTGTCGAAATAATTCAGCTTAAAATATCACTAATATATACATAAAAAAATAATAATAATGATAAAATAATAATAATAATATATTACCCTTAAGACTACCGTATGATATAGTAATTTGCATATCAAATAACATTAATTATAACAATAATAAAAAAAAATAATAATAATAATACTATCTAAACACTATATCCAAGAACCATTCTGCAATATGGTAGCTAGTAATAAAATTATATAGGAATCAAAGTTGCATTAAAAAATAAATAAAAAATAAAGCTTAAGTATATATATATATATATATATGTGTGTGTGTGTGTGTGTGTGTGTGTGTGTGTGTGAAAAATAAAGATGAATACTTAGCAGCTGAAAAGAGAATGAGGTACTTCGCATGTCGTGACTGCCCATCTATCAGAGTAAAAAAAATATTTTCTTCACAATTGCAGACTTTCATAGTTGGAATTGATTTCATGCGAACTGGACTGATGCGAAAACAGTGAGTTTAAATCAGAGAGGACATGGAATAGCAGAGAAAACGTGGTGGTGCTGAAAATCTGTTTGGAAGTTGGACTGCCTTTATAACTTTCATAACTAGATGTAAGCATGCGTGTGTGAATATGTCTTGCCGCGTTAAAAGCTAAATATTATAACAAAACAAAATCGGTTGAAAAACACGCACATCTAAACATGTAAGACTTTAAATTATTAAAATGGAAATTGCAATATTGATTATAATTATGTTTTCCGGATGTCTTTAATGATAAAAAATATATATTATAATTATGCATTTGGGGAGTATTAGGTGTGAAATGATAATAAGAAATCTACGCAAGTTAAGGGAGAACTTTAATTATATGTTATATCTACGAGATAAATCTAATAATGCACGAAATTAATATAATAATTACTTGGGCATATAATAGTTTAAATGACAAAAAGTTCGTCCTCGATAGGAATTCGACTAGAATATGAAGCATATTAACCACTCCCCTATAAAGGCATGTTAGAAATAGGTCAATTTTTACGTATATGAATCGACCGTTTGCTTATAAATAACTATAGATTAGAAAACATTTACTTAAAATAATCATTTTTTTTATTTATATATAAAAATTAATTTAACCTAGTTTATCGCGTTTCCATCGTGTGATACTGACAACAGTAATTTCGTTTTGTTTATAATAGCATATAGCCGAATGATTTAACGAAGAGGAGATTGGAAAACAAAGGGTTATTTCTAAAATACAACCAATTACAAAAATGCGAATTTCTTTACGGGGTTTTATTAAGATTCGATCGATAGATGGAGTACGAGAAAGGGAGAGAGAGCGGGGGGGGATAAGAAAGGGAGATAAAAAAGGGAAGGTGTAAAGAATTTGGCAAATCATCTACGAGAAATTGATGTAAATCCGAAAGTAATTTCTGATGAGAATAAAAAATTCTCTGCATCCCAGTACAGATTGATCAGTCTCCTCTGCGTCATGAGTAAGTTGCTTGAATCTGTAATAAATCAAAAAGTTGTCAACCACCTCTACGAAAACAATCTTCTTAGTGATGAGCAGTACGGATTTCGTCCTGCAAGATCTACAGCTGACTGTGACATCGTACAGAATCAGCAAATCTATCGACAAGATTTCGTTTCTAGGGTGATAGCTCTTGATATATCAAAGACCTTCGTTAGGGTCTGGCGCAAATGTTTGAATACAAGCTTGTTAGCTATGGAATATCTGACAATGTCCTTTCAACCATTAAATCCTTTCTCTATGATAGGACTATAAAAGTAATTGTTAACAGGTAAAAGTTCCCAAGCACATAGCAGCAATTCCGGCGTGTCTTAAGGTGCTATTCTGGGCACAACCTTCTTCATGATTTTCATAAACGATTTTCCAATTTATATACTGAGATCATTTGTTGATATCTATACAGACGATGAAACTATTTATGAACCACTTTGATGAGCATTTATGAGCAAGATCTTTCTGACTCTTTCCCTCTCTATTTTGACTTGGATCACGTGGTATAATGGTGGAAAATGGCTTGTTACTTTAAACGCATCTAAAACCAAATTTCTCTCTTTTTCACCACCAACGCTCAGATCCTCACTTTTCCCGAGTCGGAATGAACGGTTCTCTCTTCGAAGAAGCATCCTTCTCTAATAAGCTAGGACTGACTCTCCCAACACCTGAACCGGAAGACTTACATAAAATCTGTAACTACGGTTGCTGGAAAAATGGTTGGATCATTCTTCAGTTCTAGAAAGTAGCTAACCCGATGCAATTTTCTACTTGTATAAAAGCCAGATACGCCTTAAGATAGTCATTACTGTCATATCTGGGGAGGTGCTACACGAAGCACTCTTTCCTGTTTTGACAGAGTACAAAATCGAATCCGAAATTTAGTGGGGTGGTCTCTTCTTGTCCTTACATCCCTTTAACACAGAAGAGATGCTGCGAGTCTTTCTCTGCTGCATCGATATGTTCTATAGTAGCTGATCGACTGAGCTCCAATACCTGGTATCCCACTAAAAAATTCACAACAAGAACTCGTCTTGTCTCAACCACAACAGAGATCTTCCGTTTCTCTTTCTCCTTACCAAAAACTAAAACGAAACTTCTATGAACAACGTTTCATTCCGAAAACGTATCGCATGTGGAACAGGATTCAACGAGTCTTCTTTCTCAACAGACTACAGCATGGTCCTCTTAAAGTCAAATTTGAAAAAACACTTATTGAGACGTCCCCTTGGAAAATCAATTTCTATTAAGTAATCTTCTGATAATGCACCCCATTGTTTCCGGTCCTTTTTGTAGAGGCGATAGTCGTCAAACTAACGATCTCTATATCCCTTCTCTTCGAGTGGACCCGGGTCTGACTATCGTAAAAGAAGGTCTGTGAACCGATTCGAGATTTTCTGGTAATGTAATTGATAGTGGTTCTTACTACCACTAACAATGTTGACCGGAAGTCCTCATAACGCTGAACGCGCATGCGTCCTTCTCTTTATAAGATTATTAATTCACTTGGAAATCGTTAACTTGTTTCTGCTATTGTGACTTTATTCTCCTGCCAAGAACACGGCTATCCCCCTTAAAATTATGTATTCACGTTGATATCATTTTTAACTTGTACTTTTTTCCAAACGTATTTCCTAAAAATGATCATATTTTCAGAGTCCTCACGTGATAGAAAATGTAAAAGACGATTTCGTCTTTTACGGTTGATTTTGACTACGAACGGCTTATAAAGATTGATGTCTTAAAGTGTTAAAAATAAATTAGAATTTTATTTCGGGATTAAAAATACAATGTTAGACTAATTAATAAGTTTCGCCCAAAATGTGTGTGAAAACCCAACGAATAAGCAACATATTCAAAAAATATATTGTAAATAAACTGTCCGTTGTACTCCCCCACCCCCCAAAAAATTATTGTTTTGATTTATTACAAATTCTTACTATATTGTAAATAAATTGTTTGTTCTGAAAGCACACATTTTAATTAATTTCAATAAATGATCTATTAATTAATTATTTTGAATTATTGATGGGGTGTTACTTAACTGAATTTGTGATCTTTCATGTTTGATTTACTTTTCATGTTTGATTTACTTCTAAGTTAAAAAATCAAGAAAAATCATCTTTTTTTTTCAGAAATAAGAGCAACTCTTATCAAATTATTCAGCTAAAACCAATGATAATGAAATGTTTATATAAAGAATAAAATTACCTAAGAATAGGGATGTGTCTTCTTGTTGTGTTTACAAACAAAAGAGATATTCCCATTCAGTATAAATGATACTAGTCTTTTCATTCGATGTAGACCGGAAAGAATGAACTTATTTAAAGAATGAATAGTAAATTAGAGAAATTATTTTTCAAAAAATGATTGGTATGTTTAAAAAGTTCAAAAATTTGTGACAACACCATTTTATTATTAAGTATTAATTTAATGTCTGCTGTGTCGCCTACGCAAATTACACGAAATAACACATTTGCACTAAGATTTTTAATGAATTAATAGGTTAATTATAGTCAGTGATCGTTAATTTATAAATACTGAAAATATCATCGAAATTAGCTTATTTCCTGAATTTTGATGTTTTTTAGTGAAGAGAGAGGTCAATATGTCCATAGCCTGACTGTCCGACTGCTCTCGTTTGTAACTATACAGTATTTCCTAGTTAACAGGCTTAGTTTACGTAGACCTCGTCCCGGGACACTATTTAGTATAAAATAATAAGAAAAAAAAAGAAAATTGACTGTAAAGGTAAAGGGGTTTTATCCGCCGCCACCCACTACATACGGGCATCAGTTTATTACGCATATACTAATTAATTCACCACTGCTTACCGATTGATAACTGCTTCCCTTTTTCTACATATTTCACAATAGACTAAGACAAGATAAAACAAGATAAAAATGTCTTTCTTCTAAACAAGAGTAACAGTTCTCTTTTTATTTATTTTTTGTGTGCCTAATTATTAGTTCAAACTGTGACATATGAAGAAAGTTAGTTGTTACCCTTTAAGCACAAAACTTAAGCCGCAATTACGGCCCTTGTATGCCAGTTTTTATCTTGCCTAGGGGGCGCTTTTGTTTTGTAGCTGTCATAAATTAAGGCAGGACATAAGCAAAATAGGTTTACTTTGTATTAACATGAATCTCTAACTGTGTTTAGTTTGTGCTTCTTTTTTAATCGAGATATAATACATGACGATGAGGTAGTAGAAGACAATGAGAACCAGTACAACACCAGCAATGAGCCTAACGTTATCAAGATTACAACAAAAATACACTGATTTTATGTGTTTGGAGGTTCAGCATAGAAGTGCTTTAAAAAATAAATAAGAAAAACAGCAGAAATAGCGTTGATGAGAACATTACGGGAATGGAACGATGTAGTAGAGTTTTGAAATAACTGCATTGAACAGGCAAAGTTTTTTTTCATAGCTAATGATATTGAGATGAAGGTAAGAAAAAGGCTATTTTCTCATCGGTTATCGAAGCAAAATACTATGCTGTGTAAAGGGGTTTAACTAGTAATGGACCGAAAGTGAAAAAGCTAATGATATTGAGATGAAGGTAAGTAAAAGGCTATTTTCTCATCGGTTATCGAAGCAAAATACTATGCTGTGTAAAGGGGTTTAACTAGTAATGGACCGAAAGTGAAAAAGCTAATGATATTGAGATGAAGGTAAGAAAAAGGCTATTTTCTCATCGGTTATCGAAGCAAAACACTATGCTGTGTAAAGGGGTTTAACTAGTAATGGACCGAAAGTGAAAAAGCTAATGATATTGAGATGAAGGTAAGTAAAAGGCTATTTTCTCATCGGTTATCGAAGCAAAACACTATGCTGTGTAAAGGGGTTTAACTAGTAATGGACCGAAAGTGAAAAAGCTAATGATATTGAGATGAAGGTAAGTAAAAGGCTATTTTCTCATCGGTTATCGAAGCAAAACACTATGCTGTGTAAAGGGGTTTAACTAGTAATGGACCGAAAGTGAAAAAGCTAATGATATTGAGATGAAGGTAAGTAAAAGGCTATTTTCTCATCGGTTATCGAAGCAAAACACTATGCTGTGTAAAGGAGTTTAACTAGTAATGGACCGAAAGTGAAAAAGCTAATGATATTGAGATGAAGGTAAGTAAAAGGCTATTTTCTCATCGGTTATCGAAGCAAAACACTATGCTGTGTAAAGGGGTTTAACTAGTAATGGACCGAAAGTGAAAAAGCTAATGATATTGAGATGAAGGTAAGAAAAAGGCTATTTTCTCATCGGTTATTGAAGCAAAACACTATGCTGTGTAAAGGGATTTAACTAGTAATGGACCGAAAGTGAAAAAGTTTAATGAATTATGAGCTGATGCAGAGAAATATTAAACTGGTACCTAAGGAAATTCACGAAAGATTTTTGTTTAATACGAGGAGCAAAAATAGAGGATGAGTCTATAAGAAACCCTATGATCGCATTAAGGACCTTGTTCGAACATTGCAATTTTGAAAAGAGTCTCTGGAATTAAGGGCGTTAAAATCCAGTAACGCCTACTAAGCGAAAGGGGTCTAACTTTGAAGAAAGCTATGGATATAGCAGTAACAATTTAATAGTCTAAATTAATGCAGGAAACAATTATCGATTATGAAAATTCCATACACAAATTACTCCTAAGAATGGAGTGTTACAGATGTAGTTAATACCTTACACATGGTGGATAAATGTACATTTATAGATAGTGAATGTTACAGATGTCATGAAACATGGAACACCTGCAGGAAGTGCAAGCAGAAATAGAATAGATTCTCAAAAATAAGTAAAAGGAGCAATGCAATGAATGTAGTAGAGGTCAAACGGATGAAAAGGGATTCACCATGGAAAGGTTAAGCCTGGATGAAAATGAGGTAAGGCAAGAAAAATTGAATGTATACAATATTTCTAACCTACGAACACCACATTTAATGGTAGAGATGTTTATAAACAAAAGATTTTCATAGAGGTAGATAGAGGAGTATTATCTTCGGTCATCAGTCTAAAAAAATTCAAAAGGCTAGGTCGAAGCCAGGATTTCCGGAAAAGCTCAGTATAACTGACGACCTATACTGGTGAGATACAACTGTTGTAGAGGAATCACATGAAGGCAAAGTGAAATGTATACCCTTACTGGTTGTTAAGAGATAGTTACCAACACTACTGGTTAGGTATTGGATGAAGAAGTTGAGGCTAGACTTGGAAAGGATGTTCTGGTTAACAAGTGACCCGGAAGAGACCAAAATAATCCTCACAGAATATGATGCCTTATTCAATGAAGAAATGGGATGTCTGAAAAACTTTCAGCCGAATATATCCATTGATAAGGAAGTCAAGCCAAAATTTTGTCGAGCTGAGACTGTACATTATGCTTTGATGGAAAATAGAAAAGGAGTTGAATCTGCTTAGAAATCAAGACATTTACAAAAAGAGTAAAATACACGAGATACGCTGCACCAAGAGTACATATTGTTAAAAGTAACAATGAGGAGATCTGAATATGTAGAAATGAAAGATGAAAAAAAAAACGCGCACACGAAAAAAATGAAAGTTCGATTTCCGATTTGTATTAACAATCCCCCTAACACGAGGACACCAACTCTCAAAGAATCCGACTCTAGAATTGTAATTAACAATTCTTCCGAAAACGATACTCGGCAATCGATTAACTCAACATAAAACGCCAATTCAATTTCTTTCTCCCTTTCTTGGTTAGCACTCGACGTATCGTAATTTAATCGTCACTCCCCCGGAGGAAAGATTCTATACTTTTTATTTCAACGAGTAGTCGCCTATGCAAAACAATGGTCATTTGCATAAGTGCATTCTTGTCCTTACACACAAATAACAAGATTCATTTATTTGTTATGAATTTTAAATTCTTAATTATAGACTCGTATGTAAAATGTTGGTGTTTGTTTCACTACGGCGTAGCGATTATTTTGCAGCTTTATCTACTTTCTCGTTTCCATGTATGCCGATATGGCTCGGCATCAAACAGAAGATGATTGTATTCGTGTTGCAGAAGTTACTTATTCTGTTGCCAAGTTGAATGTCTCAGGTGTTGAATTTGAATCTATATACAGATAATGAATTTTCTTGGCTTGTTATGTTTGATATTATCTAATACCAAATCATCAGTGAAAATTGATGCAGTTCTTGGCAGTAGCATGGGGTATTATTTGCTGCCGGAGAACTTCCAGCTGTGTCTTCATCCTTGGATGTATCTGTGTATATGCATTTGTAGTTGGAATAGTGATATTTTATCGATTGAAATTCATTCTGTAATACAAATGGGTTTGTTTCATTCTTTGGGAATTGTTCAAAATCAAAAAATAATCCTGATTTCATCAATTACCGAGGTGGAATGTTGTAGATGATTCGATTATAGTGCATTTCAATTTCACTGGTAGGCTTCCTGATACGGACACTACATACGTTATTTTATTTCCATTCGACTTTAAACACTGATAGTTATGGAGTAAGTAAAAATTCCAGAAATACATAAACTTCGAATTTATTTTGGAAAATTTGTAACTATTTCTACAGTTTATTTTTAGATTTTATTTAAACAGAGTTACTATCTGTGCTCTGCGTGATGCATATGTTTTCTTCGGCAGCATACTAGGAAACCATCTGCATAGAGTGAGAAATCTATTTCAGGAACTAACAAGATTCTTTCTTGAAGGAACATTGTTATCCAGCTCTTTGAAGTCTGAAGTCTCTGACAAGAATATTAAAAATAAACTTTGAATCAAAAATATATTGTGACAAACATAAATCTAAATTGAAGGAAAATAATAATGTTGGCACCAGCAGCGCTTGGTGCAACAGAAAATGGTTGTAACGGGTCTGGAGGATATAAATTCCTGGGATGGTAAGCAACAGATAGATCTCGCCTGGAAGGGAATGGACAATATTGGAATCTTAAGGCGGTGTGTTGTCACTTAAATTCCAGATAAAGCCAATAGACGTAATCAGCAAGAACTCAATGGCAAGCGACTGTTGCGAGAACGCAAATTGATTTGCAACGGTGCTCGATAAAGACAGAAAGTACTGGAAATCTGAGGAGACTTGTTGTTACTCAGATACCAAGGAACATCATCTGTGAGCAATCATTGTTAGTGACTCGTGTGAGAACTCCAAGTGAGTAGGAAATAATAATAACACAGTTAAAAGTTCAGACATACGAATAGCAAAAAGTATAAATACTGTTAAATAGTCGACTTTACTGTCCCAACTAATCACAGAGTGAAGCTAAAGAAGACTGAAATCAACACAAGATGTAAAGCATTTACGCGAAAATAATGCGTTCGAGTGGTCGCCATTTTACATCCTAGCTACATAGGCAGTTCTAAATGGCTAATGATTTTATCATATAAATCTATATAAAAGAGGAAACGTGTCTTTCCTCCTTTCTGCCTTTCCCCTCTTTTACACTTTTCCAATGCAAGTCTTACACCATGCTTATTTTGAATCGCCATACACGAGGATATTTTATAACAAAACAAATAGTGAGATTAACATTCTCCTCGCCGGCCTAGTATTGATCAATTTTCTTTTGCTTATTAATTAGCAAATATTTGATTTCACATATTAAAACTTTTAATTCTATATCAGTGTTTAATTTGACAGTGAAATAAAGTAGAAGTACACAAACCAAACATAAAAATAGACTCCACATCTGATGTCGACATAACACATATGTTATAAACGTAACACATATGTTATAAACGTAACATTACTCAATAAGTCCCGAGCCTGACACGCAGATGACTCCACTAGTGATACATCTTTATGATTTTTATAAAATACTAACCTTCAAATAACACATGTTAAAATTTAAGCCTGATTAGATTATTAATAAACAAATTATAGTTATTTAAGTGAAACTACTGTTGAAAAATTGCAAACCAATGGAAAAATCTGAATTTGTTGATAAAACATTGCTTTCTGATGGAAGAAATACTATTCAATCAAAGTAGTCGCTTGATAAGTGTTATTCGGATTCTGATCCGTCGGTAACAACGATTAAAAGTTGGAATGCTGACTTTAAACACTGTCGTACAGATACAAATGATGCTGATTGTTCAGGTCGACAAGATTGGCAGTCTTCCCAGAATAGATTTTTTTAAAACTCACAAACTAGTTTAGGTCGATGG
The DNA here is from genome assembly GCA_963556195.1 of Sepiola atlantica. Taxonomy (NCBI): domain Eukaryota; kingdom Metazoa; phylum Mollusca; class Cephalopoda; order Sepiida; family Sepiolidae; genus Sepiola; species Sepiola atlantica. The sequence goes on from OY744522.1 coordinate 31,209,631, forward strand.
TAAGTTCAAGTGTCGTGGGATAGCAGAGGACTTGAAGATATCAGAAGGCAGTGTATTCACGATTTTGTGTGAACACTTGTAAAGCTGTGTTCAAAGTGAGTACCGCGTTTGTTCACAGTCGATCAAAAACAACAAGGTGTCGATGATTCAGTACGTTGTTTGACACTGTTTCAATATGTGACAATGAATAAAACATGAGTCTATCACTTGACTCCGGAGTAGACGGCAGCAGATGAAACTTGTTCAAAGCCATCAAAGACACAAATATTTTGTTTGATTTTACACCGGCTATGATAACTGCTAATTGTATGCTCTTGGAGAAACCAAAAGAAAAATCGCTGACTGGGACTACTTCTCACCACCCAGATAAAAATTCAGAGTAAAGCAAGCCTCCCTCAGTTAAGATAGATGACTACGACTTTATTTCAGAAGCAAAGACATTCCCCGATTTATTCACAGAAAAGAGATTGGTTATTGATTTGCCATTATTGGGAGAATTTATCACACATACGATGCTAATGTTTATCATAGAGAGAATGCCTAAAAAAAGAATTAGATCATCGACTAAAGAAAAAGTGACCAAACTAATTGTAACAACTGTAATAGACTAACGGACACGAAAAGGTCACAATGTCGATCCAAACTTCAAACAGAATTCCTTTTTCTCAAACGCAGAAATGACTCGTGATAAATTTCCGGTACCAACACTTTCTCTCTGTTCTCCCCAAAATCCAACTCCTGCTTTCAATCTGTCTTTATTATTTAAGTAAGTTGGTCTCAAGACATGCAAATTAGTTAGGCATGTGTGCGTGGAGCGTATTCTTTCGTCAGTCGGATTTGCTCTATAGTTTCGCTGCTGGCATCGCTTCTTGTATGCAACCCTCGGTGCGCTGGTGAAAATGAATGAATTGATGTTGAAGCCTTTCAATCTTTCCATGTCTATTCGTCGGGGATCTCTACTTTCATTGATGCTTTATGTGCTCGCGTTCGAACATTTCCTTCGCAGGCTTGAAAGGATTATTTGTCTGCTGATTGCACTACGATCAAGTACTCCGCCTATGCCGATGACGTGACTATCCTTGTAACAAGCAGTGTCGAGATCATAGTTGTTAACATGGAAATTAGGCGGTATGAACAGGTAATAGTGGTCAAAATTAACTGCAACAAATCTGTTAGCATGCGGATTTTTGCCTGGAGAAGTGTACATCCTCAGGGGCCCTTCTGCTGGACACATAGGCTTGCAAGATATTCTGCGTCTTGTTTGTTCTTGATCTCACGTTGAAAAACAATTGATCGGAATTATTGAAAATGGTTAATAATTATTCGCTCCTTTATCTTCTCATTCTTTATCCTCTTTCAGTGCTTTCACTCCCGGTGAACACTTTACTTTTGTTGGTGCGAACTCTTTTAAGTTTCTTGTGACGTGGAAAGCAGCTATTCTGAAGCAACTTTCTGAAGCAACTTTCTGAAGCAGCTTTCTGAAGCAACTTTCTGAAGCAGCTTTCTGAAGCAACTTTCTGAAGCAACTTTCTGAAGCAGCTTTCTGAAGCAACTTTCTGAAGCAACTTTCTGAAGCAGCTTTCTGAAGCAACTTTCTGAAGCAGCTATTCTGAAGCAACTTTCTGAAGCAACTTTCTGAAGCAGCTTTCTGAAGCAACTTTCTGAAGCAACTTTCTGAAGCAGCTTTCTGAAGCAACTTTCTGAAGCCGCTATTCTGAAGCAACTTTCTGAAGCAACTTTCTGAAGCAGCTATTCTGAAGCAACTTTCTGAAGCAACTTTCTGAAGCAGCTTTCTGAAGCAACTTTTTGAAGGCGGTCTGCGTATGCCATTCGTCAACAGAATCGAATTTTATATTGATAATCTTATCAAAACACACACATCATAAAACAGTTGAAAGAAGGTGTTTTTCAGTACAGTCATGTGATTCGAATTTCCAAGAACTAAAATAAAGAAATGAAGAATGCATATCTTAACTACTCACTGATGTACATGGGAGAATGTTTTGGGGTATCACTACAATCCTCAAATGAACCAGGTAAGCTTCTCTCCTCAAAGATGTGATTGAAGCAGCAACAAAAAGAAATATTATCGCTGCTTCATCTAAAAAAAGTTTACTCCCTATCCTTATACCTTCCAGTCACAATAAGAGACCGCCTTCCAATCGGAAAATCGTGGGAAAGGATGCAGAATTGAATGGAATCAGCAGAGCCCGCGATATATTTTCTTATAATGGCGGAAGCTCGCAAAGAATATGTCGAACCTTAGTTTTGCGTTAAGAGACAGACTTTCGTCATAAGCGCCGACTTGTATTCTATAATATCTTGCGTCGTTTCAATGTCTTTGTCGCGTATATGGTGCAAAATGATGATCTTCACCATAGCAAATGTGGCATCTATGAAGACGAGTTATTGTTTGCAACCAAACAGATCCTAATATCTATTCGAATATATTTTCTCCCCTACCATAATAATCCTATCATTTGTTCATTCAAATATAGTTTTAGTTTTCACTACATCGGTATTACAAGTCAAAGATTGGATGTAACGAGTAATCAACACGCATCTAGAAATATTCTTCATGCGAATTATTACTATTTAAACGTGCTGAATAAAACATACGTGTCAGCAATCGCAAAAAATTTCATAAGTAATCGTATCCATACCTCTAATTGAAGTGTAGACTTGTCGTCTATCTTAGAAAGTTACACTCTCTCAATTACCTAAAAGTATTAGAAATTATTTATATTAAATCCAGACGATTTTTTTGCCCTTAATGCTTTTCTACTCAATTATTGATCCGCAATCTTTCTCTGTAATATTCATACATCAATGTGTTTGTCTTATTACATTTATCTCGATTTTGCTCTGTTGACGATTCACGAGACAAGTGTGATAACTTTTTTATCTGTTATAATTTTAATTTTGCATCATAATTGGTAATTAAAATATGGTCTATTATTGCCATCTACATATATAAAAAGCAGTGACATGTATGGTTGTCCTTACAGATTCGATTGATCGTTTTATTGACTATTTAAAAATAAACTGCTACTGTATTTTGTATGAAGTACATTGACAACAGATAATTTTCTAGTGTTTATTCAGATATAATATAAATTATAGAAACTTTCAGAAATTTGGTAAATCCTGTAAAAAAACTAATTCAATTAAAAAAAAGATACAAGATGACGATTATTTTTTATTAAATAAACATTTTATTTTGAGGTTTCATTTTTTGATCAAATTAAATTTACATTTAACAAAAATAACTATTTATCTGTTTGAGTATTTAGCATGTTTTGCAAGATTTTTTGCAATATACTTTCATCCATCCGGGGTTCTTTGTACAGTGCTTATGAGCAGCCCATGACTTGCATTTGCGTGTATTGTAAGTGTCCTTGCAAACACCTGTAAAAAAGAAAACAATACGAAGACAATCACCTTTAATTGGTTTAGATCAACGATATTCAGTTTACATATTCGATTTATGCATAAATTCTACGCTTAGAAAGTTGTTTACATTTGAAAATATTTATTAAAATAAAAGTAATACATAGCGCATTTTTACAATTAGCATTTAGCGTATATATATATATATATATATATATATATATATATGTGTGAGGGGGATGAAAAAAGAAAAACCAAAAAAGATGTTTTTTATATATTCATCAACGTTTCGTCTTTATTAGTAAGACGTCCTCAGGGTGATAATTTTAAGAAAAATGTCATGCAAGTACGTGAAAATATTGGGTCGACATGATGGGTTGATGAGAAAAAGTAGTAGCCACTATTGGGTGCGCAGGCCCGAGGTCCGGGCTTAGTGAAGTCAGTAGCATGGAATGAAATTAATGAGGATGGTTCTGAGTGAAAAAGTGGAGGGGTGGGGGTGAACGGAAATAATGTGGATGGCTGTTAGTGAAGAAGTGGAGGGGTGGGGAAAGAGGAGGGGAGGGGGAGGTTCTGTGATATTGGTGTGTGGGTAATGTCATGGTTTTAGAAAAGATTTGAAAAAATTAAGGTGGTATGAAAGTGGGAGGGGTAGGTGAGTAAGAGTGTGAGAAAAGTAGTCGAAAGAGTGAAATGGGTGATGGGGGGAGAGGGGAGATTTCGTTGTAGGTAGGTGTGAATTTTTTGGAGATGTGTGTCTGTATATATGAATGAATAAATGCGAAAATAGTTTTCATTTATACCGACTATATTCATATCAAAACACGTTAAGCTAATTTAATGCAATTTTACACTAATATATATTCAACCACAATATATATATATATATATATATATATACCCAACAGAACACTACCAAAACACACTGACCAAGATGCTTCATTTGAATAATAATTTCATAAACACTCTCAAATATATTAATATTCTGCCCATTTCATTTTTATTTTTGTATCCCACTTTCCGTAAATAAATGTAATACTTTTCTTCATAGTAATAGTAATATTAATTACAACGATTTAATGAAAAACGTTTAACATTCAAAATGATGTTTTTGAATTCGAAAGATCACTTCCGTTTTTTGCCGTTTTTGTTGACGAAACCGACAACGACGACAACGATGAAGCTGCTGCTGATGATGATGATTATGATTATCCAGATAAGTATTACATTTGCCATGAAAATAATAAAGAAAAAAGCCCCCCACCTCCTCTAATTTTTTTTAAATTGCAAAAAAAAATAGTATCATATTTTTTTTTTTAATCGTCATTAACTTTGGTGTTATATTTGTGTTTTTAATAATAAAAGCGAAAAACAAAGTAACCTTTTTTAAATTACGCAGGAAAATATAATTGTTTTCTGTTGGCAATTTTCAAGAATAGCCAATATATATATATATATATATATATATATATATATATATATATATATATATATATATATATATATATATATATATATATATCAGTCCGAGATTAAAGTGATTTCAGTTATGCTTAAATTCCTTCGACTTATTAAAAACACATTGCATTAGATCTTCCGACATACACTGTACAAGCAAAATTAATTCGTAGAAGTTTATTTTTTATTTTCTGTTTTGGCTTCTCTTCCCCCAAACAATTTTGCGGTTCCTTCTTTTTCAATTTTTGGCTCGTATTACACCTCCAAACAAAATAAGCAGCTATTCATTTTAATTTAAGTTCACCCCTTACTCCCCCTAAAATATTTAGAATTTTATCGATTAAAAAGGTATTATTATTATTATTATTTATTTCGAATTGTTTTTAAGAATAAACAAGCGAGGTATCGAAAACTCGAGGAAATATTTACAATAACAAAAACTAAGTTATATATTTACGCGAAAATTGTAGTTACAATCACAAAAAGTCTTTCGATGATTAAATGTTAATACCTCTACGTTTCTGGAATGGGTTCAGGTTCTTATTTTGACTCGCTAAGTTATTGAACAGTCGGTGGATGAGTTTACGGATAAACATGACGATTGATGTTACTTCTCCGGGTGAAGTAAGCAATTCTATCAGGCGGGCAATGGCGTCGTTTTTCGCTTTAAACTTGAGTATTGAAGGCTGATCTTATTCTCAAGCCAAATTATAATTTTAATTCTTGAATGAAAATCGCGATTGTCGCTTATTATATTCATTGGCTAGGTTACGTTGTATTGTCTAGCCAAGTTCTACGTACTTTACATAGAAACCATTTTCATTAGTCACTTTACATATCCCATCCGCCCTCGGTCGTTTTTCTCAATAACTATCTCCCTCTCTCTCTCTCTCTCTCTCTCCTTCAGCCGGCCCGCTCGTGACTTACTTAGTGTTTTGCATTAAGCACAACTTTACTGTTTCCCATCAGATTTTCCTTGGGCTACATTATTCTAAAACTGAACTCACCTCAGCTGTCTGACTTGTCATCCTTAAAACAATTACAGCCAACGATCGCGATTAACCACTGACATTTACATTGATCGCTGTGTTTGAAACAAAAACAACATTATTTCATTAACAAGTAGAGGTTTATTCAAGGATTGATTCTGGGTTGGCTACTATAAGCGATTCGTGCAAATTTGCTTTTATACGGTTAGCCGGGGCACTGATAGCCCCGACAAAAAAAAGTATACCAGGTCTAAGTTGACTGAGAAGTGTCAAAAATATACACCCAAGGAGGAACTAGCCGCGGTGTCATTGTTTATGTATCCAGATTTTAAAAGACCAATGTTTCTTTATACGGACGCCAGTGACAGATGTATAAGCGCGGTTTTAACTTAGCCATGTCCAGCAAACGATGGACCAGTTCTAGGAATACCGGAAGAAGTTCTATGACAAAGTGATAGGAACCTATGAAGGATTTAGGGCAATTAAATACGCTAGTATACATTTAGAAAAACTCTACCGGGAAAATCGCAATGTATTATTTACATGAGTTATGAAAATCGAATCCTAGGAGATCGAGTTGTTTTGACTACGGGCCGGGTAAAAACGACGTTCAGGGAAATTTGCAGGTGCGATGTGAAGAAAACGTTAAAAAGTGATCAGCTCAAAGGTTAGAATTGTCATGAGTGACAAAATGTCGGCCGAGTGGCAACTGCGTACACGATAGAATTTTAATTGCACGAAAACACGACCGAGTGTATTTCCTGTCGCATCGGCTCTCCGAGCCACAGCGGATATGGTCGATACACGATTTTATACGGGGTGGAAAATTTTAAATAGTACGTAATTGGGGCGGTCAAATGAAAAAAAAAAACTTCTTTTAAAGGAGGGTAAGACAAGAAAATCAGATATACGGCTCCTCGCAACCGTAGCTTTAACGGCAATCACACAGTGGATCTTGAAATTCAGTGGTGGCTACTGTATGATCGAATATTAGACCAGTACCCAGAATACCTCTGTGAATTTGTTGTCCCGGATTTTGAGACATTTAGAGTCGGAATCGGTTTAGTGGGAGTCTATGTTATATAAAAGGGTCTTCAAGATAGTTATAATAAACTCACACCATTTTAAACAGTATTCGGAATGAGACAGTAATGACGAAGACAGGTGTGGACCAGCAAACCTTACCTCTCGACCTGTTCTTGACATCACTGCCCGAGGCTTGTGTGATGAATGCCCATAGCTTGCTCGGGAACACTGATCACTTTGTGGTAATGATTGATATCACCCTAAAATCTCGTCCCAAAGCTGATTAGCCGTTGCTTAAAACGACGAGATACTATAAGCAGGCTGATTTTGATCCTATCAGAGATTATATCAGAGAAGCCCCATGAAGTGAGATTTTTTCTCTTCCTGCTGATCAGTGTGCAAATAATGTAACCGAATGGGTCAAATCAGGCATTGAGGAACATGTCCCCATGCGAATATTCTACAGCAAGCCCCACTCTCAACAATGGTTCAACAAGAATGTGTAGCTGTTATTACATAGAGGCAGTCAGCATTCCGACAATTTAGCCGCCATAAGTCAACTAAGAATAGACAGAAATTTATAGCGTCAAGAAAAAATTGTAAGTCTGTGATAAGTGAAGCAAAGACAAGATATACAGAGATGACCAGAAAACTCATTCAGTCGCAGAAACTAAGTACTTGTGACTTCTGGAAAATCATCAATAGTGTTGTGAACAATGGCCAATCAATGATTCCCCCACAATCTAATCATAATAATGTAGTTTGCACGGTAACGTACAAGGCTGAACTACTTGTCTAGCGTTTCGCTTTAAACTCCACTTTGTATTCCGGAAACCACACACTCAAAATTCCCCATTACGGACTGAAGACACACTTACTGACCTGACAATCATCCCATCTCATGTCCGGTCATCATAAAAAAACATTGACACCTCCAAAGCATGTGGGGCTGATCTTATACCAGTAATAGTAATAAAAATGATCTGCTGAACTGGCCCCATGTCCTCTGCAAACTCTACAACAAATTCCTTGCCAAAGTTTGCTTTCATAATAGCTGGGAAATTGCGTCTGTGGAACCAGTCTTCAAGAATTCTGGAAATAGACCTAACCCTCAGTATTATCGCCACATCAGTGTACTTTTGCTTATCGCCAAAATCCTTGAATCCTTAATCAATCTAGCGATTGTCTGGTACCTCGTTAATGATAAACTCCTTTCTGACTATCAGTAGGGATTTAGGCAAGCACGGTCTATATCGGATATCTTAACGGTCATCTCCGAACTCATATACCATACACCACACAAGATAGGTGGAGCTAGGGCAGTAACGCTTGATATATCTAAAGTTTTTGACAAGGTCTGGCATCAAGGTTTTCTCATAAAAATTAATTCATATGGTATTACCGGACGAATATTTAATTGAATGTGATCCATCCTAACCAAAAGAAATATCCAGTTTGTAATCGATGGCCGTTCATCCAAACAACATGACATACATGCAGGTGTACTCCAGGGATCGATCCTTGGATCTTTATAGTTCCTAATTTTCATAGACGACCGCCTGCCGGCCTTTGGAACTCCTTCCCTGCTCCTTGTTTCCCCGACTGTACCGACATGCAGAATTTTTAAACTAATGTAAACATACATCTCGCTTCACAGCTCCTAATTTAGGATGACCCCCAAAACTTTCACCCTTATTCTCAGTAGCCCCTTACGGCTACAGTGGCAACTTGCCTTGTTTGGGGTGAACTAAGTTTTTTTTTTAAGTAGTAAAGATCTGGATGATGAGGTTTCTTTTGAAATGATACAGACTGTGAAAACTGGACCGTTTTCAAAAAGGTTGGGTTGCTGTTATGGAAATTGGGCACAATGGAACATACGAAATTAATAAATAGCATTTTACCTCAGAAGACCCGCGAGCTCAAATTTTGTGAAGCGATACAATTGTTAACCAAATCATTTAGTCCAAAAACATCTCTCTTCTGAAAAAGGTGGAAGTGCTTTAACCTCACAAGAAAATAAGGTTTATGAAGACAGGACCTTTGAAAACGTAGATGACGTCACGTTATTGAAATTAAGTGCTATTAACTTAAAATGTCTCATATTTGCACACTGATTGATGTCGAACACAGATTCGGAAATTAACAGGAGAATCCTTAACAAACTGATAAATGGGTTAAATTAAATAGCCGAGGACTGCCAACGGTTTATTACCGTACGCAAAGATTGAAAGGATATCAAACAAAGTAGAGTGTCCCATATCAGAAAAATCCACAAAAAAATGACTTCACCAGGAAAATTTGATAGTAAAAAGAGAAGTAGTCTGCCCTCTTAACCGTATATCAGTTACGGACAAGTACATTGATACATAGATTGTCCCTATAAAACGAATATATATTTGCAGATACCGGTCAATGAAGAATGCTCGAAATTATTGTGTATAAATACACATAAAGGGTTATAAAAATTCGAAAGACTACTGTTTGGAATAAGGTGGCGCCGACTATATTTCCTCAGGTAATGGGCGGCCTATCTGAATGGCATTCTAATAATTAGTAAAACTACGGAGCAACATAAAGCTTTCCAAAGAATGCAAGATCACGGTTTCAAACTAAAAGAAGAGAAATATGAATGTTTAAGGAACAAATTTAATATCTGGGGCAAATGCGAGGAATGGTAAAGACACGACTTAGAGAGAGCAGGTGAGAAAATATATCGTCTTTTCAGAATTGTCTTATGGTAGCAAATTGCTATAACGTATTCACCCCAAGTATACACAACCTACAAGCGACTTTAAACAGACTATTGAAGAAGGATAACGCCTGGATTTAGACGATAGAATGTCAGAAAGCATCTGATTTATAGAAAAATGGAGCGCTGGGTATCATTTCTGCTCTAACAAACCAGCCATAAACCTTTATTAACAATTTATTAATTAATGAAAAGTTTACCTATACATACGGCAAACAGATTACAGAGATGGGAAATCATCCTTCTAAATTATAATTACAAGATAAAGTATCTCGCATCTTCAAAGATCGGTCATGCGGACGGACTGTCTAGATTGATACGGAAATCTTTTTAACTCATTGATGATGCGGTAATTGACTCTCTACCAGTGAAAGTTGAGGTAAAAAACAAGAGTATATTATCATAAGAACTTTAATCCTAACCCTAACTCCAAGTGACACTCCGAGAAGAAAAGACAAAGCTGATGAACGATGATTTTATTTAAAAAACACAAATATAAAAAAGGGCAGAATAGAAAAGAACAACAAAATTCCGGAAACATATTCCGTCTGCGCCTATGGACTAATGCATTATCATCGGGTGATCATTTCGGCGACATTACAAAAACGTATTCTAATAGAACTTTATGTTCGGCATCTAGGCATATCAAGGATGATAAGTTTTATGCTAAGTTACGTCTACTGAACGAACATTGATCGCTATATTGAGAATACAGTTTAATTATGTATAGAGTGTGCGTAAGCAGCAAAAACGCCTCCCATAAAATTTAAATCCTGGCCTAAAACATGGTCTAGAACCCATATTAACTTTGCTGGGCCATTGGATTGATTTTATTATCTAGTTTTAGTGGATAGCTTCACTAAATGGCGAGAGATACTTAAGTCTAAAAACCCAACAACAGAAATAACAATTGGGTTTCTGCAGGAATTGTTCGCACGTTTCGGAGTCGTGAATTGTGTAGCATCGGATAACGGTACTCAATTCACGCCTAGTGAATTCAGAATGTTTTGTCAATCGTTTTTAGTGGAACACCTCACAATCGCGCCATATCATGCGAGAAGCAACGGTCTAGCAGAGCGATTTGTCGATACTTTTAAAAACGCGTTAAAAAAACGAGAAGTACTCCCACGGAGAAAGCCATACACGTTTTTTTACAATTGTATAGGATGACTCTAAAAGACAACGTTCCACTTTACATATCAATAGCGGAAGCTATGCTCACAAGAAAGATCGAGACAATGTTCGACAAACTGTTACCGACTACTCTAAAACCGGAACCAAATATAAATGTCAAAATAATACACCTTATTACCTAGCATAGTGACTCTCGAACGACTGATAGGGGTCCTGTTTGAAATACATAAGGCCATAAATATACCTATTCTTTACCCCAAAGCTGATCAAAAGTTAGGAGCGGTGGACAACTATAAACTCGATACCAGGTTAGTTGCCATGAATTTGGCCAGAACAAAATTAATTTTATTAGTTTGTATAGAATGACCCCGAATGATAGCGTTCCATCTTGCATGTCACCAGCGAAAGCCTATGCTCGCATTAAAGATCAAGACGATTTTCGACAGACTGTCACCGACTCATCTGAAACCAGAACGAAAGATAAATGTAAAACACGGACGTTATTTTAAATCGGAGAAAATAATTTGTTCCGTTTTTTTACTTTTACTTACGAGAATGTGCCGACACTAAACGTCAAAAAGTAGCTAGGAATACTGGGAGTCTGAATTGGTTAATTTCCCAGATGTATGCCCTTCCCCTGGGATGATGTGTGTAACCTCTGCGAGGTTTTGAACGAGGAAATATACGAGATGAATAGGTTCATGCAACAATATTTCCAGTTTTTAGAGGTGGTCAGACACGTACGTCGAACTGGGCAGTCCTTAGCAATGCTGAATGAGCATGTAAGGGCACAATTAAATATTCTGTCTTTGGGACACTTATCACCTAGCATAGTGACCCTCGAACGAATGATAAGGATCCTGTTTGAAATGCATAAGGGCATAAATATACCCATTCTTTACTCCGAAGCCGATCAAAAGTTGGGAGCGGTGGCCAACTATAAACTCGAGACCGAGTTTGTAGCCATGAATTTGGCCAGAACAAAATTAATTTTTTTAAGTTGAGGCGAATAAATGCGAGATCGCCGTACTTGGAGACCTGTGTGTCAGTAAGTCCAATCTATTTAACGGGGAGCCATGTGTGCGCGAACTATTTAAGAAATACAAGTTTGGTAAAAGCTAAATTGGAGTCTTACATCATTTAACGAAAACATATTTAATGTTTCATATGCTTTTAAATTGCTCATGATAGTTTGACTGAAAAAAAGTGTACTTACCAGAGCGTCCACCTAAATTTTGGAAAAAGGAAGATAATTAATAAAAGAAAATTGTTTATCTTATATTACATACAACATATATGAAATACATACTAACTATGGAACACGTTTTTTTTAACTGAGAGTTTCCCATTAACATCAAGAGGGAATAAGGGTTTAAATCGCCCGAGTCATTAGGATTCTTACATCATGTTTAGCTTCATCCAATTGTTAGAAACAACTAATCTAATTTGAAATGTGTCCTGTGTCACATGGATAAGCTAACACATTCACAGCAAGAACTCGACTTCTAACACAACGAAATAAAGACTTTCCTTTCACTTTCAATCTGTTTAGCGCCAGCCGAAATTTCCATGGACAAAGTTTCTTTGCAAAGGCTTCTTTCTTGGTGTTTAGTTCGTTCATTGTAAAATCCAATGTCAACAAATTATTGGCATAAATATCCACAAATAAACCGCAGTCCATATAAGTGATTAATAGTTTCACTTTAATAGTGTCTCACATCATTTTCGTCTTACTAACCCTTATCCTTGAGTAATTTTTGGCCCCGATTATTTGTGATCTCTTAGTAAATCACATCAATGAATTATCTACCCTTTGTATTTGATTTTAGTTCGTGCAAGTTCATGCCACGCCAAGTATAAAGCGTTGCAGACGTAGACTATCCCCACATCTTCATAAAAAAGCACACAGCCGCTCTGGAATATATAAGATTAGATTTGAATTCAGATCCTGTTGACTTCTAATATTTTATGATGACGACCTTCCTTATCAAGTAATAACACCACGACCTTCGTTAAGAAGGCCTGTTCGATCGAAAATGACATCATACACTTTGGTCCATGAATGATAGTTTTCAAAAATGTTTCGAAAATATTAAAAATTGTTTTTAAAAATGAAAAGAAAATTAAGTGTTGTTGCTGCGTAAAGTAAATGAAAAAAAAAACTAGTTGTTCGCCATTGTACCTGCTGCGCATGCCCTGCCAATGTATTGCATCATCATTTTGTTCAATTCCTCAGACCACTTACCTGGCAGTTCAGAATTACTGATGCAAAATAATACAGCCTGGAATTTCATTAAAAAAATTTGATGAAGGGCAGATTGTACTCGTACATCATTTAACGAAAACATATTTAATATTTTAAATTCCTTTAATTGCTTAAAATATCTTTGACTGAAAAAGTTTACTTACCAGAGCTACCACCTAGAATATTAGGAAAAAGAAAATAAAGAAGACATTTAATTTATTTTTAAAAAATGTTTTTTATATTGTATGACAGACGACATATATTTTATATATCTTAACAATAGAATCGCGTTTTCTTTATGCAGATTTTCTGATAGAAAACAAAATGGAAGAAAATTTCTATGCGTCCCGAGTGATTAGGATCTTGCATCATGTCTAGCTTTATTTATAAATAAATAATAATATGTGAAAATAGATTTCTTATTTTCACATATTTCTTAAAGGTTAACATTTAACAAGGTCGAAAGTGAATATTCGAAAGAGGGTCAAAATATTAACTAACAGATATATCTCCATACATAAGTCGGTGTTTGTCGTATACAGAAATCAAAATGGAGGGCAAATTTAAAAACTAGTTTTTGCCATTGTACCTGCTGCGTGTATTGCATCATCATTTTGTTCAATTCCTCAGACATCCCCACCTGGCAGTTCAGAATTACTGATGCAAAATAATACAGCCTGGAATTTCATGAAAAATTTTTGATGGAGGGCAGATGGTACTCGTACATCATTTAACGAAAACATATTTAATATTTTAAATTCCTTTAATTGCTTAAAATATGTTTGACTGAAAAAGTTTACTTACCAGAGCTACCACCTAGAATATTAGGAAAAAGAAAATAAAGAAGACATTTAATTTATTTTAAAAAAATGTTTTTTAATGTGAAAATAGATTTCTTATTTTCACATTTAAGAATAAATAAAACATATATTAGATAAGTAATTAAATTAATACTTTAAATAGTTCGCGGGATAAAAATATACTCTGCCTAAACTGACTAGGCAGTAGAGCCAAAGGACGCTAGCGCCCACTGTTCATATATCATTCAGATGAAACGATGAGTCTGAATGTCAGAGCTCATCATGAGAAAATGGATCTAGGTACTAACTAATCTAAGAGTACTAACTAATGTACACCAGGGTACAAACTAATCTAAGAGTACTAACTAATCAAAGAGTACTAACTTATCTAAGATTACTAACTAATCTAAGAGTACTAACTAATCTAAGAGTACTAACTAATCTACACCAGAGTACTAACTAATCTAAGATTACTTACTAATCAAAGAGTACTAACTAATCTACACCAGAGTACTAACTAATCTAAAAGTACTAACTCATCTACACCAGAGTATTAACTAATCTAAGAGTACTGACTAATCTAAGATTACTAACTAATCTACGAGTACTAACTAATCTACACATGAGTACTAACTAATCTAAGAGTACTAACTCATCTACACCAGAGTACTAACTAATCTAAGAGTACTAACTAATCTAAGAGTACTAACTAATCTACACCAGAGTACTAACTAATCTAAGATTACTAACTAATCTAAGATTACTAACTAATCTAAAAGTATTAATTAATCTACACCAGAGTACTAACTAATGTAAGAGTACTAACTAATCTAAGAGTATTAACTAATCTACACCAGAATACTAACCTATCTAAGAGTACTAACTAATCTAAGTGTACAAACTAATCTCAGCGTACGAACTCATCTACACCAGAGTACTAACTAATCTAAGATTACTAACTAATCTAAAAGTACTAACTAATCTACACCAGAGTGCTTACTAATCTAAGAGTACTAACTCATCTACACCAGAGTACTAACTAATCTAAGAGTACTAACTAATCTAAGAGTACTAACTAATCTACACCAGAGTACTAACTAATCTAAGAATACTAACTAATCTACACCAAGCTAATAACTAATCTAAGATTACTAACTAATCAAAGTGTACTAACTAATCTAAAAGTACTATCTAATCTACAGCAGAGTACTAACTAATCTAAGAGTACTAACTAATCTAAGAGTACTAACTAATCTAAAATTACTAACTAATCTAAGAGTACTTACTAATCTACACCAGAGTACTAACTACTCTAAGAGTACTAACTCATCTACACCGGAGTAATAACTAATCTAAGATTACTAACAAATCTAAAAGTACTAACTAATCAACACCAGAGTACTAACTTATCCAAGAGTACTAACTAATCTACACAAGAGTACTAACTAATCTATGAGTACTAACTAATCAACATCAGAGTACTAACTAATCTAAGATTACTAACTCATCTACACCTGAGTACTAACTAATCTATGAGTACTAACTAATCTAAGAGTACTAACTAATCTACACCAGAGTACTAACTAATCTAAGAGTACTAACTCATCTACACGAGAGTTCTACTTAATCGAAGATTACTAACTAATCTAAGAGTTCTAACTAATCTACACTAGAATACTAACTAATCTAAAAGTACTAACTAATTTAAGAATACTTACTAATCTACACCAGACTACTAACTAATCTAAGAGTACTAACTAATCAAAGTGTACTAACTAATCTAAGAGTACTAACTAATTTAAGAGTAATACTAATCTACACCATGGCACTACCTAATTTAAGAGTAATACCCAATTTACATAATAGTACTAACTAATCTAAGATTACTAACTAATCTAAGAGTATTAACTCATCTACACCAGAGTACTAACTAATCTAAGAGTACTAACTAATCTAAGAGTACTAACTAATCTACACCAGAATACTAACCTATCTAAGAGTACTAACTAATCTTAGAGTAAAAACTAATCTAAGAGTACGAACTAATCTACACCAGAGTACTAACTAATCTAAGATTACTAACTTATCTACACATGAGTACTAACTAATCTAAGAGTACTAACAAATCTAAAAGTACTAACTAATCTACACCAGAGTGCTAACTAATCTTAAAGTACTAACTCATCTACACCAGATTACTAACTAATCTAATAGTACTAACTAATCTAAGAGTACTAACTAATCCACACTATAGTACTAACTAATCTAAGAGTACTAACTAATCTAAGAATACTAACTTATCTACACCAGACTAATAACTAATCTAAGATTACTAACTAATCAAAGTGCACTAACTAATCTAAAAGTACTAACTAATCTACAGCAGAGTACTAACTAATCTAAGAGTACTAACTAATTTAAGAGTATTACTAATCTACACCATGGCACTACCTAATTAAAGAGTAATAACCAATTTACATAATAGTACTAACTAATCTAAGATTACTAACTAATCTAAGAGTACTAACTAATCTACACCAGAATACTAACCTATCTAAGAGTACTAACTAATCTTAGAGTACAAACTAATCTAAGAGTACTAACTAATCTACACTAGAGTACTAACTAATCTAAGATTACTAACAAATCTAAAAGTACTAACTAATCTTCACCAGAGTGCTAACTAATCTAAAAGTACTAACTCATCTACACCAGAGTACTAACTAATCTAAGAGTACTAACTAATCTAAGAGTACTAACTAATCTGCACCAGAGTACTAACTAATCTAAGAGTACTAACTAATCTAAGAATACTAATTTATCTACACCAGACTAATAACTAATCTAAGATTACTAACTAATCAAAATGCACTAACTAATCAAAAAGTACTAACTAATCTTCAGCAGAGTATAGACTAATCTAAGAGTACTAACTAATCTAAGAGTACATACTAATCTAAGATTACTAACTAATCTAAGAGTACATACTAATATACACCAGAGTACTAACTAATCTAAGAGTACTAACTCATCTACACCAGAATACTAACTTATCTAAGAGTACTAACTAATCTTAGATTACCAACCAATCTAAGAGTACTAACTAATATACACCAGAGTACTAACTAATCTAAGAGTACTAACTAATCTACATCAGAGTACTAACTAATCTAAGAGTACTAACTAATCTAAGAGTACTAACTAATCTACACCAGAGTACTAACTAATCTAAGATTACTAACTCATCTACACCTTAGTACTAACTAATCTAAGATTACTAACTAATCTAAGAGTACTAACTAATTTAAGAGTACTACTAATCTACACCATGGCACTACCTAATCTAAGAGTACTAACTAATTTACATAATAGTACAAACTTATCTTAGAGTACTAACTAATCTAAGAGTTCTAACTAACCTACACCAGAGTACTAACTAATCAAAGTGTACTTACTAATCTAAGAGTACTAACTAATCTACACCACAGTACTAACTAATCTAAGAGTACTAACTAATCTATGAGTACTACTAATCTACACAATGGTAATAACTAATCGATAAATATTAACTAATTTACATAATAGTACAAACTAATCTAAGAGTACTAACTAATCTAAGAGTATTAACTAATCTACACTATAGTACTAACTAATCAAAAAGTACTAACTAATCTACACCAGAATTTGTAGTATACATAAAAAATTGCTACAACTTAAGAAAAGTTGTTGTAATTGCAGCGGATGCCCTGCAGATACATGTACAACATTACTTTGTAAAATTTCCCAGGCCATTAATCTGGCAGATTCAAAAGACCCATGTAAATTATACAGTGTGAGATTCTAATGCAATCTATTGGTAGATAGCAAGGTCGACAACAACATTTAACGAAAACATTATTTCATTTTTGAATTTGGATAATTTCTAAAAATATTCAAATTTTGACTGGAAAATTTTTACTCACCGGCCTTACCACCTGAATATTAGAAAAAAGAAAAGAAAAAGATATGTAATTAACTTTTAAAATGTTTCTATTTGTATAAAGATAACATATATTTTGTAAATCTTAATTATAGTTTTGCATTTCCCTAACTGGGAATTTATTGTGGGCAAATTCCGCGGGAAACAAAAGTTCTAAACGTTCAGATTGATTAGTATCTTATATTCCCTGTCGCATTACTCAAATCTAAAAAGCAACTGATCTTATTTCAAATATGTCCTATGTCACTTGCTTAGGCTCACCAATAAACTATCTCGGAGTTTTCATTGATCCTAGTCAATACTGCACTAATCATACGATTTCAGCCATTACGCACATTGTCTATCTCCGCATCTCTATCACAAAGTAAACCAACACCCTGAAATATGTAAGACTTGATCTGTATCTAGTTCATAATGACTTCCAAGATTTAATGCGGATTCTCATCAAGTAATAAATTATACCTTTCGCTAAAATATTTGATATAGCCTTTTTTGTTTCAACTGTCGATTCAACTGTCGGCATCTAACGGTTTTGTTTGAAATATCGACTGTCAGTCGTGCAAGCGTATGTTTCCAATAGCATTTTTTGGTTCAACTGTCTGACGATCAGGCTTATGTGTGAAATAGTATTTTGTCGGTTCAACTGTAGGTGAGTCACGGTTTTGTGTCAAATCTCATTTCTTCGGTTAAACTGTTGTTCTGTAACGATATGTTATAAATAGCATTCATAATGTTATTTTTACGTACATTTAATTTTGAATAATAAGTTAAAACAAAGATTCAAGAATATTTGACATTAATTAGGATATCGGACCGAAGGTGCTGATTCCAAATCTGCGATTAGTTTGACTCTTATATTAATCGTTTAACTATGATGCCAAAACATAGAGATAACTTTGTTCTTTCTTGCTTTCCTCTTCTGTCTCTCTTTCTCTCTATTTCTCTCTCTTTATCTCTCTCTCTTTCTCTCTCTTTATCTCTCTCCCCTCGCTCTCTCGCTCTCTTTCTCTCTCTTAATCTCTCTCCCCTCGCTCTCTCTCTCTCTTTCTCTCTCTTTCTCTCTCCCTAGATAGTTTGAATAAATAAGAAATAATATTTTCGAATATAAAGAGAAAACTGAATGTGTCAGGAAATTAACGGTTGGTGATTAAAATAAAGTTTGTTAGATAGTCGTTTTAAAACGATTTTCTCCTGACAAGATTATAGTTGAAAGGGCCCTTGACAGTTTTCCATCAATTTTCTTAAAAGGTATTTATAAATTTTATATAAAGTATTTACTTGATATTTTGAAATTATAAGTTCAATCTGACTGGACAGGATCAGTCTAAGATCTAGTTATATACGAATATAAATAAATAAATGAATATATATATATATATATATATATATATATATATATATATATATATATATATATATATATATATATAAGAAAGGAGTGTGGTTAATTAACTACCATCAAAGCATGTTATAGATGCAATATTTATTTTTATTTAAAAGAACAGACAAAATTGAAACCGATTTTTTTTCTTTTTTCTTATAAACTATCATTTTTTTGCAATTTATAGTTATACAGATATTTCGCCAATAAAATTAGCCTCATCAGTGTGTTTGAAAATCCGATGTAATTGGAAAGCCAGCTTCTGTTGGTGTGAGCCGGCGAATGAGATGTTGTTTTTTTTCTCTCGTACGAAACAAAAATGATAGTTTATAAAAAGAAAAGAAAAAAAATCGGTTTCGATTTTGTCTGTTCTTTTAAATAAAAATAAATATTGCATCTATAACATGCTTTGATGGTAGTTAATTTACCACACTCCTTTTTTACTAAATTTCATTCGGATGCTTCAAAAAAAAGTATGAACCTTTAAAACTATATATATATATATATATATATATATATATATATATATATATATTATAGAGTCGATAGTCATATAGAATAGCTTACCAGTACAGAGTCCCTTTTCACATTTCGTTCCCGTTGGACATTTAGAGCAAGGGGAGCCCCTCTTGTAAACTTCTTTCTCCCAATTCGCTCTAAACAATTACAAAAAAAAATGTATAGAAATATAAATACGACTCATAAACGCATGATTACATTAACATGTTCATATACAGTATTACTACGGTAATGTATATATAATAAACTTATATTTATATATGTACACTCTACAAAAATTATTCAGTACCCTAAAAATATTGTTCCAACAATATAACTTCCATAGAACTATTATAACAATATACGTATGAAACTATCGTTGCAGGAAGCTCTATTCGAAAAATGAAAAGAGCTTTAATATTTGTAAATATTGTTTAAGAAATTTGTTTAAACTATAAAATAATATCCAAAACAAAATTATTATAATGCATGATATTTACTCCAAAACAAAATTATTATAATGCATGATATTTACTCCAAAACAAAATTATTATAATGCATGATATTTACTCCAAAACAAAATTATTATAATGCATGATATTTACTCCAAAACAAAATTATTATAATGCATGATATTTACTCCAAAACAAAATTATTATAATGCATGATATTTACTCCAAAACAAAATTATTATAATGCATGATATTTACTCCAAAACAAAATTATTATAATGCATGATATTTACTCCAAAACAAAATTATTATAATGCATGATATTTACTCCAAAACAAAATTATTATAATGCATGATATTTACTCCAAAACAAAATTATTATAATGCATGATATTTACTCCAAAACAAAATTATTATAATGCATGATATTTACTCCAAAACAAAATTATTATAATGCATGATATTTACTCCAAAACAAAATTATTATAATGCATGATATTTACTCCAAAACAAAATTATTATAATGCATGATATTTACACCTGTTTCAAAGATGATTCGGTCCGACTGCGATCAAACCAAGAAATTGAAAATTGAAAAATCAATACTTAAACGGTTGCTTTGCCAAATAATTTCAATCTGTACATGTCTCCTCAAATCGGTTAAAATAAAGAATTTTCAACTTCATTCAGCCCTCCAACGGAACTGTGAACTGCATCGGCAAAAGTTGATGGTTTTATAAAGACACAATAAGCAATAAGCTTGTATGAGAATTCGGGAATCAATAATCCATATTTACACGTCTTTCAAAAGAGCATGTGGTTGGACTATCATTAAAACGTTGAAACAAACGAGAACTTGAAAAATGAAAAGTCAATACGCAAAGGTTCTTTTCACAAATAAGTTCAATCATGACATTCCATCCTCCTCAGAATCGAATAATTTATAATGAGTTCACTTTCCTGCAGCTCCAATGGGTCTGTGAATTTTATTGCTGAACATTTACAAGTAAAATGTATAAGCAAGAAATAGTTTCCATAATATCGGATGATTTCAATTCAAACGGTTGCACGATCGCGTTGAGGATTTGAAAACGAAATCAAAGCTAAGCGAGAAATATTTTCCATAACATCTAATAATTTTGTGAAGTTATTTTTATCTGAAATAATTTTGAAATTAAGTGTTTGGAAATCTAACGTTCAAATTCGATTTCTAAATCGTGTGAGCTCGCATTCTGGTTTATACAACAATAATAAATACTCAAAAGGAACTAATATTAGTATAGAAATACACTTCTGACGATCAGATTTAATGGGAAGCTTCAGTGCGGTATTCTTATTAGTTCCTTTTGAGTATTTATTATAGTTATATATATATATATATATATATATATATATATATATATATATATATATATATATATATATATATATATGCGAGTATATTATAAAGTCTACTAAATAAATAATATAAAAATAAAGCAAACACGAAGAGACACTCTAGTTTAACATATGTGTGAGTATGTAAATACTTTAGAGAGCTTCTCCCTGCTTTGTATAGTTCCTGGTCACTTTTAGCCCTAAGACTCTTTAAAAATACCAGGCTGGTGTCTTACCTTTTGGGGAGAAGGCCATATTTAGCCGTTGTTGAAGAGTAATTGTGTCAAAATAAAACACCGGTTTCTGGTAAGCCACGTAACCAGTTATGGGGTAGATATTTTTAAAGCCACCCTAGTAACCTCTTTCTTATCTATTGGGCTTTTGAAGGGGCTCTTTCATGCTTGGTTTTTCTTGAAGTGATTATCCCTTTTCTCGCCCTTTTTATTATCATGCGTTCTACAAATCCATACTACAAACACCTTCCTATTTCTTATAGTAACATTAGAGGTCTCAGGTCAGTCTTTTCTGATGGTCAGTCCTTTCTCTTGAGCAAGTCTAATCACATCTTTGCTCTTTTTAAGAGTAATCTAGATACTTCTATTAATAGCAATGATCTACATGTGGTTGGTCATTTGCCTCTTGTACGCGTATACTCTCCCATGTATTTGTATGGTTATGCTCTTTTTCTTCGCAAGGATCTCCCCATTGCACGTGTCCCCAGTCTTGAATCCTATGGGTGTCTTTTTATTTGTCTGAGCTTGTCTTTACTGAACTACACTTCCTATTTGTTCTTTTTGTACCGTTTCCCTTCTGACAAGAACTGCTCTGTTGCTGATCCAGCAGTATTGATAATGCATTGCAACTTCATCCGTCAAGCTCCATCTTTGTTTTTGGTTACTTCAATGCTCATCATTCTGACTGGCTCCCTCACTCTAACCACACACATGTAGGTGGTGAAATCTGTCTTTACTTTTCTCTGTCTCATGACTTGTCCTAAATTGTCATTTTCCCTACACGTTTTCCTGATAGTGATCTTCATCAATCTTACTTGATCTTTTCCTCACTTCTGTACGTGATCCATGTTCTATTTCCTCTTCTCCTCCATTGGGTTCTTCTGATCATGCTGTTGTGTATGTTGAGTTTGATTTTTCGGTGGTCTTCTATTGATCGTCCCTTTAATAAGAATACGTTTATTACAAGAAGGCTGATTGGGACTGGCTTCGCAGCATTTTATGTGACGTTCCATAGGGTCCTATATTTGGCATGTCCACGAATGATGCTGCTAAGGAGGTTACTAAACGGCTTCTTGTTGGAATTGATACCTTCATTTCTCATCGTAAGTTTCAAATCAATCCTCATTCTCCTCCCTAGTTTTCATCTGCCTGTGTTCTGCCGTTACCCATCGTAACTATGACTTTAACCAGTATCGTCGGGATGGTTCTGAGTCTTCTAGCCAATACCCCAGAGAACTAGCAATGTCTGTAAGAGAGCAATCTTTCAAGTTGGCTGGCTATTCTCAAAGGATTCGTCACTCTATCTCTTCTCAAAAGGTTGGCTCTCATGATGTTTGGAGAATCTATAATAGTGTTATTAATAGTGGCAAGTCTGCTATTCCTCCTCTTTTCGATGGTCTTCGTGTTATTTTATCTGCTAAGGATAAGGCTGATCTCTTTGCTCGTCTTATGCTGACAATTCTTTTCTTAAAGATGCCAGTGCAGTTCTTCCTGATTTTCCGTTAAGAAATGACTAGTCTCTTGATTCTATTCTTATGACTCAAAATATGGTTGCTTGAGTTCTTTCTGATTTTGAACAGTCTAAGGCTTCCGGTCCTGATTCAATTATAATTGTCGTTCTCAAACATTGTGCTCATGAACTTTCTTCTATCTCCTCAAAATTGTTCAATCTCTGTTTGCCTCAGTCCTGTTCCCCTTCTTGTTGGAAGGAGTTCTCTGTTGTCCCTATCTTTAAAATTTCTGGTGATAGGACTGACCCAATTAAGTGTTATCTTGTTAGTCTCCTCTGTTATTAGCAAAGTTTTTGAAAGGTTACTAATCGGCAAGTTTGTTCATTTTCTGGAAAGTCTGGGACTCCTTAGTGATGTTCAGTACGGCTTTCGTAGTTTCGTTAAACTGCTGATTTTTTAACTGTTGTAAGTGAGCGGATCTGTCGATTTATGGATAATTCATGAGAAGGTAGGACCATTGCGCTTGAAATCAAGGGAGGCGCGATAGCGCTCTATCCCTTAATAGACTTCAAAAACGGCCTATGCTAGAAATCTCATTTCTTTGATCAATCATAAGTCAAAAACCAATAAACCAAATTAATTAAAACTTTGCACAAATTTTTTTTTGATAGGTTCTATAAGTGTGTAGAATTTCAGCATCATTAGTCAAGGCAACCCAGAGATCCAGAAAGGTCAGGCATGATTTTGTGTTATCCGTGTGTACGTACGTATGTGCCACCCTGTATCTCATCAACTATTTGATGGATTCAGCTGATTTTTGGCAGAGATAGAGGTTCTAGAGTCTAGTTGATGGTATTTTAATTTCAGTTTACCATATACCTTAGTTTTTCAGAAATTTGTTAAAAAACTGTGTAAAAGTGTAAAATTTAGGGAATTTCCTTGCTTTTGTACATTTAGTGTATATTAATTCTCATCTTAACCCTATTAAGGGCATATCATTTCAGTATACTGGCATTTATCATGGAATTTAGAAGGCGTTCTACAGAGCGTAGCATTCTAGTCTTCAACACAAACTTCAGAGTTATGGTATTAGTGGTAAGTTTCTTGATATCATAGGGTCTTTTCTTTCTGATCGAAGCTTGCGAGTAACTTTAGATTGTGTCGCTTCATTCGCTTTTTCTATAAATGCTGGCGTTTTTCAGTGCTCTATCCTATGTTAAACACTGTTTAATATCTATCGCAATGATCTCTAAGATTATATTATTCAGAAAATTAACATGTATGCCGATGATAACACTCTCTATTCAGGTTTTGTTTATCGCCCATCTTCCTCGGATCAGTTTAAATATGCAGCTGATCTATAAGTTGACTTAGTTCAGTTGTTTATTGGAGTACGAAATGGCTTGTTTTGTTAGTTCTTTGAAGACTGAGTTTGTGTCTTTCAATCATAGGCGTATCCTTTTTCTTTCTGAGATTCTTATGGATGACTTTGGTCTTGGGAAGAAATAGACTCTAAAACTTCTTGGCCTTTCCTTCTCATAAAATCTTTCGTGGAGTTCATATATAAGATCTATTGTTATTTCTTCTTCTCTTGAAGTTGGTTCTCTCTATCGCTCCAAACACTTTCTCGCACCTGGGGCTTTTCTCTATCTCTACAAATCGACTATCAGACCATGTATAAAGTACTGTTGTCATATTGTCGTTGATGAATCTCTGTCCCATTTGAGGGTTCCAGAAAAGGTGCAGAAACGTATCTGTAATGTGATTGGTCCCACCCTTTCTTATTCCCTGCACCCGGTCTCTCACAGACGTGATGTTGCTAGTCTCAGTCTTTTCTATAAATACAATTACGGCATGTGTTCTTCAGAATTGTGTGATCTATTCTCCGCTTCTTTTCTTTTAGCTCGTTTGACTCGTTGGTCTAGTGGTCTCCATCAATTCGCTGTTTTGATACCTCATTGTAATTCAGCTTCCTATTCCAGTAGCTTCCTTCCAAGAACTGCAAGGTTACGGAACTCTCTTCTTGCAGACTATTTTCGTCCTACCTATAGCCTTGCTTTTTTCAAGACTAATGCAAATAGGCATCTCCTGTCTTTGTAATAATCACCTTTCGTTCTTGTTAGCTCCTTACATCAAGTGGTTTCACGTCTTGTTCAGAGCGATTTTAATGAAAAAGACAGAAGACCAGAGCTGCTATAAATATCTGGATAGAACACATTATTACACGTCGAGAATTGAGGGCGATTCTAAAATGACGTCTCAGATTGAGGTAATTCAAACGTGGTTTCAGAATGGTTGACAGCTAATGGGACACAGAGGAAATTCTGCAATGTCCTTTATTTTATCATCTATGCAACTAAATGTTCGCAATCGAGCTGGTATTGGGTCAATTGACTGACACATCTCACAATGCTTGATGACTTGTTTAACCGCTGATATATCCACTGCTGGGTCTACGAATCCCACAAAATACAGAGTCCTCTTTACGCCTGGATGGCCGCTCTGCTTGTGAATTTCTTCTATCTGCTGCTGGCTCATCGCGCTTACTGTAGCAGCGCATGTTTGAACAACGGCTTGAAACTCACCTTCATGCCATTGTACTCGTGTCGGCTGATTGGCAAGGTTACAGTAGGACGGGACAAATATTACGCTGACTACCAAGTCATACTTAGAGACTAGACTCCTATCAGCATCTCGCTTGCTGCCTTGGTGCGTATTCTTGCTTTTCCGGTAAGCGTGTCGGACACTTAGTGATAGACACAAAGAAAGTCAGTATGAAGGTGCAACGTATTTGCTTTCAACTGCAGTGCCATGCTAATACATTTCATCAACGCATTAAACTCAGCCAGTTTGATGTGCTGGGCGTTGTTCGCAGGCCGCAACCAACAAGGGTCCTCCAACACGGCTCCATCTTTTCGTTGCCAGCGAGAAATCAATTGTAAGCAGCTGTTGCGATACCGCAACATTATTAGGAATGGTGATCAAAAAAAGGTGGAGAGTACTGGAAATCTGGGGAGACGTGTTGTTACTCAGAATTCAGGGAACACCGCCGGTTATTATTAGTGAGCAATCACTGACAATGACTTGTGTGTTAATTCCGAGTGAGTACAAATAATAATAATAATAATAATAATAATAATAATAATAATAATAATAATAATAATAATAATAATAATAATAATAATAATAATAATAATAATACACGTAACTTGCTAGAAAACTGAAAAGGGATATTGAGCATGAATCAATATTATACCAAATATAGTAGTAGAACTAGGAACAGTACAACTACCTAGAGAAAAGCCTAGAAGAAATTGTAATCGAAAGGATCACTAAGGCTATAAAAATGACGGCAATCTTAAGGAAAATCTTAGCGGGCTTGTACATAAAAACCAAACGTCCCACAACATTAATTATGAATCCAGTAAAAATATGTTAAAGTGCCTTGGCTAAGAAGAGAAAATAACTCTACATTTATCCCTTTTTGAATATTGTAAATTGTAAATTAAAAATTTTAAATATTGTAAAAAAATGTAAATATTGTAGATTTTAATCAACCACGCGCCTAACACGTGATCACATACAGAGTCTAATCACACATACGTTATTTTATAACTTTATAAATTTACCTCACAACCCGAACTTAGCAGTCATGTATATGCAAGTCCGACCCTCCCCTGAAGATGATTGAGGGAAGTCAATCGAAAGTACTCGCGAACAAAAATGGAACAAAACAGCTACGGAGCTTACACTCGATAATTATACAAAATTACAAGGATTATCCGAAAAATCGAGAAGATCACAAAAAGATTGATAAAGCAAGATCATTCCGGTATATATATATATATATATATATATATATATATATATATATATATATATATATATATATACCTTTTGAAAACAGAAAACAAATGCCTTTGGAGACCACGTTTTAAAAATGCAATGTTTTTATCAAAAATCATTTAATATTTTTTATTTCTTGACATTTTTTCTAATTAATTTCGGATGATAACACACCATTTTTCAGAGAGAAGTAAGTCTGAATAAAATTAAATGTAACAGCTTTATTTTTTCGTTATGGTAGTTTTCACTTCGACGTTGTTGAAGCGCCGGCCAGCTTTTGTAGCAGTCTGAAATGTTAACTTTTTTGGAGTGCGTGATAATAAAATTTGACAAAAGTTCTACGAAGCATCTTTTAGAAATTTAGAAGCTTTGAAAACGGACAAACAATTGCCTTTGGCGACCACGTTTTAAGATGCAATAGTTTTATTAACAATCATTTTTCACTGGTCATTAATAGTTAATATAAAACTATTTTATAACAATTATTACTTTTGTGTTTTCTTTTCTTTACATAAATGCTCCGTTGTTTTCTCTGAAACATCTATTCCCGTCGGCATCTTGATTTTTCACTTAGATAACAGATAGACTACATTTTTCTTTACTGTACTAGAAGAAAGTTAACGAAGTTTTTGACAGTTTATTGATATTTTAAACAGTTCACGGGTATAAATATTCTATACTGTTAGCAACATGATACTACTTTGCATGTCAATGTAATTATAAACATACCAGTTCCACTCATCTGTTTCGCAATCAGTGAAAATGTTAAAAAGAAGACAACATTTTTCAGATTCACATTTAGTTTTCTGTTTCTATAAATTAATGCATTGCTTTATGGGATAAGTAAAAACATTTTGAGGAAAAGAGAGTAGACTGGCTGTTTGTGGGCAGCTTGGATGATGGGTGAGAAAGGCAGCCGTGTTTATAGGCTGTTTAGAAGGATGAACATAGAATTAATGGAGTGTCCGTATTCGAGGGGGGAGATGACTTTTCTACAATTAAATCGCCTTTATATAGCTGGAGTCTGATAGACGAGCAACTTGCATTCTACATTGTTCATATTGGTGGTACCTCTGGCTGCTATGGTCAGCATTTCTCTTTTCTGTTTCATGTATTTTTATAGGTCTTTTTTTTTGCATTATCCACACATTCTTCTATATTTATCAATCATTTTCCATTTCTCTCTTTTTTAGGTGAAGTTTGTCAGTATTACCCTCGAGTTTGGTACATTTTGTATCGTCATTATTTTTTCTAATGTTCTTGTTCAGGTGATTGAATACTTCTTCTTATGTCCAGCTCATAAAGGGTCTAGAATATCTTACTAAGGAAGATTCCTATACATGTACTCCTCATTAGGTTTCTACTGTACAATATGATGTGGTTCCTCAGTATTTACCTGTACTTCGCCGGTATTCATATCCAATCTTCTCTGTCGTTCCTGTTAATTTGATGCCATCTGCTTCAATAAGTCTTAGATATTCATAAGTACCATAGTCGCCAAGTGCCTTCATCTCCTATTGATTGGGTAGTACAATGTTCTCCGCTATCCCGATATTTCCACTTTTAATCTCTACTAGTGCACACTTTTCGCTTCTGAATTCCATTCAACTCTATTGGCTTATGATTCTGATTAAGTTTATTAACTTTTCCAGTCCCTTTCTTGCAAAAAGCGCCATGTCGTTAATGTACATGACGTGATAAACATATTCACTAAAATCAATCTGAATATAAATTGCGCAAATTAAGGTTTTGTGTAATTAGTATTTTAGTCACGTAAATCTCAATTTCGTATGGAGTTAGAAATGCAAAAGAAATGTGATGTGTCGGTCAGTAAATACTGTTTGAAGCAAATATGAGTGAAAAAGAGGAAACTATGATTATTTGGTATGAACCACGTGTATAATATATATTATTAAAATGCCGAGAGAACGCAAATAGGCCACATTATCAGTAGCAGTTTTTAGCGACGAAGAAAGTATATCAAAAAGTTAATTTAAATGTTACGCCTGTTCAGAATTTATTTCTAAGACTTACAACGTTATTCGCCATAAAAATATAATTTA
Source organism: Sepiola atlantica (assembly GCA_963556195.1). Classification (NCBI taxonomy): domain Eukaryota; kingdom Metazoa; phylum Mollusca; class Cephalopoda; order Sepiida; family Sepiolidae; genus Sepiola; species Sepiola atlantica. The sequence goes on from OY744522.1 coordinate 31,238,702, forward strand.
ATAAATCGAAAAAAAATGCTGATTTTCATCGTATGTGAACAGAAAAAAATGTACGTATTTTGTAATGTTTATTGGCTGCGAAAATGTAAACATTTTTTTATTTAATTGAATGAATATATATATAGAGAGAGAGATAGAGTGAGGAAGAGTGGGGGAGAGAGAGGAGGAAAAACGTCGTATGTAAAATAACCCACCCCTACACACACAAATAAAAAAGAACACCTAACGTGAAAATGAAAACGCAAATATTGAATTCATGTTTGGTTTGGTATGGATAGTCAAAAGTGAAATAATGAAATTGTCTTGTCTGTTAGTTAAAGTAGGGTAGGGTTTGTAGAGAAACTGATATTACGTGCTTTCATGGAATTGGATTAGCAATTGAATGTTGTCGAAATGAACACTGCCGTTTTTAAGCAGTAAGTACTTGGAAAAAGATTGTTACGGCTTAAATGTGTTATGTATGAAATTGTTTAAATAAAATATGAAATTATACCTGAAGCAAACGAAAGGGGATAAGGGAAATGTCTTAAGTCGATTCGCTGAAGAGATTGTAGCCGCCATTTGAATCACGGAACACTATAAGTAATTATGTTCGTTACATATATTCCGTAATAACCAGAATGAGAAAAAATGGATACGTAATAGTTAGAAATAATGTAATCCGATATTCCCGAAAATCAGCGGATTATTATATTTGTGCGGAATGTATTGTATGATGTATCAAATTAATGTCAGATTAATAGAAAATAATAAGGGTTACGTTTTTATAAAGTATACCTTATTTATTTGTTTCCTGTGTGGACGAGGAGAGTATTAGTAGTAAAATATTAGAGGGAAAAGTTTTTACTATTACCTCTATGAGTATGTTATGAGGAGCGTCTACGATGATGGGCCAAAAGTAATATATAGTGTTAGATGGATAAAATAATCATAAATTTAATAAATCACGCTCGAGTGAATAAGCTTAATATAGTGGTGAGTTTAGTAGCCTGTGATACATGTGGTTATTTTCTTATTCTCGTCAAAGGTAAAGGGGAAAAACGTCTTAACTTTACATAGAAGATATCTCTACGACACTTGTATTTGGCGTTATTGCATACTATGTTGATGAATATATATTTTATATTGAATTGCATTAATACAAAATTCACTTACCTTGGGCTGTAAAAACAGACGTAATAGAAAGCATTTTTTACCATGTGTCCAAAAGAGTTAAGATAACGACATTTCTCCATTGCACATCCAACTTCTCTTGTTTTCGCCCAAACAATCTGTTTGAAAATAGAAGAAAGAAAAAGTATGCCACAAAAAATGAAATGTAAATTATTTGAATTATGCGTATAATCTGATTGCTGGCATATAATGACAGGAACGATAAAAGCTTCATAAAACTTACTTGCATGTAATGGCATTAACTATAAAAGAATTATGACACTTGTCTGTGATTGTAGGTACTAAAACATCTAAATAACAATTACTTGCAAGTAACGACAGCGACTATGGCAACTTAATGACTCGTACTTGCTTTTGATGCCAGGGGCAATAGCAGCTTCATGATACATTTTGCTTGTTATGACAGGTACTATAAAAGATTTATGACACTTACCGGCGTGTAATGGCAGGAACTATACCAGCTTTATGAATCGTACTTAGTTTAAATTGCTGGGATTATTTAGACATTTTTTAAGATGGCAGTACCATAAGATCTTCATGACATGGAATTGTATTAAATGGCAGGAATTACAATAACTTAACGGCATGTACTTCTTTCAAGTAGTATAAAAAGAATCATTACAATTGTTAGCAATTGCAGTGATTATTATAGCATAATGCGACTTACTTGTAATTGAAAGGACTATACAACAATCGTGACACATATCTGTAATGGCAGTGTTCATAAAATTATTCACTATAAATATTTCTCGTTACTAGTAATAGAAAGGGGTTAGAACCGCTTAATGACACTTGATAGTATTTAGATTGATTATTACAGTTTAATGACACTTGCTAGTAATATAAATGGATTATAACAGCTTAATGACACTTGATAGTATTTAGATTGATTATTACAGCTTAATTACACTTGCTAGTAATATAAATGGATTATAACAGCTTAATGACACTTGATAGTATTTAGATTGATTATTACAGCTTAATTACACTTGCTAGTAATATAAATGGATTATAACAGCTTAATGACACTTGATAGTATTTAGATTGATTATTACAGTTTAATGACACTTGCTAGTAATATAAATGGATTATAACAGCTTAATGACACTTGATATTATTTAGATTGATTATTACAGCTTAATTACACTTGCTAGTAATATAAATGGATTATAACAGCTTAATGACACTTGATAGTATTTAGATTGATTATTACAGCTTAATTACACTTGCTAGTAATATAAATGGATTATAACAGCTTAATGACACTTGATAGTATTTAGATTGATTATTACAGCTTAATTACACTTGCTAGTAATATAAATGGATTATAACAGCTTAATGACACTTGATAGTATTTAGATTGATTATTACAGCTTAATTACACTTGCTAGTAATATAAATGGATTATAACAGCTTAATGACACTTGATAGTATTTAGATTGATTATTACAGCTTAATTACACTTGCTAGTAATATAAATGGATTATAACAGCTTAATGACACTTGATAGTATTTAGATTGATTATTACAGCTTAATTACACTTGCTAGTAATATAAATGGATTATAACAGCTTAATGACACTTGATAGTATTTAGATTGATTATTACAGTTTAATGACACTTTCTAGTAATATAAATGGATTATAACAGCTTAATGACACTTGATAGTATTTAGATTGATTATTACAGCTTAATTACACTTGCTAGTAATATAAATGGATTATAACAGCTTAATGACACTTGATAGTATTTAGATTGATTATTACAGCTTAATTACACTTGCTAGTAATATAAATGGATTATAACAGCTTAATGACACTTGATAGTATTTAGATTGATTATTACAGCTTAATTACACTTGCTAGTAATATAAATGGATTATAACAGCTTAATGACACTTGATAGTATTTAGATTGATTATTACAGCTTAATTACACTTGCTAGTAATATAAATGGATTATAACAGCTTAATGACACTTGATAGTATTTAGATTGATTATTACAGCTTAATTACACTTGCTAGTAATATAAATGGATTATAACAGCTTAATGACACTTGATAGTATTTAGATTGATTATTACAGTTTAATGACACTTGCTAGTAATATAAATGGATTATAACAGCTTAATGACACTTGATAGTATTTAGATTGATTATTACAGCTTAATTACACTTGCTAGTAATATAAATGGATTATAACAGCTTAATGACACTTGATAGTATTTAGATTGATTATTACAGCTTAATTACACTTGCTAGTAATATAAATGGATTATAACAGCTTAATGACACTTGATAGTATTTAGATTGATTATTACAGCTTAATTACACTTGCTAGTAATATAAATGGATTATAACAGCTTAATGACACTTGATAGTATTTAGATTGATTATTACAGCTTAATTACACTTGCTAGTAATATAAATGGATTATAACAGCTTAATGACACTTGATAGTATTTAGATTGATTATTACAGCTTAATTACACTTGCTAGTAATATAAATGGATTATAACAGCTTAATGACACTTGATAGTATTTAGATTGATTATTACAGCTTAATTACACTTGCTAGTAATATAAATGGATTATAACAGCTTAATGACACTTGATAGTATTTAGATTGATTATTACAGCTTAATTACACTTGCTAGTAATATAAATGGATTATAACAGCTTAATGACACTTGATAGTATTTAGATTGATTATTACAGCTTAATTACACTTGCTAGTAATATAAATGGATTATAACAGCTTAATGACACTTGATAGTATTTAGATTGATTATTACAGCTTAATTACACTTGCTAGTAATATAAATGGATTATAACAGCTTAATGACACTTGATAGTATTTAGATTGATTATTACAGCTTAATTACACTTGCTAGTAATATAAATGGATTATAACAGCTTAATGACACTTGATAGTAATGAAATGGATTATTACAGCTTAATGACACTTGCTAGTAATATAAATGGATTATAACAGCTTAATGACACTTGATAGTATTTAGATTGATTATTACAGCTTAATTACACTTGCTAGTAATATAAATGGATTATAACAGCTTAATGACACTTGATAGTATTTAGATTGATTATTACAGCTTAATTACACTTGCTAGTAATATAAATGGATTATAACAGCTTAATGACACTTGATAGTATTTAGATTGATTATTACAGCTTAATTACACTTGCTAGTAATATAAATGGATTATAACAGCTTAATGACACTTGATAGTATTTAGATTGATTATTACAGCTTAATTACACTTGCTAGTAATATAAATGGATTATAACAGCTTAATGACACTTGATAGTATTTAGATTGATTATTACAGCTTAATTACACTTGCTAGTAATATAAATGGATTATAACAGCTTAATGACACTTGATAGTAATGAAATGGATTATTACAGCTTAATGACACTTGCTAGTAATATAAATGGATTATAACAGCTTAATGACACTTGCTAGTAATATAAATGGATTATTACAGCTTAATTACACTTGCTAGTAATATAAATGGATTATTACAGCTTAATTACACTTGCTAGTAATATAAATGGATTATTACAGCTTAATGACACTTGCTAGTAATATAAATGGATTATTACAGCTTAATTACACTTGCTAGTAATATAAATGGATTATTACAGCTTAATTACACTTGCTAGTAATATAAATGGATTATTACAGCTTAATGACACTTGCTAGTAATATAAATGGATTATTACAGCTTAATTACACTTGCTAGTAATATAAATGGATTATTACAGCTTAATTACACTTGCTAGTAATATAAATGGATTATTACAGCTTAATGACACTTGCTAGTAATATAAATGGATTATTACAGCTTAATTACACTTGCTAGTAATATAAATGGATTATTACAGCTTAATGACACTTGCTAGTAATATAAATGGATTATAACAGCTTAATGACACTTGATAGTATTTAGATTGATTATTACAGCTTAATTACACTTGCTAGTAATATAAATGGATTATAACAGCTTAATGACACTTGATAGTATTTAGATTGATTATTACAGCTTAATTACACTTGCTAGTAATATAAATGGATTATAACAGCTTAATGACACTTGATAGTATTTAGATTGATTATTACAGCTTAATTACACTTGCTAGTAATATAAATGGATTATAACAGCTTAATGACACTTGATAGTATTTAGATTGATTATTACAGCTTAATTACACTTGCTAGTAATATAAATGGATTATAACAGCTTAATGACACTTGATAGTATTTAGATTGATTATTACAGCTTAATTACACTTGCTAGTAATATAAATGGATTATAACAGCTTAATGACACTTGATAGTAATGAAATGGATTATTACAGCTTAATGACACTTGCTAGTAATATAAATGGATTATAACAGCTTAATGACACTTGATAGTATTTAGATTGATTATTACAGCTTAATTACACTTGCTAGTAATATAAATGGATTATAACAGCTTAATGACACTTGATAGTAATGAAATGGATTATTACAGTTTAATGACACTTGCTAGTAATATAAATGGATTATAACAGCTTAATGACACTTGATAGTAATGAAATGGATTATTACAGTTTAATGACACTTGCTAGTAATATAAATGGATTATAACAGCTTAATGACACTTGATAGTAATGAAATGGATTATTACAGTTTAATGACACTTGCTAGTAATATAAATGGATTATAACAGCTTAATGACACTTGATAGTAATGAAATGGATTATTACAGTTTAATGACACTTGCTAGTAATATAAATGGATTATAACAGCTTAATGACACTTGATAGTAATGAAATGGATTATTACAGTTTAATGACACTTGCTAGTAATATAAATGGATTATAACAGCTTAATGACACTTGCTAGTAATATAAACGGATTATAACAGCTTAATGACACCTGATAGTATTTAGATGGATTATTACAGCTTAATTACACTTGCTAGTAATATAAATGGATTATAACAGCTTAATGACACTTGATAGTATTTAGACGGATTATTACAGTTTAATGACACTTGCAAGTAATATAAATGGATTATAACAGCTTAATGACACTTGATAGTATTTAGATGGATTATTACAGCTTAATTACACTTGCTAGTAATATAAACGGATTATAACAGCTTAATGACACCTGATAGTATTTAGATGGATTATTACAGCTTAATTACACTTGCTAGTAATATAAATGGATTATAACAGCTTAATGACACTTGATAGTATTTAGACGGATTATTACAGTTTAATGACACTTGCAAGTAATATAAATGGATTATAACAGCTTAATGACACTTGATAGTATTTAGATGGATTATTACAGCTTAATTACACTTGCTAGTAATATAAATGGATTATAACAGCTTAATGACACTTGATAGTATTTAGACGGATTATTACAGTTTAATGACACTTGCAAGTAATATAAATGGATTATAACAGCTTAATGACACTTGATAGTATTTAGATGGATTATTACAGCTTAATTACACTTGCTAGTAATATAAACGGATTATAACAGCTTAATGACACCTGATAGTATTTAGATGGATTATTACAGCTTAATTACACTTGCTAGTAATATAAATGGATTATAACAGCTTAATGACACTTGATAGTATTTAGACGGATTATTACAGTTTAATGACACTTGCAAGTAATATAAATGGATTATAACAGCTTAATGACACTTGATAGTATTTAGATGGATTATTACAGCTTAATTACACTTGCTAGTAATATAAATGGATTATAACAGCTTAATGACACTTGATAGTATTTAGACGGATTATTACAGTTTAATGACACTTGCAAGTAATATAAATGGATTATATCAGCTTAATGACACTTGATAGTATTTAGATGGATTATTACAGCTTAATTACACTTGCTAGTAATATAAACGGATTATAACAGCTTAATGACACCTGATAGTATTTAGATGGATTATTACAGCTTAATTACACTTGCTAGTAATATAAATGGATTATAACAGCTTAATGACACTTGATAGTATTTAGATGGATTATTACAGCTTAATTACACTTACTAGTAATATAAATGGATTATTACAGTTTAATGACACTTGCTAGTAATATAAATGGATTATAACAGCTTAATGACACTTGCTAGTAATATAAACGGATTATAACAGCTTAATGACACCTGATAGTATTTAGATGGATTATTACAGCTTAATTACACTTGCTAGTAATATAAATGGATTATAACAGCTTAATGACACTTGATAGTATTTAGACGGATTATTACAGTTTAATGACACTTGCAAGTAATATAAATGGATTATAACAGCTTAATGACACTTGATAGTATTTAGATGGATTATTACAGCTTAATTACACTTGCTAGTAATATAAACGGATTATAACAGCTTAATGACACCTGATAGTATTTAGATGGATTATTACAGCTTAATTACACTTGCTAGTAATATAAATGGATTATAACAGCTTAATGACACTTGATAGTATTTAGACGGATTATTACAGTTTAATGACACTTGCAAGTAATATAAATGGATTATAACAGCTTAATGACACTTGATAGTATTTAGATGGATTATTACAGCTTAATTACACTTGCTAGTAATATAAATGGATTATAACAGCTTAATGACACTTGATAGTATTTAGACGGATTATTACAGTTTAATGACACTTGCAAGTAATATAAATGGATTATAACAGCTTAATGACACTTGATAGTATTTAGATGGATTATTACAGCTTAATTACACTTGCTAGTAATATAAACGGATTATAACAGCTTAATGACACCTGATAGTATTTAGATGGATTATTACAGCTTAATTACACTTGCTAGTAATATAAATGGATTATAACAGCTTAATGACACTTGATAGTATTTAGACGGATTATTACAGTTTAATGACACTTGCAAGTAATATAAATGGATTATAACAGCTTAATGACACTTGATAGTATTTAGATGGATTATTACAGCTTAATTACACTTGCTAGTAATATAAATGGATTATAACAGCTTAATGACACTTGATAGTATTTAGACGGATTATTACAGTTTAATGACACTTGCAAGTAATATAAATGGATTATAACAGCTTAATGACACTTGATAGTATTTAGATGGATTATTACAGATTAATTACACTTGCTAGTAATATAAACGGATTATAACAGCTTAATGACACCTGATAGTATTTAGATGGATTATTACAGCTTAATTACACTTGCTAGTAATATAAATGGATTATAACAGCTTAATGACACTTGATAGTATTTAGATGGATTATTACAGCTTAATTACACTTACTAGTAATATAAATGGATTATAACAGCTTAATGACACTTGATAGTATTTAGATGGATTATTACAGCTTAATTACACTTACTAGTAATATAAATGGATTATAACAGCTTAATGACACTTGATAGTATTTAGATGGATTATTACAGCTTAATTACACTTACTAGTAATATAAATGGATTATAACAGCTTAATGACACTTGATAGTATTTAGATGGATTATTACAGTTTAATGCCACTTGCTAGTAATATAAATGGATTATAACAGCTTAATGACACTTGATAGTATTTAGATGGATTATTACAGCTTAATGACACTTGCTAGTAATATAAATGGATTATAACAGCTTAATGCCACTTGATAGTAATGAAATGGATTATTACAGCTTAATTACACTTGCTAGTAATATAAATGGATTATAACAGCTTAATGACACTTGATAGTATTTAGATGGATTATTACAGCTTAATTACACTTGCTAGTAATATAAATGGATTATAACAGCTTAATGACACTTGATAGTATTTAGATGAATTATTACAGCTTAATTACACTTGCTAGTAATATAAATGGATTATAACAGCTTAATGCCACTTGATAGTAATGAAATGGATTATTACAGCTTAATTACACTTGCTAGTAATATAAATGGATTATAACAGCTTAATGACACTTGATAGTATTTAGATGGATTATTACAGCTTAATGACACTTGATAGTATTTAGATGGATTATTACAGCTTAATTACACTTGCTAGTAATATAAATGGATTATAACAGCTTAATGACACTTGATAGTATTTAGACGGATTATTACAGTTTAATGACACTTGCAAGTAATATAAATGGATTATAACAGCTTAATGACACTTGATAGTATTTAGATGGATTATTACAGCTTAATTACACTTGCTAGTAATATAAATGGATTATAACAGCTTAATGACACTTGATAGTATTTAGACGGATTATTACAGTTTAATGACACTTGCAAGTAATATAAATGGATTATAACAGCTTAATGACACTTGATGGTATTTAGATGGATTATTACAGCTTAATTACACTTGCTAGTAATATAAATGGATTATAACAGCTTAATGACACTTGATAGTATTTAGATTGATTATTACAGCTTAATTACACTTGCTAGTAATATAAATGGATTATAACAGCTTAATGACACTTGATAGTATTTAGATGGATTATTACAGCTTAATTACACTTGCTAGTAATATAAATGGATTATAACAGCTTAATGACACCTGATAGTATTTAGATGGATTATTACAGCTTAATTACACTTGCTAGTAATATAAATGGATTATAACAGCTTAATGACACTTGATAGTATTTAGATTGATTATTACAGCTTAATTACACTTGCTAGTAATATAAATGGATTATAACAGCTTAATGACACTTGATAGTATTTAGATGGATTATTACAGTTTAATGACACTTGCTAGTAATATAAATGGATTATAACAGCTTAATGACACTTGATAGTATTTAGATGGATTATTACAGCTTAATTACACTTGCTAGTAATATAAATGGATTATAACAGCTTAATGACACTTGATAGTATTTAGATTGATTATTACAGCTTAATTACACTTGCTAGTAATATAAATGGATTATAACAGCTTAATGACACTTGATAGTATTTAGATTGATTATTACAGCTTAATTACACTTGCTAGTAATATAAATGGATTATAACAGCTTAATGACACCTGATAGTATTTAGATGGATTATTACAGCTTAATTACACTTGCTAGTAATATAAATGGATTATAACAGCTTAATGACACTTGATAGTATTTAGATTGATTATTACAGCTTAATTACACTTGCTAGTAATATAAATGGATTATAACAGCTTAATGACACTTGATAGTATTTAGACGGATTATTACAGTTTAATGACACTTGCAAGTAATATAAATGGATTATAACAGCTTAATGACACTTGATAGTATTTAGATGGATTATTACAGCTTAATTACACTTGCTAGTAATATAAATGGATTATAACAGCTTAATGACACTTGATAGTATTTAGATTGATTATTACAGCTTAATTACACTTGCTAGTAATATAAATGGATTATAACAGCTTAATGACACTTGATAGTATTTAGATGGATTATTACAGCTTAATTACACTTGCTAGTAATATAAATGGATTATAACAGCTTAATGACACTTGATAGTATTTAGATGGAGTATTACAGCTTAATTACACTTGCTAGTAACATAAATGGATTATAACAGCTTAATGACACTTGATAGTATTTAGATGGATTATTACAGTTTAATTACACTTGCTAGTAATATAAATGGATTATAACAGCTGAATGACACTTGATAGTATTTAGATGGATTATTACAGCTTAATTACACTTGCTAGTAATGTAAATGGATTATAACAACTTATTAGCACTTGCTAATAATGGAAGGGATAATAAAAGCTTAATGATCTTTTCTAGTAATAGAAATGTATTATAATAGCTTAACATTTTTTTAGTAATTACAGCCTAATTACACATGCTAGTAATGTAAATAGTTTATAAAAGCATAATTACACTTGATAGTTATAGAAGGAGTTATAATAGATAATGATATTTGGTAGTAATAGAAAATATTATAATAGTTTAATGACACTTGTTAGTTATGGAAAGATATTATAACACTTGTTAGTAATAGTAGTTTTTATAATAGCTGCATTACACTTACTTGTGTGTAATGGCAGCTGCGTGAACATCTATTGGCGCTCCAATTGTGCAGTTTTTTCTCGTCAAACCAGGCGTCCATGGCATCTTTGATCCGTTTGTGTAATGAACCTGGATTACTGTTAAATGCCAAATTCTCACCCCGTTTTTTCTTCATTCGATGTTTAAATTGGCAACGTTTAGCCCACGATAATGCTTCGTTTGCTAGCTGTTTATTCCATACCTAAAAACAATGGAAAATATAAATATAAATGGAAATATAAAGAAAGAAAAACAACGATAGATTGAAAATAAATCAATAAATACATACATGCGTATGTTCGCGATGCGCTAATGACGTCGGCATTAGAGATGACTGGATATACAATACATTTAGGAAGAGGCTATTTTGCCGGTCCCGGCTAAATAACGAGCCCCTCGTTTTTTTTTAACCTAACTGTTATGGCCTTGTAAAATAAAGGGTAATGAAATAAATAAGGACACATATTTAAGAACAATTTATTTTCATCGTCATCATCAGTTGTTATTCTGTCGGTTATTTTAATCTTTCGAATATAAAAGAAATATCTTTTTTTTAATACAAAAAACATTAAAAGTAAAAATTAATTAAATGAACGAAAATATTGCAGACAATTAGATTCTTTAGTCGGATTTAGAAGTAATTTGCGTCGGATAAAAATGTTTTAGTTATTTAAGAAAAAAATAGTTTTCATTCATTGATATAAAAAATAAATAACTCTTGTTAAGAAATCTGATTATTAAAATAATTAAAGATAAGTCCCTAAAGAAATTAAATCAGATACTTTTGTTTCAACAGTATGTATGTTTATATAATTTCAGTTTTATAAACAGTCTAAACAGCAATTTTAAAACTACTTTTTCACTATCTTTTAAGATAAATGTTAGGACTATTTCTCATCATTTCACTAAATTAACCATTAAATTGAATGTTTTACTTGCGATAAAATAACAACAGTAGTAATTATCAATAATTTCAACTGCTACATATAATGACGAATTTTAATGCAAAGTTGAATTGTTTTTACAAACAAACATTGTGAGGTAATTCGGTAGAGAGTTATATTAAAAAAAGTAGACATAAACGGGGTTCAAAGCGAATTAATTGTACTTAAAAACATAATTTGTATTTTTTTACAATAAAAACAATACGTAAATGCATTTAAATGGACACAGAAATTCATCGTAGTTACTTAGTCTATGGTGAAATAAAACCTTTTTATTTCGTAAGTCGTGGCGAAAATCGCTGTATCAATTATTTATTTAATTTTAAAAAGTAGTCAGAAGTTTTAATTATTTCTTTTTTATTGGAAAAATGTTGAAATAAAAATAACCGGCAGTTAAGTTGACTGGTGAAATCTTCACTGTAACTGTAACAATAATAATACATTCATATATATGTAAAAAATGTGAGCTGAATTGGTATAAAATGCATTTATATATTTATAGCAATTTATTATTGAATAGATAAATAATACATTTAGATATGTTTAGCAATTAGAATTGACCAGATATAAAACACATTAATATATGTATAGCAATTTATAGTTTAATCGATATAAAATGCATTTAGATATTTGTAGCAATTGAACATGACAAGATATAAAATACATTTATGTATACGTTATATATATATATATATATATATATATATATATATATATAAACATAGCAATTTAGAGATGACTACATATAAAATTCATTTAGATATTTATAGCAATTTGACATGATAAGACATAAAATACATTTATATATATATATATATATATATATATATAAGAGGGTAAAATGCATGATATATCATAAAAATGAAAGACAAGATGTTGATCCGAACGAAACCGCTAAAAACTCGTTTTCTTTGGTGATTTTTTTTGTATTTAAAATTTTTTTCCCGTTTGTATTTCTTCACACACACACACGCATATAGATATTTATATTTATATATATATATATATATATATATATATATATATATATATTATTAAAAATAACCGACAACTCGTGTCTGGATATTTTTGTATGGATCCCTTCTATTTCCCGGATTAAAGTCGTAATCTCGGAGGAGAATTGGCTGATGAATCTGCCGTAATTTTCTTTTAGGTTCAAAGTACTTTCTGACCCATCTGGGTCCATCTTCAGTGGGAATAATGTCAATCAGGTAAAGACCTGGAGTGAGTTTATAGTCAATGTTAGCGGGAAAATTTAAATACGAAACTATATTTATTTAGTGTTATAAACATTTAAGTACAGGGTGTTTCAAAAGTCTTGGGAACATAACGATTTTTAATAACTCAAAAACTATTAGGAGTTGAAAAATAAAATTGGTACCGTTGGAAAGGTTAAAGTTTCAAGTTTTGTGGGGAATCTTCAAAGTTGCTCAATATGAGCACCATTTGTCACACGGCAGACATCTAGTCGATAGTTTATTTCCTGCCAAACGCGTTCCAGCATCTTGACGTCAATGGTTCCCACAACTGCCGTTACTCGAGCCTTTAGTTCGTCAATATCTCTTGGAAGGGGGCGGCACATAGACTTGTTGCTTGACAAAGCCCCAAAGGAAAAAGTCACACGGGGTAAGATCTGGAGACCTAGGAGGCCAGGGCATGAGAACGTCATCACCTCGCCCAGATCTCCCAATCCATCTACCAGGCAGCCTTGTGTTAAGAAACTGCCTTACTCTAAGACTCCAGTGTGGTGGTGCACCATCTTGTTGAAAAATGAAGTCATCAGATTCTGCTTGTTCCAACTGAGCCATTAACCAGTCTTCCAGCATGTTGAGATAGGATTCACCAGTGATAGTTGCTTCTTCAAAGAAGAACGGTCCATAGACACCTTTCTTGGAAATTGCACAAAACACGTTCACTTTTGGGTGAATCTCGCTCGTGCTCAAGAAGTTCATGAGGATTCTCAGTACCCCATATGCGAGTGTTATGCTTGTTAACTTTGCCATTCAGATGGAAGGTCGCCTCATCGCTAAAAACAAGCCGGTCATCAAAGCCGTTATCTTCCAACTTCTCTTGCATTGCAATGCAAAAGTCACGGCGAAGTGGCTTATCAGTGTCCTTCAACTTTTGGACCAACTTGAGCTTGTAAGGTACCATTTGCAGTCGTTTCCTTAAGACACGCCAGACAGTTGCTGGAGCAAGCTGAAGTTCCCTGCTGGCTCTTCTCACTGATTTACGGGGGCTCCGCTGAAAGGCTGTCCGAACTTGCTCAACTGCATCTTCTGAAGTTGAAGGGCACAAACACCCATCTTTCACAAATTTAGCATGCCATCTGACAATGGATTTCCTTTCAGGGGCTTCTTTTTTAAATTTCCTGCGAAATGCACGCTGAACACATGTCCACGATTCAGTCTTTGCAAATTGGAGGACGTAAAATGTCTTGTCTTGTTTAGAGAACGCCATTACTGCACCTGGAAAGATAACACGAAAATCATTAGTATGACCAAAAACTTGATTAAGCAAGCTTTAAAATGGCACCAGTTTCATTTTTCTACCTGGAATAGTTCATGAGATATACGCATTTGTAATGTTCCCAAGACTTTTGAAACACCCTGTATATTAGTACTAGTGTTAAAATTAATCCTGTTAATAACCGGTTTTTAAATAGTTGAATTTGTTGGTCAATGATATAATTAGGGAAACCATTATTTACTAGGGTTTGTTTTATATTTTTAAGTTCATTTTGAAAGAGAGTTGGGAGGAGGAAATTAATTTAGCTCGCGTTAGTAGGTTTTTAATAATGGCTATTTTATATTTAAAGGGGCATTCACTAACGAAGCCAATTCTCATCCGAGATTAGGACTTTAATCCGGAAAATAGAAGGGATCCATACAGAAATATCCAGACACGAGTTGTCGGTTATTTTTAATAATACGTGCCTTAGAGAAAAAATGCCTCCCCGATACACACACACATTTTCTTTTCTTTCAAAATAAAATCAATATCGCATCCTTAACATGCTTCGATGGTATTTATTTACCTAACCCAATATTACTAAATTTCATTCGGATGCTTCAAAAAAAGTATGAACTTTTTAATCTATATATCTAATTTGCGGGCATGCGTGATTTCATACGAGAGAAAAAACAACAACATTCCATAACCCAGTTCACACCAACATAGGTTGTCAATCCAATAAGACCGGATCTATAAACACACTGATGAGAACAATTTTACTTGGCGAAATTATCTGATACTATAAACTAAAATGAAAGTTTATAAAAAAAATCGGTTTCGATTCCCTTTTCTTTTAAAATAAAATCAATATCGCATCCTTAACTTGCTTCGATAGTATGTATTTACCTCACCCCATATATATATATATATATATATATATATATATAAATATATATATATATATATATATATATATATATATAAAGCAATTTACAGATGACTGGATATAAAATGCATATATATATAATTATAGCAATTAGAGGTAACTCGATATAAAATACATTTATATATTTAATGCAATTTAGAGATGATATGGTGCTACCAGATCAGTCTGTCTGAAGATACCGGCGTCTTAACCCACAATTGCTGTTATTTTATACTTTACAGTGTGATGAATTTCGCATATGAATTTAACGTAAATTGATCAGAACTTCCGGATCAGCTAACGTTTTTAATGTAATTCTTATTTTTTTTAATCATCTTTGCCATTTTCTCTTTTATTTTTAGATGCATTTTGTGTTTGTGAAGTTCTGATGAAAAAATAAAATAATTTCATTTGAAGTGTCCTGTTGACTACAAATTTAACGTTACAAATGCCCAAAATCTGTTACCTCCGTCCACTAAATTTATCTCTCTTAAAAATATTTGGTTATATATAATTAAAAACGCTATTTGGTCTGAAAGTTGATGATTGCATGTACAAAGCTTTGTGAATAAAAACGGTGACTTTAAAAATAAAAAAATATCACAGAAATTGTTAAATATTTTCCTACATAATAAAGTCTCTTTCTCGCGCTCTCTCTCCCTTCTCTCTCTCTCTCTCTCTCTCTCTCTCTCTCTCTCTCTATATATATATATATATATATATATATATATATATATAACAGATTTAATTATTTTTCTATTATGAAATTGAGAGTATTAAAAACAAGTTTAATAAACAGGTTTAATAAAGCGTATGATAAATAAACAACAGATTTATAACGATGCACAGGCAAAAAATCTCCAATAAATGTGGACTGGATTGGTGAGTACTTATATATACTTCAAATTAGATATTTTATCGTATTTCATTTTTTCATTGTAAACAGTATCTATTTTCCAATTAAATCTTATCTATTATTAAAGGTTTTTCTAAAAATATTTTTTTTAAGGCAAGGTTGTTATTTTACCAGCTTACATTTTCGAGTAAGACAGAAACAATAGCAAAATTCATGATTATTTGCATCTTTGAATTCAATTCCTCAAATAGCTGCAACATTTTGAAGAAAAATATTTTGTGTAGTAATTGTATATGGTAATTTTTGCAACTTTTGCAACGTACCATTTATTACAATTCAAAAATCGACCTACCCTACACACCATAGTCTGGAGAAATGATGTTGACGAGGATAATAGTCCTAACAGAATGTTTTTGTAGAAATGATGTTGACGAGGATAATAGTCCTAACAGAATGTTTTTGTAGAAATGATGTTGACGAGGATAATAGTCCTAACAGAATGTTTTTGTAGAAATGATGTTGACGAGGATAATAGTCCTAACAGAATGTTTTTGTAGAAATGATGTTGACGAGGATAATAGTCCTAACAGAATGTTTTTGTAGAAATGATGTTGACGAGGATAATAGTCCTAACAGAATGTTTTTTGTAGAAATGATGTTGACGAGGATAATAGTCCTAACAGAATGTTTTTGTAGAAATGATGTTGACGAGGATAATAGTCCTAACAGAATGTTTTTGTAGAAATGATGTTGACGAGGATAATAGTCCTAACAGAATGTTATTGTTGAGTTTTGAGTTTTAACATTTTTCTCCAGAGCAAAGATTAGTTTCTTGACCGCGTTTCAAAAGGCAATTTCTTTTCAATTATTACATAATAACATTAACAAGTCGCTCTAAATGTTGACCTCATGGGGTATTATATTTCAGTTGTTTCCCGAAAGAATAAATATTTGAAAGAAGAAATGCCTATATTTTGTGCGAGACAATTTCAAATAGAGATTACATCAGCTTTTTGTGTGTGTATCTTTCTATTGTTTTTAACTTTTAGCTGGGAAAACGGACAGACCCGCTAACAGACAAACAACTTTTCTTTATATAATAGATAAATAGTGAACTGTTATTTTTTTAACTGTCATAAATCTCTGTAACATGTCTCTTAATAAAAATTAATAATTATTGGCGTCACGTATTAGGAAATATGTACAAATATTGTATATACCGTACAGTCAGTTTTACTTCGTATATTTGGTATTAATAGTTTATTTTACACTAAGATCAAACTTAAATTTTTTTCATCAGTTATTTGTGGGCAATACTGATTCGTGTTGTTAAAAAATAATAATAGTATTTTCGATCGATTTGAATATTTAATCCTGATCGATATATATTTTGATTTCTTTATTCTCACAGCCCGACTCTCATGAATACAAAGAACAACTTTATTAAGAGACATTTTCGGGATTTACTAGTAGTAAATAATATTTCTCCCATTTTCATTGGCTTATATTTTATGTCTACCTTTCGTTTTGATAAACAGTAACAGGAAACAATTACATGGACGGGAGTTTAATGTTTATGTCATCGACTGTTTATTTCTGCAATCCGGTTGAAAAATAAACAACTAATGAACACAGTGGTAAGTTTTGTTTAAATTTTCCCGAAAAGTCTTCATTTCGTCGTTTTACGTGTACGTTAAATTTAGTTGTAACTTACTACTTTAATCTTATTGCTTGGTTTAAACATCGCTTAAGTAAAAGTATATTGTTTGGGAGAAATACCGAAAAGCATTTCACTTTAAATTAATTACATAAATAAAATAGGAATACACCCTTCCATTATTGTCAGAAATGTTTTTATGTTCGGTTAACATATGTTAATTTATAAACGAAACTATATTTGTAAATTTTCAAGTGTTTGAAAAGTTATGGTTTACTATTAAACACAATTTCTAAACAAGAATGCAAGAACACATATTTTCCACCAATTTAGAAAAATTCCAGTAGGTTAGTCTATTACTTTCGTTTATTATTATTTTTACTTAAAATAATTTATTTTCTAACAGAAATATCAATAATAGTAAGTTAAATAATGTTCTTTGCTAAAAATTCTAGTTTATTTTAATTTTTGGCTTGTGTTTATACAAAAAAGTTACTTCCATGCTTATTTTTTAGAAACTTTAAGACCTTCAAATATATATGAAAAATATGTCCTTCACTTTCTTTATATCTATTTCTGGCGGTAATAAATAAGAAGCACTAATCGAATGAAATCCACTTTCCAAAATTCGAACCTCAAACTCAGCTTAAACAACTTAAAGATTATCTCAGCCAAACTATGAAAAGAGGAAACATAACAAAATACAAGGATTCTTTCTGGCAATGAATCCACTCTATTAAGATTCCTCGCAGTGTAAGTACTATTAGGTTTCCTCGCAGTGTAAGTACTATTAGGTTTCCTCGCAGTGTAAGTACTATTAGGTTTCCTCGCAGTGTAAGTACTATTAGGTTTCCTCGCAGTGTAAGTACTATTAGGTTTCCTCGCAGTGTAAGTACTATTAGGTTTCCTCGCAGTGTAAGTACTATTAGGTTTCCTCGCAGTGTAAGTACTATTAGGTTTCCTCGCAGTGTAAGTACTATTAGGTTTCCTCGCAGTGTAAGTACTATTAGGTTTCCTCGCAGTGTAAGTACTACGAATTTAATTACATTACAAGCACAAACGCCAGTAATCGTTTCATCAATGTTAAAATAAAGGACTGTATTTAGACGATATATCAGGAAACCGGTTGAGTTATCAAACAAATGGGGAATTAATGAAGATATTCGCTTCAATTGTGGAATGCGAATAGAAAACTAGAAAAGCGAAAATCAGCTAAACAGTGACCATGATTTTTAATTTCATTTTACTGAATCACTTGGTGTATATCCACGTGGGATCAATGAAATGTGTGGATTCATTTAACATTCAGACTCCGTTGATGATTATGTGAAAAGTTAAAATCTCAACGAATATTGCAAACTATTGCATAAAGTATGGGTTACCAATCAAGATATTCGCTTCAATTCTGAAACCAGAAACGGGAAATCAGGAATGCGCAAAGTGAATCAACTAGTCGTTGTCTGCACGTGGGTTATTTCGTTTCATTCGAAGTGTTGATAGCATTCCTTGCTGAATCAACTAGTCGCTGTCTACACGTGGGTTATTTCGTTTCATTCGAAGTGTTGATAGCATTCCCTGCTGAATCAACTAGTCGTTGCCTGCACGTGGGTTATTTCGTTTCATCCGAAGTGTTGATAGCATTCCCTGCTGAATCAACTAGTCGTTGTCTGCACGTGGGTTATTTCGTTTCATCCGAAGTGTTGATAGCATTCCCTGCTGAATCAACTAGTCGTTGTCTGCACGTGGGTTATTTCGTTTCATTCGAAGTGTTGATAGCATTCCCTGCTGAATCAACTAGTCGTTGTCTGCACGTGGGCACTGTATAGAGACTATCTGTCCTTTCTGCCAAGATACGTGGCACCTTTTAGGACTTTGCCAGCTCTCTTCTTATGTAGTAGAATTATGTCTGGGCTTGAATATCTGAAAGGTTTTTTTTTTTCGTGTAAAACCTTCTTCTGTTCTTTGTCTCTGATACGGACTCTTCGAATGATTTTGGGCAATATCAGAGTTTGGCCGCATTTGTCTGTTTTCCTCTTTCCTTTCGGCCAGGGATCTATTTCTCTCTTGCCTTTTTCAGTATCTGAAGGTTTCCGTGCAAAACTTCACCGTTTTGTTTTGGCACGAACTCTTCGAAAAGTTCTGGAGCAACATCAAAGTTTGGTCAAAATTGTCTCTTTATTCACTCCGTGTGTTCTGTTCTTTCGTTTCGTTCTTCGTATCGTTTAGTTTTCGTTTCGTTTCTTCGTATTTCGTTTCGTATTTTTTTTTTAAACATGAGTTTGTTTAAAATTCTCGTCGCCTTGTAGCGACTTTCATTCGAAGTGTTCTTTTCTTTTTATAAACGTGAGTTGTTTAAAATTCTCGTCGCCTTGTAGCGACTTTCATTCGAAGTGTTCTTTTCTTTTTTTTAAACGTGAGTTGTTTAAAATTCTCGCCAGCCATTTATCGTGTTCTCGCTTGTCAATTGTTATGCGAATCTATTAGTATTCGGCTCGCGACGTAATAGATACATATACATACAATGCGAAGCAGAGAACGTGGAATGAATAAGAGAGAGACATGGTTGATGTTTACGCTTCCGAGACCTTCTCCCAAAGAGAGTGATCTACGTCAGCTTTCGTTTATATATGCATGAGAAATATACAAGGGAGATAATTACACAATGTAAGGGAGGTAACTATGATAGATTGTTGTTGTTTCTAAAATGTAAGATACTACACCTTTAATGCTTTATATTATTTAGGTAGTAGTCATCACTGGAGAAACACTCATGCTTGACATTATTTAAGTAGTAATAATCACAATGTTGAATATTTATGCATGACATTCGCAGGCAACTTGTTCTTTACTTCTTTATTATTTAGAAAGGTGTAAACATAGTTGTTTACAGTATTCAAGTAGCAGTGATTACACGGGAGATCACTCATGCTTGACATTATTTACGTAGTAATCTCATTCTTTGCGTGTCTTTGAAACATGTGGTCATATGACAGTTTCCTACATTTTTATGCTATACTTTGCAATAGTGTTGTACTCTGCAAGATCTTTCAAGCTACACCAGTTATGCAGACAAGGCAATGTTTCATCGTATGGCCCTTCTCTCCACATTCACAGATGGTTGGGTCCGTTTTGTACCCCATCTATTCATAGCAACTTTTGTTCACCCCATTCCCATTCTCATGCGGTTTAGTGTTTTCCACTGGAGCCAGGGTACCTCTGAACCGGGAGGGAGTTCCTCAGAAGCAGAGATTCCCATGTCGTTATGAGGGGGCATCTTCTAGCCGGCTGGTCCACAGCTGTAGTCTGGTCTTTTTCTGAGATGTGGTTAGGGGTTCGACATGGCTGAGGAAAAATCTCCTCGACTTCCGTCGTTGGACCGTTGTTTCACGTCCATAAACGAGATGACATTAATCACTAATATCCTTTGTGACCCTACTCGGCTGGCAACTTCCCGTCTCACATCTGAAGGGGCAATGCCAGTTAGAAGATGCAAGTTGTTCAGGTTGGTGGGTTTCAAGCACTCAGTGATCAAGCGACGGGTGTTTTTCAATGCCGAGTCTAGGTTTTTGGCATGTGTTTATCTCTCCCAAACAAGACAAGCATACTCCGCAGAGGAATAGCACAAGGCTAAGGCAGTACATTTTAGTGTGTGCGCTGTGGCTCCCCACTTGGAGTTAATCAGTTTACGTAGGATGTTGTTCCGGAAGCTGACTTTCATTTTTGTCTTTTTTACATGTTCCCTGAATGAGAGGGTGCGGTCCAGGGTTACGCCAAGATATACAGGGTTAGTGCGATTCTCAAGTTGCATTGCCGACCACGTGATGTTTAGGGGTCGATTGGACTCTCGATTCCGGAGGTGAAACGCGCACACTTTAGTTTTTTCAGGGGTTGCATGCAGGTGGTTAATCTCGTAGTAGAAGAGTAACTCGTCTAAGGCTGAGTTTAGGTTTGTTTCTACTGACTCAAAAGTACTCTCTTTGGATTTTACGCAAAGTTCGTTAGCATAGATGAACCGCTCAGTATTCTGGCTCATTGGTTGGTTATTAGTGTAGATGTTGTACAGTAATGGAGCCAACACACTACCTTGAGGTAAGCCATTATTTTGTCGGCGCCAGCAACTTTGTTTGTGGTTTAGGGTAACATAAAAACGCCTGTATTTTAAGATGGCTCTGATTATGTGAGTGACAGGTCTTTTGTCAGCTCCAAGATCTTTTTTTCAGTAGGTGATGGTCTACAGTGTGACATGCAGTGACAGATCAACAAAGACGTTACCAGTCATTTCTGAAATCAATCTTCGATGTGCTGAGTGAGATTCAGGTGTTGGCTCTTTGTTGATTTTCCAGTAATGATCGCAAGCAATTCGTTCTTTATATGTTTATTATTTAGAAAGGTGTAAACATTGTTGTTTACATTATTCAAGTCGCAGTGATTACATGGGAGACCACTCATGCTTGACATTATTTACCTAGTAATGATCGCAGGCAATTCATTCTTTACTTGTTTATTATTTAAAGTGAAAGGAAAGTGAATAATTCTAAAAGAAAGTTCAAGATCGAAACGAGTAAATGCGACCAAATGAAGTCAGCAGTAAAGAAAAAGCTTCCATCAAAAATACCTAAAGAAACATGTAGCGCCTCTGCTATCGAATTAACCAAAAGTGTGCATCAGATCGGAAGTATTCGGGAACTGAGAATTAAACAGTCTGCAGTACTTAGGTATTATTGCGCGTTTTACAAACAAGCACTTCGGGCGTTACCAGGAAATGGATGAGAATATACATATGTAGTCATTCTCCCAGCCCTAAACCCCTTATTATATTGTTATTCGTCTTCCCTATCGTTTTCAATTTCAAGTTATACATAAAATAAAGTAAAACGTTATATTTTATGTTTACGGGATCCAGGCGGGATCTTAAATTCCCAGATATTCTTGTAAAGATTATAATACAAGTTTAGTATCACCATTGAATTCCAAATGACATTTTACTTGGGAAACTTTGTGTTTGATTATCGTATAGGGCATTGATTTCAATTAAATGTCCCGAGCAGCGAGATAGAGATAACACGAATATAGTAAAACTTTAACCTCTTCAAACGCTTTACATGAAAAATCAATTTAAATAAAAAAAGAAAAAAATCTCTAAGACACTCATATTCTGAAGTTATCAAATAAGTAAAATAAGCCGGTATTAAATAATTTTAAGTAAAATTAGATTAAAAAGTAAAAGTTAGTGTTACTTTCTATGCCTGTATTGAGAGATAGTGTAAATAATGGTTTACCAGTTTCATCATATTAGCAGCCTTCTCGCCTCTTCTCAGTTTATTGTGGTAATCTAGTGCAAATTTCAGCTCTTTTCCAACCAGTGGGAGTGTAACTGCTTCAATTAATTCCATGATGCAGAATACCAAGCACAGGAAGAAAGTTATCTTTAAAGTTTTGAGATTCTGGAACAGAAAGATGCGAAAAAGTACATATATTATATTGCTTTTGACTTGTGATGAGAAATTAATGTGTTTTCTTATTTTAAAATGATTTTAAAATGTTAATGTACCATTAAAAATTACACATAAATGTATTTTTACTGAGTTGTGATAAGAAATTAATTAAAAATGTTATTAAAAATGATTGGGGAATTTACATGTACCATCAAGATTACACATAAATGTATTTTTATTGATGTGTGATAATAAATTATATAAAATCTTTATGATAAAATATTTGGAAATTAAATGAACCATTAAAATTACACAACATTTTTTTATTGATTTGTGATACGAAATCAATAAAAACATTTTATTAAAAATGATTTTAAAATTTTAACGTACCATCAAACTTACACATAAATTTATTTTAATTGATTTGTGATAAGAAATAAATAAGGATTTTTATAAAAAATGATTTTGAAATTTAAATGTACCATCAAAATTACACATCAATTTAACTGCACTGATTTGTGATCAAAAACTAATAAAAATGTTTATTAAATATAATTTTGAAATTGAAGTGTACCATCAAACTTACACGTAAATTAATTTTCATTGATTTGTGACGATAAATTAATAATAATTTGTATAAAATTATAAAATTATGAAATTTAAATGTACGATATAAATTACACATAAATGTATTTGTATTTATTTGTGAAATAAAATCAATTAAAATGTTTATTAAAATGATTTAGAAATTTAAATGTTCCATCAAAATTACACATAAATTTATTAGTATTAATTTGTGATGAGAAATTAATCATAATGTTTATAAAAAATGATTTGGAAATTTAAATATACAATCAAAATTACACAAAAACTTATATTTATTGATTTGTTATAAGAAATTAATTTAGATTTTTATTAAAAATGATTTGGAAATTAAATGTACTATAAAAAGTACACATGAATTTATTTGTATTGATTTGTTATAAGAAATTAATGAAAATTTGTATTAAAAATGATTTGGAAATTTAAATGTACCATCAAAGTTACATAAAAATGTATTTTTATTGATTTGTGATAAAAATAATTAATGACAATTCGTATTAAAATAGATTTGGTAATTTAAATGTATCATCAAAATGACACATAACTTGTTTGTTTATTTGTAATAAGAAATTAATAATAATTTGTATAAAAATAGTTAGGAAATTTGAATCTACCATGAAATTTATACATCAATTTATTTTTATTGATTTGTTATAAGTAATTAATTAAGATTTTTATAAAAATGATTTGGAAATTTAAATGTACCATCAAAATTACACATACATTTATTTGTATTGATTTGCGATAAGAATCCAATGACAATTTTTATTAAAAATACATTGGAAATATTAATGTACTATGAAATTACAAATACTTTTCTTTTTATTGCTTTGTGATAAGAAATCAATTATGGTTTTTATAAAAAATGATTTGGAAATTTAAATGTAACATCTAAATTACACACAAGTTTATTTTTATTGATTTGTGATAAGAAATTAATTTAAAAATTTATAAAAAATGATTTGGAAATTTAAATGTACCATCGAATATACACATAAATTTATTTTCATTGATTTGTAATAACAAATTAATTAAGATTTTATATTAAACATTTTTTTAAATTTAAATGTACCCTCAAAATTACACACAAGTTTATTTTTATTGATTTATGATAAGAAATTAATCAAAATGTTAATTAAAAATTACTTTGAAATTTAAATGTATTATCTAAATTACACATACATTCATTTTAATTGATTTGTGATAAGTAATTAATTAATATTTGTATTCAAAATAATTTGATAATTTAAATGTACAATCACAATTACACATATATGTGTTTTTATGTATTTGTGATAAGAAATTCATTAACATTTGTACAAATATTGTTTGGAATTTTAAATGAACCATCACAATTACACATTAATTATTTTTTATTGATTTGTGATAAGAAATTACTTTAGATTTGTATTAAAAATGATTCGGAATTTAAATCTACCATCAAAATTACACATAAGTTTTATTTATTTATTTGTGATAAGTGAGTAAATTATATTTGTATTAAAAATGATTTGGAAATTAAAATATACCATAAAAATTACACATAAATTTATTTTTATTGATTTGTAATAAGAAATTAATTTAAATTTGTATTAAACATATTTCGGAAATTTAAACGTATTATCAAAATTACACATATATTTATTTTTAATTATTTGTAATAAGAAATCAATTAAAATGTGTATTAAAAATGTTTCGGAATTTTAAATGTATTATCAAAAGTACATATGAATTTATTTTTATTTATTTGTGATGAGAAATTTATTTATATTTGTATTAAAAATGATTTTTAAATTAAATTTACTATCAAAAATTATTTTAAAATTAAATTTACTATCAAAATTACACATAAATTTATTTTTATTGATTTGTGATAAGAAATTAATTAAAATTTGTATTAAAAATGTTTCTGAAATTTAAATGTATTATCAAAATTACACATCAATTTATTTTTCTTTTTTTTTGTGATAAGAAATTCATTACGATTTGTATTAAAAATGATTTTGAAAATGTAAATGTACCATAAACTGTTTTATTCTTACGTTGTTTCGTATTCATATCTTGTGTGTTTGGGCCATATGTAACACTTTACAAATTTCTGTATAAAATTCTATTACTGTACATTTTCCAATTTCGATAAATTGTCAATGTACGTATTTTTTATTTTATTAAATTGTAACAGACATACCTGCATTGTTGTGTGTTGGTGCTTATACAATGAAACGATGTTAAGTCTGCATAAAAAATAAAAATAAAATAATTAATGCTGTTATCCATACAGAACGTGAGTAAATGTTTTGATTTGCCTTTTATTATAGACTAACAATGCTACCCGGCGATACCCGGGTCATAAAAATAGAATAGAAGAAGTAAAAATGTGTGAAAGATCTTTATTTTAAAACTTCTATCTCTCTACATCTATCTATCCGTCTCTCTATCTTTCTGTCTTTACTCCTAACACCTTTTCCCTCATCACTCTCTTAAATCCCCTCTTTTTCCTCCGCTTAACCCATTTCTCTCTCTTGTTTTAATATATTAAAAATAATAATAATAGTAATATAACAAATTTACCTAAGCTTTCAGTTTTAAAGTTGTTGCACCCAAGTAACACCAAGTTTCCGTTCCTCCCTTTATATATGATACAACCTATATCTGTTTTACTGCATTCTCGTGCAACACCGAATTTCTTATCTACCCCCACTCCTTATAATATAATTAAACCTGTATTTGTTTTAATGTATTCTCAGGCAACGCTGAGTTTCTTGTCTTTCTCTTCTCCGTCAAGCATATACCACCTAAGAAATGTACTACTTTATTATTACACACACATGCTCTATCGTTGATATTGAGCACCTACTGCTTCGGCATATACCACTTACCAAGTGTAAGTCTGTATAATTATACATACCGGATATATAAAGGATATTAATCACTTCCAATTCAGCATATACCACTTACTAAGGGTAATAATTTATTCTTGCACACACTTGCTCTATCTAGCGTATTGAGAACTTTCAGAATCAGTATATATCGATTACTAAGTGTAATACTATATTATTACACGCACCTGCTCTATCTACTTCATTCAACACACACCATTTATTAAGTCTAAAACTGTCTTATAACACACATGCTGATTTTTTTTAACATAGTTCACCCCAAACAAGGCAGCCCACCACTTTAGACGTAAAAGGCTACTGAGAAAAAGGGTGTGAGTTTTTTTTTGTTTTTTTAAGGAGTGTCAACCTAAATTGGGAGCTATGCAGCGGGATGTCTGTTTACATTAGTTTTAAATTTCTGCATGTCAGTACCGTCAGGAAAACAGGGAGCAGGGATGGAGTTCCAGAGTCCAGCAGCACGAGGAAAGAAGCTTTTGGAGTAGAAAACTCTTCGGCATCTGGGGACCTCCACAGTGAATGGATGGGATTTGGCAGATTGTCGGGTTGGTCTAGTGCTGTATTATCAGTTTTATTGCTCCATGGCAACATCGAGTTCCCTGTTTCGTGTTCAAAGCTACAACAAAGCACATTGAATTTATTTCTCTCCTTGGCAACGTGGCATTTGAACACAGTTGCTCTATCTATGATAGTGATCACTTTGGGATTTACATATACCGCTTACCTAACGTAATACGTTATTATCACTTGTATTGGTGCCGAGCAACACCGAGTCTCTTGTCTAGTATACAACAGAATAACAAAACACTTTGAAGTCATTGCTCTGGAGTAACGCAGCATTTCGGCACAACTGCCCTATCTAGGATATTGAGAACTTTAGTAGTCACATATACCGCTTTCCAAATGAGAGAATCAGGGGGGGGGTAGAGATTTGATTGGGCGCTTGTTTTTATATTTTTTATGTTATTTTGTACTTTCATATGTACTTTGAGAGAGTGGGATTTGGAAAATATGCGTTTTTTTTTATGTCAAAACAGATGCATACAAATATACTATTAGCTAAAACTCTATCCATGAGATTGTGACCTCGAAAAGGTTCATCGCAGATAATCGTATATGTTGCACATAAATTATCAATTATCGAATCATTTGGCGTCTAGGTTCATATAATATCACCAAAGTTAAATGACGTTAAGCCTAGCCAGTTCTTAGATAGATGACTATTTAGGAACATCAACTGCTTTATGTAAATCCATGACCTAGTTGTCTCGTAAGCTGAGGGCTGACTACCCATCTGTAACTAGAGCGAACAGTCCCGAGCCGTTAGTTGTGATCTGTGCCGGTCACAAACTGGTCGAAGGTGACTGATCAATTTGTATTTATTTTCGGATCTAGCCACTTTATTTATTTAAAATGTTGTGTTTTATCTAAAACCCAACGTCTTACGATTCCTGTATAGTTAGCAGACGATTATGATTCACGGTGAACATTTCTCAAATATACGGAAGATCTTTAAGTTGTCAACTCTTCTTGTCTTGTGCGAATAACAGCAAGTGGCAAAATGTTTATTTTGTACCCTGGAACACCGAAAACATTAGTTGAAATAGAATTAAGTATGAAAGTTATAACTGAGGCACGATTGTGGTTTCATACATGTCAAAAGTAGGCAATTGACTTTAATTTATCTGAAAGGATTTGCACGAATTCAAATCTGTATAAAAACGAAAGAAAAAGCAATTAATTGATCCATACAATAAAAGTATAATTAGATGAAACAGAATCATAAAGTTTGAGTAAAACCAGACGTGGTTGAAAAAATGAATTAAGAATGTTATCGTTCATCCTTTTCTATTGAGCTTACGTTAATTTGGAGGCAAACTGTGAACATTTGTAAATATGATTACGGAAAAATTAATTGATCAATACAATGTTGTTTTTTTCATCTAACATCTTAACTTTATACCATTCCTGTTACATCTTTATGTTAATAAAAACGTGTGTCCACTTTTCGTGTGTGTGTGTGTGTGTGTGTGTGTGTGTGTGTGTGTGTGCGTGTGTGTGTTTGTCAACCGTCTCTATTTGTACTGACACGACTCTATATTAATATGATTATTTGGTAAGTTCGTGCGTTCATATTTCAATACTTCACAGGTAACATGAATTGAAACAAATACATTGAAGACATTGCCAAGGCTGCTGCAAAGAAGGTGGGTTCCGTCTACCGTGCTAGTAAACTCCTCACACCTGAAATTATCCTGTATCACTACAAAGCCACCATCCGCCCATGTATGGAGTATTGTTGTCACATCTGGGCTGGTGCATCATCTACTAGTCTCTCCCTCTTAGACAAGGTCCAAAAAAGAGTCGCCAACTTAATAGGTCCCTCACTATCCACCAAGCTCCAGCCTCTGTCCCATCGCTGCAATGTTGACTCCTTGTACTTGTTTTACAAGTACTTCAATGGATTGTGCTCCGATGAACTAGCTGCTTTGGTGTCCCCTCGACGCTAATACACTAGAACAATCTGACAATCAGCTAAATCCCATCCATTCACTGTGTAGGTTCCCAGATGCCGGAGAGCCTTCTACTACAATAGATTATTTCCTCGTGCTGCCGGCCCCAGGAACTCCCTCCCTGCTCCCTGTTTCCCCGACTGTGCTGACATGCAGAGGTTTAAACTAATGTACACAGACATCTCGCTGCACAGCTCCCAACTTCGGATGACACCCTAAACCTACTCCCTAATTCTCAGTAGCCCTTTACGTCGACAGTGGCGACCTGCCTTGTTTGGGGTGAATTATCTTTTAAAAATGTTTTAGTTTGTTTCACCGCAAGGCAATCTCTTTTGGATGATTTAATGCCGATACATACATAGTTATTGTAAGCGATTAATTGCATACAATTAATAGAACTCGAATTATTATTTTTGCATTAACTAAGGCACTATTGTGGTTTCATACATGTCAAAAGAAGGCAAATAACTGACAGGATTTGCACGATTTCAAATCTGTATGAAAACGAAAAGAAAAAAATTGATCCATACAATAAAAGTATAATAAGATGAAAGATAGTTCATAAAGTTTGAGTAAGACCCGACGTGTTTTAAGAAATAAAACAAGAATTTTATCGTTGATCCTTTTCTATTGAGCTTACTTTAATTTGGAAGCAAACTGTAAATATAATTACGGAAAAGTTAATTGATCAATTAACTTTTCCGTAATTACAATGTTGTTTTTCATCTAAAATTATAACGTTATACGATTCCTGTAACATCTTTATATTAATATAATTGTGTGACTACGATTTTTGTGTCTGTGTGTGTGTTTTGTCAGCTGTTTCTATTTGTACTGTCACCACCCATATTTGTGCCTAAAGATATTTTATATTTTTGGCGCTTTTGTAACTCCGTCAGTCGAGTTAACAATGTTTTGTTGGCTTGAAGAGGTTTCTGTCGAACGGGAATAGATAAACAAAAAAAAAACACAATGCACACTCAAGGAAACACAAACAAAGCTGTATAAAACTGAATAAATGGTTGAAGAAATGAATTAAGAATTTTATCGTTGATAGTTTTCGCTTGAACTTACTATAATTCTGAGACAAAATGTGCACATTCGTAAATATAATTACGTGTGTAACAGTAATTGTATTTATTTCCTAAGCAAATGTGTTTCATCTGTAATCTTAACGTCTTACGATTCCTGCGCCATCTTAATATTCATAAAATTGTGTGGCCACTTTTTGTGTGTATGTGTGTATTTGTTTCTCGTCTATATGTCACTATCACATTATTACTTTTATTTGCTATCAATCGATTATTTATTGAACTAAAACATGTTTAGAAAGTTGGTATGGTATGCTGAAAAAAGAGAAATAAAAGTTTCGTGCGCTTCTATACGATATATCTGCTAAGACATAGTGGAGATATTTTTAGTGGTTAAAACTTCCGTCTTTTATGTCTCGTTACTGTGTTTCCTTGGGCACTGCTACTGTGTTATCAATTTTTCCATTCCGCAAAACGACCACGGAGGCGACTCTATTATCAATAAACACAAATCAATAGCGTAAAGTACTAAAACCAACCTTATACAATTCTATTTACAAAAAAAAATAATTTAATTACAAAAGAAAAATCTGCAGAAATGTATTTGCAAACAAGTCAGTAATTTTACACTTTAAGTAATATTTAAAAACTATAAATAATTACTTAATAACCTTTTGAAATTTTAAAGGAAGCTTGAAGAATTTAAACTGGCGAATAGAAAGTTATTTCTGGCTTTAAAATTATTAGCAGATTATTAACTATTAAAAGAGTAAATATTATGGAAGCTATTTACATTCAATAATTTTATAAATAGATTTAAATACAAACATCAACAACATTAGCAGTACTCTATCTTAGGACATATTTGACTCTTTAAAGGTAGAGGATTTCATCACGAATTAGGAACATTCTAGAGCGGTAGAATGATTAAACAATTTCTCCAGCAACTTTAGCAATAAATTAAGTATAAGTTTTCCATTTTAGATCTTGAATGAAAGTCGGTCATAGGAGAGTATCAAAATATGGTGCTTCCTTAAAGAAACATTAATTTGAACGTTGTTGGTGAAAGAGAAAAGCTGATTTTTTTTTATGTTTAGAATGAACAAACCACTATTATTTATCACATCACACGCTCCAGGTAGGAAAGAAAGAGAATCATCAAGGTATTGATCATCAATGCTTTTCGAAGTGCTGACATAGACAGTTTTTCCGAAAACATTCTCAAATTCACTGTTGGAGACTTAACTTACGAACAAGACATTTTCTAAGGAACAACATAGCGAACTAGGATCTGAATGTCCGAACAAAAGACGCAAGAATGCGATTTGAGAATAACGCCAAATACTTGCGTGTCAAACTGCAACAGTCGTTCCCCAACCGCAGTCACTTTCAACTTAACTAACCTTAACCCTAACCCTAACCCCAACCCAACCGCAGTCACCTTCAACTTAACTAACCCTAACCCTAACCTTAACCCTAACCTTAACCCTAACCTTAACCCTAACCCTAACTCTAACTTTAAACATAAACTGCAACGGTCGTTCACCACAGTAACATTCAACTTAACTAACCTTAACCCTAACCCTAACCCTAACCTTAACCCTAACCTTAACCCTAACCCTAACCCAAACTCTAACTCTAAACATAAACTGCAACGGTCGTTCACCAACCGCAGTCACATTCAACTTAAGAACAAGTTCCCTACTCGAATCGTATCATCTGCGGAAGCTAGTTCTAATGCACTACGCATATCTCTATTCGCGCTGGTAGTGGCACCTCTAGATTATTACATTGATACAGAATACCAATAAAGAGCTACTGGGTATTCTCCTGAATTAGGGATGATAGTTTCTGAAATGTGAGTGTACGAATGCATTAGATGGAAGATATGCAGGAAGTTTTTAAATCGAACTTATCGTCCTCACGTAGTTCTACATGCAAGGACGCCCACTCATTCTTTAAGGTCGTACTCATCCGATGTTCATGAAATTTAAACCATATGTATAATACTCTAACCCATAATGTTTTCGAAAATTTCAATTTCTTCCGACTAAATTAGGAGGCGAAACGGTATAAAAAGAAAGTGATATGGTGTAGGAGTATAGTGAAAAAGACGTTCCTTATTCAATCCCGAGCAACGTCGGGGCTTCTTATTAGCAATAAATACAATAAAGATACCGACCTGTAAACTCTTTGAAGTCGTCTGTTCAGGTGCCATGAAACGATGTTGTTCCTGAAATGCCAAGTTCAAATGACAGACGAATTTCTTCCACTGCTTTTATGCGTTGAGATTTGCCTCGATTGTCACGTGTCATACCAATCTATGAATCAATTAAGAAATATTTTTTTGAAAAAATTTCTTTAAACACTCCTACAAATTAATTATATTATGAAGGAGACAGAATAATCGATTTGCTCATTTCAATTATACGTCAATAAATAGAAAGAAACTCGAAACCGATGTTGTATTGAACTGTGTCATTAGTAATATTGGGTTGAGTCCGGTGATAAGTCAGTTGCTATAAATCTTATAAGTATGATTTAAATGAAAGTATGTGTCTTACTCTACATTAGGGTGATTAAGTGGATAACGACGCGGATTGACAACCTGTGTGTTCCAAGTTCGAATCCAGTCGGTTCCATAAAATCACTTTCACTTAAGAATTGCCAACAACAGAATGAAGTCGGTCAACAAAGTTGATTCATACAAATTTACTTCACTTTACTATACATTGTTTAAATGAAAATAAAAATGTGATAGCATCAATTGGCCCAAATACTGTTTCTTCATCTCTCCTATGTATTAGACAAGTCTAATAATACTAAGTCAACGTCATGTTTGCACTCCCATGTTGTTCCTCATTTTTCGGATAGCGATCATCTCCGTCTTATTAACCCTTATCCTCGAGTGGTTTGGGCCTTTATAATTTGTCATCCTTTATTAAAACAGTGTAATCAACTTTCTACTTTTCGTATGTGATTTTAGTTGATACAAGTTCATACTGCGCCAAGTATGCACCATTGCACACGTAAACTATCCCCACATAGTTATCCTAACTAGACCACAACCGTCGAATATGTAAGGTTAGATTTGGATTCAGATCCTGCTGACTTCCAATATTTTATGATAAAATACACTCTCGCTCAGAGTGTTCATCTCTTATCATTATGTGAAGATGAATTTCAACAGCCCCGGATACATCATAATCTTATTGTTCTGGGAAGCAAAAGTTAGTTTTCAAGATATAATTTATAAATAATGTGTAAAAATGAGACATATATTTTTATACAATTCCAAAATGTTAGCGTTTAAATATCAAGAAATAAACATATTTTAGATAAGTAATTTAAATAATACGTTCAATGCAAGAAGATTCGCACCAACTTACGCTATACATCCTTTCTCTCTACGTTCTCTGTAATTTTCTCTTTGGCAAATAAATTAATAATAATGATTATTTGATTAATGCTATATGCCATCGGAAGAAAGACCGAACTTTCACCTAAATTGATCGTTCGTCGGCTTATTATGGCATAATGATTATTTATGATAAATATGATAGAATAGAGAAAGGGGGCTTAACAACACCAGGGTGATACGAAGAACTTTTACTCATAAATTCAGGTTCTATAAGTAAACAAGAACATAACTCAATCCCGAGACTGCATACTTTCGCTTGACAACGTAAGAATAGGCCAAAGTCTTATCTGACCTTACTTTTCCATATTGTATTAAGTATAACCGAAGTTATCCCATCGAAACATTGATAACTCAAAAAATATTTATTTGATGAGGCTGAAACTGTGTGATGACGCTTATCAAATAGCATCAGATACATACATAAACAATGGAAAATCGAAATTCTGTAAAATGTTCGACCTTTGGCGAACTGGTAAACGTCATTGGCTATAATAAGGGCAAAGTAACGAGTCTCTACGATGGAAAAATACCTAAGTTATCGCCAAAAGTGGGACTTTCGCCTTTCCCTTGACCTTGGCATTAGACATTGACCTAGATATCTCAAAATGAAAACATTTCTGAGTTAGACGATTACCGATATTTTAAACAAACAAACAACCATAGTTAAAAATTTGACCGAAAACATCTTTAGCGGAAGTAACTCTGAAATATTGACTGGTCACAGCAGTTCTATTAAATCGTCCCCTCATCCCACTCGGCCCTTGATTCAACTTCAATCACCTCCTTTCTGTCGACATCTTGTCTTTCCTTCCCCTCGTTCCTTTCGATCCCTTGACCCTACTTACTTCCATCATCCATCAACATCTGCTGTGCCAACAACACCTTGGATTTCATCAGAAAATACAATATAAATATTAGGATATGCTAAAAGGGATGAATTAATTGATTTTATGACAAAAAACCTGAGGAAAACCATTAGTTTAACACACCCGTTTCAATTAACAACACGCAATGGTTCATTATTATTTTGATTGTTATTGTATCATATGCAAATTACAATACAATATTATCGTGATATAAAAGAAGTCCAATAAATTTCAAAGGTTATGAATATTGTAATAGTTTCATGGTATAAATTTTAAAAATATTATAAGAAATATTTACTAGATTTACAGTAAATTCATATTCTTCAAATAATTATCATTATTTGTGCTTTGTTACGTTAGGACCCGTGCTAATTTAACCCCGTCGTTAGGGTTAGGGTCAAAGTGGGGGTTAGGGTCAGAGTTAAGGTTTAGTGTTAGGGTCATGGTCAAAGTTAGTGTGGGTTCTAATGAAACTAGGTACGATTTTTTTAAAACTTTAACCATGTTTTACTAAAAAAAACTATTTGGGAGTGTTAATGGTTTTTTCATAGTGTACGTGAAACGCCGAACTAGAACATACGTCAGAAAATATATTTCAATTTTGTTAAAAAAAATTTCATTTTTAAAAAACAGTTTTAATTTATTATTTGTTACATTTTGGGTTTTGAAGAAATCGGGTATTTTTCAGATCTCTCATTTAGCAATGAATGATCGTATAATAATGCGTCCGCGCTCGATTTGAATGATCGTATAACTGTTCTTCGAAAATACATTGGGGTCTGCGTTCGCTCTCGATTTTTTCGGGGGCGGGGGGGGGGAATACCCCCCCCCCAGTGTTTATTTTGTTTTTTTTAATTGCTCGAAAAAAAAAATTGGGGCGGGAAAAAAAAAATTTCCCTTTTTAAACAAAATGGTATTCGGAGACAATTTTTTTTCTTTTGTCTAACCACCCAAGAACGCGGCAGCCTAGCAAAAATAGACTCCCTAACGGTCGTCTATTTTCGCTAGTCCACTTATAATATAACGAGCAGGTTCTCTGTCTGTCTGTCTGTCCGTCGCGAGAATTTTTGTAAACGAAAGGGGGAGGGAGATAATTACTATTTAATTAATTTCAAAGTCTGAAACATAAACAAACACGTTAGGCCACCTATTAACGACTAAATAAACAATAAATAATTTCGAACTCGCAACCTTGACGCTAACAGCCGGACGCCCTACCGATTTCGGCACTTGACGAAGGTGAAAATATCGACTTAATTTTCCTACTTGAAGAAATTGTCTCCGAATACCATTTTGTTTAAAAAGGGAAAAAAAAAAATTTTCGCGCCGAAAAAAGA
Organism: Sepiola atlantica; assembly: GCA_963556195.1. NCBI lineage: Eukaryota > Metazoa > Mollusca > Cephalopoda > Sepiida > Sepiolidae > Sepiola > Sepiola atlantica. The sequence goes on from OY744522.1 coordinate 31,274,929, forward strand.
AAATTTGGCGGGAAAAAAAAGAAAAAATTTTTTTCCCTTTTTAAACAAAATAGTATTCGGAGACAATTTTTTTTCTTTTCTTTTGTCTAACCACCCAAGAACGCGGCAGCCTAGCAAAAATAGACGACCGTTAGGGATTCTATTTTCGCTAGTCTACTTATAATAAAACGGAGATTTTGTCTGTTTGTCTGAATGTCTGTCCGTCCGCGGAAATTGTTCTAAGCGTAAAAAACTTATTTTACATGAATAAATAAACAATAAAAAAAACCTGATGCAACACTGAGAATCGAAACTGCGAACCTGAATCTTCATCATCATCATTATTATGGCCGTCACTCGAATCGCGTATACGGATCACCGGGGGTTTTATTTGTGGGTTCTCATATGAGAAAACAGTTAATTCGAAAGCCACACATCCTATCACAGATCGGGCATGCATTATCGTTTGGCAATTGATTTTCGTGGCGCACTATTCTTTCTGCTTTCAATTATTCAACGTGATGACACCGTTCACTTTCCACACCATTCCTTATTCCATTTTTTCCACTCAACTCTCCCAAGTGCACTCGATTCCCATGTTTTGTGATCAACTCCACACCTCTTCCTATCCTTCTTCAAACAATCCTTGTACCGCTTCTTCTGTCCTCCAACCCTCCTAGCTCCCACATACAGTTCGGAATAAAATATTTTCTTAGGATAAGACTTGTCGCTCATTATTACAACGTGACCAGCCCATCTCAAACGACTTTTAACGATTAAAGCCTTTATATTACAGCAACCAGACTCCTCCAGGACACTGATGTTGGTTTGATGATGTTGGCAGTTATATTTTTTTAATTTTTCGTAAAAGTCTTTGATGTAGTTTTTCGAGTGCTATAAGATGTCCAAATCTCTGATGCATACAAAAGTGGTGGAAGAACAATGGCTCGATACATTAGTATTTTGGTATCAAGCCTTAAATCTTTATCATCAAAGACTCTGAGATGAAGTTTACCGAAAGCCGCACTTGTTGTCTATACCAGCAGCCTTATTATCTTTCAAAGCAAGGGCGGTACTCTTGACCTCTTCATGAGAGGGGATTCTGCCCAGTGAAGTGTCTACAGGTTTCTGCGAGATTTGATGTATCGCATTGTCATCGACGAATGGATGTCGGTTCAACAGATCTTCAAAGTGTTCCTTCTACCGGTTTAAGATTTCTCTATTACTTTTGAGAATTCGAGAGCCATTCCTACTTCGCAAAGGAGATAGGCCTTGTATGCTGGCACCATAGAGAATTCTAGTTGCACTAAAGAAATTCTTCATGTCGTTTTATCAACATCTAGTTGTATTTCTTTAGATTTGTTCGTCCACCAGTTGTTTTTAATGGCTCTTGTAGATGTTTGTACTTTGTCTTTTAATTCTCTACGTTTTCTCTTTTTGGCTTCCGAGTTTGGGTCATTGAGATGTGATGCGAGCGTTTTTCTTGTTTGCTCGATTAGATCTTTTATTTCTTTGTCATTTTCGTCAAACCAGTCTTCATTCTTATTTTTCGTCAAACTAATCGACTCCCCGCATACGTCCAAAATTGTAGACTTTAGCTTTTGCCAATGTTCTTCAGCACTGGCAGGATGTTGACCAGGTGCTGAAGAAGAAATTGTTATAGCTGAAGCTGCTTAGTCAAATCCCGCAGCAATTTACGTAGAATTTGAGCTTCTTAGTTGTATTGCGTTTTTTTGCTTCCTACATTGCAGTTTGATTCTCATTATTGAGAGAACAAACGATAGTCTGTCCAGCAGTCCTCGGTGAGTGAAGAAGCTTAAAAATAATATAGTCTATAAGATACTAATGCTAATAATAAATAATAAAAATATGGAACAACACCGCGGACACGTTCACAAAGTTTTTTTCAAAATCCAGGACTATGGCTTCAAAATTAAAGAATTGGAAATATGTTTTACATAATCCAACGCCCTCAGTTCTCTCATAAGAGACATCTAAATAAAATTAGGAAACGACTGTCGGATGACATTAACAGTATTCTTTAAGAAGAAGAAGTTATGGATAGCATATACGACATTTTCGACATACAGATACCCCAAGCAGCCATAGAACAGCGACAATCTAAAAGGAAACTGAATTTTCCAAATCTTATCGTTATCAATTCAAAAAGAAAACGATACTGACATTCCTGCGATGGTAATGCTTAGGAGGGGGTGTTATGGTACCTTACTATATGGACTACATGAACCTTTTCGTTTCACTATAATATGCTTCTCGGTGTTCGAACTACCCCAATCTTATGCTGGCAGTCAGACAGACGGTCAACCACTCTTTTTATATATGTATTTATACTTTCTTCAATATACTTTGTTTCACTTAATCCGGAGTTCGTGTCTTCTTTTCGGAACTCTTACAGGTCCACATCATAAACGATAGTCTGTCCAGCAGTCCTTGGTAAGTGGAGAAGTAAATACACTGAAGAACTTGGCGCTAAAAATGTTAAAAACACAAGCAACAAATCTCTTTAAGATTCAATGAGAGGGATATATATCGCACATAAATTCTACTAAACATTATCACTGATTTCTAAACTTGTAGAATTTTAAAAGCATATGATTTCTTAGTAATAGCCTAAAAAACTTGGCGGTAAAAAGTATTACATACTTTTCTAACCTCTAAAATTAACCCTAAGTCCGAGTATCAATAACCCCAAACATTATTACATGCATCTCTTAAACCTACTACTAACTGGGTGGCAACACACACGTATATATGTATATGTGTGTATGTGTGTATGTGTGTATCGGCTATAAATGATGAATTTCGTCACATTTTTTAAATAAAAAAAACATTATTATGAAAAACATAAATTCATGTAAAGTATGTGTTTATACAGCTTTAAAATAAAATATAAGTAACATGATACCAACAACAATAATAATAATAATAATAATAATAATAATAATAATAATAATAATAATAATAATAATAATAATAATAATAATAATAATAATAACAATAATAATAATAATAAGTCAGGGCATTCAAATGGAATTCGGAATGGAAAAGTGTGCATTGCTAGAGATTAAAAAGGGAAAGTTGGAGACGACTGAGGGCATGGAACTACCCAACCAAGAGCAAATGAGGGCGCTAGATGAACAAGAGAGCTATAAATATTTGGGAGTTTTGGAAGCAGACACAATCAAATCAACAGAAATGAAAGCGAAGATTGGAAAAGAATACCTGAGAAGAACAAGAAAGCTCTTAGAAACAAAATTATATAGCAGAAACCTAATCAAAGGAATAAATACCTGGCAGTATCACTAATAAGATATTCTGGACCATTCATAAACTGGACTAAGGAAGAACTCAGGCACCTTGATCAGAGGACTAGAAAATTAATGACTATGCATAATGCACTACATCCAAAAGACGATACAGACAGACTCTACGTGAAGAGAAACGAAGGGGGAGAGGAATGGTAAGTATAGAAGACTGTGTGGACGACACTAAAAAAGAGCTGGAGAAATACATAAACCAGAACACAGAAAGGCTGATCACCGCGGCAAGAGATACCGTCCCAACGTACAACGCAGGAAGTATCGAAACTGGACACAAACAGACAAGAAAAGAAAAATGGAGGGAAAAACAACTACATGGACGCTTCATAAGACTCACAAGAGAAGAAACCAACGAAAATAGCTGGACATGACTAAGAAAAGGAAACTTCAACAGAGAAACGGAATCTTTACTGATGGCTGCACAGAACAATGCGATTATGACAAACTACATTAAAGCTAAAATAGATAAACCCCAGGAAAACAACAAATGCAGACTGTGTGGACAAAGAGACGAAACAGTAAATCATATAATAAGTGAATGTAGCAAACTTGCTCAAAAAGAATACAAGAACAGACATGATTGTGTTGGGAAAGTAATACACAGGGAACTGTGCAAAAAATTGAATTTCGAATATGCAGACAAATGGTACAAACATAAACCAGAAACAGTACTGGAAAACGAAAAACTCAAAATCCTCGGGGATATGGATATACAAACAGATAAACTCATACAAGCAAGGAGACCTGATGTTATTATAATAGACAAAAAGGAAAAATCTTGTAAAATCGTAGACTTCGCCGTTCCAGCAGGCAACAGAGTGAAGATCAAAGACACAAAAAAACGAAGTTAATACACAGAACTAGCCAGAGAACTGAAAGGAACATGGAGCAGGAAGAAAGTTAGTATAATACCAATAATCGTAGGAGCACTAGGAACAATCCCAAAAAACCTGGAGAAAAGATTTGGAGAAATTGGAATCAAAGGGACTATCGAAACCATACAAATGACGGCAATGATCAAAACAGCTGTAATCTTAAGGAAAATCCTCGAATGCGGAAACTAACACACATAAGCTACAAAGGGTAACCAGTCACAAGAAATTTACAACGGAGAAAACAAGACCACGCGAAGAACACCACAACAAGAGCCAAGGAACAGAAACTGCAAGAAACCGCACTTCATAATCTCCCCCTCCCAATAAATTACACCGGCCTCAGCTATCACTACACAAAAATGAAGCAAGAAACAGAAATTACAAGAAACACTATGAGCTCCTCCCTCTCCCCCACCCACCCACCCCCAAAAAATTAAAAAGAATTTAAAAAGTTATTTTTTTTACCATAAGGGAAGAGAAAAGGAAAAAAAATAAATACAAACATCGTAACTAAAACATGAATCTAAAATGACGACAGGTAACAAAATAAATATAAATCACTTTAGTTCCCACGTGTCAGAGTAAGATCAGTATTATTATTCTGACCCACCTAAAAGTGAAGGCGCTAAAATCCCTCTCAAAGCCATTTGTTTGTGAGAGACTTGACCATTGGCCAATAGAATAACCTGAGAGGGGGTAATAAAACCAACGGATCTGATTGGTTAGTTAGCTGTAGTAAACATTACTTAGATATAAAACAATCGCATACACTACATCCACGCGTTTAAACTGATGATTTCCTTCAGGAATTAAACACAAACGGTTATGTATAGCTAACTTGACACACACACACACACACACACACACACACACACATATATATATATATATATATATATATATATATATATATATATATATATACTAAAACTCTGTAGGTCTTGCTTGTCCGCTTGCAATGTAATGTAATTTTCAGTAAAAGAAAGTATACTTTTAGAACATGGAATTTCAGAATTAAAGGCACGATGTTAATCTGTTTAAATGCAGCAATCTATCTGCATACTATTACTCATCTCTGAGTCATTCTTATCCACGTGCAATGTAATTACTAAGTTGAAGAATCTACTATTTTAGAACAGGTAATTTCAGAATCAAAAGATGGCTTTATTAAAATATGTAAATCTATCTATCTATATAATCGTAAAATACATTTTATAGATCCGTCAAATGTGGTCTCCTGAGATGCACTGTACTCACTGACAATTTCGATTCCTACATACTATCGGCTTAGACAGCAACTCCGACTTTACTCCGGACGCGTAATGTCGCTTCCTTAAAAGCGTTTAGCTACACACTTCGACATTGCAAAAATTACATTTTTAAGTGACAATCTTCGACTGTTCTTATCGAGACACGTCAGCATCATAAGCCAATAAAACAGTTCTCATTCCCACCGCTATCATATAATGCCTTTACTCGCTTTTTATAGAAACCGTACACCCTATTTCAAAGTAAAACTTAATTCTGATCCGATAGATATCCCACCATCATTAGATAATTGTGTCAAAGAATTACGTAAAAATAACGTACGATCCGAATTGAAATATTCTATATTAAGAAAAAGTATATAAGTACAAACCTATTAAATTAAGAAAATAATCTACGTATCTTGGAATCTTATCATATAATAACATCTAAAGATAATTTACTTAATTAGAACTAAGAAATTCTGCAAAACTGTTTGTATCATCTATATGCCTTCACATTTCAGGCCCGATTAATAATTCTATAGTGGAAACGATCATAGTTAATTACTTCACATAGTATATTATGAGGAGCCACATATAATTATAATGGTGAATATTTTGGGTTAATACATTTATTATACAAAAGTCATATATTGCTCTGTATCAATATATGGATTAATAGATGAATTGCATCTGAGTAACATTTTTATACAAATTTGGGAGGTTTGCAGGATATTTATTAGATGGTTATTTTCTCGGAATAATAGACAATTAAATGATAATATGTATAAATTTTTTGTTTGGATGTTCTTAACATATAGATTGAACATAATACTATGAGGGTGTTAATGTGGCTCTTGTGGAGTCTTTTCAAGGGTCTCCAGCTCCATTTGTTAAAAGATAAGCTCATAAGCAAGATAAGGTTGTATTGTAAACTTTTGAACTTTCTGAACTATTTTATACATAACGTAAGCTAATCGCGTGTACATGATATTTGGTCTAACTTATGAATAACAAATTATAAATGGTTATAATAATCCGAACTTGAATAAGTTAAAAATAGCTAGGTGTAAAATGACTAATAAGATATAAGTTCTTGGTCGAATTGCCTGATAAGTAATATAAACAACTTCCTTAAACCTTGCTAAAGCCTAGTAATAAAAAGTATGTTAGTTAAATATAATTGCCAATGTAAATATCTTTTTTGAACTTTGTAGGTAAGTCATAAAATGTACTCACTTAGTTTTATTTAATTTATACGGAAACATATATTGTTTGCGTATTTCTCTTTGATGATATTTAGAATTGTTTTAAATGTAATTTAACTTGTTAATATCCTTATTGTATCTCTCATAGAAAAACTAAAATAAAAACTTACTTAGTTTATTTGATTCAATCAGAAACATATGATTTCTTTATTCCTGCTTTAAAATATTTAATAGTAGATTAATTTATAGGTATTTTAATGTATTCTCATTAGTTGTTAACGGATATAACTGAATTGGTTATAGTAATATAGTTAGCGCCCTTAGATTTCTTGATATATCTCATTTATGCTTTGTGTAGGATGGTTGAGGCTGATAACGGTTTGATGTTTTTTATATAAATTTTAAAGAGTTATTTCTTTCATTCCCCTGACAATAAATTAATCTTATAACGGTAGTTATTTATTCATTTATTTATTTATTATATTAAACTCATTTTAAACTTTAATTAATCGATTAGTTAATAAATAGTGGATAAGTGCTCATCTATTTATTTATTGTGTAACACTTACCTATAAATGCCTTTCGATTTTATCTTATTAACTTCCTAATTACGGTACTATATTTTCTGTTATACAACGGTCAAGTTGATGGCTATTATTATAATTTCTTAATTTTTTGTTTCTTTATATTTATCTTTAGCGCTTTACAAGTCCTCGCATTTTCGTATCCTTATATTTTAAAATATTTTTTTGATATATTTTTTAACTTAACAATACTTGTATATATTATTTATATTTTATTTATATAATTTTACCTGTGGAATATTATACGCATTTGTCATGGCTCTTTGTTCGAAAAAAAGATGGCTGCCTGAATATGGTAAAAATATCCACGTTTTCCTCGTTAGGAACTGGATTCAATGTAAGTTGATTTTTTCTATCTATTGCCTTACAATATATTTTTCTGCGGAGCTAAGTTTGGATTTCTGAAGAGAATCGCAGATGAAAGATCTTGAATTGATATGCGAAACGGTCCGTCAAAATGCGCCGAAGTTTTTTTAAATTTGGAAAATAATGAAAAAATGAATGAAGACTTAGTCATTGGAATTTGGCGTAATATTGTTCATATATATATATATATATATATATATATATATATATATATATATATATATATATATAGAGAGAGAGAGAGAGAGAGAGAGATAGAGAGAGAGAGAGAGAGAGGGAGAGAGAGAGAGAGAGATTTAAAAGTTCATACTTATTTTTTAATCATCCGAATTAAATTTAGTAATATGGGGTTAGGTAAATAAATACCATCGAAGCATGTTAAGGATGCTATATTGATTTTATTATTACTATTACTATATATATATATATATAAGCAATGAAAATATATATGGCAATCAAGCTACACAGAGGCTCCCGTGTTTCATCCCCGGGGGGAATCGTCAGGCTAATTGCCATATATATTTTCATTGCTTACTACCTAGCTCTACTTACGTATCGAGCACTGTTGAAGTAAATACTGAAAACTGATACATAAAAAATTATATCTCCTTATAATATTTTATGTGGATACATGAAGTACTAATATATATATATATATATATATATATATATATATATATATATATATATATATATATATATATATATATATATAATACACGTGGTGTTAATTACAAACACTTATTTTCCAAGCAATGGGATGTATTTCAAATATTTAAGTCTTTTTCTAGTAAGTTATCTGTTGGTGATGAAGAGCTTTTATCCCCTTTCTTTAAAACTCTGAATCTTAGTCATATCGGTTAGGTGTTCACGATATCCATAACCACGTCACATGTAGTGAAGGGCTGCAAATATATGAAAGTCGAAGGAAGCCAGATCTGGTTAGCGGCTGGATGCAGAAGTAAATGAAAACTTCAATAATGAAATATTGTTATGGCTATAATCGTTTTGGACTTACGTGTATGAATAATGGGCAAATTTTTATTTGTTTATCTTACAAATGTCTGTGTGAGGTATCTCAGCAATTTTTATTCACCCATCGTATTTATAATCATATTGAACCGTTTGTGATATGACCAACAATGCGTGCATGTGTACGGGAACAGTAAAGTTACTTATGTTGTTTTTGGTTGGTAACGGAGAGCGGCCGACTGACGTAAATGCAGACACTTGTCGGCGCCGTTCAAAGAGGCAACGTCTGGCGAACCCGGAAACGCTCGTTGACGACAAAAAAGAGAGAGGAGTGGGAGGAGAAAGGCGTCAGAAAGTCAAATAAGGTTTTTATTTGAAGATCCGGGCAGCGTCGTCGAGAGAGAGATTTATGCAAATTAAGTTGGTTTGCATGCGTCGCATTTTGTTTTAATAAGAGAAGGAAAATGAACATTCGGTCAGAGACGTGGAGATCGTTCTGAACGTAGGATCGTAAAGCGAACGAAAGGAGAGAATAGTGCTGGATTTTTTATGTTGGACTGAACGACGTCTTTTTACACTGGAGAGAGATATTAACATTCATTTGGACTTGATCTTGGCGACACCTCTGTTTAACTGTTCCGATACTATTTCTTTATTTTTTCACATTGTTAGGTGTTTCACAGCATGTTAATGATCTTTTTGTCGTTTTGTGAAGGTCTAGCGTTTTGGGGGGGTTTTATGACATGCTAACCATTTTTGGGTGGTTTTGTAAGGATTTTAAAGCATTTAAACAATCTTTGGGGCGCTTTGTTGGAGTTTACGGCATGTTAACAGCTATGGGGTTGTTGTGTTGGGATATTACGCACGTTAATCATCTTAGGGTTATTTTGTTGCGATTTACGACATCTTAAATATATTTGGGTTTTTTTGTTGTGATTTACGACATCTTAAATATCTTTAGGTTATTTTGTTGCTATTTACGACATGTTAATCATCTTTGGGTTATTTTGTTTGAATGTACGGCATGTTAAATATCTTTGGTTGTTTTGTTTGGGTTTTGCGGTATTTTAAACATCTTTTTTGTCGTTATGTTGGGGTTAACAGCATGTTAACCATCTTTGAGTAGTTTTTTTTTTTGTGGTTTTACAGCATGCTAACAATCTTTGGGACGTTATAGACCGAAACGCTTTAAGGTCATTTCCATGATCTACATATGTTATTGATACAATACTGGTTGATAAACCAACCGGTTGATTTTTGTGAATACGAAATTCCTTCTTATTTCGCATGCACCGACAGAGTATAAGTAAACTTTTGTTTTATATTCGCATTATTTTCTGAAGAAAAAGAACTCAGATCATATTACAACATGACATATGTTCACATTTGTCTAGACATAAAGTTATCTCAATATATATAATCTCATCTCAATCTCATCTCAATATGTATAAGGCAAAAATCTGTGATATGTATGTAACGCTAATGCTTTTAAAATACTAAACAAACACCTTCGAATTAGGTATTATTTTAACCAGCATAACCTCGAGAAAATAATATCCAAAAATTAACAAAAAAGATTCATTTTTAAGGGATCAAATAGCCATTTTTTCGTGTAATGTGATCACGATTTTTAATGTTATCTTGTGCACATGACGTCACATAGATAGGTACATGACGTCATAGTGATAGGGTCAGATATTATTTTATGCTATCGTCACGTTATTATTGTTTATTTTTGTATTTTTCTTCGGACTATTGCCCTGATAAAAGGGAAGGGAATAAGCGAGAGTTATTTTAGTATAGTTCTGGAGGCCTCCTTGTATTTGGCGTTGTCCGGGAATAGGACAATACAATGTTAAGAACATCTATTGTCATTATTATCAGTAAAATGGAGAAGTTAAGCAATGCATAGCCTAGCGAATACTAAATGGGTGACGATTAAAGACTACCACATGCTGTAAAATAGAAGTAAACTAAATAAGTAATTGAAAATGATGAAGAATATCATGAGAGGATTGAAAATGATGAAGAATATCATGAGTGGATTGAAAATGATGAAGAATAGCATGAGAGGATTGAAAATGATGAATAATATCATGAGAGGATTAAAAATGATGAATAATATCATGAGAGGATTGAAAAAGATTAAGAATAGCATAAGAGGATTGAAAATGATGAAGAATAACATGAGATTGTTGAAAAGGATTAATAATATCATGAGAGGATTGAAAATGATGAAGAATAGCATGAGAGTATTGAAAATGATGAAGAATATCATGAGGGGATTGAAAATGATGAAGAATATCATGAGGGGATTAGGGGATTGAAAATGATGTAAAACGTCATCAGGGGATTGAAAATGAGGAAGGATAGAATTGCCGGATTGACAATGATTAAGAATATCATGAGGGATCGAAAATGATGATGAATATCATGAGAGGATTGAAAATGATGAAGAATATCATGAGAGGATTGAAAATTATGAAGAATAGCATGAGAGGATTGAAAATGATGCATAATAGCATGAGAGGATTGGAAATGATGAATAATATCATGAGAGGATAGGAAATGATGAAAAATAGCATGAGGGGATTGAAAATGATGAATAGCATGAGATGATTGAAAATGATAAAGAATAGCATGAGAGGATTGAAAATGATGAAGAATAGCATGAGAGGATTGAAAATGATCAATAATATCATGAGAGGATTGAAAATGATGAAGAAGAAAGCATGAGGGGATGGAAATGATGTAGAATACTATGAGGATTGAAAATGATGAAGAATATCATGAGAGGATTGAAAATCATGAAGAATATCATGATGGGATTGAAAATGATTAAAAATATCATGAGAGGATTGAAAATGATGAAGAATATCATGAGGGGATTGAAAATGATTAAGAATATCATGAGAGGATTGAAAATGATGAAGAATATCATGAGGGGATTGAAAATGATGAAGAATAGCATGAGAGGATTGAAAATGATAAAGAATAAAATTACAGAATTTAAAATGATAAAGAATATCATGAGAGTATTCAAAATGATGAAGAATTGCATGAGAGGATTGAAAATGATAAAGAATAAAATTACAGAATTTAAAATGATAAAGAATATCATGAGAGTATTCAAAATGATGAAGAATAGCAGCAGAGGATTGCAAATGATGAATAATATCATGAGAGGATTGAAAATGATAAATAATATCATGAGAGGATCGAAAATGATGAAGAATAGCATTAGAGGATTGAAAATGATGAAGAATAGCATGAGGGTTGAAAATCATGAAGAATATAATGAGGGGATTGAAAATGATGTAGAATACTATGAGGATTGAAAACGATGAACAATATGATTAGGGGATTGAAAATGATGAAGAATAGCATGATACATATCCATGATGCATATCCATGATACATATCCATGATACATATTTATGATACATAACACATATATATGATATGTATACATGATACATATACATGATACATATACATGATACATATCCATGATACAGGATACATATCAATGATACATATCCATGATACATATACATGATACATATACATAATACATGATACATATCCATGATACATGATACATATCCATGATACATGATACATAATACATATGTATGATACATGACACATATACATGATACATTTCTATGATACATGATACATATACATGACACATATCTATGATACATAACACATATATATGATACATGATACATAACACATATCTATGATACAGGATACAAGATACATATCTAGTATACATGATACATATCCATGATACATATCCATGATACATGATACATATCCATGATACATGATACATAATACATATCCATGATACATATCTATGATACATATCCATGATATATGATACATATCCATGATACATGATAAATATCTATGATACATGATACATATCCATGATACATGATACATATCCACGATACATATCCATGATACATATCTATGATACATATCCACGATATATGATACATATCCATGATACATATCAATGATACATATACATGATACATATCTATGATACATGATACATATCCATGATACATGATACATATCCACGATACATATACATGATACATATCCATGATACATGATACATATCCACGATGCATGATACATATCTATGATACATGATACATATCTATGATACATGATACATCTCCATGATGCATGATACATATCTATGATACATGATACATATCTATGATACATGATACATGATACATATCTATGATACATATACATGATACATATCTATAATACATAACAGATATCCATGATATATAATACATGACACATATGCATGATACATATCAATGATACATGATACATGATACATATCCATGATACATGATATATATCCATGATACATATCCATGATACATTATACATAATACATATCCATGATACATGATATATATCCATGATACATGATACATATCCATGATGCATATCCATGATTCATGATACATATCCATGATACATATCCATGATACATATCCATGATACATTATACATATCCATGATACATTATACATATCCATAATACATATCCATGATACATCATACATATCGATGATGCATGATACATGATACATATCCATGATACATATCCATGATACATGATACATATCCATGATACATGGTACATATACATGATACATATCCATGATACATGATACGTATCAATGATACATGATACATATCTATGATACATGATGAATGATACATATACATGATACATATCCATGATACATGATACATATACATGATACATGATACATATCGATGATACATATCCATGATACATATCTATGATACATGTTACATATCCATGATACATGATACATGTTACATATCCATCATACATGATACATATCCAAGATACATGATACATATCCATGATACATATCCATGATACATATCCATGATACATATCTATGTGAACCCTTGTAGAGATAGGTAAGTATATAGTATGTGCACCAGGGCGGCGATAGGTACAAATATAGTATGCGCACCGGGCCGGCGATAGATATATACAGTATGTGCACTGGGGTGGCAATAGGTACATATATAGTAGTGCATAGGGGTGGTGATAAGTACGTATTTAGCATTCACACCGGGGTGGCGATATACTATTTAGCATTCGCACCTGGGCGGCGATATGTACATATTAAGTATTCGCACTGAGGCAGCGATATGTACATATGTAGTATGCACACTGGGTCGTCGATAGGTATGTATATAGCATGTGCACATTGACGGCTATAAGTACGTATACAGCATGTGCACCGGGCCGGTGATAGGTATGTATTTAGCATGCGCTCCGGGGCGGCGATCGGTACTATATAGCATGCACAGCGGGGCGACAATAGGTACGTATATAGCACGCGCATTGGGGCGGCGAAAGGTACATATTCAGCATTTGCACTGGGTCGGCGATAGGTATGCCTTTAGCATTCGCACCGGGGCGGGGATAGGTACGTATTTAGCATTCAGGGGCGGCGATAGGTACGTATATCGCATGTGCACATGGGCGGCAAAAAGTATGTATATAGCATGTGCACCGGGCCGGTTATAGGTATGTATTTAGCATGTGCTCCGGGGCGGTGATCAGTATATATACAGCACGCGCACCGGGGCGGCGATAGGTACGTATATAAAACAGGCACCGGGGCGGCGAAAGGTACGTATTTAGTATTCGCGCCGGGGCGGTGATAGGTACGTATTTAGCATTCGCACCGGGGCAGCGATAGGTACGTATTTAGCATTCGCACCAGGGCGGCGATATGTACATATTTAGTATTTGCATTGGGGCAGCGCTAGGTACTTATATAGTATCTGCACCCAGGCCACAATAAGTACTTATATAGTATCTGCACCGGCTTTGCGATAGGTATGTATATATTATGTGCACTGGGGCGGCGATAGGTATGTATATAGTATGCACACCGGGGTGGCGATAGATACGTACATAGTATGAACACCGGGGCGGAGATAAATACCTATATAGAAGGCGCAGACAGAGGTGGTACTTTTTATAGAAATAAGTCATACTATTGCCCTGGGAAACGTAGGATGAAATGGTGGGAAAGAAACAGCTTTCGCAAAATTAAAAAGTAGCAGTGAAATGGGGCGACCAGGGAAGAGAAAAGTAGAAAGATAAAGCGACGGTTATAGAGAGAGGGAGAGAAATAGAAATGTTAATATAAAGATGTTACACACGCGATTTTTCCTCAATTATATGTTTTTATGACCCCGAGCAACGCCGGGTAGCCCCGCTAGTATATCATAAACGTTACTTCCAGTCGTTCGTTATAAAATGACATTAATTTTCTTTTGAACAAACGTCAATCATAAGTGAATACGATACGGCTACCTGTTATTCTTTCTCGTTGCATTCATAACCGAATGCAATATTAATTGGATTCGAAACAATGCTTCTCAAATGTCTTTGTTCAATGCAGCCACTCAATCATTTCTCAGTATGCAAACCGGACATGACATGTTGACAAATGGAGATCATTTCCAAGATTGTTCAATTTCAAACTGTCTTATCTAAATGATATATCAATTAGTATGCTGGACGTGAGTTGATCAACGTTTCTTTTCCTAAGATTTTTTATTATGTACTTTAATAACAAAAATACATGCAAAAAATATACTTCACTTGTGGGATGTTATGAAAAGTCACGAATCTCTCCATTAGCTGTCTCTGTGTTTATGTATGTTGAATTAAATACTCTCGAATATGTTAATGTCACTGTGAGCATTTAATTTACATACGTGTATCGGTAAACACACTAAACACGTATGTAAATTAGATGGCAGAATAAGTATCTTTACTTCTATATCAGAATAATAATAATAATAATAATAATAATAATAATAATAATAATAATAATAATAATAATAATAATAATAATAATAATAATAGGAGCACTAGGAACAGTCCCCAAAAACATGGAGAAAAGACTAGGAGAAATAGGAGTCAAAGGAATAACTGAGACCATACAAAGGACAGTAATGATCAAAACAACTACAATACTGAGAAATGTCCTCGAATGCGGAAACCAACCCACATAAGCAACGAATGGAGAACAAACACATGGAAGCACAAGAAAACAGAACCGAGGAAAATACAACCACACGAGAGAGGCGCAAGCATAGGCTGACACCACGAAAATTATGTACAGAGGGTCGAGGGGGGAAAGCGCAAACCAGACCTCCACTGGAAGAGCGCGGACAGCTCTGAGACTTTGGGGAGGCTTGTTGCCACTCGGGCCCCAGAGAGGACCAATGGCCCTTATCAGCGGGAAATCGGTGGTAGGTGGCTGTTGCGATACCGCAAGGTCATCAGCGGTGATGAACGAAAAGAGGTGGAGCATACTAGAAGTCTGAGGAGACTTGTTGTCACTCAGACTCCAGGGAATACCACAGGTTGTTGGCAGTGGGTGATCACTGACGATGACCAGTGTGATAACTCCTAGTGAGTAAATAATAATAATAATAATAATAATAATAATAATAATAATAATAATAATAATAATAATAATAATAATAATAATAATATAGAAGTGAATAGACTCATAAGGTTAGTTATGCAAGAAGAATATCTTAAAAGATATGTCACATTTTATGAATTTTCGAATGAAATAAATATCGAATTCATTCAGACTATCGAACTGAACACGTTATTTAATCCACAAAGGTAGATTGTTCTCGTTCCGTCAGTCATTACCTAGTAGAAGTCTTAAGTATATTATTAGTATCGCCTGTACTGAGAATTGAAGCTTCAACCTCAAGAAGACTTAGAACTGGGTATAACTTAGCATTATAACTTAGCATATATTAGTATATCCGCTGTGCTATGGGCCCATGTGGGCATGTCTATGAAGAATGTAAAGAATCTTCAAAGTATTTTTGTTTTCATGCGTACTGATACTATTTATTGCTACTTACATTACGCACCTGAAGAAAGTTTAAGGTTACATCGGCCGAAACGTTGTGGGAATAACATCCAAGATAAGAACAGTAGTCCGAATAATCTAAATAATCCAAATTGCAGCTACTGTTATTTCGGTAGACAGGCAGTCAAAAACATAGACAGAAACCAACAAATGCATATCTAAGACAATGGCTGAATCCTTAGAAAATTACCTCGAGTCTGCAGTGGAATGGGAACATTTAATACAGATAGACAAAGCTTCTTTCATTTTTAACCCCCGATTGTCATGAGAGCTCATCATTCAAACTACTCAGGCTAACATTCACAGATAAC
>OY744522.1:31304323-31341823 GCA_963556195.1 Sepiola atlantica
GAGAATATATATGTGTGTGCGCGTGTGTGTGTGTGTGTGTGTGTGTGTGTGTGTGTGTGTGTGAGAAAGTTTGTGTAAACTTACCTTCACAGAAATCAAACCACATACCTGAATTATACAGCATTGATAACTCCAAAAATTCTAAGATTTTTCATTAGCCTTTACTGGTGTATATTGTAATCGCAATGCAACGGATTTAATTAAAAATATTCTATTCATTTATAACTATTTACTAGAGATTTTGTTTTTATTTATCTATTAATTTAATTATACACCCAATACATACTACATTTAACAAACCTATTATAATTTATACTTATATAACTATTTATTGCGGTTTTATTTCAGATTATTTAACTATTTACTTATTTGCTTATTTTTTATTCTATATGAATTACATTTAGTAAAGGAATTATAATGATATTTGTTACATATTTAACTAGTTAATTTATTATTGTTATGTTAAACCCGATCACATGTTTATAGAAACTAATGATTGTTTATCAAGATTTGTTGATAGAATATAATGGTAACTTCACTGAACAGTTTGAAATGTCTGCAACTAATCCCAACTTTCTCTTTTTCATTCAACAATATATCTCGTCCAGGAACGTAATAACAGCTGATTTTTCATTAAGACTAAAGAAACATGTGGGTTAATTAGCGCGAGGGTTGAAGCTTTACCCATTTTAGTACAACTACCCTATTGTTCCTCTTTTGCAACCATATGCATTTGGATAATGGGATGTCATCATTTTTCCCAGGTTGTTGAAAGATATTTTATGATCCCTGTAGCTGGTCTTGAAATCAGTACTTCTATTTACATAAAATCTTTTTGGGCTTGGATTATTTCCTAGAGACACTGTTCAGAATTATATTATACTTATAGTCAATCATTGTTTTGTAGCGGACAGTCATTTTTATCTCGGCAGTAACACTAGTTATTTCTGTTATTAGTAATATCTTGTCTATATTAATTCGATTGTTGTCGTTATATTTATTATTGAGATTTGGGATCTGTTTGTTATGGCTCTTAATAATTAAGTTATTTATACGGCTATAACTAAGTTTAATAGTAATAGTGTATTAGTATTTTATTGACGATCTAATGAATAATAACATAAAAAAGTCGACTGACAAGATATATTTTACTGTCAGTTCTATTTTTCTCTACATGAGCGCGTGTTAGCAATCTTTTTTTTTCCTTTTTTGATGTACGATGTAATACTTGAGAAGATTACCTCCACCCCTTCAAAAAGAATGCGGTAATTACTAGGAGGACGGTATTATAAGAACCGCACCGATACTACACAACACACCCTATTAAAATATAAAACAATAATAAATTAAATAAGTTTGTTTTTATTAATTAAAAAATACTTAGTTATAAAAACGTTATTTTATGGTTCTTTATCCTCTTAGCTAAGATCAAAGTGTAGTTTCTCTTCTCAGCAACCTGACAACCTTCGTATATATAAGAAAATATGACAATGCAAATTACAAATGAATATTGCAGAATATTGATTTATTAGAAACGGTTTTAATATATGCAAATTAGTAAAGAACAATGTATTGTGTAAAAATGTAGACTTGTTCTCACTTATCTGTCCATAATTGTTATTGTTTTCCAACGTAATACATTTTCAATCTACTGCATGCAAACATGCGTGTGATCTTTTCTTTCTAATTTATTTTCTTTTTATCTATCAATTCTAGACATATTAATTGTGTATTACTTGGATTATTTGGACTACTGTTCTCATCTTGAGGGTTATTCTCACAACTTTTCAGCCGCTGTAATCTCTGACTTTCTTCAGGTATATTATGTCGAACTCGGGAATTTTTCGGCCGATCTTAGGAATCTGCACAAAATTTCTGCAAGGACACGTGGCGTAACGGATAAAGCACTGAGTAAAATTCAGTTCTAAGTGCAGTTTTCTGAAATTTGAAGGTTCAATCCTGAGTGCGGGCGATACTAGCAATTGCGAATTACTGACGGAACGAGAACTTGCTACTCCCGTGGATTGAATAAAGGGTTACGTTTGAAATTCCGTGCAGATTCCCGAGTTCGACAGAAAGATTCCAGAGTCTGATAAGATACACCTGAAGAATGGCAGATGTTACATTTGCCGAAACGTTCTGAGATGTGGTCCGAATAATCCAAATTATACAAATTATCAATCCTTATCTAAAAATATCAGAAACATATCGATCTTTTTTTTATAATTATTACATTTATTTTTTATTTGTACGTAGAGTTTTCCAACAAATAAGATTTTCGTGTGCGTTCTTTTTGTTCATCGTTTTTAATGATTATTTTCTAAACACTCGCTTACTTGTTTTTCCTCTTTTTCTGTTCTTTTTTCTTTCTTTTTTAATCCTTTTTATTGCACATTGTGTAGTCTTTTTCTGTAAACCCAGTTCATATGACCGTTGCTCGGACACCAAATCGAAATATATCGCCATGGTCGTCTTGTGGCTGTGAGGTTGAAAACTCAAGAAGCTGTACTGTAAAAATGATGATAAGTTTCTCTCATAGAATTTGTTAGCATTGAAATAGTAAAAAAAAACATTATGGTTTCTTTCTACTGGACTAAAAAAACCCAACCGTCGTAAATTCAAATTAATAATACAACTTTGAGATAAGTTTCAAATTGATAGCTAGTTACTTTATTTTAGTTTTTATATCATACGTCGGCACGAAAGGCAAAAAAGAGACGACCTCATTATTAAGAGAGTGGCATGTCTAACTAACCCGCTTTCCAGTCGGATTCTCCCTTGCAAATTTTTTTTTCGAATCTGTAATATTTTTCTTATTGTGTTATATATTAGTTTAGTCCTTAAACTATATTTCATTTACTAAATAAGACGGGTCTAATTATGACGCGATTACTTTGTTCAATTAAACTTAGACAGTGTTCGTCTGTCCTTTTTAGCCATTAGTTACCGCTGCGACAAATCTCTATCGACTCCTGTTACTTGCCGGTTCAGCTGAAATTAAACTCATTATGGGCATTATTCTTTTATAAAAATAGACAGAAACAATTCAGACAAGCAATACGTTGTTTATTAAGACTGAAACTGTTTAATTCCATCATATCTGGTTAATTGCATCATGCCAGTGATCATCACGCGTGATCAGAAAGATACAGAAAAACAGTCGGTTGAGACGGCGTAAAACCTTTTAGTTATGAACTCTCCTAATTTAACACACAACCGCGTGGATGCACGTCACTTCATATTTTTAAAAAGTGGGAAAGCCGTTAATAACAACACCACGTCCATTTTCCATTGTGACGGATAACTACCAACAGCAAAGAAATTATTACAATCCGATACTCTGGAGAAGCCAGGTATACTAGCGAAATGATTAGTCAAAGGATCAAAGTAAAAAAAATGAAAAAAAATATGTTCTGATTTTATTTTTATTAATAAATATCGTATCTCCACATGCTTTCAAGGCTTTTAGCCTCATTCATTATTATTAAACTTTTAGTCATATTTTTCTTAACTCCTTTTTGTACGTCCTTACCGCAATATCACTTCTGCCTTAAAGCTGACACCCACTTCTTTCTCATTATAACACTTCCATTTTCTTGAATTCACTTCCGTTCCCACAGTTAGCAAGTTAATTTAAGTAATTGCCGACGCCTTGTTAATTTGTATTTGCATTTAAACTGTTAATATTTGTACTAGCTAAATCACCCACCTGTATATGTTAAAATTGCTTATGTGGGTAACATTTGGTTATGATTTTTGTTGTAGTATATGAAGGTAACATTTTGTTGTTGTTTATCTTGGTAACATCTTTGTCATTTATGTCAGTAACACAGGTGTTATTTACGTACGTAAAATGTTTGTTTGTATATATGTAAAATTGCGGTTGTTTATGTATTTAACATTTTAGTCGTTGTTTATGTGGATGTCTTTAATGCTATTGTTTATGGCGATAATATTTTTCATTTTCTATTTAGGTAATATTTTTGTTAATGTTTATTACACTTTTGTTGTTGAAAAGGTAATATTTTGTCTGTTTATGACAGTAGAATGTTTGTTTGTTTCATATAGTTAACATTTTTTGTTGTTGTTTTTGCAGGTACGTTTTGTTGAAATTAGTATAAACAACGAAGCGATGAAAGGATTTACGCCAGTGACGACGACCGAACGTAAAACTTTGCCTCTGTTATTTGGAAAGTATAAACTTGCGTGTTTACAAGCTATTTCGGCGCTGCGATAAAAGATACATTTGATTTGAATTTAATATCAAAGTTTAGCGTTAGACGATCCATTAATAAATTGAGAAAGTTGAGCGTGTGTATAAAAATAGAGTGTGTGATCCCTATTCTTTTTACCTGTGATGCGTTGGCACTCTGTTAACCAATGACTGGGACAAAATGAATTTTTCCTCCATTAAGAATGTTCTATTTAAAATATTTTTGCCTTGGACTTCTGCGTTTGTATTGGCTGACAGTTTGTGGCATGAAACTTACGCCCTGATTTAACGGTGGACGTTTTCCTGGTGAACCTCCAGAATATTTCTACATCAATCGATGATAAGAAGCCGATTTCGTATATAGGTTTCTTGACCATGTTCGACAACTTCTATACGCTTCTTCCCGAATGGAAGACGTAAATATTTCTGAGCGTCTAATTCGGGCAGGAGCCATATTGAAAGAAGACACGCTCTGAGCCGCGTTAATAACAGTGGTTGTGGAGGCAGCCCCTCGCAAGGAAACAAGACAAAAAAGACCAGGATCGGGTCCTTTGAATGTGATGGACTTAACCACTTATCCAGGGATTTACTCGTTTGGCGCGGCAGAATGAGCCTCCGGTTTCGGTAAAATTGTTCGCATTGCTTCCAATCCAATGCTTTCAGCAACGTGCACACTATCTTTAGAAAACTTAATCATTTAGAAAAAATAAAACTGTTATTTGAATTATTTCCTTTCAAACTATAATCTGCATAAAAGGTGACATTTTAGAAATAAACAATTGTTTACAGAAAATATAAAAAATAACTAATCATTCTTTAGATTGATTTCATCAGACTATTTTCTTCAGCAACGTCTACATTGTGCTTAGAAAAGACTTAATCGTTTGCAAAAACGTTTATAAACGTGTATTGTCTTTAGAGAAAACGCAATTGTTTTACAGAAACTGAGTTATCATTACTTAGATTGTTTTCCTTAAATTATCGCCTTCATCAAAACGTCTTTGTTTACTGTTGTGGACTGATCTGGATTCACCCATAGTGACAAGATGGATTCGCCAGGTCACTATGAAATCGACACCTTTTCCCTTACCAAAGAGAACCGCTTAGCGAACCGCTTAGCACGTCTGTCTAGAGTCGGTAATGGCGACCAACTTGTTGTAATTAAGTATTCTTAATACAATTCATATTCCTTTCAATTCTTGTATTGGGTTTCTTATTTTCTTATTGTTATTCTTACGATATAACATTTACAAAAACAAATAAAACTGGTTATCAGTATTTAGATAGTTTTCCTTCAGAGAATTGTATCAATCATCGTGTTTTTTTATTTTAGTGAAAATGTAATTATTTTACTTCAGCAAAACAGACTGGTTATCATTACTCAGATTGTTTGATCTTCAGGTTATTATGTACAGCAACGGTGATCTTGTCCCTCGATAAAACTTCGTTTTTGATAAATTGCTACCATAACTTAAGACAAGAACACCAAGAAACAATGAAAATATAAATAAATACTTCCAGCCTGAATATACAGTTTGTTTTTAATGTACCTACGTGGAAAAATAATTCTGGACAAACGACGTTATAAAAGAAACCTAAAAATGACGCACATGATACATGGTGAAAAGTAGAGTAACGCCGACACCTTAATCAGTAAAACCAACCCGAAAAATGACGTATACGGTACGGGGAAAGTGTAGCTACACCGACACTAAAACCAGTTAAACGAACCAAAAACTGAGGCATTTTGGTACAGGGAAAGAGTTAAAGTCACATTGATACCGTAACCAGTTAAAACAAATATGCACTAATTTAATAGGTCAACGAGAAATATTAACTGTGGAAATATTGTTTATAATATTTGACATGCCGACGCCAGTAGAAAATGTTGGACTAAGGATTTACAGTGGAAGAAAATGAACAGCAACTGAATCGTTGAACGTTAAACGAAGACTAAATAGATATAGACTCAAGAGATGTTATCTCAAATGGGATGTGTTTTCTAATATCTAAAGTTAAGACGATTTTCCTTATACATTCTTGATGAATTGGAAAATAACCACATGCATCATAGGCTACTAAACTCACCACCATATTACGCTTATTCACTTGAGCGTGTTTTAGTAAATGTGTTATCATTTTTCTCCAGTTAACACTAAATATTACTGTTGGCCCACCATCTTCGACTCTCCTCAAAGCATACTCCATATATGTGGGTAGCAAAAACTCTCCCCTAACACTTAAGTACTGACACCCCCCATCGACACCTGGAATTAATAAACAACGTCTTATTTTCAAATAATTGTCTGCTATTATTTTCTATTTGTCTGCTATTAATTTACTACATAATACAAAACATTACGCACACATTAAATGGACGCTCCCGCTAATTACGCTGAATTTTGAGAATATCGGATTACGTTATTTCTACTTATTACGTATACATTTATAGTCGTTCCGGTTTTTAGAGAATGCAATTAACGAACATAGTTCTTTGCAGTATTTCATCTTTCAACATGGCGGTTATAATTTCTTAAACGACTCGGCCTACGAATATAGTCACTATATGTCAACGTACTCGTCGGATACATAAAGTGTACATTTTCTGATTCCTACACCTTTCACACACATACTATCAAAGAACTGGAAAAAAACATCAAGTTCTTGGAATGGAAATGACCCAAAACGTGTGACCGGTGGATCCTAAATTCGGTCGCCTTACAGCGGATGCACAGTTACTAACTAGCTTCGTTTAAATTACCTATTTTTTCGTGGCCGAAACATTAGCAGCGTAGATCCAAAACCGAGAGGTTAATGGTTCGATCCCAGTCGCCTCACACACATTATTTTTTATTTTACATTGTTAAACTTCTGCCGACGAGGGAAGGGAAGAGAGGACTATGGGCCGGCTTATTTAAAATCAACGTTATTATGTAAATATAGTACTTTAACTATTGTGAATATCATTCCAATGGGACCTATTTGCGTCCAGTCGGATGTTGACAAATTTAAATTCTTTCTTTTCTATTTTTACCGTGCAACGCCGGGGGAAAGGTCCAGCTAGTATATTAATAATAGTGTCGCTGCTGACACCAGACTTTGAACACGTATCTCGGCCGTCATTTGATATGAATAGATTGAACGTTCGACTTACAGTCGTATTAATTAACGGTTAACTATTATGTAACCCGAATTTATTAAATTACGAATCTACCTGGACAGGACTATTCAATAGTTTCTGCTACTCTGATCTTGTATTCTTGAATCAGCATTGTTTTCATTCATTTAATTTAATGTTGTGGGATGACGGTAGTTAAGTGTTTAACGAGACAGACTGACTGTGCCAAGTTTGAATCATGTTCGTCCCATAGAAATACTTTCGTTTGGAGTATTGGCAACTTTTACGTGGTCCCTCCAGTAAGTATTTCTAGAAACCAATGCCAACACTGAAATAATCTGATTCATACGAAATGAATGAATGAATTTCATGTTGCAAATTGCATATTAATTAAATTCGGTTATTAAATAATGAAATTCTACGATGGAGATTTTGGGATGATTACTACATTGTCTGTGTAACGTCACGAAATAACTTCGCACTAAAAATGCCTTTCATATGTTTTGGTCATAATTAAGATCAAGTGTTATTTTTATTCCGACATCGGTTTAATAACGTAATATTAAAGATAATAATAGTTTTATTAGTTTAGATTAAATTTTGTTTTATTCTGACTTCGGTTTTATAACGTAGTATTAAAGATAATAATAGTTTTATTAGTTTAGATTAAGTTTTGTTTCATTATGACATCGGTTTAATAACGTAGTATTAAAGATAATAATAGTTTTATTAGTTTAGATTAAATTTTGTTTCGTTATGACATCGGTTTAATAACGTAGTATTAAAGATAATAATAGTTTTATTAGTTTAGATTAAATTTTGTTTCGTTATGACATCGGTTTAATAACGTAGTATTAAAGATAATAATAGTTTTATTAGTTTAGATTAAATTTTGTTTCATTATGACATCGGTTTAATAACGTAGTATTAAAGATAATAATAGTTTTATTAGTTTAGATTAAATTTTGTTTCGTTATGACATCGGTTTAATAACGTAGTATTAAAGATAATAATAGTTTTATTAGTTTAGATTAAATTTTGTTTCGTTATGACATCGGTTTAATAACGTAGTATTAAAGATAATAATAGTTTTATTAGTTTAGATTAAATTTTGTTTCGTTATGACATCGGTTTAATAACGTAGTATTAAAGATAATAATAGTTTTATTAGTTTAGATTAAATTTTGTTTCGTTATGACATCGGTTTAATAACGTAGTATTAAAGATAATAATAGTTTTATTAGTTTAGATTAAATTTTGTTTCGTTATGACATCGGTTTAATAACGTAGTATTAAAGATAATAATAGTTTTATTAGTTTAGATTAAGTTTTATTTGATTATGACATCGGTTTAATAACGTAGTATTAAAGATAATAATAGTTTTATTAGTTTAGATTAAATTTTGTTTCGTTATGACATCGGTTTAATAACGTAGTATTAAAGATAATAATAGTTTTATTAGTTTAGATTAAATTTTGTTTCGTTATGACATCGGTTTAATAACGTAGTATTAAAGATAATAATAGTTTTATTAGTTTAGATTAAGTTTTATTTGATTATGACATCGGTTTAATAACGTAGTATTAAAGATAATAATAGTTTTATTAGTTTAGATTAAATTTTGTTTCGTTATGACATCGGTTTAATAACGTAGTATTAAAGATAATAATAGTTTTATTAGTTTAGATTAAATTTTGTTTCGTTATGACATCGGTTTAATAACGTAGTATTAAAGATAATAATAGTTTTATTAGTTTAGATTAAGTTTTATTTGATTATGACATCGGTTTAATAACGTAGTATTAAAGATAATAATAGTTTTATTAGTTTAGATTAAATTTTGTTTCGTTATGACATCGGTTTAATAACGTAGTATTAAAGATAATAATAGTTTTATTAGTTTAGATTAAATTTTGTTTCGTTATGACATCGGTGTAATAACGAAGTATTAAAAATAATAATAGTTTTGTATGTTTAGATTAAATTTTGTTTCATTATGACATCGGTTTAATAACGTAGTATTAAAGATAATAATAGTTTTAGTAGTTTAGATTAAGTGATTTTTTATTCTGACTACGGTTTTATAACGTAGTATTAAAATAATCATAGTTTTATTAGTTTAGACTAAATTTTGTTTCATTATGACATCGGTTTAATAACGTAGTATTAAACATAATAATAGTTATGTTAGTTTTGATTAAGTTTTGTTTTATTCTGACTTCGGTTTTATAACGTAGTATTAAAATAATAATAGTTTTATTTGTTTAGATTAAATTTTGTTTCATTATGACATCGGTTTAATAACGTAGTATTAAAGATAATAATAGTTTTGTTAGTTTAGATTAAGTTTTGTTTGATTCTGACTTCAATTTAATAACGTAGTATTAAATATAATAATAGTTGTATTAGTTTAGATTAAGTGATTTTTTATTCTGACTACGGTTTTATAAGTGAATGTCTCTATTATTTCATAATTGAGTTCAAATGCTCTTTTTTTCTCAACTTTTCGGATCTGTTACTACTGAAATAATAGTTTCGATGAAATGCTATGTAAAAGATATGTCACTGTTTTCGCATTCTTAAAGTATCATATGTGTATTTGTAAAAGTTTCGATTAACTGATTTTGATTCTGAATTCGATTTAATAACTTGTTACTAGAAATGTGTCAAGTATCGAATTTTATTTGAGAAAATCAATTGTTACTCTTGTTAATTCTGACTTTGATTGTATAAATAAATATTAGAAACTATAGATTTCTTTTCCACTGGTAAATATTGAAAAAAATATATGTCATTAAATAAATAACCAGTAATTTCAGTGACAGTATTAAGATTTCTGACTAGAAAGATATTAACTCTTCCACCTTCCTTTATTTATCAATAAAAAATTAAAATATTGATCAAGATTAAATATGTAATCGATTGCAAATAAAATGTTTTTGTTTTTTAACAACACGAACCAATGTTCGTCGCAAATAACTGACGAAGCAAATTGTTATACGTAGCTTGTAGTAAAAAATATATCAATAAAAAAAGAGAATCAAAAAAGTCGTTACGAATGAAGTTGTTTTATTTTATACCGGTACCCAATCAAGAGGTATGATGTTAAAAGAAAAATGACTTGAGAGAGGAAAACTGGATACAGTTTGAAATCAGACAACTTTAGACTAAAGTGAAAAATGGAATTCTACAAAAATTATGTTAATTGTTCCGCACTGTTATCTACTACTAATGGATATTTGGTATCTGTCTGTCTGAAACCGAAACTATACTATTACTTATTGTAATATACTGTTATATACGGCACAATCACGTTGACACACCGGTTCCCGTTAGATCACCGACGTTAAGCGACGTCGAGCCTGGCCAATACTAAATGGGTGACCATTTTGGAATACAAGGTGCTGTATGCACTCTCTGCTTATCTCGGCATTGTTTCCAGTCGTCTTGAATTGCTTGCCATTGGAATCAAGCAGTGCCGACTCAGGAGAAGTGTTGTTAGTAATTGCGCAACCTTTGCTTCACAATTACATATGCTGTCCATAGTCTCTCTAGACTGAACAGAGGACATTACATTTACATACTGTTATACTATCTTTGGTGCTTCTACAGATTAGGACACGAGCTAACTTTGACCACGTTGTTAGGGTCAGGGTTAGGGTTAGCGTTAGGGTTCGGGTTAGGAACAAGTTTAGGCTTAGTTTCAGGGTTGGAGTCAAATGTTTCTCGGGTCCTAATCTGAAGAAATACCCTATCTTTTAATGCTCAATTCAGTTTACTATACTCAGACTAATATAGTATCTTTCAATGCTCAATTGAGGGGTTAATCTAGTATCTGTTCTATTATGATAAGACCATTATCCTAGGTCTTTCCCCCTCTGTTGTGGGGTGTAGTATAGTATGTGCTCAATCGTCATGATACCATCCTCCCAGGTATTACCGTTTTCTTTGAAAGGGCAGTGTGATATCTGTTCTGTGATTATGATACTAACCTCACAAGTATTACCTCTTATTTTGTAGTGATAAGTGTAGTATCTGTTCTGTCGTCACGATGCCATCTTCTCAGGTATTACCTTCTCTTTTTTTTAAATTAGTGTAGTATCTGTTCTGCTGTCATAAGACCATCCTCGCAGGCATTACCTCCTCCTTTGGGATGTAGTGTAGTATCTGTTATGTTGTCATGATACAATCTTTCAAGGCATTACCGCCTCCTTTGGTTGGATAACGTACGCTAAAAAGAATTATCACAATGTACTGTTTATTTACAGTTTCAACTCTTACATTACTAGCAAAAAGATGCGATAGTTGGGAGCATATTTTTGCTGGTATTCATAATGTTAGACATTTTTAAACATATTTTTGGAAACTATCAGATGGAATAGTTGTGTATTGATAATGTATCCATGGTATAATGTTCTGTGGAATTAAAAAATATATTTTAATGGTTAAATTTAGAGCATGCCTAGAAAGGTAGAACACACAAAGTAATAATATATACAAAATCGTTTTTATCAAATTACTAAATAAAAGATCAATACAATAACAGTATTTATACATTATATCAATTATGAGATGAATAGAAGAAGAAGAAGAAGAAGAAGAAGAAGAAGAAGAAGAAGAAGAAGAAGAAGAAGAAGAAGAAGAAGAAGATGGAAATCAAAGCGGCTTGTCGGATTTCGCAAATAATGATGTCGATTAAAAAAGGAAAACTGATAAATTTATGTTTCTGTTTTGATTTCATATAATGATCATGAATCGGACGAACCAACTTTGATTTTCACTCCTGAGAACTGTGAGTTTATTTTTGGTACGAGCACAACGTAATAGCGTCCAAGCTTTGGCGCATCGATCTTCACAAACTGATTGGTTCCCGGCTGCTTCGATGACCACATAGCATTTCTGTTTTTACGTAGTTTTCGGGAATGTACGAACATGACAACCTCGCCAGTACCGGAGTAAGTTACTATACGAAGTTCCTTCGCCGGGACCTTTATCCTCAGCTGTAACACAACCTGTTCGCCCTGATCAGCATGAAGATCCGATATAAGCGAGCCGGGATGAATATTTCGCATGTAACTACCGATCTCGCACACTTTGATGCCGACGTTTTCAAAAGCAGCTACCACTGACTCGACATCAAAACCTAAATCGTAAGCCGACTTGGACAGATCGCAAGCCCCTTCGATAAAATCAGTTTTCGGATGCCAGTAGAACCTGTTAGCGTGGACCATTGTCTGAAATACCTTTTTGGTGCTCCAATTTTCCATATTGGACAGTAAGCAGGCGAATCGATTGTAGACTCCGCTTGAATAGTGGACGTCAAGACCCTTTACAAACTTAGAAGCATCTGTAATGGAATTGCCGTCCGCCTTCTGATCGCAAAGGAGTCGAACCGGTGTTCTAGCGACATGATCCCCGCTCACCCAGTGAGATTTATGAAACTGATAATATTCCGCAGCTTCTCCTGCTACATCGG
Organism: Sepiola atlantica; assembly: GCA_963556195.1. NCBI lineage: Eukaryota > Metazoa > Mollusca > Cephalopoda > Sepiida > Sepiolidae > Sepiola > Sepiola atlantica. The sequence goes on from OY744522.1 coordinate 31,317,132, forward strand.
AGAAAGCTTCGTTAATGCCACCCGACTGGCCCTCATAGATAAGAAAAGAATGTTCGTCGGTAAAGCAATGAGAAATCTCGTGAGACACCACGTCGAGCCCGACCAGCGGATAGAAATCGCCGGTCCCATCACCGAACGTAAAGTTCTTGCCGTTGTAGACGGCTTTTATCGCGTCCTTGCCGTAATGAACACGGACAACAAGGGGCAGCTTCTTTTTGGGAGATACGTGTGCCCATTCCATATACATCTTATGAACAACGCCACTGTAGAAAAGAGCATCGCTGGCCGGGGAATAAGCACCATTTATGCTGTCGTTAGGTCCATGGGTGCACGACACGCGGTAAACGGCATGTTTCTCATTTTCTAGGTATTTGCTTCCATTAAGGTTGATGACGCGCACGACCTCGTTCTCGTACGTGCAATCATCTCCCTTTTTGCGTACATTCAAATAAGGCAAGGTGTCTCCATATCTACGTTCTCCAATCATTTTGTTGCCACCAATAGCTTCCATCTGATACAACCGTCGAGCCGTTTCCAGCATGTTCCATCTTTCCAATACCTCGCCATTCAGAGCGTCGATCATAAAACAAGGTCGATAACTCTTATCTCCGGATTCCGCATAATATAAAACGCGATAAACGAGCCGGGCTGTGTTATTCGGCATTAGATAGATCTCTAAACGTGGTTCATCGCTTTCAATACGAGCGCCCACTATTGGAAAGCCACCCTTGGCAATACCTATCTGAAGAGCTTCTTCGGGTGAGAGGTTCGGAGTCGTAGATTCGATATCATTATCTATGTCTTCGGCGATTTTGCCCGTCACCTGACCGGTGTAGCTGTTCGAATCGATATCTGTTTCGACAGTCAGCGTCGCATCAAATACAGGGACGCCCTCAAAGGTTTCTTGGTAACGAATAACATGCGTGGCCTGGACGCTGTCGGCCACGTCGGTGGAGACAAGTCCCTCTTTGTTAGTCAGTCCGAGAAGGTCCCGGGTTGTGAAGCCAAAGTCGGCGGCTCTCTTGTCAATGCTGTCTAAAAAGTCCATGTTTGATATGAATGCATCTCTGGCCTGTCTCCAATGAGCTGTCCACACACATACGGGGAACAATAAACCTGGAAATGAAAAGAGAAAAAAAAAAGAAACAATGAGTCAGTGTTGAGTTAAATAAATACAACAGTTTAAAATATATGTGTTCACATATAGATACTGTTCAGAGACTGTTATATGAATTTGTTATACTTATAAGATAAACATCAAATAGCTTTAAGTATGAATCAAAAACGTATGCGATGTATGTGGAAAGAAACAATGTCTATAATTCATTGATGAATGCTTGTGTTGGCCGAAATATTTGATTAATACTATTTTCACTTATTTAAACAAAAAATCTTCTAGCATTGAATTTTATTTAAAAATGATTTTTTATATTTGTTATTCTACGATTTTTCCGATGTATAAATATTGAATCTATTGCCTATACACACGAGACTAGCGTTTTCTCTAAACAAATTCAAAACATTAACAACAATAATCATTTAACACCAGGAGAGATCAGATTCGTCGTTCGTCGTTGTAACTTTAGAATGAACAAGACAGAAAAAAAACAATGTCTATAATTCATTGATGAAGGTCTGTGTTGATCGAAATATTTGATTTATATTGTTTTGATTTATTCAAAAATATTTTCTAGCATCCAATTCGGTTTTGAAAATGATTTCTTATTTTTTTATCATACAATTCTTTGCTATGAAGAAATATTTGATCTATTCTATATATATATATATATATATATATATATATATATATATATATATATATATATATATATGGTACACGTATTGTATTAGTTTCTGTAGATGAAATTCCGTTGCAACTCCAGTGTTTAGAAAAAGTGTTCAATAACAAGTAGAGCTGTTCTTTAGTATACATTTTTATTTATACAAACATTATTGGTTACATATGTGCATACATGTTTCTGTTGTGCTCTTCACAGAGAGTCAACCTTTTCAAATAAAAGAAGACAAGGAAGTGAGATCAATTTAGAAAACTTTCCCATTAAGTAAATATTTTTGGGAGATGTGATATTTTTATCATTTTCACCGGTCAAGCTCAGTATCAGATTACATGATTTACTTGTTAAGTATTTCAATTAGTTTCTATTTTTTTTAATTATTTTATTACTTACCGTTCCTTCCAATTCTTTCTTTTTTTTAGTTTTTATAAGCCACTTAGCTTGGATTCCTTTCTTCTCAATTTAACACTTCAAAATTTTAATCTACTTACATACATTTTTAAGCATAAATATCTGATCTTCATATAAAATACACACGTGTGCACAAATCTTTAGATACACAAGTACACACACACACACACACACACACATATATATATATATATATATATATATATATATATATATATATATATATATATATATTAAATAAAACAAACGCAACTATATACGCATATATCCATACACGGAAATACACATATATAAACATAGATACATACATATCCACATATCCGTATATATATATATATATATATATATATATATATATATATATATATATATATATATATATATATATATATATATATATATATATTGTGTGTATATTTAGGCAGCATTTTCTCATTTATGAGAACAATGTTAAAAATAACAGAACTCGTCCGCTCAACCACACCTCTCTTCATTTCTTCAACGTTTCTGACAGTCTCCCTCGTATCAAAATCAAAAAATGAATAAAAGCTAAACAGGCCTCACATGTTTCACGAACGTTTTCAACTCCTGTTATAAACATATCACATCCCCAAAAAAGATTTACTTAATGGGAAAGTTTTCCAAATTCATCTCACTTCATTTTCTTCTTTGGTCTGAAGAAGTTGACTCTCTGTGAAGAGTACAACCGAAACATGTATGCACATATGTGACCAATAATATTTGTATAAATAAAAAGTTATGCTATATATATATATATATATATATATATATATATATATATTCTCACAGAATGTCTATACTATAATGTTGGTTAATTTCGAATTAGTTATTTTTTTACAAAAATGTCATTGGTATGTTATTCATAAATAGAAAAAACGAAGTTTAACTTTATTTTATTGATTACTTTTAAAAAATAAAAAATGATAACATTAAAAAAATAAGAATCAAAATTAGAATCAAAATAACATGAGCATGGTATAAGTGTATACAGAAGTCCTCTTTCAATCAAGGAGAATGTCAAGGTGACTGTTAATATAAATATACTGATGAAATGCTCTTAAGTATTCGTGGAAGCGACCATGCGGGTTCACAAGAAAAAAGTGATAGTCTCGCCGTGTGTTGTCTATCGGGGATTGAACCCAGATTCTTCTGCTTACAAGATAGAATCTTGTTATTTTTTAGCGGTGACGAGAGTTCACTTATGCAAATGAGCATTTTTTGTATGGGGGAATTTTCGTTGAGATAAAAAGAGTATGAACTGTTCGTACTCATGATTAAGTAGGCCCGCAATCGATGAGAGTTAGATACTGAACACCAGCATAGTTGGTGACATCCATAACTAACATTTGCCGTACATTTGATGATCTAAGTTTCCCATGTTGCCACCGTATCGGCGCAAGATCAATAGACAGACATTCGCGACAGAATACAATTGCAGATTTCACATCCCTTTCCCTTGTATAAAGGGGGGATCCCTCTAACGAAGTACGTTGTTCGTTTCAATCAAGAATGGCCGCTATACAAATGGATCTGTCGCATTTTACTTAGCTTCATGCTGTCATTGGTAGACATCTGCGAGAGGCTCTTCTTTTTTCATTGTTGCTTCTATCCACCTCCGCAGGACTCAAGTGATCTGATCTGCGTTAATTTCACTAGACCTGACGAGCGCAACTACTAACACCAGAACCTACACTTTGACCAGTTCTGAAAATTGTTGCAACCGTCTTCTGATGAGCATTTCACTAGCAGCCTTAGTGCACACCATGGATTGGCTAGTCAACGTGTTAGTAAGCTATCAGTAAACACATAAGGAGAAAGGATTTGGCCGTCCAGTGTATAACAAGATTCACTCCCTTTATAATAGGATACAATTCCGCGAGGTTGATGTGTCGTGTATCCGATTCGTGCTGTATCAAACATGCATCTGTGCGCTGCGGATGAAAGAAAAGAATCCAACATGGCGTCCATGAACCTTTATTACGTACGTTTCACGCAGAGTCTCGCGAAGTCACGTTGCACGCATGCAAATTAGGTGTGCCTCAGTATAATAAAAGCGGGTCTCTTACCGTCTTAAAACGATTCGGTGCGAAGTAAGTGCACGTGTGACGAACGGTGAGATCTGCTTTGGAAGTTGACAGAGGACGTTGTGATCTACGGACAGAGTGATTTGCGTTTCTTTGGACCTTCGTTATTACTACAGCATCTCCAATCGCGGTCCCACGTTATTACACCAGGACACCTTTGGTCAAGGTACTTGCGTACACCCACACAGCAAGCTTTTCGCCATTAGCGCACAATTTACCTTTGCATGGCTCAGTCTGACTCCATCTGTTTACAGTCTCCATTAGTATGTCTTAATGGGGCATCCTCAGTTCGATCGTCCCATGTTTCTGTCAGCGCGTCTTCTCTTCGCTTAATTACATTAGTCGCTACTCGTAGTCGCAATCTGGGAGATGTCCTATGAGCTTTCCGCAGAGAGAGAACACCCTTCTTCTGGTAATAGTGTGTGGGACGTCTGACAACTCATTCCCACGTTTCCAAAGCAGAGCATCATTTACTCTATAAACGATCAAGGCAAGCACATGGACCCCATCCTTCAGTCGCCGCGGGGTTTTGATGGTCTGCTAAAGCGTGATAGCTGTTCAGCAACACTGGTTGTTTATTCGAAACTTTCATCCACATACAGAGCGTCGATGTAACCCGGGGTCGCCTTCTTTATTTGGTCGTCTTATGATAAGACTGCGTTCACAATGGATCTCATTATTTGCGGATTCACGCTCAGACAAATTCCTAATCTTATACCATGGAGGAAAACGGTCTGGTAGTGCCAAGTGGCTCACAGATGCACACTTGAAGATAAGCAGATCGGAGATCCAGCAACGCTACATTTTATCCTCGCCGTTTCAATTGCATCAGTTTGCATGCGCATTTGGTGTATACGCCCACATAAAAGTTGAGTTCCAAGTAGTCTATTACAGGGTGCATTTCTGATTAATTCTGCTGAACGACAACCATCAACGGGAGCAGATGTCTTGGATCCAAGCTTTTTTTCGTCAGAGGGAGCAAGCTAGCCTTTCTTGATCCATTGCTCTACTTTTTCCACGAATAGTCTTCTGACTGTTGCTGGCATCGAATACTCCGTGACACAGTTTTGCAGCTTGCCGGGCGTCATTGCCTAACGCCAATTTCCACGTAACAGTCCATTCATTTCGTTGTTGGTCAAACTTCGCTCAAAAACTGGTCCATAAAGAAATTAGACCTACCCTGATTTCAAGATGGATACACCGCTTAAATCGCGTCTATCCCCATGAAGAGGTCTAATCCAAAAGGTCCCCCCACTATTACCAGGACCTTAATTACAACCGCAAGTCCACTTTCCAGTCGGAGACTGACGGATTCAACTCCACATGTCTGCGTTCTCCCGTCGATAGTAACCACTCCGACCCTCTGCTTTCGCCACGTCCGGTACACTGTTTTGCTCATTATTGTGCAGGAGCACCCAAAATCAACTAATGTATGTCCGATGGCAATTACGTGAAAACAAAGCTTTATATTCAATACAAGCTTTTTCGAGTATATTATAACTAAGTATTAAGGATATTTTCAATAATATCATGGGGTCTGCGTCCGCACCGGACACCCATAAACAGAAAAGATGACATTCAATTTTTTCTAATTTATTTTATGTATAACTTTGTAAAGTATGGAAAATGTTCCTTCCAATATCTGTCACTGTTCACTACTGAAATGCAAATGGCTGTCCCCACAGTTTCTTATTTAGTAATAAGGGGCAGATAACCCATGGTACTTCCTGTACTATAAGCAGATAACTCCCGTTTAAAATCTACACACAAAGTAAATAACCTCTTTAGCTATACATGTCCCTTCCCTCCGTGACCACTGGATGAATTGTAGTGGTCATTTTCGCATGCACCAGAAAACCCGTGCGATTTTCCACGCATTTGTGGGGATTAGTTTCTTGGCGACATGACGGCTGTCTCAATATTAGGGAACTAATCGAGTGTGTATATCTTTCTGTGTTGCTAGCCAACACACCTGTGGTATTATCAATTTTTTTCTTCCTCAGGTTCACTGGGTGGTCTGACATTGATGCTTCGTTTGACATTCATTACTTCCTCAGTGGGTCGTATCTGTGGGGTTTTAGGATTTGTGGACGGATTTGACGTCCGTGGAGTGGCATAATGTGGTCCATCCATAACTGGGTGGATTTTACAGCGTTATTTGATTGCTCCGATCTACCCGCACTCGGTACTGTCGGTTACCATGTGTCTCCACGATCCTCCCCGGCCATCGACGAGGGTAATTACCATCGTGGTTTTGAATCTGGACGAATTCTCCAACTTGAACTTCCCGGAGTGAGCGACAATGCTGATTATAGAACTGCTAGTTCCGCATATACCTCTTGGCCATTGCAAGAGAAGGCCTTGAAATCCTTCAACTTGCTGAAAATAGAATTGGAAAAGGCTACTCTGCAGACGGTGGATGAAAACTTGCCCTTTGAGGTGGAGTGTGATGCGTCCGATGTTGCGATTTCCGCCGTTCTTAATCAAGGAGGACGACCTGTGGCGTTTATGTCTAGAACACTACAGGGCAGTGAACTAAAATACCACATCTTAGAAAAAGAAGTGATTGCCATTATTGAGGTAGTGCGTAAATGGAGCCAGTATCTGGCATGAAGCCACTTTACTTTGATTACCGATCAGCGGTCAGTAGCCTTTATGTTTGATAGTAAAAGACGTACGAAAATTAAGAATGCAAAAATCCAGGAATTTAGACTGGAACTTGCCGCATTCAGCTACACTATCAAGTATCGTCCTGGTAAAGATAATGTTGTCCCTGACACATTTTCGCGAGCATACACTTGTTTAACCTTTAATACATCTACACTCGCTGATCTCCACAATGGACTGTGTCAAATGAGGATAACTCGACTGCTTCATTTTGTAAAAGCAAGGAATCTCCCCTTTTCTACATAAGAGGTAAAGAAGATGTGTGCCTCTTGTAGGATTATCTACTAATTGTTATTTATTAATTATAGTTGATGAATACTCTCGTTTCCCTTTTGCTTTTCCATGTCCCAATATGCATGCATCAACAGTGATCAAATGTTTAGATTAGCTATTTAGCCTATGTGGAATGCCAAGTTATATACATTCAGATCGAGGCACATCTTTCATTTCCAAGGAGCTGAAATCTTATCTCTCCCAGAAAAGAAGTTGCCACTAGTAATTATCATTATCATTGTCATCCAACCGGAAACGGACAAGTACAGAGAATTAATAGCACTATATAGAAGGCGATTCGTTTAGCTCTTAGATCGCGTAACCTGTCTGAAAAGCATTGGGAACTTGTACTTGCCGAGGTACTCCACTCACAGAGATCGTTGTTGTGTACGGCAACTAACGCCACGCCGCATGAACGTTTCTTCACATTCCAGTGCCGTTCTCCCATGGAAACTCGCTTCCTTCTTGGCTAATGACTCTTGAATCCGTACTGCTAAGGAGGTTTGTAAGGAACAAAAATGAACCCTATGTAAACCAAGTTGAGCTCCTTAACAGTAACCCGACCTATGCACACATCAGGTACCCAGATGGACGAAACTCTACTGTGTCTGTTCGTGACTTAGCATCTTGTTCCGAAGGCCAGACAATTTTAAGCACTTCTATTGAGGAACAAGAGAGAGGGAACCACTTTGTACAGAATAATATACGATGCCATAACGGAGCCTATGATGACACGTTGGCCCAGCCTGAACTAAGGAGATCCAGTCAGGTACCAAAGCCATGTCATAACGGGGCCTATGATGATACATTGGCCCAGCCTGAACTAAGGCGATCCAGTCGGGCACCAAAACCTCCCAATCGATATGGAGATTGGCTGGAGTAGCAAGTAAATATATATATATATACATATATATATGTATATGCGTTGGCCCTGTACTTGGAGATTGACGAGAGCGATATATATATATATATAATATTGAAGGAATGTAATATTGCTTTCGTAAAGGTAAAAAAGAAGGTAAAAGGTAAAACTTAAATTATTAAATTATCTTTATTCTTTCTAGCAAGGAAGAATGTTATATTACATTCGTATGGGCTTCCATACGTGCTCCCGGGGCCGGAAGTCGTTAGGTGACGCGTATTAAAACTGGCCATATCTGCCACATTTTTGTATTTCTTTTTTAGTAAAATAAAGCTTGGCATCCAAGTAACACGTGTTTTTTTATTAAAGTACGTTTACGGATACCCCAGTTTGTAGAAAAATAATAATGAAATAATCTTTTAACAGAGATGTCGCCAAGATCAAGTCCAAATGGAAGGAAGAAAATCCAGCACTCTTCTTTTCTTTCGTTGACTTTCCAATCCCACGTTCAGAACGATCTCCACGTTCAGAACGATCTCCACAAAACTCACTGAATCTTCACTTTCGCTCTCTTATTGAAAAAAATGCGACGCATGCAAATCAACTTAATTTGCATGAATCTCTCACTCGACACCATGTTCAAATAAAAACCTTATTTGACTTTCTGACACCTTTCTCCTCCCACTCCTCTTTCTTTTTTGTCGTCAGCGAGCGTTTTCGGGTTCGCCCCACACACACAGCATACCAGACGCTGCCTCTTTGAACGGCGTCGACAAGTGTCTGCATCTAAGTCAATCGGCCGCTCCCCGTTACAAAATGAGTCATACTCCTGTAACTCAAACGGTTGTCCTCTGTCCGAATAGATTTCCTCCGGTTATCCATAAGTACAGGACCAAGTTTCCAAGGTGTCGCATACGGTTTTAGCCCTCTCCGATGTCATTAGGACCACTTCCACCCATCCCGTATATCGATCAGCGTATATTAAATAGTTCATGCTTTGTATATCAACAAATTCCATGACAGCTTGTTGGAATGGAAAACCCATGTCTGGTGGTGACATCAAAGGCTTCTTGGGCTGCGATGGAGCAATCGTGTTGCACGTGCGGCACTAGGATCTGGTTTGTTAGATGCTAGCATACAGACCCGGCCAGAACAATTGTGTTCTCGTGTTTGCCCGCATACCGTTTTGTAGTGACGGCACGGTAGGTGACAGTCGTCACACCGAGGAGCGAACCCACGCCCATTAAATTACGAGACTGAGAGGGTTGCATTATGCAAATAAGGTGTGGCAAAGAATACTAAATAAAAGGCGGTGTTTTTTTGGATCGGGGGAGTTGAGTAGAGAACGTCACGAAGTTCGCATGCGTTTGGATACTACGGTTAAAAGAAGGAAAAACGTGTTGCCCGGAAGAAAAAGGAACACAATTCACAAGTCACTATTACAAGCTATCTCGGCGTTTTTGCTATGGCGAAGGTACGCATACACAGTGAAATGGTAAACGATTTACTGGCGAGGGAGACGTGGTTGCATGCCTTAAGAAACTGAGGTTGGTGGCGAGACTTCAGAAGGTGGATGGTGTGGTGAGCCTGCTCCCATTATATCTCGAGGGGGACGTGTTGGCCCTGTACTTGAAGATTGACGAGAGCGACCAACTGGACGTAGAGCAGATTGAGGCCTGGTTAAAGGAAGCGTTTACGGACGGCGCGTTTACAGCCTATAGGAAGTTGACTATGGTTAGATGGGCTGGTGAGCAGGTGGAAGTTTACGCCAATAACATCAGACGGTTGGTCGGACTGGCCGGTTTCTATGGCGTCGGACTTGAGAAGTTCATCAAACTGGTTTTTGTCACGGGATTCCATGAGGCCATCTCTATTGGACTCCAACAAGCGCCAAACATTGGGACTCTAACCATGGGAGACCTAATAGCGAGAGCAAGGGTGCTAACAACAGTTAGGGACCAAAGCCAACATGTGATTGCAGCAGTGCATCCACCCGGCAGTAAAGCAGCAGTTCCCAAGAGCTGCCCCAGCGCTTGTATAACCTGCTACAGATGCAGCGGCAGGGGTCACATAACAAGAGACTGTCTAAGACGTGAAACACGTTGCTACCAATGCGGCAAGGTTGGACACTGGGCCCAGAACTGTTCGGGAAAACGAGTCATGGAGTGAAGCATCAGCGCCAGCCTTCTCTCCCACCAGGATGTAAACAGGGCGCTCCCGGATGTTATTATCCATGTTGATGGAATGCGGTGTTCGGCGTTAGTTGACAAGGGATGTTCACAAACAATAATAGATGCGAGCAGATGCCGATCCTGGAAGACGGCGAAGGTGGACATCGTGACTGTTGAAGGCGCGTCCGGTGCATGCTGCGGCAGTGGGGTGGTCACCATTGCCACAGATAACAGCAATGCTGTCAGAATAGATGTTCTGGTAGTGCGTGGTAGACCACTGGGATTTGATCTATTATTGGGGATCGATGCGATTAAAGCGTTGGGAGGTGTCACTGTGGGACCTACAGGAGCGGTTCGGATCGGCGACAGGAAAGTTTCTACGTGTGCGGCTATCTCCATCAATGAACCCGACTTACTGCTACTTTCGACAGTCAGAGACGATCATGTACCGCGGCATGGAAGTGGGCAGATAACCGCGCACCTGAAGAGCTGCGTAATGGAGTGTCTGAGTATCGGGTGGCTGCGGAAATTTGACCAGAATATGATCAGGAGCTCCGCACGTGGATGGATAAGGGTTGGCTCGTGCCATACCCGAAAGAAAGGCTGGGACCTCCCAAGGGGTTGATTCCGTTGATGGCCGTGGTACAGCGGAATAAGGCAAAGGTGCGCCAGTGATGGACTATCGCTAACTTAACGATCATGTGGTCATATTCACGGCAAACGCTGATGTTTGCGCTGCTAAAATGCGTGAATGGCGCCAGAAAGGAGCTAACGCGTCTCTGCTGGACCTCAGGAGAACGTACCTCCAAGTACGAATCCACGAGACACTGTGGCCGTACCAAACTGTTGAGATCGATGGAAAGAGGTACTGTCTGACGCGTCTAGGATTTGGATTGAATGTGGCTCCCCTTGTCATGAAAGGCATCGTCAGCACGGTCACATCGCAGGAGGAAGCCATGGACCGCGCAATATCGGCTTACATCGATGATATCCTGGTCGACGAAGATGTTATGCCCGCGTCTTTTGTCAGAGAACTATGGCTCGGTTCGGACTGGAATGTAAGGACCCGGAGCGGTTGGGGGACGGCACATGCGTGCTGGGATTAATGGTCTGGGGGGAGCGCGGCGTCTTGCGCTGGAAGCGAGGACACACAGTTCAAGTAGTTCCCGACATCGTCACACGACGAACCGTGTTTTTCTTATGTGGAAGGCTTGTTGGGCACTTCCCGGTGTGTGCATGGCTTCGTGTGGCATGCGGAGTGATTATGAGGAGAGCCAGTTCGATCACAAAAGGCTGGGATGACAAAGTGACTGACCCCTCCTCCGGAATATGATGTGCGAGACTAGGGATGCAGTGAAGCGGAGTGATCCAGCTTGTGGAGACTGATGCGTGAACGACCGGGAATTGAATCTATGGGTCGATGCCAGCTCGCTAGCAACTGGGGTAGCATTGGAAAGACAAGGAACAGTGTTAGAGGATGCTTGTTGGCTGCTACCTGAGAACGGTGGCAGAGCAAGGTATTGCATATAAAGACCGACTATGCATGTGTGTACCACTGGGCGTCGGATACTATAACTGAGAAAGCACGAGTTCGCACCAAGGCAGCCAGTGATATGCTAATTAGGAGACGGTTGAGCACACTCAAGGAGCTGGTGATGGAGTACAAGCTCTCGGTAGACGTAACGTTGGTTGCATCGATTTAAAACGATGCCGACCAACTGACGCGCGGTGCCACAGCGGTGGTTTGACACAATGAAAAGGTAAAAGGGGCCCGAACCCCTGATCGGTGCTGTACACGTAGATGAACTAGACGCGGCCCGGATCATGGATATTCACAAACGCAGTGGACACCCAAGAGTGCGACGCACAACTTATTTCGCCAGAAGAGTTTGTCCTGCAACGGCAAAAGCAACGGTTAAGTCGGCTATACGAACGTGCGTAGAATGCCAATCAATAGATCCAGCGCCGGTCCACTGGGAGAAGGGAAAACTGGAGGTGAGCAGCAACTGCAGCGGTTGGGGATGAACATTACATATTACGGTGGTTATCATTTCCTAACTATCACAGATTGTGGCCCATCTCGGTTTTCTGTGTGGAGGCAGTTGGCACGACAGGACTCGGCAAGCGTGATTGGTCAACTGAGAGTTGTCTTTTTAGCGTGGCCCACCGCGGGAACTACTCACAGATAACGACACAGCCTTTCGCAGCAGGGAATTTAGGATTTTCGCAGATGAATGGGGCGTGAACCTGAGATTCCGTTGCGCATATGCCCCGGCAGGGAATAGAATTGCAGAGCGATGCCACCGTACCGTAAAACGGATTGCGGCTAGAATCAGCTGCTCCATACAAGACGCTGTCTACTGGCATAACGTGACCCCAAAAGACGATGACTCACATTTGACCGCACCATGCGATCTACCGTTACGAAGTGAGGGTAAAAGGGGTTGACGTGGTGCAATCATCAGTAGGTTCTGAACACGGTCTGTTAACAGGTTGGAGACTGCGTGTGGGTGAAGTCACCGGAGAATCGCTGCACCACGAGTTTTGGCCAAGGTCGGGTAACAGAACTAATCAGTCCACAATCTGTCGTGGTGAATGGAATGCCCAGACATGTGAAGGGCCTGCGCCCCCGCTACAGTATAATCTCGTTAGAGGAAGATTCCGACAGCGCAACATCTTCAAAGAGTCTGATAACTGACGACGACACGGAGTCGGATGATTCACCCGAGACGAAAGTAGAAGCCCGCGACCCTGAAGAGTCCCACGCCCTGAAGACTCCCACACTCTTGAAGAAGCAAACGCCTTTGAAAAAGCCCCACTTTCGCGAAGGAGCACCCGGCAACGACGACCGCCAAGGTGTCATCTTTGTGATCATGAGATCAGGAGGGGGGTGTAGTGACGGCACAAAAGGTGACAGTCGTCACACCGAGGAGCGAACCCACGCCCATTAAATTACGAGACTGAGAGGGTTGCATTATGCAAATAAGGTGTGGCAAAGAATACTAAATAAAGGCGGTGTTTTTTTGGATTGGGGGAGTTGAGTAGAGAACGTCACGAAGTTCCCATGCGTTTGGATACTACGGTTAAATGAAGGAAAAACGTGTTACCCGGAAGAAAAAGGAACACAATGCACAAGTCACTATTACACGTTTACGCCCTGATGCGCGGAATGAAGGGATTCTGGTGCTTCTGCACGAAGTTGTCGAGATATCAGGATTTCGTTGCCTTTTATAATGACTCCCTCGAGTCAGTATATTTCTTCCTGCGTAGGCCAGAAAACCCGAGCTAGGTGGGAGATAAACCATTTTGGATCAAATCTCTTAAAGCCATGCATTCTTCATCTGTGGCTACCGCGGCTAGAATCATTTTCCATGCAATAGCCTTCAACTTAAGGTCGCTTTCGTACATGGTGAAGGCGGCTTGGACTACAGTGTCGATCATTTGGTCAGGGTTTCTTGGTGAGATTCCTGCTGAGTACTGTGATGCACAATCCGGACTAAATTAAGTTTTCCGGGGAGATGTTTTTCCTGGAAGCGGAATATTAGTGTTCTTCTCCTTGAAGTTCAACGGGGGGCGGTAAATATTTTCCACGGCCTGGTTAGAAAATATCCTTATTAGTCGCAGGGAATCTACTGTTATCAGCATCCAAGTATGAATATTAGGCCAGATTCTAGCTCGTAGACGAGGGTTAAAGCATCTCCTTCTACCGGTGCGTATTGCGATTCTGCATCGTTGGTAAAACGGGTCCCGGCCAGCATGAGTTTCGAGCGCCCATCTCAACAACTTATGTTTACTTTGCCCTCACATCTACGGTGTTTTGGAAATAGGGAGTACGATTTTCCTGTGCTGCTATAATATGTCGCCAAATTGTCCCTTTGTTCATTTCCAATGTTTGGACACCCTTTTCAATCCTCTTCACTATCACTCTCTTTGATTCTATGAATATACTTACCCGTGTTTCGTTCCAATAGAACTTTTTGTTCTTTGTCCTCAATAGTTCTCGGAAGGGAGCCATAACTTCTGCCTTCGTGGGGGTAGGGAATTGAAGGATGGCTTTTGTCATCTATTTTCTAAGTCGAACATCATTTGCAGTGATCAGAAATCCTACGAACTCTATCTCCATTTTAGCAAAGTGAAACTTGTCCGGGTTAAATACAATCACCTTGCCTGCGCAATGACTGATGTAGTCAACCGTGTCAGAACGATGACTTTATTGAATCGTCCCATAGGAGACTGACGTCTATGCAGCAGGTCTTACGAACCATATCCACTGTGATGTCATCCAACCGACGGGTGTATCCGTCCCATGGAATCATTGAGGGGGCCGGCTTCACTCGGTAATGAATGTAGTGGCGTCCAGTTCGGCTGGAGAAAGCGGTATACTGTGGTATTCATTCCATGCGTTAAGGATCGTTTTCCTGGTGTGTCCCAGTATCATCAAAACCTGATTGAATGGGGATGAGACGTGATGTGTTTCTCTCAAAGTAGCATCAGTCAACTTTTGTAGGTCCACCGTGTGCCTTGGAAACCCGTCCTTTTTCAGCATGACAACCATCCTTAAACACCAGATAGTAGATACCGGTTCTATTATCCCTAGCTCGACGTCTCTGTCCAGGTCCTCTTTCATCTTCTTCTTCTAGTAATGAGGAACGGGTATCGTAGTTTGAATTGCTGTCGGTGTTACCCCCGGAACGAATTTTATCTATACGGGTTTACCTTCGATTGTTTGCAGTGGTTGATGTGGGCATGTGTTAAATGCGCTTGACCTTAAATGTTCTACTAACCATTTTTCGGGTTTATGTCTGTTGGCTTCTGTTAATTTGAATGTGATGGTTTCTGGTTTCATCGGGACGGGCGTTCTGCGCGGCCATCCACGTGGGGTCATTCCTTTATATTCCTTAACGAGCTATTCTGCAACAACGAAGTCGAGAAATTGGAAGGCAACAAATCCAGATCATTTAAGGCAGTTTGTGACAAATAATAATCTAGATGTAGTGTCTTATACATATACTGCCTAGCGTGTCCTATTTGTCCCCATTTTTATGTATGTAAACAAGACAGCTCTTTCTCTAATCGGTTGTCCGTTATGTCCCATATCCGATGGGTATTTGACTAGAGGTACCCATCTGGGTACCCAGGAAGTTTCTCAATCTCAAGTCCACTATGTCCGCAAAGGCTGAGATGCGATGACCATGTTAGCTCACCGGTTTATTTGGTCTACGTCCAAATTTCGCATTAGTTTCAGGCATCATGATAACTTCCACTGTCACCGGGGGGGCTAGCTTTGGGGCGCTCATCTGAAATAGTTCTCATTCATACTCGAGGTGGGGCACGTTTGTCAGTAGTGTTTTTTTGTACATGCTGCTTTTGCGAGCTAAACAACTATCCGGAGCACTGTTGGTCAACATGAACGACTCCAAACTTCTTGACATTTTTCCTTGTGGCTTCTGTTTTGAACCTCACAAGTTTACGGCATACTTTCTTCATGTGCTCCATCAGTCCACAAAAATGGCATTTGTAGTCCAACTGCCGGACATCCTTTCCGGTCCATTGACCCTTTAGGATATGAAGTCTCTCCACATCCATTGCAAGGTTTGGTTACTTAGGGGTTAGGAGGCCCTTGGTCCCCTGGTAGTGCTGTTCCTGGTTCGACCTTTGCACGTTGGCTAATGTAAGAGGAAGTATGGCGTTGTAGAAGTGAGGTGTTTACTGGTCTGTAGCCTCCAGACAGGCCAGCCGTGTAAACTTCTGCTCCAAAGTGTCAAGTGACGCTACCTCCGCCAGTACCTTCTTTTGGTGTTCTACGTTGCTAAGTCCTTCTATCAGTTGTCCGGATACCATGTCGTCTGAGTAGACTACTTTGCTAATTTGTTCATTTGGACATCGAACCCTGATTTCGCAAAATTTAGCGTAGCCACGTAATCTCGATAAAAAATACTTTATTGACTCACCCTCTTTCTGCCTCGTGGAGTGGACTTTCTGTCGGTGGACTTCTTTGCGTAATCCTCTTACTGCCACCAGTCGTATGTGACGTAAACGGTACACCTCCGTGGCAGATTTGAGCGTTCCTGGCTCTACTAGTTCGATGAGTAGCCTGTTCGTTTCCGGTGTAGATGTTTCCCGTAGTTCGTTTCGGGTTGCGGCTGGATCTTCCAATCCGCATACATTCTTGTATCGGACCGATGTGTCCAAAAACAATGCCCATTCTCTGTCCGTGGTATCCAATCCTATTAAGGGTCGTTTTGATTTTTTAACCCGCAACATATTGGAATGACCACGAAGTATTTCTTTTCGGAGCCTAATATGTTCTTTTCTCAGTTCGATAAGTTGTTTAATTAATCGTATGATAAGGTGTTTCATCAATTGCTCCATGGTGGCTGGTAGTGGGTAAGTTAAATGTCTGACGTAGTGCTTAAAAAAATTTCACGCTTTACAGTAGTTTTAATCCTGTTCGTAGCGTAGTGTAACGTATAGAAAATATCCCTTCCAGCGTCTGTCACTGTTCACTACTGAATTTCAAATGGCTGCCCCCCACAGTTACTTATATAGTAATAAGGGGCAGATAACTTATGGTACTTTCTGTACCATGGGCAGATAACTCATGGTACTTCATGTACCATGAGTAGATAACTCCCGTTTACTATCTCAACAAAGGAGTAGATAACTCCTTTAACTATACAAACTTGAAAATTGAAAATCATAGAAAAGAAAAAGAATGAAAATAGTAATATAAGGTTCAGGCCTAGAACAAGAGAGTAGACACAGGTCCTCATTTATTCCCGGACAACTTCGGGATGCCTGCTAGTGTTTAATAAAGCCGTAACATAAGTCATCTTAATTTATGCGTTTTTAGATGCGTCTAATTATCTTTATAAGAGGTTTTGTTCGCTGGTCTGTGACGCTTAAATAAAAAAAATAGCAATTTTAGATACGTCCAAACATTTTTCATAAGAAGTCTTATCCGTCAGTCTGTCGTTCCGTCTGTCTGTCACGCTTAAGTTTGGAATATCATTTTTATTGCACAGAATGAATGGGTGCATCTTAAGAATGCCCGCGCTCGAAATTTAAAGGCAAAAATGGTGACACTGAAATCAGAGTCTAACCAATTATAAAAAGCTGAGCAAATTGACTATCGCTTTATGGGTCGCTCGATAATAGCTGCAGAATGTCGGACAATTGCTGCTAGTAATTTCAGAGGAAACAGAAATGAGTTGCCCTTTATTAAATCTTCAAATCTCAGTCGAGCATTTTTAGAAAGTCAAGAGTCGTTCAAAAAAGATTGTAATGTTTCCTCGATGTAATTAATAGAGTTTCGCAGACCATCGATATTAGCATCGCGAGTATTTTCGCATTCAATAAAGGTCATTGCCGACAACGTAGACTAGTCCGCAGTCTTAAATGATTATGGTGGATGAATACAATATGCACGAACACACATACATATTAACCTAGCATCAATTTGTTGGTAATTTGGCATTTAGTACGGACGAGAGAGGGGTCCGTCTTAATATGGGTAATGGGATATACATTATTCGCTTTGCTGTTTTTCAGAAAAAAAAACTAATATTTCCACTTATTTGATATCCATTTTCGAAATTTAAAGAAAACTTCATAATAACAAAGATATTAGTTACTGACATTTATTGTTGCGTACGATTGGAAAGAAAATGAAAATGTTCGGTTCAGCCCAGGAATTGAACGTACAACCTCCAGATTATGGTGCTTAATACTCTTAAGTAATCTGCCCATTTCACTCACTGTTTCTAATCCCCTCGTGGTGGTGATCATCGTTCAACAAACAATCCTTTTGACCTTTATCCTCGGGTGGCTACCGGGTCTTCATAAGCGATGACTCATCAGTACCCAAAAAACTTCTATTCCCCTCCTCAAACTACTTCTCGTTTCATTCGTACTTAATTGTCACTTGATACATCATGTTTGTGTAGTGATTCATCCGACAGACAGAAAGACGCATACACACATCTCGTTATAATATTTATTAGACTAGCAGGCGCACCCAGCGTTGTCCGGGATAGAATAAAGACCCTTGTTTACTCTTGATAACAACCATAACCCCATATTGTCATGTTTTTCATCTCTAAATTTTTTAAGTTTTATATTATAAATAAAATAACATTTAAAGATCGTCGTTGTGGCTAATGACCATATGACGTAGTCACAATCTTTATGTGGTGCAATGGATACTGACGCTGATTATGGAATCGACTAGGCCAAGTTCAAATTTAGTCGAATCTATTGCATTCGGTTAATACGATTAACTAAGATAACAACTCGTGTTCAATGAAATATTTATGATAAACTGAACAAAATAAACAAAATCTTATCGATCAGTGCAGATACAGATACAATAGAAACTTGTAGCTAATGAAACTCATACACTTAATCGTATCGTGTCTCGGCATCAAATAACCGAAAAAGTTTGATATGCCGTAAAACAGATAATGCCACTCAAAAGCAGACACACACACGCACACACGGCGGGTGAATGTCTGGCATTTGATAGGATGCCCCATCCCCAGCAAAAAAAAAAGAAAATTAAAAAAAAAAAGAAAGCTGGCATTTTGAAAACATTACAACCGGTTTATCTTTGGTTACCAATATTAAACCGCTTTCCATTGCAACAGCAAGGTTCGACAAGAAGTCAGTTGAATGTAAGAAAATTAAAATCCCTTCGAGGGGGAACTCTGGAAGGGTACAAACATTTCATTACTAATACTTTTGTGCTGGATTTACTGGCTTTAAATTGTCGTATTTATTTTGATACCCTTGCTTCTCTAACTGCAAGCGACGAGTTCTTCTGAGTGGATCGCCTAATAAAATGAGGAAAATAACCTAGATTTAATTTTGTAAAGAAAAAATTGTATGTCAATTTCTTGTAGCCGTAATGAGGTTACAATGGTGGTCCAAACTTTAGAAGGAACTTCTATTTATCCAACACCGAAACAACACTGACAAATTTAAAACACCAAATTTTTTACTCAACTGTCCAAATTTCGATTCACTGTCTGCTTTTAATCCCTATTTTTTGTCCATTTTTCTCTACACATGCAAATGAGGTGTTCACGCATGCAAATTAGTCTAACTATAAAAATCTGCCTTAAAAACACTAGTTATTTTTTTCTCTGGAAAAAAGATCGTCCTACACGCAAACATCAAATACGCTTTTAAGTTTATAAGTGTTCGTTTTTGTCTTGCTACATTTTTTTTTAGTTTTGTTTCTTTTTAATTTCTCGTACAGTCAAATGAATCAATTAGAAACCAATCTTATTACTTTTACGATTTGTTTTATTTATTGTATATTAGTTAGTAATGTTGGCTGAGAATACGCAGCAGTTATTTCTCTTGATGCATATTTGAGATGCATATCTCCGTTGACCATTTTTAAGCAACAAGTTGTGCACTTTTCTATTCAGAGGTATAAAAAGACTAGCTCTACGCATGTGCAAGATTCAAAACTTAAATATAAAATATTTTATTATTATAGGAAGATTTCAATTTTTATAGAAAAGATCTTTTCTCGAAGAGAAAGAAAAGTCAGCTTTTCACTATTTCTAAAAGAAAATTATTACGCGTATGCTCTTTTTGTATGAAAAATGTTGAGATATTTTCAAGAGAAAATAGCTTAATTTTTGTATAAGTGCCGACCGCCTGATGATAAGTCATGTTTTATGCTAATGCCTGATCTGCAATGCTATTAGATCTACGAACTTGAAACAGTGTATGAATAATCATTTATCTATGCAAATCACCGTAAAGAGGTAATTCGTACAATTGCATGACTTGTACGCTTATTTCCCATTTTTATATTTGCGTTTATAGGCGTCCCTAAGATGCGTCCAAGCATCTCCATTGAACGCTCTGTCTGTCAGTTGAGGGGAAAAATGTCTTATTTGGTCTGTAACGTTTGTTTGATGCGTTTACACATTTGGACCAGAAAGCCGACCCGACCATCCGTCCGTCCGACTGTCACGCTAAGTTCATGAATAGTATTTTCATCGTTAAACGGACTGATTGAATGGAGGCATCTTAATTATGGATCGATATTTGTTTAATTCTGAGAATTGTTTAATTGTTTAATTCTGAGAATTATTTAATTCTGAGAATTGTTTAATTGTTTAATTCTGAGAATTGTTTAATTCTGAGAATTGTTTAATTGTTTAATTCTGAAAATTGTTTAATTGTTTAATTCTGAGAATTGTTTCATTCTGAGAATTGTTTAATTCTGAAAATTGTTTAATTGTTTAATTCTGAAAATTGTTTAATTGTTTAATTCTGAGAATTGTTTAATTCTGAGAATTGTTTAATTGTTTAATTCTGAGAATTGTTTAATTCTGAGAATTGTTTAATTCTGAGAATTGTTTAATTGTTTAATTCTGAGAATTGTTTAATTCTGGGAATTGTTTAATTTTAAGAATTGTTTAATTGTTTAATTCTGAGAATTGTTTAATTCTGAGAATTGTTTAATTGTTTAATTCTGAGAATTGTTTAATTCTGAGAATTGTTTAATTCTGAGAATTGTTTAATTGTTAAATTCTGAGAATTGTTTTATTCTAAGAATTGTTTAATTCTGAGAATTAGTTAATTGTTAAATTCTGAGAATTGTTTAATTCTGAGAATTTTTTAATTCTGAGAAGTGTTACTCAACAATGTTTTACGTTTGGAGATTGTTATGGCCGCGGTCAACCTGCATCTTTATTGTTATTAAATATCGTAAATTGTTACATAAAGAAGATGGACCGAGAGATGACAAAGGCTCCGACTGGTTTATATCGATCCCGATTCTATACATTATGCAAACTGAGCCATCCCTTTTGTTATCGCACCGGAATTCAGTGCTAAGACCGACATACCTCGCAATTCCGAACGACTGACTTTATTGATTCTTTTGACACGGATGAGCACAAAATACAATGTTCGCCTGACCACAGGGTTCCCACTGTGTTGATGAACTTCTGTCAACTGTGCAGGGCTTAAGTTCCCCATAAGCAACGTTGGGTGTGTTACATCTTCCTCGTAACGAGGTTAAGCTACCTCTGAGAAATTTTCGTCGCTGAGTCCGCCCGGTTCTGGTCAAATCTTACTAATGTCACTTCGATTGCAAGAGTATACTTCTTCAAAAGTAACTTTAAGATGACCAGTAATCGCCTTATGAGCATCTCTCTCGCAACTTTCGAGTTCAGCTGAGACTCCTGTAATGATATTGATCAACCAGTGTTACACGCAAAAGAGACTGTTTTTACGTGTAAAACCTTGGCTTTTCACTTAAGCGCCATATTGACTTCTCAGCACGGCATCCAGCCCCACCAAGTTCATATGTTAAGTGTCTGTTCTAATCTATATTCAGTGTGGGTCCTCGATAAAGTACTCCATCGGCATAAAGATCCACTCCCACAGCCACCGATCTCGCTTCTAATCATACGTTCAGTTCTTTCGTGTCCTGGGCGGGATATAACTTCTGTACACGGGCGAGAATCCGTTGCATACGTTTCAGATGAGCATAGTTAACTTTGTCATCTTAGTTTTGTGTGGCGCCAGTAGCATGACTCTTGATCAAGCTTACCGCGACACGAAACACTCCACATAAGAGAAAGTGTCACACCAATATTCCAAACATCAAGTATATACCTCTTCGTGCCATGATCATAGGACCATCCACAACACTACTTCCTCACCGCTATCGCAGTCGACCATACTTCCCCAGTACATTGGCATCGTTCTGCAGATTCGAATATGTGTTAGTAAGTCCTTACAATTCAAGATGCTTCTTTACATGTTCTGTCGACGCCACGCACTCATGAATATATATATATATATATATATTTATATATATATATATATATATATATATATCATCGATTTATGCCGACGTTGCTCTATGATCTCTCCTTGTGTTTACAGCATCGGTCAGAGCCTACGTTACTAAGGGAGCCACGATGTAGCGGAAGCCTAACGTAGTCACACAAGATCTCTGTCCTTTGAACATCACTGTTTGGTCAGGATACAAGGATTTCTCAACAGAAATCTTCAAATACGCTTTTCCGAAGTCCAGAGTGGATGCATTAACACCCTGTTGTCTCTATTCGTGCAGTTTTTCTGCACAGACATCCGCCGCGGTTGCGAACGTATCAATGTAAGCAATAATTCATTAAAGAGCGCACCTCGTGTTTATTGGGCTGTAGCATAGCCATCAGTTGATCAGTTGTATCGGTCTCTTGGGACGGTCAACCCCCTGTGTATCTGATAGCCAACAAATTCTGTTCGGCCAGCTCTGCCACTCGCGCCCATACTCCTCTCTTAACTCGCTAGACATCGGATATGCGGACATTTGGTTTCTAAGCTTCTCTGTTTCATGTCCCGCCGACCACTTCCAGGATGCAGTCCACACTCCCTGTCACAGGTCAAATTTTGTACCCAAATAAGCTTCTTTGATGCGAAGCGCTAAACAATCCAGAAGTCTTGGGGATCTAAACACAACGTAATACCAGAACTATGGACACGGAACTGATCCGAATGAGTGTGCCTTTTGTGGTCCTAAAATAGCACTAACACCGTGCTGCCGACGTCTCGAATGAAGATTGTGCTCAGGGGTACCCCGTGACCACGAGAGTGCTACAATGATACCGTGACCAGGATTCGACCCGGGGATATCTCTACGGCACGGTAATGCGACACGGAATCGACCCTGTGAGCATCCACGGAATGGCTACCCCATAATTGTCTGCAACGCGGAAGCAGAGGCAAGGAACGATTTCTACACGTCAAAAACAGGGGGGAAAAGATTCCACTTACAATCTAGGAAAAGCAAAAAAACGGCTAAGATAGGTGACAATTTCCCTCTCCTTCCCTTTCAAATGTGTTGATTATTTTAATTTGTATTGTTATTATTAGATACGTTTGTTTAGATTGTCTGCTACTTGAACAATAATATCTAGACAAAATACAAAATTCCAACCCAGTCCCTTTAAATAGAGTGATCTATGGAGGATCAAATATCCAAATCTTCACTAGATAACAGTTTGTCGAAGAAGGGTCTTAGCTTTGAAACGTTGCTGGTTTAAGAGACCGCCACTTGTTCTAAATTTAAATTCCACCCCAGTATCTATATCAGAGAAAGCATATCTCAGCATAACTTAAAAGAACAAAGCAAACCGATGCGTTCATTCCATCATGTTGTCAGGTATTCCGAGCTTGTCCAACACTTTCCAGAGGGCTTCACGGTTTACTGTGTCAAAGGCCTTTGTAAGGTTAATGAAAACCATATACAACTCCTCGTTCTTTTCCCGAACTTTCTCGGCAATCTGGCGGAGGGAAAATATCATATCGACAGTACCCCGACCAGCACGGAAACCGCACAGAGATTCGGGATAGATATCATCAACAAGGTGTTTATTTATTCTGTTGAGAATAAACCTTGCCAAGATCTTCCCTGCAATTGTATGTATGTGTTTATATATATATATATATATATATATATATATATGTTTACGTGTGTGTTCGTCTGCAATTCATTATATGTATACATGCATATGTGCGTGTATGTGTTTATATGTATATGTATATGTATATATATATATATATATATATATATATATATATATATATATATATATATATATATATATGTATATATATATATATATATATATATATATATACCTGCATATGATTTTAGATATTTTAGATGGCTAGAAATATCTATTTGTGAAATTGTGAAGTGTAGTTTTTGTAATTTTATATTTATTCATTATATATATATATATATATATATATATATATATATATATATATGTGTGTATATATATACGTATATATTTGTGAGTTTGTGTATATATCTGGACGGATTTATGTATTTATATATATATATTGTTGTGCGTTCTTCTATCTCCTATGTTGTTACCGTTATCGAATACATTTAAGATCTTCACTTTTTCTTAAGATGTTCGTTGATCCGAACGAAACCGGTAAAATATCTTGTTTTTGGTGATTTTTTAATGTATTTTAATTATTTTTCCGTTTGTCATTTTCACACATTCTGTCTTTCACAACATTTCATTTTGTGATATATCGTGAATTTAATCTTCATATATATATATATATATATATATATATATATATATGAGTATGCATTTATGTGTACGGCTTTTATATACATGTAGGCTATTTATCTATATATATATATATATATAAAACTCAATGTCTGTATGTATGTGTGTGTGGTTTATAGAAAAAAGTTAGAAAATCTAGATAAAAATCTAAAAGTGTATTCTTATGTAAAATTAACTGAGAAAGATAATGGTACTATTCCAGATTCTCAAAATGCACACCTAAGGGGGCTATGGGCTTGATTTTGTCTGGTGGGGGACGGTCGATTATTTCAGTTATTTTC
>OY744522.1:31346823-31359323 GCA_963556195.1 Sepiola atlantica
ATATGTATATATATATATATATATATATATATATATATATATATATATATATATATGGGGGGTGTATGTATGTGTGTGTGCAATGATATCGAGCTTGGCTGATAGTAGCGCTTTTTATTTGGGGTTTATGGAAATCGCTCTAGACAAGGCATAAAGCCAATTGATGTAAAGAGCTTACAATAACGAAAGATGAGTATTGCAAAGATAGGAGATGCCTATTGGCATTAGTCTTGAAAAAGCCATGGCTATATGTAGGAGTAAAACAGTCAGCAGTAAAAGAGTTCCACAAACCTGCAGTTTTTCGAAACAAGCTACTGGAATAGGAAGATGTATTAACAATGAGATATCAAAACATCAAATTGAGACCCGTGGAAACTGCGGTGGCATTCGTCATCGATTCGTATAATTTACTATTAAAGATAATATTTATCTTAAAATAATAAATGTATGTAACTTTTAATAATATTAAAAAGAAATGTCTTTCTTCTTCCGTAAAAATAATTGTCGTTGTCAGTTAAATATTCTTTAAATAAATAAAATGAATATCTCATTGTAACAATTCATGTTTTTTAAACAATAAATATTCTCTTTCTTCTTACCGTAAAAATAACTGTCATCTAAACGTTATTTAAACAAATAAAATGAATACCATTTAAATAATTTATTTATTTAAAATTTCAGCAATTAGACGTGTATTAAGATTAAATTAAAATAAAAAGAATGCTAAAAAAAATGGTAAAAAGAATGCTAAAAAGAAGGCTAAAAAGAAGGCTAAAAAGTAGAATTCGATTTAAAACGAGTAAAGTCAGAATTCGTGATCTTATCGATAATTTTCAATAACTTTGGCAATTGGGCGATCTCATTTTTTTAAATGGGTACGAGGATGATAATAGCCATATACAAACGTGAATAAACGCATTATTATACAAACCGAGGGGAAGACCGATGGTGAGATGAGCCGACGCCCTGCACAATGATGCTCATAAAAGCGGCCTTCACCTAAGCCAAGTCTGTGATCGTGCAACGTGGAGACAACAATCCATTATTGCGAACTGATGCAAAAGAAAATGATTATACAGAGACCTATTATTAGGAAACACTTCATGACTTATTTCAATAAAAACAAACGTACAACGAAACGACAAAAATAGTCTCTATTATCATGGGAGTTAAATGCGGAAGTTTCACTCAAGACAAAACAATGAAGCCCAGAAAAGTAATTTTAAGAATCGTTGCAAAGTTTTCTGGTCAGTTTCGCTCGAATGAATAATGCTTCGATGATGGGGAGACAAAGACTAAAGTTTTAAAGAAAAGCTCGTTACGAGGGGGGGGGGAGAAGATTAAAATATTTTAAAACGTTTTTTAATCGACTTTCTCAATAAATTCTCCACTTTTTATTTGCAACATCATCACATGCCTGTAAAATGCCCCATTTATTTGAAATTACCATTGATAGGGGGAAATAGTATTAAACTAGGTAAACAGATTGTTGATAGCATTAGTAATTGTTTCTACTCTGTTTCCTTACGATAAGTTTATGATACTAGACCTGCTTTTCCTTCATTTCGCAAGGATAGTGTGCGCTATACAAATCATAATAATATTGTATACAAATTTAAATGTCAATGTGATGCTGGCTATATAGGGCGCACTTCCTTGCATTTGCAGACCCGCATAAACCAGCATGGTCCATCAAAAATACGTCAGGGAAGGGTAGGATCTTTGTATTACCCCTCCTCTAATTCTTTGGACTCTGCTATTGGCCAGCATTTGGTTGAAAACCCAAGTTGTGCCAGTAGCTATAAAATAGACCGTTTTGAGGTCTTGCATAGAGCAGATTCCAAGAACCATTTGAAAAAAAAGCAGTTACAAATGTATTCAGTAAAAGTTAATGACTCTTCAATCCTGTTGGCTAAATATACTTCAAGAACAGGTTTACGCAATTCAGCCAACCATTTAGTTAACTTATTCTAAACAGGGCCAACCATAGAGAGAATAGGTCATATGGGTATATTGTTCTTATGTGTTTTGGCAACACATACAGATGTGGTCTTAAAGACCCTATTGGTCGGATAAGATCGTATATTTCCCCAAAAAGAGCACATTTCTTAAGCAAAAGCGACGTCGGACTGGAGTTGAAAAATACTTGAGGTCCGGGGTTTCGAATCGCATGACCGGTAGTGAATAGTCATATCTCTATGCTGATGAGTCCCGATTGAAAAAGGACGAAACGTATACGTACATAGATAATAAACAATAACAAATATTTATTATTTGTCGCTCCTTGAAAGTAGAGCACTGTAATTGGTAGTATTAACACAGCATGACGTCACTTGCTTATAATGCATCATTCCTTCCCTTAATAGAAGTAGAATGCCTCGACGTCAAAGCCGCCGTTAAAGTGTTAAAATTATCATAGTTTATTCGCTGTTTACAATTGGCCCAGCGATTAGCGACGTCGGACTGAGTTGAAAAATACTTGAGGTCCGGTGTTTCGAATCGCATGACCGGTAGTGAATAGTCATATCTCTATGCTGATGAGTCCCGATTGAAAAAGGACGAAACGTATACGTACATAGATAATAAACAATAACAAATATTTATTATATATATATATATATATATATATATATGTGTGTGTGTGTGTGTGTGTGTGTGTGTGTGTATTTTCAAGGAGAATATCAATATTGGTGCCGCCAATGTTTCACTACTAACCATGTATTTTATGAGTAATGCAAAGGTGTTGGTTATTTTTGTTGACTTGTAATTTTGGTGTTGTGGTATTTGTGCTGATGGTATGACACTTCTTCTTCTTCTATCTATTCTTCTATATATATAAAGTAGACTTGATTTTCCCCTCCCAATCCAGTTAAAGTATACTATAAAATAATGCATCAAACGCATAGAAACACATCTCTTCAGTCGCCTACTACCTTCGACCGTGTTTTCAGAAACTTTAAATTATTTTTATAACCTGAATAAACACATTACTTTTATTCCACTCTGTAAGCCTCTCCCAACTAATTATACCAAAGAGAGGGTAGCACCCTTATTTCTCTCTATGAATTAATAACTCTTACCCTCCTCAAACACCGTTTGGCAATTATTTAACAAGGTATTGAAATCAAGTTGAACCGTTTCAGAATTTGGAAAACATCCAATCAAATCTAAGCTTACATAGATATTACGCATCAAATCGTTCGCCAAAACACTACGTCACATTTTAAACAAAAATAAACCTTCGACAAGAAACCAGATAAGTATTATTTTTCTTTTCACATTATACTTGAATTGTTAAATTAAAAATCTACTTATTTACGTTACTTCTCATTCATATACATATATATAATCCAATAATTAAACACTTAAATTGTTCTGTTTTAATTATTTTACGGGGATTGCTAACAACAACGAAAATTACTTAACTTGCATCTGACGCATTGTTAGGTTAACATTGTTATCAGAAATATTTTTTACTTAATGATTCTGTACGCTGGAGTGCACTGATGTAAAAGCAAAATACGCGAGATATTACTACGGTCCCTATACTAAAATTGAACCAAACTTATTTTTCGTTTACATAAAATAAAATAAAAACAAGGCTGATATATATTCAAGTGATGTAAAATGGTAATTTTATGAAATCACTACAGTCTACAATCATGTGGTTTTGGGGCGGTAATATGCGTTTTTCGGGTAACACCTAAAATCAACCCAACCCCCCAAAATGAGATTCTACTTTTTAGGCGCTTACGTGTAGACAGTAAATACCATGATAAAATTGACTGAAAGTGACAAATAATCATTTTTAAAAAAACAAATGTTGGAAATCAGCTTCGCGCATAAATTTTACATAAAATACTCCCCTGTTCCGACCCATTCTAGCGTTTTAATTCAGTTAACGAAAATTATCACTTTCATTTTTTCTCATATGAGAGATATATTCCGTGCTGGCGGGAGGGGGGGGGGCTTGCGGGGATGATTATGTATGGTCTTACAACACTTTCACTTACGGTGAATGGTACAAACATTTAGTTAACAGCCCTAAAAAGTTAGAATGGCTCGGAAATAGGGGAGGGGGCATTATACGTTAAATTTATATACGAAATTGCTGCCACACTCTACTTTAGAAATTTATTGCTTTTTTTTCGCATTTCCACCAAATATTTAGGGTGTTTACACGTAATCGCCATAAAAGAAGTAGAATCTTTTTTTGTTTAGGGGGAGAGGATAGGGTTGTTTAGCTGAGGATAGTAATCTACAGATTTACCGTCTTTCGAGGGCCCCGATAACGATGTTGGCATTGCAAAACACTTAATTATACCTACCACCACCTCTAACCCTAAGTCCGGGTGCGCCTCACCCCCCCCCCCTCCAAAAAAATATTATCTAGCTTGAATCTTACTTTACATATTATTATGTTTCATTTGGGCTCTTAAACCAAAGAAAAACATTATTTTTCGAACGCACCCCTATTGTACTAAAAAGCTGATTATTCTTATTTTAATAATATGATTTAACAATCTTTGCGTGATTTACATTTTTTTTTTATTTCGTATTAGTAAACGAATATTTATTGACATAGAAAATGAAATAGCGCGTAAAATAACACGAAATTTAAAAAATCCTATTGAAAATAATTTAATTGCAAAATTAAATCTACAAAACAAAAAAAAAGTGCTTCTACAGAATATGAACCGGACCTAACCACGTCCACCGTGACATAACCGAGTTTGGCCGATATACAACTTAGGTTAAACTTCCAGTGACTTTTGGCTTTGGTTAGAAGCCGACTTTTGGCGAAATAAAACTTAGGTTAGGATTTGAGTGACCTTTGGCCTAAAGCAAAGCGCTTCTACAGAAACGGTTAGGGTAATGCAAAAAAAACAATTCGGTTAAAATTAGTTAGAAGTGAAAAACATATAACTTACTACAAGTTGAATCATACAGGTGAAACGCCGAAGTTAAAACTCGACCACACAAATATAGAAGACATCTTAAGGAAACTGGGGCAATTTCTATTTTTGTTCCAATACCAGTGCTCCTTTTCATCGGTACATACATGTTCAACTATTAAAAGCCGACCTTTGGTGTAAACATTAAAACTATCCTATGTGACCTATTTGCGTTCGGTCGGCTATTTAATTCATTCTTTTATATTCATCTCGGGCAACGCCGGGCAACTAGTTAATCAATAAAATCTATTTTCTGCATCTTAATCACTAAGGAAGTGAAAGAAAAAAACAACGAATGCTGCAATCACCTATAAAAAAACAATTACATAAAATTACATTAAATATTTAGGTGATTAAAATCGTATATACTTTTATGCAGAGCGTCGTAGTCAAATGGTAAAACGCTGGACTATAGACATCAATATCGAAGGTTCGATCCTTGTCTAAGTTAGCCATGCTGATGACGTCTGTGAGTCATAAACACTTGTCCATTGATTACTTTGATGTACGTATAAAATTAATATATATATATATATATAGTAAGTTATGAAAATATATTTATGGCAATTAAGCTACACATAGACTCCCGCGTTCCCCTGACAGGGGGAATATTCAGGCTAAAAGGCATGAAGTTAGTTTTGCCGGGTGTTTTTATATACACGGCTAGCTAATTAACCAATCAGATTATTTGTAGTTTTATTAGCCAATCGTTGGGCTTCTCACGAACAAAAGCCCGGTTATTTTTGCTTCCTATTTCCGATTCTATTGTTTTGTTTTCTATAGAGTGGCCTATATCCTGTTTCTTTGTTGTTTCAATATAATGGGTGACCTTATTTTAACACGTGGTTCATTGTATTTCTATTTTAGGTTTTAATTTTTAAATTAAGTTTTTGTTTAGTTTAGTTTAGTTATTTTTACTTATTTGTTTGTTTATTTATTTATTTATGTATTTTTAGCCTAAGGTAAATTTTATTCTGTGCAGGCAGCTGTTTGCTATCTCACTTCTACAGTTTAATAGATTTTGGGGGTCTTTAAAGTTTAGGATTTCAAATTTCTCATTCGGACATAATCTACTACAGGACCGGTGGGACAGTTATAAAAGTGTGGGGGAGGGGGCTCTCCTAAAAAGTGGGGGGGGAGCCGGTTAA
Source organism: Sepiola atlantica (assembly GCA_963556195.1). Classification (NCBI taxonomy): domain Eukaryota; kingdom Metazoa; phylum Mollusca; class Cephalopoda; order Sepiida; family Sepiolidae; genus Sepiola; species Sepiola atlantica. Next base: position 31,352,927 of record OY744522.1, read on the forward strand.
ACACATGCATATATAACTTCATTATTGATGACCGTAAAGTGGGGGTGCAAGTCAAAAAGTGGGGGGGGCTCAAACCCTCCCCCTGCTCCCCCCCTCCGGTGCCGCCGTCCATGTACTACATTTACTGGCGTGTCGTATTTTTTTCCATTCAATAATTGGTTAGCGTCTATTTTCTTTGTGCTCCCAATAGTGGTTTGCTAGTTCTGTTTTAATTCGACGTTCTATGTTTTTAAATGTGCTTTTGTGCTCATACTATGTGGTTTTAAAATCTAGGGAGGTCATACCCACGTAGTGCTTCTTGTTATTGGGTCTTTCCTTGGCAAATATTGTCGCTTGGTAAACAATACTTTTGGATAGGCATTTATTTTGTAGTGGACAGAGTGTACGATTTATGTAGTTACATCTTTTCTCTTCATTGCTAACTTTTTCATTTCTATTCGGGAGATTACTTTTAGGGTTTTGGTTATTTCTATTTGTAGTAGTTATATTTTGTTCTTCTTAGTGGTTTTTTTTGCTATATTTTCACTTTTTATGTAATTTGTTATTTTTTTCTTCCTCTCTGCTGATCTGTTTTAGTATTTGGTAAGTGTGTGCCTTAATTATCAATTCCATGTTTTCGCAGCAGCTGTAGGATAGTTTTAGGTTATTTTTATTGCATATTTTATGTAGGAGATTGGTTACGGGGAAGTGTTTTTTAATCAGATTTAGGAATTTCTTGCCCAGTTTAGTTTTTAGCATCTGGTTATAGGGCGGTGTATACCAGATTATATTTCTTTTTCTTTTCTTTTTAATTTTATTATAATTATTGGTATCATGTTTTTTATATTTAATTTCGGTATTATGGTAACCACTATTTTTAGAGCTGTATTGTAAATGTTGCTTGATTTTTTAAAAAAATTTTCGTTGCTAGAATTATTTATAAGCCTACGTTCGATAGTATTCGGAATCTGTTTTATGATTGATGTCGGTGATTAGACTTTGGGTTTACGTATATTGGATTGGCGTTCTCTTTTAGTTTTTTTGTTTATCGGTGATTTGTTTACTTTCAGTATTTATTATATCTATGTAATTACGTTCGCTTGTCTCTAGTTTTTTGTAGTTTTTTGTAATGTTTTCTGTGAGTAGTTTGTTATACTCTTGTTTATCTATTTTATAAAAATTCCTAGTTTTATCCGCTTTTACGAAGATTTTGTTAGAGTTGTTTATGTTTTTAACGATGGTGGGGATTTGTTTTTGGAACTTATCTCCTTATAAAATTTTATGTGAATACATGAAATAGTAATAATTATATATATATATATATATATATATATATATATATATATATATATATATATATATATATATATATATGATTGTGAAAATATAAGTTTTAGCATACACTTTTAATACTTTATGTTTACCAACCTCTTACAATTTAAGCTCGATGATTGTCAACCAGTAACAACAGAGCATATATAAGTAAGCTAACTTAATAACTTTTTACGTGCTTTCTGACGAACTTGACAGATCAAATATTGACATATTATTATTATAGTTGGTTGGTTCACTTTAAGCGAAACGATTTGTAAAATAACTTGCACTGAAATGTATCTGGTTTTGAAAATGTTTTGTAAAAACATAAAGAAATATTGGCTTTTAGAATATAAATGAACTCTGCATATATATATATACATATATATATGTGTGTGTGGGTGTGTGTGTGTGTGTGTGTGTGTGTGTGTGGGTGTGTGGGTGTGTGGGTGTGTGTGGGGGGGGGTGTTGGGGGGGGGTGATGAAATGAAAACAACATTTCCTCCAGTAATCAAATTAAAGAGCAAAAGTGAAGCTCACTATTCAAACCTTTAAATAGTTATTCTAAAATATTTCATCGAATTAATAAATTAATAAATTATCAGATCTAAGTGATGTCATACTGTGATTTATTGTCAGTTTCGAAGCAAAGAAAAGCTAACACGTCTTTCCAGAAGAATCAAAACATACTTGAAACAAATTCAAATAGTAAACCAAGGGTCAAATCTGATTTTGCCATTGTTTCTTTTTGTGCGTTTTTCATGGACACTCGAAAGTTTTTGTATGGAATTTCACCTTGACAACTTTAGATTTTTGTTTACTTATTGAATTTGTTTCAAGTATCAAAGATACTTCTAGGTATCTTTTGATTTTTCTAGAAACACGTGTCAGCGTGTTTGGCTTCGAAACTGACAATAAATCACAGTGGTATCTGTTAATATATATATATATATGTATTTATATATACGTGGTAAAATATATGTTTTGTGTATACTTTCTATTCTTTATATGGACCAACCATAGTAAGCAAAAAGCTCGATGATGTTTAACATATAACAACAGCGCATATAAAAGTAAACAATATTATGCTACATTTCCATGACCAATATTTTATTCACCATACTAAGGATTTTTTTTCAAAACAATAAAATTTAGTACAATTACAGAACCGTTTTTTTTTTCACAGAACAACCGTAATTTGTATGTTTATCCCGGATCTTTCCTCTATGGACTCATCAGAAACCAAAAAGTTCTCTTTCAGAAAAAAATACATGGCGGTGCAGTAAACAAAAGTCTCTTGTTGAATGGAGATGTAATTAATGTGAGTTGTTTGTCTTATACATTTGTTTACTGCAGCGAGATGTATTTCATTGGAATGTGGCATAATATTGTTTATTTCTACACACACACACACACACACACACACACATATATATATATATATATATATATATATATATATATATATATATATATATATATATATATAAAGTTAATCCAACAGAAGATATAAGAGGCAACTAATATCTTTTAATTAGTGAAATTTAATCAATTCTTTCATTTTTGGACTGTCATTTACTACCTGGATTAATCTTCACTCAACCTCTTGGATGTCTTTCCTGAATTTGTTTTAAATTGTATGACTTGGATTTTATAGCTTTAAAAAAAGTATGTTTTGGGCTGATATATTTGATGTGTTATATACTTTTATGCATTTTTGCATATATTTTTATATATTTTCGAAGTGTAAGTTTATCACCTGCAGTGATATCACTGCGGTAATAGTCATCTGAGGAGAAGAATCATCTTTGAAAACTCATGAGTTAAGGACTTTGAGATATTTTGCCTGAACTTTGAATTCTAATAAAATTTGATTTGCACCCTATTTTATTATTTCATTTTATATTATGCTAAATATATATATATATATATATATATATATATATATATATATATATATATATATATATATATATATATATATGGGAAACGAAAAAGGAAAAACCAAGAGATATTTTTTATATATTCATCAACGTGTCGTCTTTATTGTAAGACTTCCTCAGGATGATAATTTTAAGAACAATGTCATGCAAGTACATCGAAATATTGGGTTGACATGATGGGTTGATAAGGAAAAGTAGTAGTCGTGGCTACTAAGAGCGCTGGACGAGGGTCCAGGCTGCGAGAAGTCAGTAGTGGCAGAGAGTGAAATGAGTATGGAAAGCTTTGAGTGGGTACCATTAAGGCAGCAGTGAAAAATAATACCCGTCACAGTTTTGTACATCTTTTATGTCTCTTTACCACTTTACTAAGATTAAAATATAATGATACTAAAACTTATGTCTAATTTTGATCAAATAAAATACATCATTTCATTCTAGAAAATGTCTAAAGTGTATAGCTTAAGCTTATCGGTCGTAAGAAGAAATTGAAATTCAGGGAATATTGCTTAATTGGTGTCGAATGACTATGGATCAAATTCAATGCAAATCAGAAACATTTGAATTTTCGAATGGAATGTTCCTTAAAACCCCCTTTAAATACTCAAAAAAAACCTGAAATTTGGTGAATATTTATCAATTGATGTCCAATACCTATTTTTAAAATTTTACAAAAATCGCTGGTATCTGAATCTTCACGAAGAGCTTCCATCCACTTTTTACCCCCTTTGTATGAAATTAAATTAAACTAAATACAGCCAATATTACCAACCCTTACGCCTAGCAGCTGTGTTCCAAAATTCATAATGATCGGTTAATTAGTTTAGGAGTGAATTCGATACATAGAAATATATAAACCTATACACGTACAAAAATGCATTTATATATATATATATATATATATATATATATGTACTTCATGTATCCACATAAACTATTATAAGGAGATATAATTTTTTATGTGTCAGTTTTCAGTATTTACTTCAACAGTGCTCGATACGTAAGTAGAGCTAGGTAGTAAGCAATGAAAATATATATGGCAATCAAGCTACACAGAGGCTCCCGTGTTTCATCCCTAAATGCCTGACGATTCCCCCCGGGGATGAAACACGGGAGCCTCTGTGTAGCTTGATTGCCATATATATTTTTATTGCTTACTATATATATATATATTTATATATATATATATATATACATATATATATATATATATATATATATATATATATATATATATATATATATATATTTATTGTTGAATATAATAGATAAGTCATGAGTAGATATTCTTTGGTAGATTCTTTCAATAGTCCGAATTAGGATCTTAGGTTCGGAGGGGAATTGGCTGATGAATTTGCCATAGTTTGGATTTGTCTCCTAAGTACTTTCCGACCCATCTGCATCCATCTTCGGGGAAATGAGGTTAATTTGGGAGACAAATCCAAACTATGGCAAATTCATCAACCAATTCCCCTCCGAAACTAAGATCTTAATTCGGACTATTAAAAGGATCTACCAAAAGATATCTAGACATAAGTTGTCTCTTATATTCAACAATACTTGCCTGCAATAGAAGATGCTGCCTAGATATACATATATATATATATATATATATATATATATATATATATATATATATATATACATACATATATATATATATATATATATATATATATATATATATATATATACATACATATATATATATATATATATATATATATATATATATATATATATATATATATATATATATATATATTTGCCAACCTGTGCAGATACTCTTCCATTACTTCTTAATTTTAACTCCTTCGTATCTCCCTTGTATCTACCGACCCTGTATCAGCCTCTCTCTACTGACAATATTTTTCCTCGTAGTTTCCATTTACCTCACTTTTAACTACACTGCTTGACTACTTCCTCAATTGGTCCGTCTGCTCGCCCCTATAAAACTACTTACAACTCCAATCGCTCCGACTTTACATTTAAGTCTACTTGATTCAACCCAACCCCACCCCATAATACTTATAATAGAAATCAATTGTGACAAATGATCTAACATTATCCCCTTAATTGTCCCCAACCCTAAATTTTTGTTTTGATTCAATGGGACAGGCTAGATGTATAACTATACATTGGGCTTGTCTTACTTATTTACTACTTTTGGTTTACTTAATCATTTAATTATTCTTTTGGACCTTATTCAATTATTCAATTATTTATCTATTTTTATTTTTTTATTTATTTTTTAAATTTTTATTTTGATTTTATTTTATTTTATTTTTATTTTATTTAATTATACATTTAACCAATTAGGAATCCCTTTTAATCTTTTCTGAATATTTAACTAGTTTACACTAATCTTTGCCCGACTTATTACATTCTCAACATTTAAACTATAGATTCCTATTCTTTGGATCCCTAACCTCAGCTACGGTAACCCTTTTATACTTTCAAAATTATTTTGTCTTCCGTTCAAAACCCACTTTAACTACGCCCCCCTGCTTCTCAAATTATATATACTCAATAACCTAAACCTCCACCTATGGCTAAACCTTACCCGCATACGCTTTTCCATTGCTTCCTATGCTTTCTTATCTCACCTCCTTCTTATCTCCTCTTTATTCCCTCTCAATCGACCCTGTATATGCCTCTCTCTACCGACAATATCTTCCTCATAGTTTCCATTTATCTCGCATTTAACTACGCTCCTCGGTTACTCCTTCAATCGGTTCTTTTTACTTCCCCCTATAAAGCCATTTACTACTTCAAAGCACTGGCATTACATTTAGGTTTACTTGTTCCAGCCTAACCCCACCCCATAATACTTATAATAGAAATCAATTGTTATAAGCAGTCTAGACTTATCCCCAAAATTGTCCCCCACCCTAAATTTTAATAAATTGAGTAGGACAAGCTAGAGGTATAACTATACATTGAGCTTGTCTTACTTAATTATTTAATATTTTAATTGCTTAATCATTAAATTATTCATCCAATTATTCATCCGGGCTTTATTTAATACATTTTTTAATTGTTTAATTAATAAATTACTTACTTTTAATTATACATTTAACAAACTAGATAGCCCTTTTAAACTTTTAGAATATTTAATTAGTTAACGCTAGTCTCTGCCCGACCCTTACTTACTCAACATTTAA
>OY744522.1:31364323-31366823 GCA_963556195.1 Sepiola atlantica
TAAATCCTACGTAAATTTTGAACTTTGAAACTTTTCAATTTTCAAATAAAAGAAAAACAATTTTATTTCCAAAATATATTTTTTAGGAAACTTATCGCTTGTACTATTACCTACACACTCATTGGCGTAATTGCTATCCGGCACTGTCTCAGCCACAGTGCTTTCGGGGTCGTGGAGCGTTTGTTATTTAAGAGTCATTTCAGTAGTATTGATTATAGTATAAAATAGAATATATTATACAATGATAAATAAAATTTATATATATATATATGTACAATAATTAATGAATCATATATATATATATATATATATATATATATATATATATATATATATATATATATATATTTAGCCTGACGATTCCCCCGGGGATGAAACACGGGAGCCTCTGTGTAGCTTGATTGACATATATATTTTCATTGCTTACTACCTAGCTCTATTTACGTATCGAGCACTGTTAAATACTGAAAACTGACACATACAAAATTATATCTTCTTATAATATTTTATGTGGATACATGAAGTACTAATATATATATATATATATATATATATATATATATATAATTATATATGTACAATAATGAATAAATTGTATATATGTATATATATATATATATATATATATATATATATATATATATATCGCTACCATCTATAGAGATTGCTGCAGTTCCATATCACCTACGAACGACATATCTATATACCTATCTATCTACTCTCTTTATATCAAAACTTCTGCAATTGAAGGTATCTCTGTCATCACGATGCCTACGTAGAGCACACTTTTCATATTCCCCTTTTCTCTCCATCCTTATAGGGGAGCAGTTATACACGGTGTTGTTTATTAATGAAGAGAAACCTGCTCCATCAAAAAAGAGCCTCTCTGAACTAGCCAGAGAAATAGCCTGTATATCCCCGTCGGTGCACCATCACGACGGAAGCGGTGAAGCGATTCCCCTTCCGAAAGGAGGTAGTAATACCTGGAATTACAGAAAACACAGAAAAAACAAAAAAAAAGTATTTATCTTAGACACCCACCAACCCAAATAGGCCCGATAAAAATGTAATAATTTACCTACATTGTACAACACGCGAAAAGTGTATACGTGACCTGATAACGTGCGAAAATGCATTTGTTTTGTCATCGAGTAGGTGTACATGTGTGTGTCGTGTGTCCAGACGGGGTGCGTGTGTATGCAAGGCAAAGTGTGCGGGATCTGGTGGTTATTTTTAGACTTATTAGTGTAGGAAGAAGACAGTAATAAGACTCACCCAAGACGACGACAAGACGACAAAAACTGTGTCCGTTGTAACCATCCATGCTCTTGTGTCGGCAGAGATACAGAGAACGCTCGCCTCTTTTTACAGCAGGGAACACTAACGGACACTTCCTTTGAAAGACGATATATATATATATATATATATATATATATATATATATATATATATATATATATATATATTACGAATTGTATATTAAATATATGTGTGTATATGTATGCATCTTTGCGTTTGCTTAGTGCATTGTATTACTTATTATTTTATATATAATTACATATATATATATATATATATATATATGTGTGTGTGTGTGTGTGTGTGTGTGGGTGTGTGTATATATGCATTCGTACGCGTATATATACATATACATATACATATATAATGCGTAAAATAAATAAATATATATATATATATATATATATATACATATATATATATGTGTATGTTTGGTAAATATGTGTTTATGTGTGTTATAAATATGTGTTTGTGTGTGTGTGGTAATATTTATGTGTGTGTAGTTAATGTATCTGTATGCTGGGGGTGTGTAGTTAATATGTGTGTGTGTGGTATGTGTGTTTGTGTGATAAATCCGTGTCTTTGGGTGTGTGTGTTAGACAAATATATGTGTATGCCTGCGTGCATATAGGTATATGTATGTGTTGCATAAGATCCGCATACATATATTTAGAAAGAAAGAGTGAGAGACGGGGGAAGAATTAGTAGAGCAATTAGCAAATGCAGGCTCGTCGGCAAATGTTATACACACACATATATATATATATATATATATATATATATATATATATATATATATATATATATAATTGTTCGCTTGCAGATATATGCTGTGCTATATTATTACTGACAAGTATATTAATGTGTTTGTTTGTGTTCGTATATTGCAAACAACTATGCATCCATACGTGCATAGATATACGCAGCAGATACGAGTATATATATATATATATATATATATATATATATATATATATATATATATATATATATATATATATATATACGTTCATAGCCACCAGAGAAACAAAACCAAAAATAACAACAACAAGAACAACAACAAAGAAAAAAACAAGTCTATTAATTTCATCTCACTTAATTATGCCACACCTAAACAGTTTGGACACGGTTTTTAACTAATATAAATCGATTACTACTACTAATTATCTCATGGTTATAATACGTACAATAACATGGAAAT